>OX456525.1:26969959-27602354 GCA_949748255.1 Eustalomyia histrio
GAGATTATGTTGAAAAATTTTTTTGACCCACCCTCGTACTGTAATGATTTAGAAAACAATGTTCACAAAGTTAGTTTCTTATTTAACTATCTTACTATCTATAAACGAATTGGTTGGTATTTGGACCGAAATTCCAATAGTCTGTGACAAATAGAAAATAAAAAGCCTCGAAACAAAAAAAAAACCTCAAGGCCTAAACCTGGAGCTGAAGTTTCAGAAAAAGCGAGGAAGTCAAAAATGCTAAATCTTATACACTAATTTCGCTTAGGGTATCTTCTGAACCAATCAAAATAAAAATCAATATTTTTCCTCCAATAAAATTCTCTTAGCGTAGAAATATAATATTTTTGTAATGTAATATTTTTTAAAAGATAGAATTTTTCGTTAAAAAAAAGTCTCTAAAATTAATTATCCTAGTAACCATATAACCATGACCACCCTACATGTATTCTAATCATATTTACAAGACGTATCAGTTGAAACGCATATATGCTCTTATTATATACATACATTTAAACTAATTAGCTTTAAGTGTAATTGAAGAACCTCATTAAATTTGCTATTGTATTGATTCAATGAAGATCTCGTTCTTAGAATTTCTTTTAATATAAATTTTCTTTTTTGTGTATTTATTAATGATATGGTATATAGTATTGATTTGACCTAAATTCTCTTAAAAGTTTGTTTTTATAGCAACGAATTTGTAAAAAAAAGGGGGGAAGATAATGAAAGTAAAGTCAGTAGAGTGTAAAGAAATATATTTTTAAAAGAATAGAAAATTTCCTTAAGGGTGTGTAAAATTATAGAAAACAAAAAAAAAAAAAAACAACGTGAATAATATTTTCAACAAGTTAAACTGAAGAAGTAAACTCATAAAATTTAGGGATGAAAAAATGAAGATAATCTTAAAAAGGATAAATAACTAAACAACCTAGGGAACAATATTGATTTGAGTTAGTTTGAAAGTGTTTTAATGGAAAAGTTTCTGCTTGGAATGTTTATCTAAAGTTTTTCGCTTTATTTTCATGTAGGCAGGTCACCAGAATAGTAAAGGATAGTTTAATCAAACATTTGGCCCGATAGTATGCAATACGATTTTAAATAAAATTACCAAGGTAACCAGTAATATACATTTATGTATACATTTTAGGTCCTTCAAATATACAAAAACTCATTCTAAACATTTACTTTATTTTTAAGTATACTTTTGAACTAATTAATATATATTAGTAACATAACATGGAAAGAAAACAAAAATTTAATTGTTGTAAGTTATGTCATTGGCATATTAATAAACTTATTACTAAAAGATTTAAATATTTTTTATAATTGGGTAAAATTTTAAAATCCACAATACCTTTTTTAAACCATTTATTAGAATACATATTTTAGTTTTTGTTTATAAATACTTACAAATAAAGTTTTAAACATTTCTCTATTAAAATATACATTTTTTCTAATTAATTTTTCTTTATTTTGCTAGACCATAAAGAATTTTAAGAACTTATATAAAATAATTAGTACAATAAACTTTTACTGGTATTTCTAAGAACATTTTCAATTTTACTTCTACTACAGACAACACAATTTTCTCACAAAAAGATTGCCTTCGGTATCATTTGACATCAATTTTCATATAGTGTCAAATGTAATTTTATACATATTTTTAATAAGTTGAAACAACTGCAGCATACAGAGAAAGTTGTAGTCAGAGAAGAAAATTGCTTTTAGCTATTAAATAATAATATAACATTTTAAGACAATTTTCTATTTATATCTATTTGGTATGCATTTGAAAATTTATACAATGCAGAAAATAAACATTAAAATAAATACTAATGCATAATAAATTAATTATGCAATAATTGTATTTAAATTTAAAATCTAACCAAAATATGTTTTTAAAGAAGGTATTAAGTTAGAGAGGGAAAAGGTAATTTTTTTTATACGTACACATATTTATATTCATAATTGGAGAACAACTAAATATAAGAATGTTATCTGTATTCCAGTGGGCAGAGGTATCCTGCGGAAAAAGGACCTATCCCAGGACACGTCACATGACCGGTTCATTGTCGGTCACGGGACCGATCACTTTAACATGGGCTTGTCCTAGGAGGGGGCCAATTTCCCTCTGTGACATGTCACAGGACAGGTCTAAAAGGACAAGTCGGGACCTTTAAACCGGTCACGTGATTGGAATTTCAGGAACCGGTGCTCTTTTCACCTATCTCGTGATATGTTTTTTCGTAACCGGTTAAGTTTTCACCTATCCCAGGACAGGTCCCAATTCCCAACTAACTCCTTTTTTCCCGCAGGGTACATCCTGAAAGTCGAATTTCAGATCACACAAAATACATAATTTTTTTTTTTTATTTTTTTCTAAAACAAATTATTTATTGATCAATATTATAAAACACAATTTATTTTCTATTGTAGCTGTAATATTGTTTTCAAACAAAATCATTTGAATTTCAATCCTAAAAAATTTTCAAGTTTGAAATTTCACTAAAAAAATTTAAATAGGGTTTAGTCTAGAGGAAGAGTAATGGCCTAATGGAACGTCGTAGGTTTAGCCTAGGTCGCGGCATAAACACTTTTAATTTTCAAATACATCTTGTTGAACGCGTGTCACGAGGTAGAATAACTATTTATACCCTCACAATATTATTTTGCTTAAAATAATCTAAAATACATATTAAATTAATCGAAAATATAATAAAAATAGGTCTATTGATTTTTCATTATGTTCAGCCCATTTTGTTGTTTATTTTAAATCATTGTTTAATAATCGACAAAGTAGTAAAAACAATTAAAAGTTGTTTAAAATAATCCTTAATTTTTAACTGACAAAACGTAGGTAAAGCAATATTTTGGAGATTGGTTTTCAAATTAAAAGGTTTTCTTTTATTTGTATGTAATTAGAAAACACAACATACACAGAGGCATATATTTTTATTTTCTATGCCTCTATGTATATTTGAACAATTTCTCGTAATTTGTATTGAAATAATTTTGTATTTAAAAAACTTTTTTGATAAAAAAACAAAAAGCAATTATTTGAATTTCTGTTTTTAGAAACAGACAAAATAAATTTTTACATTTAGCAGAAAATATTAACTCTTACTAAATGTCTGTATTTTTTTGTTTTTGTTAATGATTAATTCAAATAGTTAAAAAATATATTTCAATGAATTTGATTCTCCATTTAAAAACAAACTAAAGTCGGTAGTGGAATAGAATTGGAATTCCAAAATAAAAACTATATACACCGAGAGAAAAGATTGGTTGCAATTCGATCAAAACCATAAACATTTATTTGCGAGGATTTAATTTTATTTAAAATATCATAAAATTCATTAATAAAGCAAAAATGTTGTATTGAGATTAAAAAAAAGGGAAAAGAAAATAAAAAACAAACCAATTATTCAATTATTGGTATTTCCAATCATCTTTAGAAATAAAATTCGTTTAGTATTTGTGTGCCGTGTAAGTAACCATTTATTTAGTGAATATATAAGAAATTTGGTACAATCTATCAAATTTATTAAAAAATTGTCAATATTCAAAAGTGATAACTACAAGTACGGTTTATCTTATCAAATATATCATTTAATTAGGGTTTCAGTAAAAGCAACCGAATTGTGGATTGTATTGATAATAGACGTTACTAATGATTGGTATTGATAAACTAACTTTACACTAATATTTCTTTTCCTAACAAATTGTTTAAATTCAAATTTAGCCATTAAAATTCATAAGTGTTTGTAGTTTGGTGGGTAGAGACAAAAGCTCAGTACTCCGGATTTCCGAGTTCAAATCCCGGAAAAGGCAAACATTTTAAAAATAATTTTTTAAATCAAAATAAAATATTCAAAAGTTTAAATTTTAAATATATCAAAGAAAATTAAAGTAAGTTGTGGTGCAGTAAGCAAGAGTGTGAACTATGAATCTGATTGCCCAGGTTCGATACCGGAAAAATCTAAAAATAAAATTTTTTTTAAATAAAATTTTGTGGAACGTAATAATATTTCTGTGGAATATAAATATTAAATTGTACAACCGAATATTGACTTTCACAACTAAAAATATAATTTAATATGAAAAATATTATCGTAACCGCCAGAATTCGATTGGCAACAAATTCGGTGGCCACAACTGATAACTGTAATAATCAGAAATTTTTATGGTTTTCATAGGGTAAAATTTGTATGTTATTCCGGTTACGTTTAAAGTTTTTGAAACGGTTTAAGTATTGCTATTGTTTACTTTTTCAAATTAAATATTCTTACCGGTATAATTTTATTCTTTAGCTCGATTTTTTCTTAAATAACGGTTTCGGTTTTTAATTCGAAACTATTTAAGTATTAGCGTTTGGAATATCCATTCTTGATAATAATGTATTCTTCAACAGAAGAAGTTTAATATACATAACGCATATGTTTACGCACAGGGTTGTAATGGCATTTAAAAAATAAATACGGGAAATATTCGCTTAAATCTACACTACAACGAATATCAAAAAAATTAAATATGATATAAAACTTGTCAATCAGGAAGTCATTTCCCCAAAATCATATATATATATATATTTTACAACAAAAACTCTACTAGTAGTTTACACTGATAATAATTCAGGCATAAAAATATAAAAAAAAATTCAAAAACATTAATTAACTAAATAATTTTTCACATAGTTGCTTTGGATAAAATCCCACAATATACAAAAATTCCAAAAACGAGCTTTGACTTGAAGCCCGTTTTCACCACAAAAGTGTCGGAAGTGGCTTAAAAGCCGATTATTCAAGTTTTAACAAAATCGGAGTCTTAGCTTAGATTTCCTTTCTTGTACATTTTTTTTTTCAAAATTAAAATTTTGTACACTTTCCATCTCAGAATTTGAAAGAAACTTTAAAGTTTTTGTTATAATATAACTATTCCATTCCCCATAGATAAGACGTAAGATATAACTGTTGTAGAACCAGTTCTAGTACTAGTTTCAAAACTGATTCAAGGGAAATATGTTCTACTCTGGAGCCATAGAAGCGATTGCTACAATTTCTTTAAAAAAAATGTACTTATTTAGTAGATTTTTTCAATCAGAAAGATTTCGCGATGGAAAAGCTTTCAGACGATGCGTATTAAAAATCTGCTTATAGTAAAAAATAACGAAGAAAATTTTCAAGTGTAATTGTAGCAGGCTCTTTGCCACAACTTTATTGTATTATGTAGATACAACGAAACGCACAGTTTTGCAGTTTACAACAACTGCATTTAAACTTTTTAAATATTTTTACCATAATCTGCTCAGGTTTTTCCACTATTTGAGTAATATTCTGCCCATAAATTCGGAAGAAAATTTGTAAATTTGGTCAACATTGATGAGCCACAGATGAGCTATATTACTTGTGAAAAAATAATTATTTCTTGGTTTCGGAATTTAGATTTTATAAAAAGTTTTTATTTTTATTTCATTAAAATAAACTTTAAAAATCTTTGCAGTTAAAACTAGTAAAAATATTAAAGTCGGGCATGTTGATTATATGATACCAAGAATAATTTGGGTAAAAATTCGGGAAGAGATTCAAAATCCGGGAAGGGTCCTTATCCTTATTTTAGCAAATACCGGGAATGCGAGTTTTTATGAGGACTACGATGAATCGGGTGGAGTCATATGTCCTCCTGCACCGCCAGCAAGTTGATCTATTGTGCTCCTTCAATTTGCATTCAATTCGATACAACTCTTAGAAATATTATCATCTCCTTTACTGCCAATTTCCTCCGTTTTCGCTCCCATTATTCGGATCTACCAAATGTATTCAACCTCAGATTATAAAAGGCATGGCAAGTATTTGCTTCATTTTTAAGCAACACCTGCATAATTTATCATCAGTAATTTTCATCTAAAATAAGAGGTAGTAGCATGTGTAATGCCTCGTGATTACTCCACTCTATTGAAGTGCATCATTACTTATTTATATGTTCGTTACAGTTTCTTATTGCCTGTTGTCTCATCCAGCTAGAGATCACTGTATTGATATATTTTCTGGTAAAGCCATACTAATGACCTGGGCCAAAAAATAACCTTTCTGACCCCAGCCTGGCTTGCTCATCCGCTCTTTCGTTACCACCATAACCACATTGACCTGACACCAATATAAGCCTTACCCTGTTGTATTTTGCCATCGGGTTAAGAGCTCTATGACACTCTAGTATCATTTTGTGTTGATTATTCTCCTTTTTAATGCCTTGAGTACTGCCTGACTGTCAGACATTACGTTGATTTTATTCCGAGTGAGATTTTTTCGTCATAGTATTGATGCAGCTGTGTTGATTGTATATAATTCTACTGCAAATATTGTAGCCCCTCTAATTAGGGAACTATATAGTTTGCAATACTCCAGCTCTCACTTCATTTGAAGTTTTGCAGCCATCAGTGTACCACTTCTAGGCATCGTCATTTAGCCATGTTGGGTTTGATTTCCAGTCTGCTCTTGTTGGTATATAAAAATTATAGCTTCTTTTGAGTTCCATTAAGGGGTCTATTTAATCAATGCACAAAGACATATTTTTAATAGAGATGGCTCTGTCAGAATTCTTAAGTACCCCTTAAGCAGACTAAGTGAAAATATGATTTGATTTTCTTCAAATTAAAAAAAAAATATATATTTAAAATTCTTATGTCTTAATATTACCCCATTTAATAGGATAAATTAAATGGGACTCGTGACTGGTCTAATAGAAATTTATTAACCAAATCTCATAGAAATATTTTTATATTTGCGGCGTCTAGTATCATTAAGAATTAGACTTAATTCCTCATTTTTGGTTGTTATAAACGACAGCACAAATTTGATATAACCTGGCCCTGTAGCGATAATGGATATAAACACCTAGGACCATGTTTGAATAACATTTTTATTTGGGTATTTATTTATTTATTTATTTATTTATTTATTTATTTATTTATTTATTTATTTATTTATTATTTATGGGAACAACTCTTATATACAAATTTTCAATCATCAACTTCCCTACCCTATGCGTTTTTAACATTTTAATTATACATTTTGCCAACTTTTCTTTGTATTTGTTATCGAACCCGAATCTAACTTTGAAGGGTAAATAACACAACCCAGCCCTGATCACGGTCGTTTTAATAGATAGCCTTGCCACGGAGCAGGTATACCCAGATCATATATTTCGTTACAAACTAAAATTCAGGCTTTCCATATTTTCAAATAATTTGTGCAAGAAATGTTATAAAAAAATATTCAAAAAAGTATCTTTGTATACACTACTTATAGCAAATGGTTTAAAGGGGGCTAATTATATTTGCTTAATTAAATAACGAGTTCTTGTTTACTTCTACTGATATATTGGATAATATAAAGAGTTTATTTTATGGATGTTTTAAGTAAAAACTTAAAATCTAGCATACATTCATGCTGATTTGTCTTTGCCTTTAGTTGTATAACATTTTAAGTGTACCCTGTTTACCCTGTTTTACATGAAAATAATCCAGCCTTTAGTTATTTGCCAATTTATGCTTTAAAATATTCTATTTTTTTTTTTTTGTTAAACATAATAATTACTTTTCAAGTTTTCTTTTATTAATCCTTAAGGATTTAAAAGAATTCCTTGATTATATACTGGCAAAAAAAATTCTAACAAAAAATCATAATATTTTTCTATATTATCGGATTTACGTATATTTTTTTACAGTTTTCTTTTATATTTTTCATAACAAGTCGTCTGCATTAAAACTTTAAATCCTTTCATACAAATCCCTACGCCAAGTATTATTATTAAAGTATTTTATTCAATATTTTTTTTTGTTTATTTTCTTTTACCTTCTATTCGCATTTAACTCGTACTTTGCACATTGTCTTTTATTTAACGTGATTTTAGCGAATTTTATTCTTCTTCTTCCAACTATTTGACCGTCTAACTTAAAGCATTCATAAGTTTAATTTTTTTTTCACTTTTCTATGTATATTAAACGGTTAAATTGTACTAGCCTTGCTTAAAGGAAATTGTATTTAGCTGGGATTTATATTTACACCCCTAAATGCAACCAGTGGAAGAGTAGTCAATAGTCAGAACAAGTGTCAGACATTGACGCCATTATTGTTATAAATATTAACCCTGCTAGAGCAACAGACAGAGAGTTAGAGTTTAAAAAGTATTTTTTTTTTAAAGGAAGTAATGTTTGTATGATCATAGTAATAGGATATTTTTTCGAATTTCCTGACATTTTTATTGGAAACTACTTAGTTTTCATTTAAAATAAAGAAACATAAAAGAAGAAGAAAAAAAAACAGAAAACAACTGCTTATAAAACTTTGACATCATAAATATGGTTTTTTATTTTACTATATTTTAACTTCGAAAGGATCAAAAACAAAGTAAGTATTAATGTTCTTATTGCTGGAAAACGAAAAGTTTTAATTTTTTTTTTTTGTTCTTCGACAGACTTAAAAACGAAATAATACAATATTAAAACTAAAGCCTAGAAAGTGTTAAAAGTAATAAAGTTTTGTGATGGTTATAGTTTCGAGATGACTGAAAGAAAGGTCCTTTTTTGTGTTGTTTGAAGGATGCATTTATAAGGCAGCATCGTTGATGTGTTAAAAGCGTTGAAAAGTATTGTTTTATTATGCCCGTAATCGATGCTTTATATTGCTCTTAAAAACTTTTAACGGAAAAGTATAATAAAACTAAATAGAACTTAGGAAAATAAGTACAAATATATGTATGTATTAAATTTAAGTTAAGTTTTTAAGTTGTTAAACTTAGTGATGATACAAAAGTTCAGATAAAAACAACAAAAAAAAACAATAGTTTTCTGGAGGATACTGTAAAATTCACTAATAATTTACAGTGAAAACATAGAATAGCTTCGCCTATATAGTTTAAGGATTTTTTTAAATTTTTGATTTTAACACTCTTTTTTAAGCAAAACATTGTAATTAAAGTAAATTTAATTCCCCTAAAAACATACAAATTAAACATATAACTCGATTTATTATTTCGGAAAATCGAGAATTCTTTGGATATTAAATTTTTTTGAATGTAATACTTAATCAGTCAGCAATAAAAAGTCGCATTTAAGAAAATTTTATATATCAAGTTTTTAGATTTTATTAAGTTTATTCGCCAGCTATTAAGAATTAAAAATTTGAGTTAATCCCTTTTTGCATTTAGTCATTTTTATTCACTATGTATAGTCTTATACACTCAGAATATTATGTACTTTACTGTTTAAAGTTTAATAAAAAGGTTTTTCGTTTCATTTAAAAATAAATTAACATACATTTATTTTTCAAAGAAATATCTGTTTTAACTATTTTATACATTTATTCGAAATGATTTATTATCATTGACCGATTTTTTCATTTTCATTTATTTTTTTGATTTGTTTAAAATTTAATACAAAATTTACCCACATAACGGAAATTTGTCGTTTATTTGTTTCCGTTACAGTTTTCAAAAAAAATTTTCAAAAAATTCCAATTTGGGTTTTATTTAAATTGTTTGTTTATATATAAAATTATATTAATTCAAATTACAAGAAACTTTATAAACACACATTTATACACATTCACACATTTTGTAGAGTGAAAAACAATCAAAATTACAAAAAACGGAAACAATTTTGAATAAATTAATTAAATTAAAATTAATCATTTATTTTTTACGAAATTGGTAGGTATAATTTTTATTTTCAAACCTAAAAAACAAACAAAAATACAAAAAACGGAAACAATTTCAAATAAATGAATAAATCATTTATTTTTTACGGAATTAGTAGGTACAATTTTAATTTTAGGGATGTGTTAGTTGTTTAAACAACATTTAAAAATAAATAACAAAAACCATTTGATTTAAATGAAAAGTAAATATACTGGGTTTTGAATGAAATATCATTTCTTGTAAATGATATTTTATGATATTTTTACTTACAAACTATTTTAAGTGTACTTCATTTATAGTGTGTAGTTATAATTCGTCATTGCTTGTTTTAAGGGTGGAAATTTAAATAATAAATGCTTGCTTTTGGTTAACCTAGTTATCTATAAAAATGAAGTCTTTTCGTGGTGCATACATTATGGTTTTATAAGAATTCATAGCCCAGTTTTAGAAAACTTAAAAGTTCTTAAGACAAAAATTTTCCTTTAAAGAATAAATATAAAAAAGGATTATTGAATAAAAAATATTAACAGGATTTTCTGTACTGACTCAGTTTAATGACTAGTGCCATAATATTAATCCTGCTTAAGTTTTAGATACCTTTCACATGGATCTTTATAAGACTACAAGAATGTCATATATTTTTACGAATTCAAAGGAAATTGTTTAAAATTTAATCACATTATAATATATTTATTGAATTGGTTAAAATTTTAAAATACCTTTCTTTTCACAACCAACTCGTACATAACTTCTTTAAAACTAACATTAAAAGAGAAAAAATTAGACAATTTTGTCCCGCTTATTAGCCTCCAAATATGAGACTGCACGAATGTTCTGCACTCAGAAAAAAAAGTAAGTAGAAAAATTTGTAAACGGTTTTCAATCCCACTTTACTATTTTTGTACTGATTTTTAGTAAAAAAAATATTATTTAGCAAATCTTTTTGCTATTAACATTTTACAAATTACAGAGTTTTTACAGAATATTTACAAATTTTTGTTGCTTATTTCAGAAATCATTTTACAAATTTTTGAAAACCGATTTGCTAAAATTAGCAAAAAAAAAATTACTAATTTTAAAAAAGTGGATATTGTAGGAAACGTTATTTCTAATTAAAACTTACACCTACAAACTTAAATTGCCTTAAAATGTTACATAGATTAAAAAAGGGATCGGAAGTGAATATACCGGCTCATGCCTAAAAATAGGACATCCACTTAAAATAGCACTAAAAAGTTTTTTTAGTTCTAAAAATCAGCCCTAAAAACAATTAAAATTTGACCTTTAAAGTAAAAATATATTGACTAAAATATTTTTCAAAACAGAAATTACTAAATAAAAACCAAATGATTAATTCGTTTATGTTTTAACAATTTTTATTTTGTTTTTAATTTTATATAAAATATTTTTATAAAAAATAAAAAAAAAATATTGATGCTCGATAAAAAAAATAAATTAAATTTTGTACTAATACTCACAATATTTAGTAAACTTTTTTGCTGATTTAAGCAAACCGGTTTTGAATTTCGCTTTACAAAAAGTTTACTAAATTTATTAGCGGCTACTATTTTTTCTACTAATTTCATTGTACTACACGTCAGCAGACATGTGTTGCTAAGATTAGCAAAAAAAATACCGCTGGGCTCAAATTAGCAAAATTTCCCGTAATACCAGCAAAATTTTCAGTTGGCATTACAGACTTTTTTTGTGATGGCAAGAAGATCACTGCTACTATATTATGGTTGCTGCATTTTCTATTTTATAACATGATTGGCTGCAACTATGAAAAAATTAAGAGAATTATGTAACTATAAAATGCTGACAACAATCAAAGAATAATTATAAATCAAATAAAACATAACTTTGTCATTTACAGTCATAATACTTTCTTGTTTTCATAGAAAAACTGATACAGTTGGGTCCCCCATAGAAAAATGTTAATAAATGAACATTTTTACCTGGGGGGTTTTATAATTGAAAATGCCTTATACATATAACATTATAATTTACACTAATCAATTCTCTGTCAAAAAAATCCATCGTCAAAAAGATTTAATATTAAAAAAATACACTTTAATTCTTTTCACAAAAGACAATAATATTTATTTTTTTTAATAAGGGTATTCACTTCAGATTTTTTTTTTTTGTTGGAAAAATGGAAAAGTGAAAAATAACACTCTTATTGATGTGAGCGGTCATTTATTGAAATAAAAAATATAAATATTTGAACTGTCAAAAAAAGAGAACAAGCTTTCAATGAGGTGACAATCACTAATATTTTTCAAGTTGCCGAATAGAAGTGTCCCAGCAAAACCACACATTACCAAATAATGGGTTAAATAATGTATAGCCATAGGGATTACTTTACACCTTACTTCATTGATGAATTTTACAGGCGATGAGCCTCAAAGTAATGTATATACTTAATACTTTAGAGGTGATAATGTAAGGGGTTACTTATATGGTTACGAGAATGGAAAAAGTAATGTGTCTATTTTTAAAAAAGAGGAATTTTTATTAAAAAAAAAAATATTTCAAATATTTTATTTAAAATATTTGTAATTAAAAATAATGTGGTCAAGATTGGAATCGAACCAGGGAAATCTGGTTGCCAGCCAATAACTCTACCCACTGAGCTATCGACGCATATAGTATTTGATTGCTTTAAACTTAAATGAATTGTTGCGCTTCGTTTTTTCGCTAGTGTTATCAAAACAAACATAAATTACCGTTTTGCTTACAGAAAAACACAAAGTAATGTATCTAAAAATAGATGTTCAAAAATATTTCAATTATTAATTTACATTTATAGATCATATATTACGTAATCAATAATGAGTAACTTATTACATTATGCTTGCAAATAATGAAAAAGGTAACGGGACTATCATTACAAGGTAACGCATGAGAATATCGCACCCATTACCAAAGTTTTGCTGGGGTTAAAAATGAATTTATTATTTAATTACTGCATTTTTAATAATATTCATGAAAATATCAGTAGAAAAATAATACAATATAAATTTTGAAATATTATTTTTTTAGAAAATTTTACATCAGATGATGATTTAGCAACTGAAGAAATGGCCGACAATTTGGTGGAAGAAGAATTGAAAATCAAATTTGAAATATAAATGTCACACATGATTTTTAAGATCATTGCTGAATAATTCAGGGTTTTACGAAAAGAGATGTAGTTTTTGGTACTTTGAACTACAAATTAACGATTTTCTTAAAAGTGGCAACATCATTTCGTTTGACGTTTATAGTGGAAAATTACAACTTTTTATTAAGATTTTTTTACACTGGGTTATAGGTTGTTTAAAATACAAATTTTGGTGGAAATTTTTTTCCTTGCGTTTGTTGTAACAAAAGTTGCATTTTTCCACTTTTCCATTTTTCCACCTTTTTGTAAGAAGAAGCCTGTGGAACTCTAGAGTTGTTTTGTACGAAAAAGTTTGTTATGCAAAATTCTGGATTTTTAAAAATTTTTTGGTAGAAACATTTTTAGATTCTATGGAGATTTCCTTAAAGTAAGACTCTTAGATTCTGCAAACTGTTTCTTAGAACAAAAAAAATTTATACAATATATTCTTAAGAAAAACTTGAATTCTAGGGCCTTTCTTTGAATAAAAAAGTTCTTAGATTTTGAGGATTTTTCTCATGAAAAATACTTATATTATAAGGACTTTTTCTAAAACAAATTCTTAAAATCTAAGAATTTTTCTAATAAAAAAATTCCATAGAATCTATGTTTTTTTTATTAAAAAAAAGTTCTTAAAATTTAAAATTTTTTTTGTAGTATTTTTTAAAAAGTCCATACAAAGAAGCTTCCTTAATGTTTTTAATTTTTTTTAGGAAAAACATTTCTTAAAGAAATATTCTAAGTTTAGAGAAATTTTTCATAATTTCTAATCATAGTAAGTGTGACTGCAGCGACCATATTATGGTATTATTATGGTTATTTTATTATCATAATATAATAACTATATTATAGTACGACTATGATTGGCACAATCATAATCCCAAAAATTCATGATGCTCTTAAAGTAAGATTGTCCCAACTATGTTTTTTTCCTGCGTGTTGCGGGCATATTCCATTAATTTTTAGTTCTTTACAGAATATCAGAATTTCGTTAATATCTATTGGTCGGCCCTGAAGATCTCCCTTACAAGTATGATTTTTTTTATAATTTGACATGTATAATAATTTGTTTTGATTTCGGGCAAGGTAACATTTTAAAAATTTCATTAGCTTAGTGTAAAGAGAGGATAAGTCTACATTTCATGAAAGTGCAGATTTCATATAAAACAAACATAAATAAAATATTGTTCACATTCATAAATTAAATTACGATTTGAGGACTTTGAAGTTCGAGTGAAATACTTTTCACCACAAAACCAACCAATGGTTAAGTAAGATTCAGTTTTTTATCCCTCACTTTTTCTTATCTGTTCATTTAGGTCAAACTTCAAATCTTCTCTTTTCTTTGGCAGATGACATCAACATTTGTCATTTATATTTATTCGATCCTAGACTAAGCCGTTTGGTGGTTGTGGGCATGAGGCAAAATATGGATGATGAGTGTATCATGATCCTTTCGACATGCTCTGAGTGAGATCGTGTGAATAGGTTCAATCTGAATGCACGCAATAACCAATATTGTCTGTTGACCCATAGACGGGCAGAGGAACTACAAATAACTTCCATATAAATGGGGATATCGATATTTAGGGATCGGATGTTCTTGGTGTTCCTTGCAGGAGAATCTAATGTGATATCTGCTGGAGAAATTCAAAATCAATCAAAAGAAGCCTTCATGCATTGCGTATACATTGAAGACAGCTGTACGTACAGCCAAAAAAGTCCCTATAATATGCGCTGTATCCAGTAAAATATCTTCAGTGTATATAGTAGATTAATGAAAAGTTTGACGACAGTCCCCAAAGAAACAAAATGTCTTCATACTAACTTGTGGAACTATTTTCTTTTACAAACCTTTCTCTTTTGAGTATTATTAAAAAAAATTATAGCCGACTTTTAGGGTGTTTTCTTAAACCAACTTTGCCGAATAAATTTAGGATTTATTTCTAAATACTTTAACATTTTTCTATTTTAAAATCTCTTTAACTAAAACAAGTTATTTTTGTAAGTTTATTTTATTTGAAACCGTATAGCAGTTATATCAGTATCTGTGCAATGTTTTCTTAATTTGTTATGGTATTTAAATGCTCTAATTCCCAATGCAATTTTCACACTTGTCTTTCCTTTTTTTGCTTTCTTGTGTTAATGCAGCAAATCGCACAAAATACCATACCCTTAACTACCACTTCACTCCAACACATTTTGAAAAGAAATCTTTTTCCAGCAAACTACAGCCTATGAGTATTTTTTCATTAAAATACAAAAAAAAAAATTGAAACAAAAAAATTCTTCTTAAAAACATGAAATGAAAATGAACAACATGAATGCAACCGCATGTTGTATGCCCCTTCTTGTTTTGCTAAACTAAAGATAACCAAACTGCATATAATGTGTCACATTCCTTTTTTTTAAACCCAACATATCTTACCCAAAACGCCTAAGAGTAGGCAAAAGAGTTTTCTTTTAATGTTTTTACTGAATAGAACACGTTGTGAATACATTTTCATTTTATGCTTTTACACTTCACTCTTCTATGTTAATATCTCTGCCTGTGCTAATGCTCTAAACAATTTCTATTTTCTATTTTCATTACTATTGCAAACATGCAAAAATTGCAAATAACAAAAAAAAAAAAAAAGAAATAAGAAATGAGAAAAAACTGACTTTATAAAATGTCTCCAAAGGACTTTAGTTTAACCAGATGACGACAACAAATGCCATGTGGCTTTTAGCCAAAAAGAAAAATAAATGTTAGATATGAATGTATATATGTATAAGTACTCTATATGAGTTGTGTGTATGCAAATGTCTAATAGCATATTGGAAAATAAGTTTATAAAAGAATGTCTGGATATTTTATCTCTTTCTGGGAATTTAAAAAATGTGTACATTCATTCCAAAAATAAAAATTCTGCTTATATTCATTGTCAGAAGGATAAGGAAATTCATGCACTTATAATTGTATTTCATATACATAAAATATGTATTAAATGCAAAAATATGCATTTAAAATTACATAAATATGGCTTTCCTATTAATTCTTTTTCACGTGTTCAATTTCAATATCTACTGTTGTCTTAAAAAAATAATTTAAACATTAAAAATGACTGTTAATCATCGTCAAAAAAATTTTAGGGGGTACTAAAGGAAGAGCCTTTACCCCTCTTTACCGCTCGCCGTTGAAATTTCCCTTATAGAGGAGAAGCAAGATGTAGGAATCGAATGGCAAATTTTAAGTTCCGTTTAATCTGGATGGTCAATATATTTGAAACCCGTTTTTAATGCGTTATCATAAAAAATTCCAAATGCTTAGTGATTTGGACAGGGCGAGAGTTTTCTCATTTTTCCTTCTTCTCGTTAACATGTTGATAATCTACGACTTGACAGATATATAGGCCGGAGTCAATACTTTTAACCTCACTTATACCACGTGCTCACTGGAAATTCTATGAAATATTTATTCAGTGAATCAGCATATACTACAAAGAATTCAGATTTAAAATCGAAGGAGTTTGAGCTAAGGAATTGAAAAAATCTCAAATTGGTGGGTGTCAGCGCCGAAGGAGAAACCTTCACATTAAATTTCAAGTTTCTTAGTCTGGGTTAATAAAGGGACACTTTTTCCTTTTAACCCCATATTAACTACGTTCCTATTGGAAACTCCAAAAACGTTATCTTCTGTAAATTAACACTTTCCTCAAAGATCGCATCTTTTAGATTCCAGACTTTTATCTAAAAGATTTAGTGCAGGCCGTTAAAAGAAGCATTTTCAACTTTTACATGCACATGTTTACCACTTTCCTGACACAACTACAAAACTGAATTTTTCTATAGTGTGGGTACATCAGAGAAAACTTAGGATGCGGAGGGAATCCAAGACCGTTGAGTACTGGAGTGCTACCATTAAAAAGTGAACAGGTGAACAGATTCAAAGCTTCATCTAGGGGAACCTACAGTAGACTACATTTCCTTAACCAGAAATACTCAAGGCCCTTTACGGAATTTCTCACTGGACACTATTGACTTAACGAATCAAACAGAATTCTAGTCCATAAATTATACTATGGACTAGAATTCTGTTTGATTCTTTTACTTTTAGCTTCTGCGAATTTGACGTTATGACAAAAGGAACATATACCTACGAATGTTCTAGACTTCGCGGCAGGATACTACAATTCCTTGGTGGATATACATCAGTGCTCGGCACTCATAGCACTCAGGGGCCGAACACAATCGGCAATTTACACGTACACTACACGAATGTCAACAAATATCACAGCAAAGAGCACAAAAAATACAATTATTTCATTCAGTAGTACGCTAACTTTCAACAGAGCAAATATATGCCGCTTTGTTGAAGAAAAAAAGTACACACTAAAAAATTTTTTTCTTTTTTTTATTATAGGTTTTTTTATTGTAAGTATTTATTTTGTTTTTCGTTTACATTTTAAATTAAAAATGTGGAACGTTGAGTAGGAAGAATTTTTTATTTTCTTTAAATATATTAAATGAGGCAGAGTGCTTTGTATGCAATCAAAAAATTATTATTTTCATTAATATGAATTCATTTATTAATTTATTAATTTATCTAGAAAAATAAAATAATTTCTTACGGTGTAAAACACCAATACATTCATATTCTGTCTTTCTGCCGACCACTGATATACACTAGTCCCCTTGGTAATTTGAAAATCTGTGCGTTGTGAGTGATTGGTTGCATTAGAAGCCTCAACAGTTAGGAAAAAACGAGGCTGCATAGGTTGCTTAGGACCTTTTTAGTCTAA
This sequence comes from Eustalomyia histrio, assembly GCA_949748255.1. Lineage (NCBI taxonomy): Eukaryota > Metazoa > Arthropoda > Insecta > Diptera > Anthomyiidae > Eustalomyia > Eustalomyia histrio. The sequence continues at coordinate 26,987,585 of OX456525.1, forward strand.
TCCATAACTTAAGAAATAGAAATTATCAATTGGACATTTCATCCCTTTTAAACCTTAGTTTATATCACGTTTCAAGCAAAAATTTCAAAAAATACCTCATCAGTTATTTAGCCCTTACTGTGGTGGGTTAAAAATTCTACAGCGCTCCTAGCAAAAAATAAGCCTTTTAAGCAAAATGTGCATTAAGAAAACAAGGCAAATAAATTTTAAAAGCTGTTTTCCAGCAAATTAAAAAAAAATGAATCACTCAGGAAATTCTTCCTACTAATAAATATATGTGTTGCCATCTTCGGAATGGCGACAGAGTTGAAATGTGGTGAAATATGAAGGGCTTAAAATATGGCAATACTGTAATTGCGCGAGATGATAAATTTTAAAACAATTTTTTCTCGCCATCTGATAAAGAATTGGCAAAGTTGGTGAACCTTTTTAGTTCATAGCCCTATTATGTTATTTTACCTCGGCTAAGTGCTATGGGAACACCGAAGAAGTACATTGCGATATCTATGAGAAAAGTAAAGCTTATACAAAAAATGTTTATAAATTTATATTGTTTTCGCTCAGGATCGAACTCGCAAACATCTTTGTAACAGTCCAACTATCTAACAATTACACCATAACGGCCTTAGCTAAAAAATATAAATTTTTTCAATACAATTTTTAATTTTTTTTCCTATTCCATTTTTTTGTTGGTGTATTATTCCAACAAACATTTACTTACATTTACATTTTTAACATTTATTTATTTTTAATATTTTATTCTAAACTGTGGCTTCAATTGAAATTGCATACTTTTGAGCTGTCTGCTCAACTCGTTTCCTATTTTTTACTTTGTGTAAATTTGTAATCGTGTCCTAACTTTATACATATAAAGTACATACATACTTTGTAAATTTGTAATGTATGTATGTGTGTTAATGTTTTTTTTGGTAATATTATGGCATCCTTTTTTGGCACTTGACATTATCCCTTGCTGACAGCACATTGTCGTTGTATATGCCACCCGCTTAAATGTCTGTTATAATTTCTTATTCTATTTTGTTGTTGTTTTTGTTTGTCTATCTCTTTGTTAGTCCCTCCGTCGGTCTATCTATTTGCCAGAATTTATCCTCGTTCCTCTTACTGTTGTCTAGGTTCTGGTATTGTTAAAAATAAGGGCTATATGCTGTTAGTTGTTTCAAATTCTTTATTCAAATCTCTCTATTTTTGTAGTTGTTTGGGGTTTTTTGCATATAATGCCACCATGTGGCAGTTGTAACAAAAGACGTATTAACGCGATTTATGCTTCGCTGAACTTTGTCCTTACTGTTAAATAAGAATTTTTAACACATTCTAATTTTTTTTGTTGCACAGTAAAACATTAGCAGATTACTATTAAATTAAATGAAAACGTACGAATTATTAAACACAACTTAAGAAAAATTATTAACACAACTTAAGAAAAATTTCAAAAACAAGTATTTTCAGCTTTTAAAGATATTATCAGAAACATTTTTGACAAAAAAATTTTTACCAACAACCTTTTTCCAAAATTAGGGATTCTATAAAAAAAACCCCGATTTTAAATACCAATACTTTAATTTTTTATATGGGAATATATAAGAAGAAAATGTAATTTTTCTTATATAACAAATTTATTTAACCTTTTTTAGTGGATTTTGTAATTTTAAGTTTTAAATTTTTAGCTAATAGGGTTCGAATGGTTCATTAAAGTGGTCTGTTTAATACTTTTTTATCAAAAATCATAAAAGAATATTTTATATTAAGGGTATGTTATCCTTGAATTTCAGAACTTTTGCACACGAGGTTTGTCCTAAACGTAAAATGAAATAGTTTTCCTATTTTTGTTATATCTTTCCCTGTAAACAAAAACTCCTATCTTTGGGGATGATTATTCTAAATATGTTGGGATTTAGCAATTCAGGGGAAACTCAATTTTAACCCTGTTTTACCAAGTTATTACTCTAAAACGCTTTGCTTCCTGAGGGAATTCTCTGAAAATGTTTGTAATGGTCATTCCCCTCTCTTCAGGAAGGAACCTAAATGCCAAAAATTCAAATACCTAACTTCAATGGTTTAAGATGAATTATTAAGGAGGTGTATTTTTAATTTAAGTTTTCTATCCGAATGAATTTTATTCGAGCACGTTTCCCATATCTGCCCCTCCACCTAAAAATATTCTAATACTCCGTCTTTATTGATGTCGACGTCAAAGGAGAACACTAAATTCCAAATTTTAAGAGCGCACTTTGTTCCTTATGAACCCCACACTCTTACCACTGGAATTACCAAAAATCACCTCTGAAAGCTCGTTGTAGTGTAATAGTTAGCGCATGGAACTGTTACGAAGAACGTTGCGGGTTCGATCCCCAGCAACGGCAACATCAATTTAGAAAAATTATATGTTAATGTTTTCTATACCTCACATTTATCGCAACCACACCGAAGTAAAATAACATGACAGGGCTATGAATTAAAAATTTTAAAAAATTTCACCTACTCTCCATCAGAGCAAGACAATGATTCTGAATGTGTAAAGCTGTGTAGTGACAAAAATTTCCACTACTCCGCATAGAATACAATTCTTGATTTAACTTTTGTGAAAACTATTTGTCAAAATTTGATCATATGAGTTTTTTTTTGTTCACCAAATAAATTCATGTAAGTGTTCAATTATTTTACAAACATTGTTATCGAATTTTTTTAAATTGATTATTCTTAAAAAATATTAAATTTTCTTATATATTTTTTTTTAATTTAATTACAAAATTTGTAATTTTCAAAAGAAAAGAAAAGAAAACAAATAAACTTCTCTTTTTTCTCTTCCAGAATCATAAAGGCATATAAAGACATTTCTTTATATTGAATTTTTTAATGAAAAAAAAAAATAATTAATTGAGGTTTTTTTTAATAAAATTTTATTAAGTGAATAGTATAGTAGGATTTTAAGATCATATCATATTCTTTTTTTTTAATTATTTTTATTGTAAAGAAACATGAAAACTTTTTTATTAGTAAGTTATAGAGAATAAAAATTGAGAAATTCCACTGAGCCAGCAGTTTTAAAATTTTATTTAAAACTCACGGAATGAGTGGAATGAAATAAAATTGACAGATAGTCATCATAACAAAAATTTTTTTTTTCATAACGAGAATGTAAATCGCTCAAAATGAAAACATGAAGTGAAAAATAACTTTATTCGGAACTGGCGCCCAGTGCGTTAAAAAGAAGAACCTTCCAAACCAAATCTTTTATTCATATCCCTATTTTTTTTAGTGGTTATTAACTTAAATTTTCGGTCATAATACCCAAATCCTAAAGGAGGATATTGTCTGTTGTTCTTATGACATGTAACATATTACTGCTTTATTATTCGATTATAAAGAATTTTAAATACCATCCAAACAGATTTTAATGATTTTTATCAAATTCCAGGCAATATTTCATATATTAGTTTGGAATGGCAGCCGACGTCATGTAAACCATGAAACTTTGGCACTGAGGCTTAATGTGATACCTCGAGTCACATAGATCAATGTCAGTCAGACTCCAATGTTGGACACCTGAACCATGAAGTGTGAGATGTCAGTACATGAAAGTAAGCTCATGAAAGTAAGCCGATCCCAGTACTCTCCACCACCAGACACGACCATAGAAAATTTTCAATGCTTTCCTCCTTCTTATTGCTCCTACAGAAGTCATGTGAAGCCGACCGGCAACCACTGTGCTTGCCTTCCGATAAGACAATATCCCTTTATTATCAAAAGATAAAAGCACTTGGCAAGCCAGATATGGCTTGTAATTTCAAAAGTCAATCCGTTAGCCCACACTCAGGAAAAAAAGTTAGTACAAAAATTTGTAAACGGTTTTCAATCGCACTCTACTATTTTTGTACTTATTTTTAGTAAAAAATTATTATTTAGCAAATCTTTTTGCTATTTACATTTTACAAATTACAGAATTTTTACAGAATATTCTACATATTTTTGTTGCTAATTTCAGAAATCATTTTACAAATTTTTGAAAACCGATTTGTTAAAATTAGCAAACAAATTTACTAATTTTAAAAAAGTGGATATTGAAGGAAATGTTATTTCTAATTAAAACTTACACCTACAAACTTAAATTTCCTTAAAATGTTACATATATTAAAAAAGGGATCGGAAGTGAAGATACCGACTCATGTCTGAAAAGAGGACATCCATCTAAAATAGCACTAAAAAGGTTTTTTAGTTCTAAAAATCCGCCCTAAAAACAATTCAAATTTAACCTTAAAAGTAAAAAAAAAAAATTGACCAAAATATTTTTCTAAACAGAAATTACCAAATTAAAACAAAATGATTAATTCGTTTTTTAAAAAAATATAATCAAAATTTTTTATGCTCGATAAGAAAAATAAATTCAAAGCTTTTTACTAATATTAATAATATTTAGTAATTTTTTTTTGCTGAATTTAGCAAACAGATTTTAAATTCCACTTTACAAAAAGTCTACTAAAATTTAGTAGCGGCTACTAATTTTTCTAATAATTTCATTGTACTACACGTCAGCAGACATGTGTTGCTAAGATTAGTAAAAAATACCGCTGGGCTCAAATTAACAGAATTTCCCGTAATAACAACAAAATTTTCAGTTGCCATTACAGACTTTTTTTGGTGAGTGCACCTGAGAATATTTATTTATTTATTGAACTCATTTATAATCAAAAAGCCCAAACGATTACATAGTGTATTATGAGTAGATTCGCCTACTCGGAGTAGAGTCTGTTTAGAGTATACTGTGAATGTTTATCCTTTGATTTAAATGTTTTACATTTTTTATCATTCTGTTGTTGATTTTAAAAGAAAAATACCTTAAAATCTACATTTATAGATTTCTCATAAAATTTTAAAGTATCCCTAGAGTAAAAATTTTATTTTACTCTGGCGATTTCCATTTTGCTTTCTTTATTTTTATAGGAAAACAAACATTTACTATATTTTCCAAAACACTAAATATTATTAAAATATCACAAAAATACTAACAAATGACATGGAAATTTGTTGTTTTTTGTTTTTATATTCTCTAATAGTATTTTTCACTTCATTTAAAATTTTGTATTTTTAATAATTTTTTATTCATGTTTTTATATTTAATTTTGATATTTTTCCATAGTTCTGTATAACTGCACAGTTTCGGGTTTTTTTTTTATTGTAACTTCGCTCTGCTATGATGTTGCAATTTAAATTCAATTAAAACTTTGTCGTTTGTGCCTTAATTTGTTAGTGTTGCTTTATATTATATATTCTATTTTAGTGTTTTTTTTTTAGTTTTGAACCCAACGAGTCTTTCTTAGCTAGGGAATATAAATACCAACAATGCCACCAAGAGTGTATAAATGTATAAGCAAAAGAGAAATCATGATGATGTAGATGTAGTTGTAAAGGATGACGTTGATGATGATGATGATGACGACAAAACTCCTACATACCCTAGTGGCATTTTGGAAAATAACAATGACAAAAATTACTGTCGCTTAATTAGAAATGAAATGATGAAACTTTATTTTTAAACGCTAAAAGCATATAACCAAACTCATCTACACACACACACACACTAACATAAATAAACTTCATACATATTTATACAGAAAAAAAACACCAGTTGTTTTACAATTACAATGTTAAATATACATATATATATAATACGTTTGTCTGTAGTGGTATAGTAAGGTTAAAGTTATTTTATATCCTGATGAACTAAAATCACATACACTCACCTCGCACACTCTGTCATTCATTTACGCACATACACTCACTCGTCTTGGGCGTTTGTTCTGTCGTAAATATGGTTTTAAAGGTTGCGCCGAGATTATGCAGTAGTCTTTCTACGCCGCCCCCCGTTTTGAAATACAACCTTGTCTTTAATTCACTCTTTTGTTATATTGTTAAAAACAATGATTGTGGTATTTTTACTTGCTATTTTGCCAGAGTTTTTTGGCAAAACTTTGTTTTAACAGTGATTAAATTGTACAGATTTACATTATACGTATGTGTGTGTAATTTACGTAATGAATGTAACAAATGGATGTGTCTCTGTGTGTGCGTGTATGCCTTGTTTGCATGAGGTTTTTAATTAAAGGTTTTTGCACTTTCCTTGTTTAATGATATTGAAAAAACATTAATTTGTTTGGAGATATAGGTAAAGTAAACGAATTGGTTTTTAAATTAACTTGAAAAGAAAGACAAAATAAAGATTAAGCAAAATATATATAAAGGGTGGTTAAATTGAAAGGGCCTATGTTGATTTTGAAAAAAAAAACAAATTATTTAGGAAATTATTGTCATTTCTTTTTATTATGATAATATGGTATGATTCAATTATGTATCGAAGAAAATATCGGCCAAATGGCCGCCGCGACCTCGGCGGCACACTTCCATCCGACGCTAAGGCATAATTGAGGTTCTATGCCGTTCATGTGCCGAATTATCTCATCCTTTAGCTCTTGAATTGTTGCTGGCTTATCGACGTACACCTTTTCTCTCAAATAACCCCAAAGAAAGAAGTCCACCACGTGAGATGACACGGTCATTGAATTTGTCGCGCAAAGGGCCATTGTTCCGTTAGCTGTGTGGCAAGGGGCACCGTCCTGTTAAAACCACATATCGTCTAGGGTCATATCCTCAATTCCTGGCTACAATAAGTTCGTTATCATCTCGCGATAGCGAACACCATTCACGGTAAATGCTTGGCCGATCTCATGACACACTATCGCGAAAAACAGCAATGTTTTCCGCAGAACGAACTGGACGAGCATGCACAGTGTTTTCACAGACCAGGTTTGCTGAAATTTGCCCACAATTCTCGCGATTGTGGACACATTTGGTCGATTATGCTGACCAAAATAAAAATCACGAAGTGCACGAAATGCATTTTGATTTGAACGCCAATTTTCATAATAAGCCTGAATAACTTTAACGCGTTGCTCGATTATGTTTCTTTCCATGGTTTAAATTGAGTTAGTTCTAAATTGAGAAATGTCAAATGAAATGCAGAAAAAAAGTTGAGGTTTAGGTGTGGTTTACATTCAACATCGGCCCTTAAAATGTAACCACCCTTTATTACTGCATATTTTAGGGGTACATGTTAGGGAAAATTATAGAAAGATTTAAGTTTTTACTTATAAGTTGTGAAATATTATTTGGGCTTTAAAAATTATTAATTTGGTACATAATTAATCGCAAGGTAATTTAGTTGTTAATATAAAATTCCAATAAACCACAAAATATTGTTAAGATATCGAGACGATATTCCCGATAATCCCTTGTGAAACAACAGATTTTTAGATCTTAAGTACCATGGCTAACGATATCGCTTTCGCTTTCGAAATTTCCTGAAATATCGATAGAAAACTAACAAAAACATAAACTCGTAGTTTTGACAATATTGAACGTATTTCAGCCTCCACAAAAGTATTTTAATGCCACAAAATCGACAAGGTATCCAAGCATCGTGATTGGTTGATTTCTTATTAACCAATTAAATATTTAAAAAAAAAATAAATATTTTGTACGGTTCTCGTACACAAAATGTATAAAACTGTAAGATTAAAAATAAAGTCAACTTTAAATTTCAAATGTTGTATTTTAGTGAAGCCCATTGTTTTTATTGTATTTTTAGTTGGTCTAGTAATAGTGGAGTAAAGTAAAAATTTTTAAATGATACTCTGCTACAATGCATAGTTTTGGTATGTACGTCAAAAAAATAAAATAATACTTGCTAAAATTGCATTCTTTTGTGGGTTTTTTCTTTAGAATTTTACACTATCGGAAAAAGACCATATACACTCAGATTATTATGTGGTTTACTGTTTTTGATTTACTAAAAAAAATTTTAATTAAGTTAAAAAAGGGAACTTATATAATTATTTTTTAAATAAATATTTATGTATATTCACATGATTATATAATTGCATGCATAGCTAAATATATGATCATATATGACATCAATTATATCCATATACCTTCGGATTTGAAACTCGAGGGTATATCGGCTTATATGGTCATATATGTTAATAATTGATCATATATGATTAATATACGCTTATATAGGATTATATATGAACATATATGACCATAAACCTTACAATTTCAGATCAGAAAATGTATGGAATATATGAGATCATAAAAGATTAGGTCCAACTATACATGGGCATAACTATACGTTCATGCATACCCATATAAGATTATATACAGGACAATGTGTGATTATATATGTTCATATATAATTCGATTTTAACAAGGGTACACATTATTATATATTTACATTTTCACAATGATTTCTTACCATTTACCGAGTTTTTTTAAAGTAAAATGGAGCCTGAATACTGAGGATGGTTATGTAGCCATAACTGAAAATACTTGTATTCTAACCTGCTAGGACTAATTGACTTTTTTAAAGTTTTATTTTCTATAAATTACTAATCAAATTTTCATGTTCCTTTGCATTTGAATAACTTATAAAGAATATGATTATAACAGGTCAATTGAAAAGTCCCCAGCCTACCATACTTAAACACATTTTTTTGGCAAAATTCGTTTTTTTATTCAACATAGTTCCTCTCAAGGGTGATACACCCAACTTTTCTATACCATTTTTGTAGTACGATTTGTCCTTTGCTTCAAAATATGCCTTAGTTTCGGCATATTTTCATTTGACGAAAATTTCTTCCCAGCGAGCATTCTTTAGAGATCTGAGAACAGGAAATAGTCGCTGGGGGCCAGATCTGGAAAATACGGTGGATGCGGAAGCAATTCGAAGCGCAATTCATGTATTTTCGCCTTCGTTTTCACTGACTTGTTTTTGGTCAAAAGTGAGATCGCGCGGCACCTACTTTGCACAGAGCTTTTTCATACCACAACATTCGTGAATGATATGATGTACACGTTCAGTTGATATCTTTAGATTTTTGATTTTTTGATTTTCCTAGGGCAGTGTCCGGAAACTCGGCATCGAACCGAGTTTTTGCTTCAACTGTATTTTTTTCCTTCCAAAAGCAATATTTTATCAACACGCGAAATTCCTTTTTATCCATTTTTTTCACAATAACAAAAGTTGCTTCACTCAAAATGCTATTATTCACAAACTAATGATCCGACAGCTGTCAAATTTATACACGTGTATTTTGAAGATTAGGGCTAACTAAAAATCATATCGATTAAAGTATAGTAGCGTCATCTATGTGTCATACCGGGGACTTCTCAATTGACCTGTTATGATCTAAAGTCCAACTAAATATCATTAATATGCCAAATAACAGATCATAAATTCATAAATATTTTTTTATGTTTAATTTATATTTTTATTTGTTTAAAATTTAACAAAAAATAAACCGATATATGTAGTTTGTTTGATTTTATTACAGTTATTATAAATTTTAATTTTTGATCAAAAAATTCTTTATTCTTTTTTTATTAAATTGTTCGTTTATAAACAAATTTATTTTAATATAAATTACAAAAATTCGATAAGCTTATTACACACATAAAGCCATTAAAAAAAATGTATGTTTATAGTGTGTGTATCAATTAAATTAATAAATATTTTAAGTAAAATTTCACTAATATTATTATTTTAATAATAATTTGTTTTTACTGATTTATTGGTTGTTTAAACAGCATTTGAAAAGAACAAACAACAATCATTTAATTCAAAAGGAAAGTAATTAAATCGGATTTCTAAATGAAATTTCATTTCTTTTAAATTGAATTTTTCGACTGTTTCAACTCGCAAATTATTTCAAGTGTTTTTATCAAATTTTACCATTTAACATATATGTACATATATGACTCAATAAAAAGTAAATATGTGTAACCATCTATACATGCATAGAGGGTAGTATACTTTTATAGCAATACTACAATATACATAACGTAAAAAGGAGTTTTTAAAGCGTGTACAACTATCCCTTGCACAACAAAACTCTGTAAAAAGCATTTTGAGTGACTGGTTCCAAATCTCTTATCCTTTGTTTTTTTTTATCGTCTCATAGTTCTGAAAGAATCGTGAAAAATAAATGTATTCAATATGCAGGTAGAAAATTTAAGAATATTTGGTACGTTAGCTTTTATTGACTCAGAGCCTAGCCCTATTGAATTTGGTTAGAATCGGTCCATATTCAAACCTATTCAAAATGCAGGTAGAAAGTTTAAGGATATTTGGTACGTTAGCTTTTATTAATTCAGAGCCGAGCCCTATTGAATTTAGTGAGAATCATTCCATTTTCAGACCTATCTCGCATAGAAAGTCCTATCTGACTTAAATGTTATAAAGGCCCACAAAGCCGTATATATTTTGAAATTTTGGTTGTGGTAGATCAGACCATAAATCATTCCACCAAATTAAGGACATCGGAACAATTGTGAACTCAGTTCCCATAAAAACGCACTACACTGGTACTTGCTTAAGTTAAATTGTTCGTGATTTATCGCTTTATTTTGAGCCCTTGTCATAAAAAGGTTCAAAACCTTCTGTAATTTGGAGCAATTTCCAAAATTTTACCCACATTTACTTGGTATAGAATATCATATAATCGGCATACCCGAACCATTCTTTTTTTTAATTTTTTTTTTTCTAAATAATGGCGAAAACCATTACTGTTATACAACAATTATTAGTTAAATTTCACTTCCAAATAATTAATATTTTTCATCACAACAATGCTAGCATACTTTTAGGTTTTTATTCTAAAATAAGTTTTTACAAATTGCTCCATCGTTGAAAAGCAAATAATAAATAGGTTCAAAAAAGACCAAAATATCGCCTTTTTGAAAATTTAACTGCGATTTTTTGAAAGGAAACATTTAAAACCTGGTTTTGGATTCAGCTCATCATATATAAATCATCTATCAACGTTAATTTGGCAAAAAAATTATTGAGCATTTGACTCTAAATAACGTAATCTCATTTTAAAGCTTTTTCTCACATTTTCTACAACTCTGTGTTTTAGTGAAATTAATTTGCCGCGTTCTGCAGGGGTAAAATGTAATTGGTTTTTATTTGTTTTTATATGTGTGTATTGTATGCATGTGGTCAATCTATAAAAGAATTGAAATTGCTATTTTTTTTTTCATCTTGTAAAGTTTTTTTTCTATTTTTTGTTTTTCTTTCGATTGTATTTGTATGAAAACATTTCATTTTGTTTATATTTTCACTCTTACACTTAACCGTACATGCTCTGAAAATTGTATTGCATACTTTTAGGTGTGCTTTAAACATTTTTTACACCATCTTGTGTGTTTTTGCTAAACAATTACGGGTTTTAAAAGTTTTGGGGTTTTTTTTTGATGTCCTTTATGCTCAAAATGGTTGAAATTGCACACGTTTCATAGTGGCATTTATTTGTAAATTAAATTTTGATTTAATTGCTTTATAAAATTCTTAGAAAAGGGAGCGCAATATAGTTGTGGCAAATACATTACAGTGTACCTAGTAAATATTTGTCATCGTCTTTTTTTATCAAGGTTTGTACGTTAAATTTAAACGGTATTTTTGAAATGTTATTGAATTTAATTTTTATTATTCTCCGAAAACTAGTTATTTTAGGCTAAACAAAAAATTACACAAATTTTTAGGTTCTATGAAATTGTGAGTTTTATAATTATCCATAATCCACTGTTTTTTTTTTTTTTTTTTCATTGTATGACGTCCTAAGTATAAGCTACAGTTTTTTGTTTAATACTAAAGTTTTAGGAATTAATGTCGAATAATTTAAATTTCCTTACTCAGCGCCGATTCATGTACATCTGACTAAACTTAAAATTCAAATCTTCAATCTTTATGTCTCTTATATTAAGTTGCACAACTAAAATGTTGTGGTTAACCAGATGTTCATACCAATATGTATGGAAATGATTGGCAAATCACTACAAATATTTGTACAGTTTAAATAAACATGCAACTATAGAATTCTATTTTAACAAGTAACCAAGATGTCGTTATGACATAGAATGTTAAATAATTGCCAAAGTATTTAGTTCCGTATTTGAATATGTTAGTTTAAAGGAGTATAGAGTTAAATAAATGAAAGTTGCATATTTATGTAGAATTTTATATTGGATAAACTTAATAATAAGGGTATGGGTATAGATACAATTTCAGCATTTATTTGTTATTTAACACTTTTTGTAGAAAATTGAACATTTTATATATGTGTCTCAATAATTGTTTGGTTTTGATTGTTTTTCGTATAGCTTGCCAAAGCCTTTAATTAGATTGCCATATATTTTCTTAATAATTACCAAATGTTAAAGCATTGTCATTGTCTATGACTGTGTTATTCACAGAAAAAAATATCACAAAATTTCAAGTAATTAAAAATATTTGTTAAAATTCCAATTCCATTTGTAACAATTTTTTGTTTGAAATATTTGTAAATTGTTACTTTTCATATAAAAATTCTTCGAAAATACGACGATGTTCAATACTACAAACATAATTTTTTAATTTTATTCTATATAGTATATATTTTAAACATTTTTTGCAATGGTTATAAATTAAAATTTGTCACATTTTGTATTTAATATAAGCCAAATATCTTTTGCAATACACAAAACCTATTTCTTATTATTATCTCAAATTTTAAAATATTGAGAGCTGTCCATTTATGATCATCGTTTTGCTATTGGCAACCAATTTAAATGTAGAAAAATAGTTTGTGAATAAATAACAAAAAACATTAGAGTTTTTAGCCCCAAAATCGGCAAATTTCTTTTAGTTTACAAATAAAATAATGTCGATAAAATTAAAAGCAGTTGTAGTTAAGAAAAGTGTACAGTGCAATTATACGAACAATTAAAAACAACTGAAATTTTAGTTAATTTAAAGACAAATTGCAATATAGACTTTTTTGACTGTAATATCAGTTAATTTTACCCACATAATTCCATAAGTGTTGTCTAGCCGTACTGCAGGCCACGATAAAGTGAATTAGTTGGATGAATTAGTGGAGTGAATTAGTCCCGTGACCGATGAAAACACACCGGTGTGAGAAAACGTATCCTGTGTCCAGTGCCATGACCGATGAAAAAAGGCCGGTCTAAAAGTACTTGTCTTGTGACTAGTGAAATAGAAACAATCGGAGTGCTTAGGTCTGAGAGGTCCTACACTCACCAAAAAAAGTCTGTAATGGCAACTGAAAATTTTGCTGTTATTACGGGAAATTCTGCTAATTTGAGCCCAGCGGTATTTTTTGCTAATCTTAGCAACACATGTTTGCTGACGTGTAGTACAATGAAATTAGTAGAAAAATTAGTAGCCGCTACTAAATTTTAGTAGACTTTTTGTAAAGTGAAATTTAAAATCTGTTTGCTAAAATCAGCAAAAAAAAATTACTAAATATTATTAATATTAGTAAAAAGCTTTGAATTTATTTTTCTTATCGAGCATCAAAAATTTTGATTATATTTTTTAAAAAACGAATTAATCATTTTGTTTTAAATTGGTAATTTCTGTTTTGAAAAATATTTTGGTCAATTTTTTACTTTTAAGGTTAAATTTTAATTGTTTTTTGGTTGGATTTTAGAACTAAAAAACCTTTTTAGTGCTATTTTAAGTGGATATTCTCTTTTTAGACATGACTCGTTATCTTCACTTCCGATCCTTTTTTAATATATGTAACATTTTAAGGAAATTTAAGTTTGTAGGTGTAAGTTTTAATTAGAAATAACATTTCCTTCAATATCGACTTTTTTAAAATTAGTAATATTTTTTGCTAATTTTAGCAAATCGGTTTTCAAAAATTTGTAAAATAATTTCTGAAATTAGCAACAAAAATTTGTAAATATTCTGTAAAATGTAAATAGCAAAAAGACTTGCTAAATAATAATTTTTTACTAAAAATCAGTACAAAAATAGTAGAGTGCGATTGAAAACCGTTTACAAATTTTTCTACTAACTTTTTTTTCTGAGTGTATCCTGTAACCTGTCCCGTGACCGGTGACAAAAAATACCACATGACTGGTGAAAATTGGACAAATCCAGCCAATTACACTGATGTGGTGTTAAGTGTATAGCTTAAAAATGCAGGACTCACAGCACATGAGATATATTCTTCACATGGTTTGTGTCTTTAATAACTTACTTGGTTTTTTGGAGGATAAACATCTGTCATTTATTCTCACCCAAGTAAATAAGTTTAGATATAATCATATGTGGTCTCATCTAATAATATATTATCATACATATTTACATATTACAATATGCATTACGATCTATAATTATATATTACATTATTTTTCAAAAAATTACCATACATTGTGACATATATAGCCACATCTAATTATATATTGATCTTTATAAAATTATATATGATTTATGTGATAAGATATCTTATATATTCTACCATATATAACTAAATATAACACTGTACATAATTATATATGACTTAGAGGGGATCATATTTACATATATATGACTTATGCAGAACTATATCTATTTATATATGGCTTATACAGAACTATATATAATTATATATGCTCTCTAATATTTGAGATATAATAATAAATGGTCCATTAGTAAAAATATTATTTAATATGGTAAGATATAGTTGTATATGATTCAATATATGGTCGAATATGAGAAATATTTTTCATAGGGTGTAAGATATAATTATATATGGTAGAATAGTTGCAAACAAATTTGAGATATTATTATATATTGTTGCATATCTAGTTTTTTTTTTGATATGATTTATGATATAATTAGATATACTTATATGAGGTTACATATCAATCGTTTCGAATCCCAGCCAGGGAGATATATTTTTTTAGTGTTTTTTTTTAATTTATTTATTTTTTACTTTTAAATTTTAATTCCGAAATGACAACCCCTAAAAATATGTGATACACTCAGAAAAAAAAAGTTAGTAGAAAAATTTGTAAACGGTTTTCAATCCCACTTTACTATTTTTGTACTGATTTTTAGTAAAAAAATTATTATTTAGCAAATCTTTTTGCTATTTACATTTTACAAATTACAGAGTTTTTACAGAACATTTACAAATTTTTGTTGCTAAAATCAGAAATCATTTTACAAATTTTTTAAAACCGATTTGCTAAAATTAGCAAAAAAAATTTACTAATTTTAAAAACTTAAATTGCCTGAAAATGTTACGTAGATTAAAAATGGGAAAGTGAATATACCGACTCATGTCTGAAAATAGGACATCCACTTAAAATAGCATTAAAAAGTTTTTTTAGTTCTAAAAATCAGCATTAAACAATTAAAATTTGACTTTAAAAGTAAAAAAAAATTAACTTAAATATTTTTCAAAACAGAAATTACCAAATAAAAATAAAATGATTAATTCGTTTGTGTTTTAACAAGTTTTAAGCCTTTGATTTTGTTTTTAATTTTGTGTAAATTATTTTTTTAAAATATAAATAAAATAAAAAATAATTGATGCTCGATAAAAAAAAAATAAATTTAAAATTTTGTACTAATATTTAGTAACTTGTTTTGCTGATTTTAGCAAACGGTTTTTATATTACGCTTTACAAAAATATACTAAAATTTAGTAGCGGCTACTAATTTTTCTACTAATTTCATTGTACTACACGTCAGCAGACATGTGTTACTAAGATTAGCAAAAAATACCGCTGGGCTCAAAATATCAAAATTTCCTGTAATAACAGCAAAATTTTTAATTGCCATTACAGACTTTTTTTGGTGAGTGTATGAGGTATAATTAGCTTAAAACAATCAAAATATATTGCGGGATCTAATTTGATCTGCCATTTTTCGGATCAATTCAGATCCTTATAAATCCCCAAATATATTGCTGGATCTGATTTCATTTGCCATTTTTCGGATTAATTTAGATATTAAGGAATATAAAATTGGACATGATTAAATATTGTGCTAGATAAATTTTTTTTACTCGGACAGTTATTGCTTTGAAAGTGTCGAATTTTGATGAATTGAAGGCACTACTCCATGAAGATTCTTATTAAACTCAAGAAGAACTTGCTTAATCATTGGGAGTCCCTCAGCAAAAAAGTCCAAAATGTTTTCTATCAGCAGGATTCATCGCAAAGCAAGGAGACATTAAAAGACGATATTGCATGTCCGAAATTCTGTTTAAACGCCATAAAGAGAAGTTACTTTTGCATTGTATTATTACCTGTAATAAAAAATGAATCCATTACGATAACCCAAAGCACAAGATATTGTATGTGAAGCCTGGCCAACCAGCCAAATCAACGCCAAAGCCAAATATCCATGGCGCTAAGGTAATGCTCTGTATTTGATGGGACCGAACACAATTGATTGGTTTCAAGTGAGCATTGACTGGAAAACGCCCGGAATATACGGCCAGACATGATAACGCTCGGCCACATGTTGAAAGACAGGATAAAAACTATTTAGAAAACAAGGGTTGGAAAGTTTTCGCTCACCCGCCCTGTAGTACAACCCTTGCCCCATCCGATTACCATTTGTTCGACTGATCACACTGGATTACGCTTCACTTCAGAACACGTATGTACCACGCCTTTTATAGCTAACGATGGCCTATCCTTTGAATACTTTTATATTGTACCAATGTTTCACAAATTTGCAAAAAAAAGTCCTACATTTTTAAGTTATGCACCCAATAAAAATATGATTGAGTGCTTTTAAAGTATTCTTACAAAATTTTTAATGGGAAACTCCGATTTTTTTAAGTACTTTGTAGGGACCATATTTCAAATTAATGTGTATATAATAATAAGGAACTCTAAAAATGTGGAGTTTCAAATGAGTATAGATCATTGATATATGATCCATATGTAATTTTAAGCCGATCCAGTGATATCCACCTATCCCTTGGTTAAAAATGTAATTTGGGTACAAAGACGCAAGCGGGGTTAAAAAAGTTTTTAATGTAAATGTGAAGGTACCGCTATATTTTCCGTACAAAATTCTGGTGAATAAAACATTCACCAGCGCCTAGTCGATTTTGTCGAATTCTTACTTTTTTAATTAATTAAGAAAAAATCTAGTTTTAGACACATTCTCAGTTATGAAATTTGCGCCAGCTTTGTGCACAAAATATTAGGTTTTACAAGTCAATAGTGGTCAGTTAGTTAGACCCTAGTGTACTTTCAATGAATATCTTTTCAACCATCCAAATCGGGGAAAAATATGGTTGATATATATCCCATTTGTATTTTTAGTTAATTATACACATTCCTTAAAACAACTCTCTCCAAGGTGGTTTGTACTAATAGAGAACATTTGCAGCTTTAAGATCACATAAACCATTTGGATCAATATAATTTCAGAGTCGAATAAGGTGTCCTAAAGTTAAAAATATATGAAATTTTTTTTCATCAGTTTTGTATAATGTGTAATAGGATATTATAAGATCTACGATACATCATTGATCAATCCTTGGTCTTCGAAGATATATAAATGATAGATTTTCGCCTTCCCCCCCCCACAAAAGTATACCTTAAAAAATATTTCTTAATAATTACTTATATTAAATCTATTCCAAATCCTTTTGCCATTAATTATATCTCTCTTTTTACCCCACCATTTTGTACTTTATAAATATTTCTCTTTGTTCAACTTCCACACACAACTAGAAAAAGAAAATATAATTGTTTGCTAAATTAAATTCTTAAGTTTTCCGCTCCATTTTACCATTGTTTTTATAGTTGGCTAGGCAGCCATAAATACTTTTTAGTTATATTAAAAACCAAACTATAACTAACAAATGAAAAAAAAAAATATATATATATATAGAGAACAAAAAAAATAGTTATATGTATGTAGTTAAAACTGAAGGATTTGAAAGCAAATAATAATTTTCGTTTAGTTTTATTTTTATTCTTTCTTTTCCTTAAGATATTACTGTTGTTTTGTTAAAACAATAGTTTGAAATTATAAAAAAAAGAAATTAATATAAAGAAAAATAATTATAGAAAAATGTAGAACAAGTATATAATTTTGATGTTTGAACAATTGTAGTTATAAAATAGAAGGATATTTCAGAGAATGGAAATAAAAGCCTTTTTTAGTTTAAAATGTTATAAAAAAAAATCTGAATGGTGGCATAAGAGGATAATTCAAATCAAAAAAAAAGTTTTTTTTTTTTGTTATAAAAGAAAATTTTTTAATATAATTTTCTAAAAATTGTTTTTGATATAAACCTAAGCCTTTTGAGAGATGTTCATAGTTTTTGATTTATTTAGATCCTTCAAGTAGGCAACAGTTGAGTTAGGAGTAGACTAGAAATAATTTAGCAGAAGTATACCATAATCTAAAATTAAGTATACTAAAAAGTTTGCTACATTTGCCTAACTTTATAGACTGTAAGTACAACATTACTTTTCAATATCCTTAAACCCCTTAAGTATACTATATATTTTTTTAATTGTAAATTTAGTTATATTAGAAGGGATTTAAAAAGTTTACAGCAAATGAAAACTAAAAGTTGAGCTATTGGAATATTATTACTATTTAATGAACGAAATTAGATCTTTTAACAAATTTTTAATACCCTCCAAATATTCTGGAAATCACTAAGAAATTTCATACCAACTAGCTAAATTCATAGTGTTGCCAAAATAATTAAGAATTTAAGATTTGACGGTCGTTACTACTGTTTCAAAATAGGTCACTTCGAGCATGTGTAAATTTTAAAAGCTTTAAATTTCTCGATTTTAAAAAACGAAACATTTTTATAATCTTATAATAAACTCCTTCAATAAACATCCTAACCAAATTCAGTTATCTTATAAAATATCATATCACTGCCGATGGCTTTATTTAGTCCCATTTTGTGTTGTTCAAACAACCCAGTGGAACATATAATCCCAGGACATATCTTCTTTCTGAAGGATACTAGAATTTTTAAATAAAATTTCGGACTCCTTATGGTACGGTAGGTAAGGGGTTGAGATCCAAATTTTATATGCAAAAAAAAAGAAAAATTTTGAATTTTTAAAATATTTTTTTTCGGGTTTTTTGCCATCTGCAAAGACAATTCAAAGCCAATTTTTCGAAGATTTTTTTCAAGATTGCAACAGATTGTTTTACTAACTTTTTAGGTTTAAAATAATACTTCACTTAGAAGCGTTTTCAGAAAACGTATTCGCCACATAATAATAATTTTCTTCTCAGATTCCTTTGAATTATGTGATTATAACTTCTTTCATTGCTTCCTAAACTTCAGTTAACATTCTTTTATAATTTTTTGGTGTTATTCTAAGGCACTTCCAAAAGAATTCATGTGTTCATATTTAAAATGCAGTGATCTGGATATAAACCCGATGCATATCTTAAAAAATCACTCTTCATTACTTCTAAAGCATATGTTATAGTATATCGTATATTTTTTGAATCTAAAGCATTTATTCAAATTGAAAAAATAATTCTGATGAAATTTTTTAATTTTTTTATTAAATCATTTTTTATATTTTAGTTTAAAATTTCATGAGGGTTAGAATTTGTGTAGTTTTGCAATTTTTATAAAAGTTTTGAAATATCAAGAAACAGATTTTTTTAACCTTTACTTGAAACTAGCTGGCCTGTCATTTGCATTTTTTCAGCCTTAAATATTTATGAGGACGCAATCTGTGCATTTTTGCATTATGTTTATTATTTAACACAACACCATTTCCAGTTTTAATTCAGAATTTATCAAAATAATTTTAAAATTTAATTCAAATTGTCCAAAAATGTTTTAAAATTGTGTAAAAATTATTTAAAATTGTTCAAAAATATTTTAAAATTATCTAGAAATGTTTCCAAATTATACAACCAGTTTTTTAAGAATTCAATAAAATTTTTGAAAAATGTTTCAAAAATGCTTTTTCACTATTTTTTGTATTTGTATATCAATGCATACATTTCGCCTCTTTAAACTTATTTTTCTGCATTCTTATGAAATAAATTTTCATCAAAGCTTAAATACTACAAAGTATATGAACATTTTGCACTCATGTATCAGAATACCTAATCATTGTATTATCATTGCTTCCTTAGAGTAAAGTATGAGTAATGCTAGTAGCTATATTTGAATACTTCCATCCTATGACACGCTAATGTTAAATTCATCGATGAAACCATTAGAAAAGAAGTGATGCCTTTGCCATAGTAGTGATGCTTTCATTGCTTCTTTGGCAGCTTCATTTTTGCTGGGAAATCTCTTAGTGTTAATTTTGGTTTTAAAAACAAAATGCTTCAATGTACCATTAAGGAGATGACATAAGTCTTGTTCTTTCGCGACATTATGTGTGGGCAAAACAACAAAAATTGTCAAGACCACGTTTTTGTAAATTTTGTACTCCTTTTTGGGAATTGAGATTATCTTTCATAACATCTTTAATTTTTTTAACTTCCCAATTTTTAATAGCAAGGTACGCCTTGAAATGAAATTTTACTGAAATACTTTTATTAACCAATTATCGATATACCTCCGGCTTGTGTCCGGAATTATTTTCAATATAATGAATTTCTTTTAACAATTTTTTACAATTGTATTACATGCGAATTTTTTGTACAGGACTATTTATATTTCTGGTGAAAAATTTAAATTTTAGGTAAATTATGGTGGCGTCCTTTTTATAAAGGGAAACAAATAATAATATGATTTGAGGTCATTAACGTTCGGGTGAAATATTTTTACGTGAAAAACAATTTACTACGCTTTTCTAAAAAAAACGACAGAACCTCGATTTACGCCCTTACTAAAAAAAATATAAAATTATATTTTTTTTTCATCATTAATCTCTTTATCAAAAAAAAATTACTTTGTGTGATATAAAAAATATTTGTTTTCTCGCGAAAAAATTTAAAAACTTTTTTTACTCACCAAATCTTTCTTTTCTTAAAAAAATTATTATTGTGAAACTTTTTTTGTGAGTAAAAAGAAATAAAATTCATTAAAAAATTTTTCTCTCGTGCGAATAATTAATCTTTTTAAGCAAAGAAAATCACTAAAAAAGCTGTGACCACTAAACTCATTTTATGCAATCAAATCCTTTAAAGACCTTAAGATAAAGTCTCTTTCAAATTTATGACTAGCCAGCTAGGCTGCCCTTTCCAACATTAACAAAAAATAAATATAAATATAACTGCAACCAATTAAGTTTAAAAAAATTATTGAAGCATGTTTAAATTCAATTTCACACTTTAACAATTTTTTGCTACAAATTAAGGCGAAAAAAAAATATAATAAAATGAAAAAAAAAAAAAATCTGCAATTTTTTTGTAGTTGTTAAATAAAGTAAATTAATACGTTCCAATTACTACTATAAATTTAAATAAATCCTGTATAAAACTCTTGTGATGCCACTATATATAAGAGTGTCAGTGTATTTGAATTACTAGCCAACGTTCATTAACAATTCACATGACACAGCCACATTATGCACTTGTGTCATCAATTTACAAAGTGACTTAAAAATATAATATAAATTAGGTCAACTACTAGTACACATATAGCAACAACAACAACTACAACTATACAATAATAATAACAACAACAACAAGAAGAACTTATGTTGGTAATATTACTGCAAAATTTGTAATGGTGTTGGTGTAATGGTGGATTTATATGGCAAATACCATTCAATTTTGTATAAATGAGTTACAAGAGAAAATGAACAAAAACTGTATATATAAATAATATAAAACTTAACAATTTTTATTTATTTTTTTTTTTCAAAAGAACAACACCACACGTTTTTCTGACCACTTATTATGAACAGCAAAAATACAATACAATACTACGCAACAATTTCAATTTTAAACTTACAAGTAGCTTTGTGGAATTGCTCTGCTTGTATGTATTTATCTGTGTAAAAGGATATTTAGTTGGTTGGGTTGTGCAACCCCCTATCGTATAATGTTGCATAAACCACTGCAAATGTTACAGCATTTAAAACAAAAAAAAATATAGTAAATTGAGAGAAAAAATTTGTATAGAAGTACAAATTACAATAGTTACATGACTTTAGATTTTGTACTACTAAGTTTGAAGCATTGACAATAGGCTTAAAAGTACTACTAGTTTATAGTTTAAATCCAATGTTTCGAACAGAAATGGGATGAAGGGATTCGTTTTAAAATGAAATCAACATATTGATGGCAAAACAATACAATTTAGTTATTTTTTCTACCAACACAGATTCAAAATTTGGGTATGTGATAGAGGAGAATAAATTAATCGACGCAACCTTATGTCTAGGGCGAAAAAGTTGAAGAAAAAGCATAGATTAACTTTTGTATTACCCATTTTCATGATTGTAATAATCCGAGTAAAGTTTTTCTCCTTCTTTGGCCTACGGTGGGGCTAAAAGATATTCCACTATGTGGCATCTCCGAAGCTGGATTTGCTTCGCGCTGGGCTTAGGGATACTTCTTGATGGTGTATCCAAAGCTGGCTTTGCTGATGAAGGTTTAACCTCCATGGGGATTATAACCGCATTATAAACGTTTTGAGGATTATGTCCGACAATTTTTGGTCATAATCCCCTAAATGGAAATGGGAATTATTATCCGTGGGGGTTAAAGATTTTACACTATGTGGCATCTCCAAAGGCAGATTTGCTAAGTAAAGATTTTCGCGCTGTGCTTAGGGATACTTCTAGATGGTGTATCCAAAGGTGGCTTCGCTGATAAAAGTTTAACCACGATGGGGACTATAACCGCTTTATAAATGTTTGGGGATTATGTCCGACAGTTTTCGGTTATAACAGCCGATCAGTCATCTCTAAGTGGTATCCGAATAGTTCTTTAGAATTTGTTTAATTATTAATAATAATTTTAAAAATAAACACTTAAAATTAGTTTAAGTCATGAGGATTTATATACCCTATACTCTTATATGGTCAGGGTATACTGAGTTTGTGATGATGTTTGTAACAACTAAAAATATTAAACCTTAACCTATCGACTTAAAATCACTTTTAGAGGCAACTTAGCGATGTGCGCCTGTTTTGTCATGTAAAATGTGGTCTAAATACAAATAAATTTTTAAAAATTTAATAAAATCAATAACACTTAATTTCCTTTAGTATATTATGGCTTCGCAGTAGCTTATTCTGTCATTTCAATTTGCCAAGGCTTTGTTGATAGTTTCTGATTCTATGGTTTGGAGGATATTAGCCTTTAGGATGTGGATCGTTTCTGGATTATTCGAATAGCATCGGTAAAGTAATGGCATCCCACAAGAAAAAGTTTAAAGGTCTCAAATCGCAGCTCCAAGGTGGCCAATTGACATCGCCAAGACTGCTGATAACATGATTACTGAAACTTCGTGCCCAAAAGATCAATTGTTTGATGAGCTATGTGACATGGTGTGCCATTTTGCTGAAACCAAAAATTAAAATATCTTTCCGCCCATAAAAAGCGCTTTAAGTTAACTGAAAATGCTTTTCCAGCAGCATTTTCGAAAAAAATTGCCATTAATGCCACCAAACTGTCGCTCCCTGTGGATGCACTGGCTTCTCGATAATGATGTGCGGATTTTCCGATCGCCAGATCCGTCCATTTTGTTTGTTGGCATAGCTGTCGAGATGAAACTGCGCCTGGGCAGAAAAGATAATTTTTTGGCCAAATTCGATATCTGGTTTGAGCTTTTTTAAGGACAAACTGAGAAGATGTAACGAAGTGTATGTTTGTTTGCCTTCAATGGCTGAGTCAATTGGAACTTGCAAGTGAATAATCCGAGATCTTTGTGCAAAATTCTAATCACTCTATTGCCTGAATTATCGAGTTGTTGAGATCGATGGTGAGTCGATGTTTTGGAATTGAGTTGCACACTTTCAGCCATATTCTCATCGGTATACACGATACGACGGCTGGGACCATCAGTGTTGTCCACTAGCAAGCCAGTCTCATGAAGTTTTTGCATAAACTTGCGGTGGATGCAACATTTCGACCAAACGTTCTTTTCCACAAATGAACAGTATGGATATCACAGCACTCACTCAATAAATTTGCAATTTCCCAACGTTGTTCAAGCGTAAAGCGACATATTTTGGTCAGTGGAGGTATGATACAGACTTATATTCGAACATATGATTTGAAATACTTGGACCACTCTGTATTATTATCGCAAATATTAAGACGAAATTTAGTGCGCTGCCTCATATCTTACCAAGGACAAGATCGATTGATTTAGGTTAGAATCGATCCAAATGTAGACCTAGTGCCCATATAAAAATCCCCCTATATGAGCTTTTCAGATTTTTCGCACTCTGCTGGTCACAATTATAAAGTACGCTTACTCATATAGGCCCAAGGATGAAGCTTATTGATTTTGGTCAAAATCGTCCCATGTTTTGACTTATTTCCCATATAAGGGACACCCAAAATGGGGGTTAATTCGAATAAGAATCTTTCATATATTTGGTAAATAATAACCAAAATAAAATAAATACGTATCATAAGAATAGCATTCCATAGCATATTCCAAACATTAGGAATTTCAGAATTTCTGACTGATTTTTAATTGTTTATCCATTTATGGACAAATATTAGTATGCATGTTAATACATTTAAATTTCGGACCCAAACACGAGATGACTTATTACCAGATCGGTTTAGGACATTCTATAGCCGCTATGGCCGATTTTTACTAACGTATAGTTTATTTTTTTCTTCTTAATAATCTCAGCTTTTTAAAGTGCACATTGTCACAGTCTCATACACTCAAAAGCTTTGCAGTAGCACTGATTTTATCCATCTTTGGCATTTAGACTTGACAAAGTTGTTTAAAAAAAAAGTTGTTTAAGTTTGAGTGACTAGTGGTTAATATGATTATATACAGAAGAACATTGTAAAATTTCCTTTTTTTATTTGCAATTTTTATTCAATCTCTATCTGTGTATCTATGGAGATTGTTATTTTGTTGTTGTGCTGTTTTTCTTTTTTTGTTTTTTTTTGCAATATGCGCATTGCAGTAGTTATCGGAAATGGGTTAATCGATTTTTAAGAGGATCGCTCGTTATGCTCTGTTTCATTTTTGTCATAGTAACTCATGTTCGTGTAGTACACACACACACACAAACACACGTTTGCATAATATAGTAGTTACTATTACATCAACTCTTGGACCACACAATTTGTATCGGTTTGTATGCAAGTGTGGTAGTGTATGAGTTTGAAACGTTTGTTCTATAATTGTATGTTATTTTCTGTTGTCATTTCTGATAATGTACCTCTATAGCTGTGATGGTATATACATACATACATATATAATCAACTTATGTATATACTGATGGTTCCAGATGTTTTGGTTGATAACCAAAGTAGAACATCTACCACAGCAGGAGTATTAAGCAATAATTTTTGTTGTTGTTTATTGGTTTTCATTTTTTCATTTTATCTTATGAAACTGAAATAATTTTCTTGTTATCTGTTATTGTCATTTTATATATGTATGTGTACCTACTTTACAAATGAGAAAAAATAGGTTTTCAGTTTCATTTCGCCTTCTACTAGCGACTGTATCTTTAAAAATTTCCGATATTTACTGCATTTTACTGTGTAATCATTAGTATTTCTCTTGTTGAATATTCCCCTTCATTTGTTACGTTGATATATTCATTTTCTTTATAAATTGTTTAATATACTATAAAGTAAAATCTCAAGTAAATTATTGGTGTCCTTTTTATGTGTGTCAATTTGTGGTAACTATTCAAGGATATTTTCACTTTATCTATATATTTCAAAAGGGAATTCTGTGTGTTTTTGTGTATTTGTGTGTGTGCATAAATTTACTGTGTTACCAGTGCAATCGAGGTTAATGGAAAAATTTAATAAAAATTGAAATCAATCAGGAATTGCTGTAATAAAAAACCCTTAAATTAATATCATATGTACCATGCATTTTATTTTAAGTGCACTTGTAATGAAACAGTTTTTTTTTGTTTTAAGAACTGCTTTGTAATTGAAAAGTATTTGCATTTTATATAAAATTATAAAAAGGGTTTTTGTGAAAAGTTATATATCTTGATAGATTCTATGATATCTTAGTATTAACAAATTTGATGAATTTTGTTTAATTTTTATTAAATATTTTATTAACAGCCAATTAGTGTTATTCTTCCTAAACCCAAAATTTTATTTATGCATATTTTTAAATTTTCTTTAATTTTGATTAGATTTTACAGGGAGTTCATAACAAATTTTTTTTATTTTAAAGTTTGCTGTAAAAGTTTTGTAAATTTTTAACTTATATAGATTATATATATTTTTTAAGAGATAAATATATTAAATTTTGTTTTTCACTTTTAACTTTTCAACAACAAATTTTTATATATTAAAACTTAAGTACTTTTAACAGATTTCATAAAATTTTGCTTAACCACAATTTATATTATTTGACACATAATTTACAAAATTGTTGAACAAACTGCAATGGACAATATTTGGCCCTAAGGGGTTATAATAAACTAGAAAAATAAGAATGCAAGAATATGTCAGCATACTTTCACAGAAAACCAGGGTTGGCAGACAAAATTCTGACTATCTCCATCCTGAAAGACCGTTAACGAAAATGTTAATTGAAAAACTCTTGCCCTTATAATGCAGTTACCAAAATAAATGGAAAGCAGTTAGCCTTTAAATCTTGTTAAAGTAATTTTCGGAATATTGTTACCCTTAAATTAGCGTTTGATTAAGTTGGGATGAAAAATAGGAATCAGAAATAAAGATATTATAAAAAAATCCCTATTTATTGCAGTGACTGCATTGAGGACACATACACAGAGAAATCAGATTAAATGTGGCAACCGAATATTTTTGTAGCCAAATGATTTGGTTGATTCGTTTGTGGCGATAAAAATTTGATTAATATTAAAAGAATTAATGTTGAAACAATAGTTTTAAATTGTGTCAAGAATACATTCGATTGCGATAACCAAATAACTCGGTTGCTGCAACCAAATCATTCGGTTGACAAGAAATTTGTTTATCACAATCAATCTGGTTTCTCTGTGTAAAGTTGGAATATTATTACAAGATGAGTGTTGCACCTCAATCCTTTCAAAGTCTGGGTGAGCTACAAAAATAGTAAAATTAGTTCTTCTCATTCTCCTCGCAGATCCAATAAGCCACTGACAAGAAAATTTTCCGGGGCCGACCATCGAACCCTTAATAAAACTTAAGTTTGTAATAGAGAGAACAAATGTAAGATATATAGGAAATAAAAAGAAGTTTGAAAATTGTTAGAAACTTTTCTATTTGAGAATCTTTCAACAATTTCAACAATCTTTGTTTTCAACACACCTCTATTTGGACACCCAATTTGCATATTTTCTTGCAAAAAACGAAAAAGAGGTCACTTTCAGCTTCACTTTTTAACCCCTACATAGAAGATTGGGTAGCTAAAAAATACAGTTGTTATTTATTTTTTGTTCTCTTCAACCTACACGAGTTTCTTTGTGACCTGAGAGTCCATCCCAGGAGATCGTATGACCTATAAGGAATACGTGAGTCCTCAGCGTTGAATGCCAAGTTCCTTAGAACTGCTTTTTAAAAGTCCCTTGGTTTTGCTCCACCACATAGAATCCTCACCACATAGAATCTCACATAGTTTAGCCCTAAAAGTTTAAAATGGTTTCTCGTTCTCTAAGTTGACTGCGATAAGAGAATAACCTTGCCTGGCTAATTCGCCAGCCATCTCATTACAGTGCCATGGAATAACCCATGTAACTTCAATACTTCCCCTGTTTGAGACGTTATTGATTTAATCCTTGGTTGGTCTTAGAGAGTTTAAAGAGATTGTCAATTAGCCGAGACGATTCTTATGTTTCTGGAGATCCTTTCAATATTAATAAATTTATTGTATTGAAAGACGGTATTATGAAATATGTGCCGAAGTCAATTGCCAACATACCGATTGCCCGCATTTCCGATTATAAAGGAAATTATCGCCAAATATTTTACGGACATAATGTCCAGAGAAAATCGGACATAATGCCCAAAAGTTTTGTAAGTAAATAGTGCGTATTTTATCAGCTGAACATAGAGGTTTCTACTCTAAGGTATTTCCAACGTAGGCTTTGCTTAAAAATTCCTTTAGCCGGGCTTAGGGTTTTTCTACTATCGGTTAATTTAAACGCAGGTTTTGTCGGCAAATTGCTTTTTATGTTGCTGTACTTAGGTGATCCCTACTCTGGCGTTTTTTTAGACTTCGCTAAAGAATGTCTGTACCTCGGGATGTGTATTGGCACAAGAATTTTTTAATATCGTTTACGCTGAATCCTTTTCAGAAGCTGCGCTTTGCCTTTTGAGATTTATAGTTGTAATCCCTTAACTAGCTGTGATAATCACTGCAGCATTCTGCATGAATACCTTTTCCATAATGCTCTATTAACATGCTTCGGATATCTTTGTGTTTTGAAATTACGCTACTTTGCCTTTTTTTGTAATAATATTAGTTTCAGTGGCGAATGTGTTAGTTCAACAATAAGAATTTCTTAACCTAAATTTCCGACGAAGATGACGGTGTTTCTAAATATATCGACGGTAAATAAATACGTAAATACCGTAGATATATCGGTCAAAATGAATGTCTAAATGGCACATAATACAAGTTATTGGTCGAGGCCAATCTATTAGCGCTTTTCTAAGTTCAGAGACTTTTAATTTGTAATGGATTTCTTAAAAACATGGAATTAAAAAGTTTGGATAATTTGTTGTTTTGGGATTCAGATATTTTTTTTGTTTGACACTTTTTGAAATATATGTCTGCTATATATAAACATCAGCTCTGCCCTTTATATTCATCAGCTCTGCCCTATATATACATAAGCTCTGCCCTATATATACATCAGCTCTGCTATATATACATCAGCCCTGTCCTATATATACATCAGCTCTGCTCTATATATACATCAGGTCTGCTATATCAGCCCTGCTCTATATATACATCAGCTCTGCTCTATATATACATCAGCTCTGCTATATATATACATTAGCCCTGCTCTATATATATATCAGCTCTGCTATATATAAATCAGGCGTCCAAAAATTCATCAAGAAAATATTCGGAAGTGATGTCTATAAGTTTCCGAAAAAAAATTATAAACATTATAGACAATTTTTTAAATTATTTCTGTATAAAATGTTTCACAAATTGCAACATTTAGTAAGTAAAAATTAAAAGAAAAGACTTAAAATTTTGATGCATAAATGTGTTTCTTATAAAAAAAAATATTTCTTAGGAAAAACGTGCATTCGCTTTACTCTCAGCAAGCTTTTGGTAAACGAATTATCCCATTAAATTTTTTGAGTATGTAAATTCTAATACAATAAAAAAAATCGGAAAGTTACAGTTTAATATTTTGTTAATCGCAAAATATCGGCGTAACCGAATAAATAAAGATATTTTATAAAAAAAAACTGCAACGATTTAACAAATTTTTCGTACTTATTGTTAAGTTTTGAAACAAAAAGCCTATACCCATATTTTGTAAATCTCTTAAAAACGCCAAAATATGTGTCACTTTATTTTTCAGTAGAGATCATATTTAATAATTTTAAGATTTTATCCTAATTCTTTCTTAAAACCTTAAAACGAATTTTAATAAAAATTGTAATTTGTTAAAAGTTTGGCACTGCTTACAAATGTAAGTTATCCCATTTCTGCTGTAAATTTTAAACAACAAATAATATAAAAATTCACTACGTGACTTTTTCCGTAATTTCTCTACAACCATTTAACCATTCTCATTTAAACTTTCGAGGTCTTAAAACAAGTACAAAGTAGATATATTCATAATATTCGTATGTATGTAACTATGTGTGTGTGTGTTAGTACTAAATCCACAGTTATAAATAGTAAAATTATAAGAACATAAATTACATTTACGCACATAATTCGCACTCATACACTTATACAAACTGACTGACACTAACAAAATTCGTTTATACTGTTAAAATTTTACAACAGTGTGTGTTTTTTTTGTTGCTGCTTTCTGTTTTACACTTAAAGATAGACAATTCATAAAATTAAAAAGAAGAAGTAAAAAAAAAACTTATTTATTTTTTGTGAAGTTTCCTTTAGAAATTATTAAAAAGGTAGTAAGAAACAAAAACTGTAACAACCAAAACAACTTGACATTATTTCATTTTGCAGGAACACAAAATAACCTCTATAGAAAAGGTAATTTTTGCTGCACAAAAAAAAGGGTTGTTTTCGTTTTATTGTGGCAAAACAGCATTTCCAGTTGAGATTAAAAAGAGTTTTTTATTTTAAAAGTAAGTGTTGAAATTAGTTAAAGTTCAGTTTGTACTGAGAAATGATACTTAAATATCAAAATCAAAAAGTGGATTTTAAAAAATTTAAATTAATTAAATTATAAAAAAATTACTTTAAATTTTTAATTTTCAATTCACAGAATTATACACCCTAATTTTTCCCACAAGTATTCTGTGTTTATTCATTATTTTTTTCAAAAAAATTAAGCATACTTTTAGGTTACACTCATTGACTGTAGGAACAATATTCTATAATTTTAACTATAAATTTTATAAAATAAAACCATAAATTTAAATTGTATTCCAAACTTTAAGAAATGGTGTAACTTTGGTTTCTTTGAAGTTTTTATAAATATCGGGGTAAGGTTGGCGTTTGTCGCTTATTTATGTGTGCTTATTTGTGTGTGGTATGCCACCATTAACGTAAACACCATAATTAGTTAAAGCTTTTGAAAAATAAATGAAAAACTGAAAATAAAAACTTCTAAGGTTATTTATGATTGTACAGAGAGCTTAAATAATTTTCAGCTCCGTGTCTGTTTTATTTTTGCTTAGTAGTGTCTCAAAAGACATAAATTTTTCGAAAAACATAAATTTAACAATTTTCTGTTTTTGTTGTTGTTGGTGGCAAAATACGGAAGACAATATAAAAATAAATAGGCAAAATTTACAGCAAAATATATCATGTTAACTGGTTTTAAAATAAGAAGAAACATAAAATTGTTAATGCCAGCACTAAAGGGTGAGGGAAAAGTTACGCTACAAAAGTTTATAACAATTTACAATATTTACGATTTATTAAGAAATGTTGTTATTCTTAAATAATAAAACACACACAGAGACACTCTTTACACTAAGGAAAATTAAAAGGCACTGATGACTGCTTATTTATAGTAATGCATGAAAAAATTCTAAATATATATGAAAATATATGATTTAACATGGTTTGTGTATGGTCATACATGATCATATATCATCATGCGTAGTTCAATATATGACCATACATGATCTCATATGTTACCATACATCTGTGAATCCGAGATTTAAGGATATATGGCGGTTTATTTTTATATATGCTCAAGTATAATTTATATATGTTCATTTGTGATCATACACTCTAATTAATTTCTGTTGAATGTTACCCAACTTATAGTAGGAAACTGTACTCCTACTATAAATTGGGTAAATTTACTCTGTGTGCGTAAACGAAAAAATACAAACATTATGCTTAATATTATGCACACATTATGCGTAATATTATGCACACATTATGCGTAATATTATGCACACATTATGTGTAAATTTGCATTAGAATTGCGTAAATATTTAAGGAAATTTTTAAATTAATTTGTAAATTTACTAACATTGTGTGTAAAAAAGTTTGCTTTAAGGGAAAATATAATAAAAATGCATTTCTGAATGCTTAACAATTCCAAAAAAATTCAACTGCAAAAAAAATTTTTTTCAATAAAATCAATAAATTTATTTTTATTATAACACATAAAATACATTTAGCATTTTTTTTTAATATGGCTTATTGTAATGTGCGATATGATTTGTCCTCTTCGTCGTTCTAAAAGGGGCCAACTTTATAAATATACAAATTTGATGCAGTATTTCAGTTTTCTGGCGGATGTTTGAAGGTTTTGATTCTTGACCCAATAATTTAATATACATTTATCACAATTTCTTCAATAATTGACAATTTTGAAAAAAAAATTATTTGTTTTTAGATTTTTTCTTATTTTTTT
The DNA here is from genome assembly GCA_949748255.1 of Eustalomyia histrio. Lineage (NCBI taxonomy): Eukaryota > Metazoa > Arthropoda > Insecta > Diptera > Anthomyiidae > Eustalomyia > Eustalomyia histrio. Next base: position 27,019,577 of record OX456525.1, read on the forward strand.
TTTGAATTCTTTTATAATTTCAAAATGTTTACAAAATTTGTGCCTACAATTTTAGAATAACAAAAGAATACTAATTTTAGGCATAAAGTGCTTAATTGTAAGCATATTATGTTTAAAAACACTTTGTGTAAGTCTTATTGTATATGAAAATATTACATAAAACTTTACCTATTTTATAGTAGTAATTTTACAAATGTTTTTTAGAGTGTATATGAACATATACTGCCGTATACCCTTAAATTTAGGTTTCTAAAACTATATAGATTTTATATTAATCTCGTGATTGGCCATGTATTGAATTATACATTGACATATGTTATCATGTATGTATATGCGTTTATATATATTATAAATTTCAATTTTAACATGGGAAGACAAAAATTGTTTCAATATTTTATTGTTTTTTGCAGGGACTGAAACCCTGAAAAAAATGGGTTTAGGTTCGGGTTAATCGAAACAGAAAGTTCGGGTTCGGTTCACGGTTAGGGTTCAACATTTACAAAATTGCAAATGTTTTACTAATAGGAAATTTATTTATTTTTCAAAGAAATTTTTCTTTAATTTTATAATTAATATATTTTTTAAGTTTTCTTCTTCTAAATTTGTTCTTTGTGGCGACAAAATAAATTTCATGATTGAAAATCTTTTTTAGAACTTGTTAGAGTATATCTTCATCATCTTCTGAAGAACAAAATTTTGATTCTCTTATAAAATTCTCTTCTCTTTCCATTTGCAAATTTTTGATAATTTTAATTGTTTTTAAAATGTATTTGTTTTTGCGTTTTTAACATCTTCGGAACTTAGCATAAACTAAAATCTGCTATCTAGGTATAATGCTAAGTGGTTTTTTCTTTTTATAATATTTTAATATAATTCTTGTGAAAATGTTTTTGTTTTGTCATTTTTTGTTAGCTATAATTTAAAACTAAGGCAGATTTTTTTTAAAAATCGCCTTAAGTTACCTGTTATTCTTGTGGTTTCAGCGTTAATTTCTTAACAGCTGCAAAAAACTTCCACGAATTCTTCACAAATATAATCATTCATAGTAAATGCTCTAATGTAGAAAAAAACATAACAGGGCAATGAACTATAAAAGCTTCAACATATTTACCAACTTACAATAGAAGGCGGCCAATAACAATTCTGAAATTGATCATCTCGCGTAATAATATTAATGCCATATTTGAAGCTCTTCACCTTTCACTATCTTTCATCTCTTCTCTATATATCTCTCTTATATTACTCTCAGCAAAAATATGGTTTCAACTACTTACCAGCCTATTTACTCGCTTTATTACTTTTGTTCGCGTTGTCCTAAAAGAAATGAGTGGTCATTATTTTCTCTCTTACAAAAAACACAAAATAATGGGTGGTCATTACTCTCTCGCTTACAAACAGCCAAAAAATAGTTAGTACCCATTACTTTTGGGACATCGCGAAAAAAAGTAATTAAGCGAGTAAATAGATTGGTAAGTAGTTGATACAATATTTTTGCTGGGACTATGATAACAGAATTTCGATTGCGCTAACAAACACTCGGTAGCTTGAATTGAAAAACTTGTTAGCTGGAACCAAACCATTTGAATGCATTGGGTTGATAGCACAAATCGGTTTTTGTTGTGTACAAACTGCTTGACAAACTTACGATCTCATAGTTTATATCAGGGTTGGTAGGCAATTTCGGTAAAATACTGCTAAGGAAATAACAAAAATACTGTTATCCTTATATTGTCATTACCGGAAAAACTGAAGTAAAGCAATCTTTAAAGCAGCTATACCGAAAGAAAGGAAGCACCGATACCCTTAAAATACCGTTGCAGTTAAACTTAAAATACTCTATCTTTCTTTTTAATTTTACACGAGGTTTTTAAGTATTTTATGTACATTAAGTTCGTGAATTTATTTAAGTTTTTCATTTTAGTGTGTTTTTGTTAAAAAAAAATCGATTGACGCCAAAATAACTAAATACCCTTACCCTTGAAATACTGTTTCGAAAATAAACGGAATACCGCTACCGGAAAAACTGAAATTCCGTTAACCATAAGATACCATAACTGAAATGACTAAAATATCGATAAGCTTAAAATACCGTTACCGAAACAAGTAAAATAGCGTTACCCTTTAAATACCGTTACCATACCAATAACCGCATCGTTTTGCTTACCAGACATGCTTTGTACAGTTAAGACTATCAAAGAGGAAATCTAAGGAATGATTGCAAAAAAGTTTCCTTAGAAATAAGAAGTTTTGTAAAAAAAAAATAAATAATGAATAAAACTTCTACGACAGACAGACAAAAATTGTTTTCTAACCCTTTTTATTTTAAAACAATAAAAACAAAACATCAACAACAACAACAAAAAAAAAATAACCAACACAATAAGACTCAAAATAAAACAATAAAAAAAACAACAACATAAATGCCAAACCATAAAAGTTATATTCATTTATTTTATATTTTTGTTTTCCTTTTACAAAAACAAAAAAAAAAATAAATAATGTACACCCCCTCAATCTTAAAGAAATAAATTATATCAAATATATAAACTCTTTTTTTTTTTTGGTTTTTGTTGCTTTTAGGCAATTCAAAATATAATTGTGTTGCAAAAAAGTTCTCAAATAAAGATAAATTGCGTAATTTAATATGCCAAGTTTTATGTTGCTGCTATTGTTGTTTCTGCCATTTGGTGATTGTTGTTGCTGTTGTTGTTGTTTTTTCTAAGGGTATTTATTGGTCTTATAATAATTAAACTTCATTTGTGTGTTATATATGAAAGAGCTTTATAAACCAAGTAACCAACCACTCCATTACATTGAGGTTGAAATGCCTCTTTTAGTTTTTATATCAACATTTTACAAACACAATTTGTAATTTAATTTTTAGACATTTTCAAAAACAACAAAATGTCAATTTATATGAACATTATATTCGAGTTACATTTAAAAAGGCAATTTTTATTTAAAATACAATATAGATGTTAATATTACTGTTGCTATTATAGGATAACTGGAAAAGTGTCATTAAAATAAAGTATTTGAAAATTTGATATAGGATATTTAATATGACAATTATAAAAGAAACATTAGACATGTAATTATACGGCAAAGGGAATTGATTTTTAACAACTTAAGGCAATTTTAAGAAAATTTAAATAGTTTTGAATATAAGAAATAAATTTGAAATTGTAAGAAATGGGACAAAAATTTCCAGAAAACTAGCTCAAGTTTCTAAAAATTTCTTTATATATGTTTAAATTTTTTGCTTCAAACTGAAGTTTATATATTAGCGTATGAGTAATATGTAATTCTTTATTTAATTATTGTTATTAATCATATCATATCGTCTTTATTACATTTCCAACTGGTATATTATATCTTTAATAAAATAAGTTTCATTATATCAGCAAGAAAACATGCCTAAAGGGAACATATCTAAAAGTAATTCAAAAGTTGTCGGATTTTCAATAAACAAATTCAAACTTTAATTTTAAAACTGCATTTTGCATGGAACTTTATAATACATCCCAGCTGGAAATCCTGTCTGTAATCATTTATTAAAGATGATTTCTAGATATGTCTGGACTTTTTTGTTTTTTTTTAAATCACGGCGATTTAAGCATTATTTATTATTATCACAAGAATTTTTTACATACCTCTGACTAACAGCTTATTTGTCAGTATAATACAAAATTTTTTAACAAATTTTATTTTTTAAGGGATTGAACCCGCAATGTTTTGTGTAACATTACAACATAACGCCCACTTTATAAATTTATACAAAAATTAAAATAAAAGAAATATAACAATTATGACAGCGATTTTAATGGCGAACCTTAAAACTTAAGAAATATTGAAAAATCAATTATTTCAATATCTATTTTTTGAAACACAAAACAAAAAATTTTACATTTACCTGAAAATATTAAAGCTATGTACTGATCAAAAGAAAATACCAAAATGTTACACACAAAACAAGAACAATTTTTTGCGTTTGCAAATATTTTGAAACTCAGCCAAAAAGGTTTAGACATTTCATTTTCACATTTGTTATACAACATTTTCATTTTGAATTCTTTACGAAACTCAGTTTTTGAAGAATTAAATTATAACCGTAACCGGACGATCTTTTTTTGTGGACGCGGTTACGGCTAACTGGTGTAATTAACCGCAGTTACGGTTAAAACCTAAATGCAAATTGTAGTCCAGCATGCCGTTTCTGTATTTGATGCGAGAAGTTTTCTCATCGAGAAATTCATGGTCACCCTATTTTATACAGGGTGTCTTAATAAATGGTAAAGTTGATTGCATTTTCACTGGAAATTTTTTCGAGCTTTTAACTTTGAAAGCTGTAGACACATTTGATTTTGTAAAATTTATTATTAGATAGAGTGATAACATAAATACTGTACCGTATTATTCTTTCGATTAATTTATATTTAATAGCCTATGACTCGTCGCCCTATAGAAAGCAGAACAAGGTTGCATTTTACATGTTTTTTGCAAAAACTTTATCGATGTGAGAAATACATAAACAATGTGCATGCATTTAGTTATAACATAGTCGATCGAATTCTAAAAACTTGATTCAGATAAAATTCTAATTTAAATACAGGATAAATTTAAATGTTATTATTAAAAAACTGCAATATCAATAATTTTATAAACCTATTCGTGTTAAGTCTAAGGTAGCCCAAAATGTATACTCATACCGGAAGATGGTATAACTTTTGAAAATGACGGCATCTTTCAGTTTTGTTATAATATGTGCGAGATAAACAGATACAGAATACTCCTCAACTTGTGACTATTTGGCAATTGACGATTTTCTGTCCAAATTTATGTATAGCGACGAGGCCCATTTTCATTTGAACTGTTCAACTAATGTTTCGTTTTGGCGATATTCAGTGGCCCGAGTTTGGGGTTTCGCGAAGGCACGGGTCTATGTCAATAAGCCCTAGACTATGGGAGCTCTTAAAAAGAATAGCCGACAAGAATGCGACAACTTATCGTCCAAAGTTCTCCCCAGAACAATGGAAAATGAGCACAAATAATTATCAACAATGGCGGCACATACATGAGCGATAAAAACTCAAAAAAATTTATAGAAATAGACTTAAAGTTCCAAATAATAATTTGAAAAAATTTTAATCACATCTGTTCATTTTAAAGATAAATGGGGTTATTCCGTAACTATATGAAAAGTTGTCACATCGAAATATGCAACTCTACCATAATTAGGATAGGGAGAGTCACATAATGTCAAATTTTCCTAAAGGTATATACAAAAATTTACCTGAATATAATTTTGATATTAGTGACTCAACCTGTGCTAAATATATTAGAGTTACATATTTGAACGTGACAAATTTTCACTTAGTTACATAATAACCCCAATAGCAAAACGAGCAAAATTTTTTTGATCCAGCATGTTTTACAGTTTTGGTGAACGGCGAAGGTGATAAATTACCAAACAATTTAGTATCGAAAATAGAAGGGGGGATTATTAAAAGGCAAAAAAAAAAAATTTTGCGGTTTTAAAATATTTAGGTGGTAATGACCAGGGAGCCAATTCCGAATAAAGTTGCTTTGTGAAGTTATAAATAATTTATCATTTTCACTTCATAGTTATTTTTCACTTTTGAGCGATTCCCATTCTCGTTAAGAAGAAAAATTTTGTTATGATATCTCATGTCAATATTAATTTATTCCACAAAATTTTGTTAAAAAACTTCAACAAATTATTTACTTTTTTTAAACATTTAATATAAAGAAATTACTTTATTTGCATTTATGCTTCTGGAAGAGAAACAAGAAGCATTTTTTTTTGTTTTTTCGAATGCGATTTGAGCGTTTTTTTCTTTTTATAATAATTATTGTTTTTATAAATTCTCTAATTCTTTTGAAAATTAAAAATTTCGTAATTAAATTAAAAAAAAAACTTTATTAAAAAAGTATAAAATATTAAAAAAAAATAAACTATTTAAAAAAAGTCGCTAACAATGTTTGTAAAATAGTGCAACACTCACATTTGTTCAAGGGCTTTTATTTGGTGAAGAAATAAAAAATCATACAGTAAAATTTTGACAGATAGTTTTGGCAAAAGTTAAATCAAGAATCGTATTCTTTGCGAAGTAGTGATCAATTTTATCAATTTACAGTTTCACACTTTCAGAATCAGTTTCCAAAAAAAGACAAATTTGCTTTCTTTTATTCATATTTGTTTTTTTCTGTTTTTCAGCATTTTCCAGCTATGAGCTTTAAAGTAGCTTTTTCTTATGATTTTTGAGATTTAATAAGTAATTTAAATCTCAAAAATCATTTTTTTGTCCAAAAGGTGTTTTTTCTATTAAAAAATTATTTTTTTTTAAGAAAAAAATTATTTCCCTCGAACTTTTTTACTTTTCCTTCTTTTTTCCTTTTACTTTTGCTTCTTTTTGTTTTTAAATATAATGAATTTTGCTTTTTTTTTTTGTTTTCTCTGGTAATGACAACCTTCTGACCCATAGTAATGAAAATTTAATGAAAAAGCAATGACTCCCCAAAGATATTTCATGATTTATTCACCACACTGACCTGGAGCAGAATTGTTCTAATAATATTTATAAATTTCTATAGAAATATAAACAATTTCCTCTAGAATTTTGTATAAGAGCGAAACAGCCAGTCAGCAGAGACAGAGACCTATCGCTAAGCCGCCATGAAGACGCCCTCAGACAATAACTACTGGTATTAAACTTCCTTAATATTTTAAAAAGCACAGAATTTAAATTCTAAAAAATGTCTTACAATTAATTTTCCTCTGTATAAAATACGAAATTTTCAAAATATCGTTAACATTAGGTGTGTTCGACGTGCGTTACCGCGGGTGCCCGCGAAAACCCAATCTTACCATAAAGCGTTTCTTGTAACAAAAATTGGGTAAATGAGAGCGTTCATGAGAGAGTAATTGTGTTTCTCTTTTTACCAGAACTTACCCGTACTTTTGGGTAAAATGGTAAAATTTTCAAATCATCAGCTGCTGCTAATAAATTAACCGTTTTGCATTTAAAAAAAAATTAAAGTTAAATAAAAGTTTACAATAAACAACGTTTTCTTCTTAATAATGAAAAATATATTTGAAAATGTAAATAGATATTGGCCATTTCAAATATATTTATTAATTAAGCTGTTTTTTAATATGAATAAATTTGACGTTTATTTTTGGGTATGAAATGTGGTTTTGTGCGTTCGCTGTATTTTGGGCATTTTTATGGTTTTGTGAGAGAATTTTTTGCTTACTCTCATTTTACCAGACTTTACCCAAAATTACCTCGTACAGACCTATTATTGTTTTATAAATTTGAAAAATATTTTGAATAGAGACAAAAATAATTTAAATAAATAATTAGAAAAGCTTTTTTAAATCCCTAATTCCATCTATTTTTAATACTAATATCCCTTTCTAAGAATTTTGTTGCAAATAAATGTTTAATAGAAAATCCTTTAATACAAACATACTTTTAGTATATTTATTACTAGTTTTTTTGTTTACATTCTTTAAAACATGCTTCTGACTACAACAGTATAAATAAATTAATGACTAAACGAGTATTTTGTGTGTACCCGCATGTCTGCACTGATTTAATATGTGTAAAAGTGTTGTAATTTTTGTGTGGTATGTACAAATGGGGTTCAGTATAAACTTGTACTTTTGCCACACAATAGTATGAAGAAAAAAAAAACAACTAAAATAACCCAACAAACGACTAGACAATTACCCCAAGAAAAAAAAAACTATATAACAATTTCATTAACAACCCAACAACTGCTGGTAGTTGTTAAGTAACTAACAGCAACATCAAAAAAATTATACTGCAACAACATAACATGCCACAATAAGAACATAATTTTACGAAAATTTACTATGAACAACAAAAAACAAAAATTTATTGTATATAATGTAATATATAGCCAAAAAGTAAATATGTACCCAGTTGGAAATGTGGTGAAGATGTCTTTAAGACGATTTCATTAGTATCAGCATTGGCATTGATACCAATTAGGGTATTCAATTAAGCGACCTTTCATTTTAATCGATTGCTTGTTCAAATAATTATTCGGCTTTTTAAAATTAATTTTAAAATGAAGCGGTTAATACAAAAAATTTTTTTGTTGTTTTAATAATTTCATATAATAAAGATAACAAAAATAAATTCAGTATCACTTTAAAAATATATATTTAATCGTGAAAAAATGATTAAATAAGATTATGTACGCATTTTTGGGTTTTATGTTTTCTTTGTTACATATCAAAATTTCATCCAAATCGGAATAAACCAAACTACAGGCCTGCCGCCTACGTTCTAGATTTTATAAGGTTAAGCACACATTTGTAAAACCAACAAATTTAATAATTAGGTTTTATTAAGAAAATATAAAAATCAAGCCAATTATCCTTAAACCTCTATCGATATCAGTACACCCAACTGAAAGGATAATTTATGTAGATTGATTATTTTTAAGGGTCGGAAATTTTATCAAAAAAAAAAATACACAATTTTTAAAACAACGATTTCTCAGAAAACACTACAGTAGAATGACTTTCTTTGCCATATTTAGAATATGCATATTGAAATGCATAATAAAATATGCTGGTTCTGGAAAAACTTAAAATTTGTAAAATAGTGTTATAATTTGTGCCATTTTTTTTTTTTAGTTTTTACAATCATTCCCAGCAAAAAAAATGGTAGTCATTCTGTGACTATAACTTCTTTCATTGCTTCCTAAACTTCAGATGACATTCTTTTATGATTTTTTGGTGTTATTCTAAGGCACTTCCAAAAGAATTCATGTGTTCATATTTCAAATGCAGTGATCTGGATATAAACCCGATGCATATCTTAAAATATCACTCTTCATTACTTCTAAAACATAAGTTATAGTATTTCGTATATTTTTTGAATCTAAAGCATTTATTTAATTTGAAAAAACAGTTCTGATGAAATTCTTTAATTTTATTATTAAACCATTTTTTATATTTTAGTTTAAAATTTCATGAGGGTTAGAATTTATGCAGTTTTGCAATTTTCATAAAAGTTTTGAAAAATCAAGAAAAACAAAATTTTTTAACCTTTAATTGTAACTAGCTGGCCTGTCATTTGCATTTGTTCAGCCTTATATATTTATGACGACGCAATCTGTGCATTTTTGCATAACACCATTTCAAAATTTATCAAAATAATTTTAAAATTGTGTAAAAATGATTTCAAATTGCCAAAAAGGTTTTAAAATTGTGCAAAAATTATTTAAAATTGTTCAAAAATATTTAATATTTGTCTAAAAGTGTTTCAAAATTGTACAGCCAGTTTATAAATTATTAAAAAATATTTTAAAATTTGTCTAAAAATGTATTAAAATTTTTGAAAAATGTTACAAAAATGCTTTTTCACTAATGCAGAATTATTTATTTGTTTTAATAAAAAGTATTTGTATATCAATGCATAAATTTAGCTTCTTTAAACTTATTTTTCTGCATTCTTATGAATTAAATTTTCATCAAAGCTTTAATACTACAAAGTATATAAACATTTTCCACTCATGCATCAGAATATCTAATCATTGTATTATCATTGCTTCCTTAGAGTAAAGTATGAGTAATGCTAGTAGCTACATTTGAATACTTCCATCCTATGACACGCTAATGTTAAATTCATCGATGAAACCATCAGAAAAGAAGTGATGCCTTTGCCATAGTAGTGATGCTTTTATTGCTTCTTTGGCAGATTCATTTTTGCTGGGTTATTGTAAGCATAAGCGATTTTTAAAATAATTATAACAAAACGAACTATTTTTAATAAACTCTGTAATGCCTAACGCCGTTAAAAATCATTTTTCGGATTTTTATTATTTTTTTGACTAAATAACAGTATTTTTATAAAAGAAATTATATTATAAAGGGTGGTTAAATTTTAAGGGCCGATGTTGATTTTAAATAAACCACAAATTATTTAGGAAATTATCGTCATTTCTTTTTATTATGATAAAATGGTATGGTTCAATTATGTATGGAACAAAATATCGTCCAAATGGCCGCCACCACCTCGGCGATACACCTCCATCCGATGGTCCAAGTTTTCGATGACGCTGAGGCATAATTAAGGTTGTATGCCGTTGATGTGCCGAATTATCTCACCCTTTAGCTCTTGTTGCTGGCTTATCGACGTATACATTTTCTTTCAATTCACATTATCTTGGAGGATTTGACATCGCCATCACGTGAGATAACACGGCCATTGAATTTGTCGCGCAAAAGAGCCATTGTTTCGTTAGCTGTTTGGCAAGTGGCACCGTCCTGTTGAAACCACATATCGTCCGGGGTCATATCCTGGCCACAATAAGTTCGTTATCATCTCGCGATAGCGAACACTATTCACGGTAAATGCTTGGCCCACCTCATGACACACTATCGCGAACAACAGCAATGTTTTCCGCAGAACGAACTGGGCGAGCATGCACAGGCGTTTTCACAGACCCGGTTTTCTGAAATTTGCCCACAATTCTCCCGATGGTGGACACATTTGGTAGATTATGCAGACCAAAAAAAAATCACAAAGTGCACGAAATGCATTTTGATTCGAACGCCCATGTTTATAATAATGCTCAATAACTTTAACGCGTTCCTCGAATGTGTATCTTTCCATGGTTGAAATTGAGAAATGTCAAATGAAATACAGAAAAAAACTTGACGTTTAGGTGTGGTTCACATTCAACATCGGCACTTAAAATTTGACCACCCTTTATTAATAGAAAACATAATAAACTACATTCTTTGTCTTTAAATTTTTTTTGCACAAAGCGTGATTTAAAAGAGTAAGAAAATTAACTTTTTAAACAGAATAAAAAAATTTATTTAATCTCTTATTGATAACAGAAAAGCTAATTTCCAGTTTCACTTGTAAAATTAGTTATTATTTTTGTTCCAGTACTCATCCGTCAGGACAAGTTTTACAAATACCTCTCCAAAATTAGGTAATATATATATTTTTTTTTTGGTTTAAATTAAGCACAGCTGATATGCTCAGATTAGTGTACACTTAGAAAAAAAACATGGCTGAGGCAATCATATTCTAGGAGCATCATATATTTTTGGTAGTATGATTGTGCCAACCATAGTCGTGCTATAGTATGATTTTACCATATCATAATCCCTACAGAAATACTATGATTCGAAACTATGAAAAAGTTCATAAAATTTAGAGAATATTTCTCTAAGAGATGTTTTACCTTAAGAAAAAATTTGATTTTAGGGGCTTTTTCAACAAAACTTTTTTAATTTTATGGATTTAAAAAAAATACTTTAATGAAATTTTTAAATTCTAAGGACATATTTATAAAAATATATATAGATTTTATGGGCATTTTCTACTAGAAAAGTTCTTAGATTGTAGGGAGACTTTTAAGATTTGTTTAGATAGAATTTAGAACAAAATTTTTCTTTTAGAAAAATTCCTTAGAATGTAAGAATATTTCTACTAGCAAAAGTCCTCAGAACCTAAAAATTTTATATTCAAGGCCTTTGAATCTAAATTTTTTTAAAGAATATATGAATTTTTATCTAAGAAACAGTTCTTATAATTTTACTTAGAAGAAAAGTCCATAGAATCTAAAAATATTTCTATCATAAGAATTAATAAAAATCTAGAATTTTGTATTAAAAACCTTTTCATACAAAACAACTCCTGGGTTCTACAGACTTTTTTTTATAAAAAAAATATTTTATTAATATTCTAAACATATTTTTTACACAAAAAAAAAATATAATTGTTTTCATTGCAAAGAATTAAAAAATATAAAATCTTTATATATAATCATTTTAGCCAGGGACATAACTGTTATAACCAATATTTGAAAAAAATCCTGAAATAATGATTTATGACGAATTTTTAAAACCTGCTGTCTGAATAATATTTACAAATAACCAATATTTTTATGGTCTTTGATAACCATTATAGTTTGTTTTTGTTTTTATTTGGGCTTCCATAACCATAACAAAAGATTTTAATTTTTTTTTTGGTCTTCCGTAACCATTACCAAAGGCCTTTATTTTTTTGGTCTTCTATAACCATTATAAAAGATTTTATTTTTTTGTGGTCTTCTGTAACCATTAATCCATTATGAAAGATTTTTCTTTTTTCGGTCTTCCTGTAAATGTTGTGCTAGCGAACATATTGATATTTAGAACCAAAAACTTTTTGAACCAAAAAACTTGATTATGATAACCATACCCGAGAGAAGTAAGCATAATTGTAGCAGAGAACGTGTTGCATTTCATAATTTCCAAAAAGCTAAAATCGCCATAACATAAAATAGTAAAAACTGATATTACAATATTTGATTACTGGATTTTTGAAGATGAATCAACTTTAATTGATAAATCGATAAATTTGTACTAGTGGGTTAAGCTCTTAAAGTTTATAAAAAAAATTATATTCTTTGCTATATATTTTTTTACTTTTTATCAAATCTTATTTTATTTTTAAAATAGTAAATTTTTTTGTAGGTAATAAATTGTTATGAATAAAAGCAACTTTCTTTAGGATACAATAAAATCAAATTTATATTTATTATTTTATTTTATTATTTTTAGTATTTTATTTTATTATTTTTAGTATTTTTTTTTTATTCTCCTGTAAATTGTGTGTGTTTTGAAATAAATGATTTTGTCAAAAGTCGACGTTCTATGTGAAAAATTCTACATATGTAAAATGGTGTCGTCTTTAAAACTCCCTCTTGTCAGTTTTCCTATACAGTCAACTCTTGATAAGTGATGTTAAAAATTTTGTTTCCATATTTTATATTATTTATTGGATCTTCACTTTTTAAAAACTGTGAACTAACAATAATAAATAGCGTTGACAGTGTCTAATAATTTCATCTTTGACCAGGGGTACATTCAGATCTTTATGTATGTTGCAATTCCTAACATACCAGGGTGCGTTCGTGATCGTCCTCAAGAATTTATTTTGCATTCTCTGAATTTTCCCTATATTGGACGCAGAGGCAGTACCCCAGAGCTGAATTCCGTAGAACCATATGGGTTTCATGATCGAATTGTAAATGAGTAATTTGCAGTCCAGGCCTAGTTTAGAGTTTTTACCAGTAAACCAAGCGAGTTGAGCAGTTTTTAGCCTCATCTGAGTTATTTTCGCATCTATATGATTTTTCAACGTGAGTCGACGGTCAAGGTGAATACCGAGATATTTCACACATGTGTGTTGGGGTATATTCAGATTGTTAATTTTAATGGGTGGACACGTCTCATTTCTCAAGGGCTAACTATATTATACTTTTACTAACTTAAGCTACTGTCAAAAATTAACGAAAAGTGTGTCAAATGCTTTATCAACTTATTGACAACTTTTGGGTGGCTACAATGTACTTTTTAAACTTAAATACTTACTACACTTAGTTGCAAATATTTGTACTTTTGCAAAAACTGTGTTTTTCTTATATTTCCAAAATTTATGTATCTTTTCGAAAAATATTATTTAATGTGTTCAATTTTTAAATATTTTACAATTAACAAGTAAATCCATATAATTTTAAATAATTTAAAGAAACAAATGAAAACATAAATAAAAAAGTACTAAAAAATGCAACAGTGCTTGCATCTCAATCGAAAAACAAATACAAAACCCACCCCTTTTTTTATACACTATTTTTGAGTCATCGTGGATGCTTAAGATTGCAGTATCTTCAGCGAAAGTCGATGTGTGGGTTTTAATATCTAATGGCATGTCTGAAGTATAAATGATATATAACAGAGGACCCAAAATGCTACCTTGTGGAACTCCGGCTTGTATATCTTGAGGAGAGCTGAGAAAACTTTGTTCAGCAAGAGTGAATTTTCGATTTGTTATATAGCTTTCGAGTAGCTTTTAGACAATTTTTTTTATCTTTCTTTGAGGTAACACCTCCTGCAATGTATGTTTCAGATATAATGTTGATACAAATTTAGAAAAAAATTTAAAAATTTGTACGTTTTTAATTTTAGAGTTTTAATCAAAACTCAGTTTATGAATCCTTAGTTTTAAAGTCTTAGGACTTTAAAATTTAATTTGAGTATAGAGATTTTATTGTGTTCAAGAACGTTTCCAGGATTCTATAATGATGTAGAAAATTCTATTATATTTTACGAACTAATTTTATTTTTTTTACTACTTCCTGTAGATATCGTTGTTTTTTGTGTAATTAACACACAAACAAAAGAATTAAACTAAAAATAAATCTTATTATGGCCAAATAAAAGCATAATTTCCATAGATTTTAAAACCTAAAGATTCAGTTTCACACTGTTGAGTCCAAACTACTAAAAATAGAGATTTTAATAAAAATCGATCGTTCTCAAAAACTATGGCTGATAAAAAATTATGCAATAAGGTTTTGGTGTACTGCAAGATAAAGTATTTTTCTTTCTTTTATAGTGTAAGATACTTCTACTATCCACAGTTTACTGTATCATATATTTTTGCTAAATGAAAGATTCCGTAAAATGTTGCTTTAGAGATGGTGTCCTGGGAGATTTTACAATTTATGTATTAACACAACCCCCCATATACTTTTCATGTATTGTATATATGTTGCCATAGTATTTTATTTTCCTTTAGCTTTTAGTTAGCAAAGAAGTTCTTGTTAAGTGAACTCTTAGAACTTAATGGAACTTGAATACCAAATAAAGAAAAAAATTTGGTAATTAACATAGTTGCTCAGTCTTTTGGGAGCTGAAATTGGATTCATTAATATTCAAAACTTACTTGCTTATGCGATTATTTGATACCCAATTTGTAGATACAAAAATCAAACGCAAAAAACACCAAATGGATTCATTTTATTCTTTACTTTTTAACCTTTAAATGTAAAATTGCAGCTAAAAAGCACATATCTCGAAGAGTTTTGGACTCTAGCAAATTTGAGGGTTCGCCCAAAGAAACCTTCCTGGTACATTTTTTCTTGTTGTAGTTGTAAGTCTGTTGCTGTGATTTACAACTTTGCAAGTCAAAGCAATTACAACAACACCATACAAAAGTTGAAAAAAAAAATGGAAAATATCACAAATAGACAAGTAGAACACCAACACCCTAAACACTTACCAAAATATACACTTTAGTGATAAAAAACATTTAAAAAATTTTCTTTTAATAAAAAAAAAAATAATTTATTTTACTGCTTCCACTTTTTAAACACTCTTCACACACACAGACTTTTACCTTCTTCCCAAATAGAGAGAAACAAATTCTATATACAAAATGTTGTAGCAAAAAAAAAAAAAAAAAATTGTTTTGCATTTATATACTTAATACAGTGTTATATAAGTTTTTGTCATAAAATTTGTTCAAAATTATGTGGGAGTTTCTTTATACAAACTATGATTTGTATTTAGTGCCAAAAAATGTTTGCTTTCCTAAACATTTTGCATATAACTTACAAAATTTAATGAACAATTGCACTGTTAGCTTTTGTTTAAATTTGTTGTTACCATCCCCCCTAGATTTTGGTTAAATAATATTTTTAATTTCCCCCAAAAAATAAACAATTTATTCTAAGGTTTTTTTTAATTCTACTGCTGGCATCTACATCTACTTTCTCTCGGTTTTTATACTTAACTTTAATGTTCGAGAGGTGGTAATATATAAGTTGGTCCCAAAGTTTGTAACTAATCGACATGTCCTGAGGAAAAAGGGGAATTTATTTAAAATCAATTTATTCAAATAAGGATGGATTGAATTGTATACCACAATGTCTAGTTGTATGTGATCAGATAAAATTACACACAAAATGATCTGATTTTTCAAGGGATACAACTATATCAATTTAAACCCAAATTATGTAGTTAACTACGATTTTTCAAAAATATATACAGTAAGATATTGCTCCATACAACATTATATTAACCAGATATAGAATTGTATTCTTGCATTTAATCCGGTGCTTGTTAATAAATTTATATTTAATTTTTGATATAAACTTTTGTTGGTATGGTGTTATATAAAACGATATCTTAATATATATAATTATATCAAAATATATTAAAATGCTTTAGTTGTTATTAAATTAATTCAGTTATATTTGGTAAAAAATTTGAAAATTTTTTATCTATTTTCATCTGATCAAATCTAATTGGATACAATCAGTTTGTACTATGTAGACTCAGAATATTATGTAGTTAACTGTTTGTAGTTTAATAAAAAAGTTTTCAGTTCCATTTAAAAATAAAGGAAGATACATTTATTTTTCAAAGAAATATCTATATTAACTTTTTTATACATTTATTCGAAATAATTTACTATCATTTACCGATTTTTTTCAGTTTCATTTGTTTGAAATTGAATAAAAATTTACCCACAAAACGGAAACTTGTGGTTTATTTGTGTCCGTGACAGTTATTACAAATTTAAATTTTGTTTGCTGTCTGTTTCAAAAAAAAAATATTCAAAAAATTTCAATTTGTTTTTTTATTTAAAGTGGTTGTATATATACAAAATTTTTCAATACAAATTACAAGAACTTCATAAACACACATACATACACAAACACATTAACACAAAAAGTGTTTATAGCTTCACATGCATACATACATTTTGTATTGTACGAGTATATTAGAAAAAAAACAAAAAATACAAAAACGGAAATAATTTCAAATAAATAAAAAAAACATTTATTTTTTAAGGATTGGTGGGTAAAATTTTGACATTTATTTTAACTGATTATATCAGTTGTTTCTTACGGATGTGTCAGTTGATTTATCAACATTTAAAAATAAATAACAAATGGCATTTAATTTAAATGAAAATTAAGTAGACCAGTTTTTAAATAAAATATCATTTCTTTTAAATGATATTTTTAGTTATTTTAACTTACAAACTTTTTTAAGTGTACAATTCACCATTTTTGCATCCAAAAGTATATTTATTGAGTCTGTTTATTGAAAATGCTGGTGCTTAAATAAAAAATATCGGTTTTCGGGTTTTCAATATTTTGTTGTACATAATGAATATTTTAATCTCAAAAAATTTTCCTTTCCTTCGCGTATTTTTTTTAACACCAAATATTTTTTTTTTTTGTAAAATTTTTAAAGTATTTTTTTTAATACTGTGAAGTATGTCCATAAGATTCGTGGCAGGCAAACTTAATAATCTAACTTATTATATTTATTATTTTAAAGTTGTTTTTTATGTGTCAAGAATTTTGAAAACCATCTACATTTAATGTAAAATATTTTATTACTGGTTTATTGTTAAATTTATAGAAACATTTTGTTTTGGAAAACGGAATTAATTAATTAATTAAATTAATTAGATTTTTAAAGTGATTTTTAAAAAATTTAGGCTCAAATTGTATTTTTTGAAAATTTTTAAATTTATTTGAAATTATGTAAACCAAAATTGCATAAAAAAATATGTTTAGAAAGATAAATGACATTTTTAATAAAGCACATATTATTTTTAAATTTAATTACAACACGCTGAATAACAAATCTCCTATTGCAAATAAAAAATTTTAAATATTTGCAAAAAATTGTATTTACGAATATCCGAATTTTTTCCGATTCAATTAAGACTCGTCCCATTATGATAAAAAATATAATATAATATTTAACAATTTTTTCGAAATTTGGCTTATGTCAATAAAATTGTCTTTAAACATATGTAATGTGCCGAGATTTAACAGAATCGGATAAATCTGATAAAAAATTCGAATATCCGTAAAAATAATTTTTTGTCAATAATTTTAACTTTATTTAGCAATAGAAGAAATGAAATTTCGCACTAATCTATGACCTCCTATTGTTTATAAATACTTAAACCGAAAATCCCACAGAAGGAATTCCACAAATCCCCCCAAAAATGGGGAAAATTTTAGTCATTCTGTGACTATAACTTCTTTCATTGCTTCCTAAACTTCAATTTACATTCTTTGATGATTTGTTGGTGTTATTCTAAGGCACTTTCAAAAGAATTCATGTGTTCATATTTTAAATGCAGTGAAACGGATATAAACCTGATGCATATCTTTTAATATCACTCTTCATTACTTCTAAAGCATAAGTTATAGTATATAGTATATTTTTTTAAATCTAATGCATTTATTCAAATTGAAAAAATAGTTCTGATGAAATTTTTTAATTTTTTTTATTAAATCATTTTTATACCCTCCACCATATACCTTATGCAATTTTAAGTCGATTTAGCGATGTCCGTCTGTCTGTCTGTCTGTCTGTCCGTCTGTCTGTCTGTTGAAATGGCGATCACGACGCGAAGACGCAAGCGGGGGTGCATATTTTTACCCAGATAATTGAACATCCTCCCGAGCAGTTTGGTATTTAAAATGAGCAAAATCGGTAAAGCGGTTCAAAAGTTATGAGTGAAAATGTGAAGGTACCTCTAAATTTTCCATACAAATTTGTACAATTTTTCTGTATCTATTTTTTTTCTGTTAAGTAAGTAAAAATGTTATTAAGTCTTCTTATTGTTCGATTAACATTCTTAGAGCTTATATGTGTGTTACTCTGATAACTAAGTTAACGTAAAAATCAACAATGTTAAAGTCGCTAACAGAGCAGACCTCTGTAAATAACATTGCTAAAACTAAATAAATAACATTACTAAAACTAAATAACAAAAGTTCGTTACATAAATTGACAAAACATATTCATATTACAGTTCATGCAAAATTTAGTATATACGTATATCATCTTCAGCCCCTATGGTGGAGGGTATTCAAAGATTCGGCACAGCCGAATTTAGCCCTTTTTTACTTGTTTTTCTGTTAAGTAAGTAAAAATGTTATTAAGTCTTCTTATTGTTCGATTACATACTATGATAACTAAGTTAACGTAAAAATGAACAATGTTAAAGTCGCTAACAGAGCAGACCTCTGTAAATAACATTGCTAAAACTAAATAACAAAAGTTCGTTACATAAATTGACAAAACATATTCATATTACAGTTCATGCAAAATTTAGTATATACGTATATCATCTTTACCCCTTTGGTGGAGGGTATTCAAAGATTCGGCACAACCGAATTTAGCCCTTTTTTACTTGTTTAATTTTAGTTTAAAATTTCATGAGGGTTAGAATTTATGCAGTGCTGCAATTTTTATAAAAGTTTTGAAATATCAAGAAAAACTGTTTTTTTTTTTACCTTTAATTGAAACTACGCAATCTGTGCATTTTTGCAATATGTATTTTATTTAACACTACATCATTTCCAGTTTTAATTCAGAATTTACCAAAATAATTTTAAAATTGTTTAAAAATTATTTCAAATTGCCCAAAATTGTTATAAAATTGTGCAAAAATTATTTAAATTTGTTCAAAAATATTTTAAAATTGTCCGAAAATGTTTCCAAATTGTACAGCCAGTTTTTAAATAATCCAAAAATAATTTAAAATTTGTCTAAAAATTCATTAAAATTTTTGAAAAATGTTTCAAAAATGCTTTTTCACTAATGCGGAATTATTAATTTGTTTTAATAAAGAGTATTTGTATATCAATGCATAAATTTCGCTTCTTTAAACTTATTTTTCTGCACTCTTATGAATTAAATTTTCATCAAATACTACACAGTATATGAACATTTTCCACTCATGCATCAGAATATCTAATCATTGTATTATCATTGCTTCCTTAGAGTAAAGTATGAGTAATGCTAGTAGCTATATTTGAATACTTCCATCCTATGATACGCTTATGTTAAATTCATCGATGAAACCATTAGAAAAGAAGTGATGCCTTTACCATAGTAGTGATGCTTTTATTGCTTCTTTGACAGCTTCATTTTTGCTGAGTTTTTTTCTTATTTACATTCCAAGCGGTGTTAAAAATTACATTATGACTACAAATATTGAAGTATTTGCACCAACTAAATGCCGTTTGGACACAGAGAAAAAAAATTATCTAAGCAGTTAGGAAATTTAGAAAATTTTTCCACTAGGCGCATCTGAATCAAATCGGCTTTCAGAAAAATATAAATATTGTATAAGTTTTTAAAGAAATTTGTAATCTGGAAGAAAAAGAGTCTTGATATATTTTTGGCCAAAAAATTATTAAAATTACATATTTTTAAATCGTACCATTTTAAGCATTGAGCGTGAAATTTTTTTTATAAAATTAGTTGCAAATGGAAAAAGCATTGCTTAGAATTTTTCTACCTGATTTAGCTTTTCCATTGACAAAACACGGCGCCTGGTTATTTAAAAAATGTAAAATTTAAATTTTCAAATACCAATAACTTGTAAACTTTAAGATATAATCGGCATGATGGAGGCCTTTGTAGCAGATCGGTTTATAAATAGAAATTTGGCAAGCTAATAAAATTTTTAAATACTTAAGGTGCCCTATTTTGTGTCTTAATGACTCAGCTAACGATATGTCTTTGCGAACTGTCGTCAGAGCTTAAGATTAAAATTAGGTTTTCTACAGTTGGGTAAAATTGCATGGCAACCGTACATCCAGAAAATATTTTAAAACTACCCCAAATCAGTATCCAATCGAAGGGTCTGTTGTAAGGTTGTCACGTTCAAATTAATGTATCTTGAACAAAAAATTCGGTTGCCATGACCCAGGAATTCGATTTGCAACTAATTTTGCTGTTAACATTAATCTGATATCTCTGTCTAAGAGGGGGTCATCTTTTTGTAAACCGAATCAGCGTTATACGTAAAATGGTGCTACAACAATTAAAATTATGAAAATATTTTCATTAATTCAATGAAAATTTCATTGGCGTTGAAAAAAATTCCAACTACATTTTATACGTTTCGTAAATATTAGTAAATTGGAGCGTAAGATTATTTCTTTTCTCATATTTCTCACACGTTAACAAAACAGTGCTTACGACATCGAAATTTTATTTAAATTTAAGGAAATCTAAATAAAAAGCCCACGCTCTATGTATTTTTTTGTCCCCTCATATAATCTAATACAAAAACTTTAATCTTCTTAATATAATGTGTAAATATTCATTTTGTTAATGAGGATTTTTTAGCCAAAGTTTACTTAAGTCTCGGCTGGTTTTTTTCGATTTTTTGTTTTGTTAAACAAACACTATAATATAAATCGTATATGTGCAGATAGCACACGTCCCATTTGGTACTATAATACACTAATGCCAACTAATTTGACTTTATATTAGTAAAAGTGTAGTAGTGAGAGGAAGAGGTGAAAAAAAAGTAAACTAAACTTAAAACAATAGCACAACTCGTACACTATTATAAATATATGGTAGAAATGTATGAATATGAGTGAGTATACAAACACAAAATGTATAGAACTATACATAATGATGATGAGTTCCAAACACAACACAAGTATGTACTCATAGTTAACACGTAGAAGAACCATAACATTTGGTGCACTATTAATGCGGTGTGATATGTGTATTTAACATTATGTTTACATTACATTAGGCTTAATATACTATATACATACATATATGTATATTTGTATATGTGTGAGTATGTAATATGTAGTCAATGTTTAGTATTTAGATACGAAAATAATGTATACACAGAAAAATAAATTGCTAACTGAATTAAAAAGTATATTTTGGTTGCGACAACCACATTCGGTTAGCGCAACCAAATGCAAAGGTGATGGATGAACATTTTGGGTGTTGAAACCAAAATTCAGATGTTTAACCGAATTTTCGGTTGGAACCGATTTCAGTTTGAAATTGACCAAGTTATTTTTTCTTTAATATATTTGACTAAATAAAATAAAGAGAACCGAAAATTGGTGACACAAGTTCTTAATTCAAATATTTTTATCAAAATAAAATACTTAATATGGATTGGGTTAAAATTAGGTTCTTAGCACACCCAGCAAAAATGAAGCTGCCAAAGAAGCAATAAAAGCATCACTACTATGGCAAAGGCATCACTTCTTTTCTGATGGTTTCATCGATGAATTTAACATTAGCGTGCCATAGGATGGAAATATTCAAATGTAGCTTCTAGGATTACTCATACTTTACTCTGATGATAATACAATGATTAGATATTCTGATGCTTGAGTGGAAAATGTTCATATACTTTGTAACATTTAAGCTTTGATGAAAAATTTAATTCATAAGAATGCAGAAAAATAATTTTAAAGAAGCGAAATTTATGCATTGATATACAAATACTCTTTATTAAAACAAATAAATAATTCTGCATTAGTGAAAAAGCATTTTTGAAACATTTTTCAAAAATTTTAATGAACTTCTAGACAAATTTTAAAATATTTTTGGATAATTTAAAAACTGTTTGTACAATTTGGAAACATTTTTAGGCAATTTTAAAATATTTTTGAACAATTTTAAAAAATTTTTGCAGAATTTTAAAACATTTTTGGGCAATTTGAAATAATTTTTACACAATTTTGAATTTTTTTTTTTTAATTCTGAATTAAAATATTTGAGGCTGAAAAATTCAAATGACAGGCCAGCTAGTTTCAATTAAAGGTAAAAAAAATCTGTTTTTCTTGATTTTTCAAAACTTTTATAAAAACTGCAAAACTGCAGAAATTCTAATCCTCATGAAATTTTAAACTAAAATATAAAAAATGATTTAATAAAAAAATAAAAAATTTCATCAGAACTATTTTTTCGATTTGAATAATTGCTTTAGATTCCAAAAATTTACGATATACTATAACTTATGCTTCAGAAGTAATGAAGAGTGATTTTTTAAGAGTGATTTAAGAGTGATTTAAGAGTGATTTTTATATCCAGATCACTGCATTTGAAATATGAACACATAAATGCTTTTGGAAGTGCCTTAGAATAACACCAAAAAATCATAAAAGAATGTCAACTGAGTTTAAGGAAGCCATGAAAGAAGTTATAGTCCCAGAATGACTACCATTTTTTTTTTGCTGGGCACCTAAACTGGGGATTTACAAATTTATTTGCAAAAATTTGATAAGATTTTTACAAAGTTGAATTTGGTTTTAATAAAAAAAAAGTATAATTCGCATTTAAATTATATTTTTATTATTTTATTTTTTCTTTTGTTATTTCCACGAAATTTTTATTATATTTTTTCACTACACACATAATCACAAATATTTCAAAACTGTTCTGCCTTTAATTGAATTTCGTTGATTGTATGAACAAATACGAATGCCTGTTTGATTTGGAAAACTTAACAATAGTTGTAAATGCTAAACGAATGTTATGGGTTGCTGTAGATATGTATATGTATGTCTTTTAATCTAATACTTAACAAGACATTTATATACTCATACATATCCTCATGTACAAGTTGATTTAGAATATTTGTTAATATCCCTTTCATGGTCTTATTACATTAGTGTATTTTTCACTTAATTAATAGAACAAAACAACAGTAAAATCTATCTGCTTGAAAACATATAAACAATGGTTCTCTATTCCAATATTTTACCACACTTTAACCACATTTGCAAAAGTTGAGACAACTTAAGCAATGTTCACCTACGAAAATCACTTCTTCATTTGAAACTTATATGAAGAAAATACCATAACATAAATTTAGCTAATTAGAAATATAAATGAAAATAGTTTTTTTAATATTAATTAATATTAAAAAAAATTAAAATAGTTTCTCGCAAAACGCAGTTAATGGTTGCTAGGATGTTTATAGGAAAAATGATTAATATTTTATTACGCAACCTGACATCCATTTTAGAATCTCTGAAAATGCCTAAATGTAAAAAAAAAATTAAATTTGTCACTTCATCACTATGATCATTTAATCCCACCTTTCCATATATTTATTTATAACTATGTAAGAAACAAGAGAAACAATTATATTTTTTATATATTCGACGAAAAGTTTTATATATAGTCATATATAGCTTGATATAATTATATATATATTAATGTTTCCAATTATTTGATTCTGCCGGTTAATCGACTAGGTCATTATTATTTGAAAAATGAAGAAAATCGATTAATGGGTCATCCGGGTCGATTAATTGGAAAAATTGACTAATAATCGATCAATCTTTTAATGCAAAATAAATGTATTTCTTTCATCAATAAGAACACAAAAAGCTGCTTTTTGCTGAAATATCAGGTTAAGTTTATTGCATTGGTTTCTAAAGTGTTTGTTAAGGACACTTCAAAGCAGATTTTTTAAACAATCATGTTTTATAATCTTTGGGTTTTTCAGAGGAATCTGACGACTCTTTAAAAAGAAAATGTCAGACGTGTTCAGTGGAAGTCAACCCTTAAAAACGCAGAGTAGATAGCGTTTTACCGAAGTGGAATATTTTGTCGATAAACTTGGTTTTTATTTTCTTAGGCCTAGTTTTTGGGATGTCAACTAGTTTTGTGTGTTAGTTAAACAATAGTTAACTCTCGAATTCTGTTTTTTAAATGTTGATTATTTTGCTTTTAATTAAGGTTTAACCCAGCTGCTTTGGTTGGTTAAGCTCCAGTTAGATCTGTCAAATTAAAACAGCTGATACAAATAAAGAAAAAGTTTTTCACGTGTGACGAAAACATTATATTTTAACTTAAATAATAAAAAAAAATTAGAATAAATGAATTATTTCAGTGATTCTGAAACATACTTCAACCTTAATGTAACAAATGTGAGAAAAATTAGAACAATAAATACCCGTTCAAATCACTTTCAGTATATATGTAACTGACTTTTCAAATTTAATAAAAAAAATATAAGGACGCGCTTGAGATTTTTTTAATTATTAAATTTGATAGTATTGTTAAAATTTTGCATTTTTAATGATGCCATTTGTTTTTTTTTTTTTTTTAAAAGTATGGCAGTACTATCAAAATTGACAGCTCTTAAATCACTAGTGAAAAACACAATCATTCGTTAAAGCCCAATTCATTTTTTTTTAGAGATTAACGTAATTGTTCGTTAAGCTAAGTTTAATTGACATCCTAAAAACTAGTCCTTAATATAACACTGTCCAGAATAATAAAGAATACCTAAATAAACAAGAGATGCCTTCAACAAAAAAAATAAATAAATACAATAAAAAGTTCTTAAAAATATGGTATGAATAGTTATTACGAAATTTACAAACAAGGTTTGATAGAACTGACACTGTTTCCTGATTTTTTTCTACGTATTTCTTGCCAAAGTTAAGAGAATTTGGAAGTTTTAAGAAAAATAAAGAAAAATTCACATTAAAAAATTTAACCGGTTACTCGACCTATTTTAATCGATTATTCCCGTCGAATAATTATTCGAGTTTCAAATTATTTGTTTCGACAATAACCGAAATAGAGGCGATTAATTGACGAATCGGTTAATCGGTTAACCGAATTGGAAACACTTACATAATTAATGACAAAGATTTGTATCTTGTAATTGTTTTTAGAAAAGTTTTTAACATTATATATTACTTTATTTCATTATATATAGCGCCCCGGTAGGCTAGTTGGTAGTGTGCTAGCTTATCAGTGCGGGGGTCGTGGGTTCGATTCCCACCAGAGGCTCCGGTCTGTTTTCGCTACAACGAGCCGATGGCCTTTGTTGCTAGTGCTCGGTTAGGGTATTAATATATAATTTGTAATTATATGATTAATATAAATATAAATAAATAAATATACTAACTACACCTACGATCAAATATAATTTCATGTATAATTATATATAAATACAATTAATATATCTAAAAAATTATATTGCGTTTGTATATATAAATATACATATATCTAAAATTAAGCATCCTAATACAGCTCGTAATAGGTTAATAAATTCAGGCATGTTGCATGTCGTTGGAAAGGTTTGACATATTATTTATTCTGGTGCGATAATATTTTTGTGTATAAATAATATCTTATTCAATCCCTGTGGAAGTGAGATTAAAAATTGGGGTCAAAAATTATCCGTACTACAGTTTGTTTGTTTGGAATTGGCGCTTACGCCTTTTTTATTTTTGCTGAATTTCATAACCGTAATTTCTATAGTTGTGAAAATTTATGGAATGTTACATATAATGGAGAAATATTGATTTTTATCTAAAATCGAAAATAATGGTCCTTACGTCTTTTTGGATCAAAGAGCCACAAAAAAATATTTTCTGGAGGATAGATTTTTTTCTCTGTACAAAAGTCTTTTCCGTACCCATATGTGGCTGAAATTTTGCATTATGTGTGTGTGATTTCATAAATGATATCAAAAGAAAAACATTCAAAATTTGTGTGGTTTTACGGTCACTATTTTTAATTTCGCAATTAAAATTTAAAAATTTATAATGGCGGCAAAAAAAGCCTCCAGATTTAGTCAAAACAAGTTCATCTGATTGAAAGGCTTCAAACTGGAAAGTGTAAATTTAAAAATAGTGGATTTAAAATGACACTGCAATAAAAAAAATTTGAGTCCGACTACAATGGTAGTTTGTGCTATTGTAGTTTTAAGGTCACTGATTGTACTTTTACAATTAGATTTTATAAATTCCAAATGGCGTACAAAATAAGGCCAACAAAGTTAATTAAAAGAATTTTTATACGATTTAAAAGTCTTGTTGCTAAAATTTTCTTATAGCAGGCATAGCTGCGTTTTAGGGTTAATCGATTCAAAAATATTAAAAAAATAACAAAATGAAAAATGACACGTTCATTATAAAGGCGAAAAAAATTTATATTTTGTGTTAGAGTGGTTATAAAATCACCAGATTTGAAGCAGAAATGAAACATTAGAAACTCAAAAACTTCCTTGGAAGTGAATAAAAAATGCGTTCTTAGGATCATTGATTAAAAAGAAATTAACTTTAAACTTTAAAAATGGCTGATTCAATTTTCTAATGAAGGTGTTTTTAAATCGCTCAATATAAATTTCGAAACAGAAACAAAAATATATTCTCAAAAGTATACTGTGTATTCCCAAAACAATATAAGAAATTGCAAACGTTGAAGAATTTTAAATGTCGATTCATTTTTTTACAAATTTTAAAATATCTCCAATAGCGCCGCCAATAGCGCCAAATATAAAAATTTCGCACTGTAGGTTTATTTTTTTCCAAAGAATTCTAATCTATTTGCTAGTGCATGAAATATTATTATGATACTTTGTGCAGTAAAATTTCAGATGTCGATGAAAAATGTATGGCAATTGTGGTAAAAAATCGCTAAATTAATAGTTAAATATAAATGGAATTCATCCGATATGTTTTTACAAATAATTTGTCTTTCTAAATGGTTAATAAAGCAAGTACGAAAAAAATTTTTTTTTGTTGCAAATATGGTTTAAATATTAGAGGAACTTTTTCATTTAAGATTTTAATTTTAACATCAATTTTTTAACTTTCCTACGCTACTTATTATTTGTACATGCTTGAATAGAACACTTAGGAATTGCTACAGATTTGGTTCAAATATGTTCTCAGCTCACTTTTTGCTAACAAAAAAGTCTTCTCTGGCCGTCTTTCAGTTTATTTACACAAACACCAGTGCTACTAGGCGTATGAGTAACATGTGTTAGTATTAATTAATATATTACTCATACGTCCAGTAGTTTTGGTATGTGTGTAAATTTAATGAAAAATTCACACATTTAATTGGACACAACTGGCAATATATTCTGAAAATAATTCACATACAATTTTTAGACTTGTTACTGTTTTCTTATTTTATTTTATACATAGTGTTGACATAACACAAAAGATTTTTAATTTGATTAAAACACAGCAAAAAAAAATAATAAAGGATTCATGTTTACATATTCATAATAGTTTATTTGCATATAAAACATGAATTAAGAAGATTGAAAAAATAATAATAATTATCATTTAGTGCTAAAACATACCTGCAAAATATGCCAACATGGCTGTTAGGACGACTGATATTAAAATTAAGGCAATACTCAAACATTTCCAGGAACAACGATGTTGACAACGTTTATCTATGTGAAACCTGTAAAAAAAAAAACAAACAAGAATAGTTACAAAAGGATGTTAGAAAAAAAATTGTTATACAGAAAAAAAATATTAAAACAAATATGATCATATGAATACAAATATAATATTGAGCGGATTCAGGTAAAGCTTATCTGTATATGTCGTATATTGTGTAAAGTATATATTTTATGTGTGAAGTTTACCAAGTTTACAAACTGTACATGGTATATGGCGCCTTATAGGAATACCCCCTGGTTTTACTAGAGTATGTTGATTAATATTTTCTTTTATAAAATTATATACACTCAAAAATAAATAATGATCAAAGTGGTTTAATAATGTCTAGAATATATTAGGGCAAACAAATATGTATGTGTACTTTTATTGTGCTGCTGCTCAAAATCTTACCTCATAATAATTTTTGTTTAATTTACTCTTTAATCTCATTTAATTTTTTTCAGTGTATAATTGACACCTTTGTTTATATTATATATATATATATATATATATATATATATATATATATATATATATATATATATATATATATATATATATATTTAAATGGATTCTATTTATTTAATACTTGGGTAAACATTATGTACACATAACCATTTTTATATACAATTCTGTTAAAAATTATCATGTCATCCGTTTTTTTTTTTCTCAAACCTCTTTCTATATGTTGTCATTTTTAAGCAGATTTGCTATTTACTTTTTTTATTTTGTTGTTGTTGTTGTCATGTGAATGTATGTGTTTGAAGGTTTTAAAGTAAAATGGCCAGTTGTATTAAAATTAATTAAAATTTTTTAAGGGTTTATAAAAAAAAATTCTTTTTAGAATGTGAAATGTTTGTTAAATTTGGGGAAAAGACAAAGCAATTTTTTTGGTAATTGAATTTTTAATATATTTCTCACCAATAAAATTGAGTTAAAATAAATTTCTTGGAAATAAAATTTAAATAATTGAATATTGTTTAATAACATTACAAAGGATAAGAATATTAAAATTAAAAGGGTTCAGCTTAATTTTTTTTTAAAGCACTCCAAAAATAAAAAGTCAGAAGAAATAACACCGTGTTGAACCGTAAAAAAATTTTTGGTTATTTCTTCCATGATATGAGGCCATATGTTTGGGACCCCTAGAATTTCAACTCGAATCCGAATCCATTCAAGAATTTCAACTCGAATCCGATAATTGAATATAATTTTTAGAAATATTGGTAATATAAGGTAGTTAATGCAACAATTATATCGCGTTTTGGTTATACCGATTATTCGTTATACCGAGATTCTACTGATAAATAGACAACTCAGTAGAAGCTCGGTATAACGAATAATCGGTATAACCAAAACGTGATATAATTGTTACATTACCTACCTTATATTACCAATATTTCTAAAAATGAATACTCGATATAACAAATAATTGATTAAAAATTTAGTTAAAAAAAATCTATATTAGAAAATAATTTTAGAATTTTATTTCTGAAACTTCTAGTGTAAGCGTGAAAAATTATTGCAGTCCTTTTTTAAATTTTTAGTAATTCCAAAAATTTAAAAAATGCTAAGGAAGATTTAAATTTTAAACAAAAATATGTTGCGATATAACGAATATTTCGGTGTTACAGTTGGCATAATCATAATTCAAAAAATATACAATATGATGCTCTTCGAATATAATTGTCCCAACCATGTTTTTTTCTCTGCGTGAGGAAACAAAAATTAAGTACAAATGGCCAATTCCGAATAAAGTTGCTTTGCGAAGTGATAAATAATTTATCATTTTCACTTCACACAGTTATTTTTCATTTCATATTTTCATTTTTAACGATTCCCATACTCGCTAGGAAAAAATAAAGTTGTTATGATGACTATCTGTCAATTTTATTTCATGTTAAATTTTTTTTCATGTCAACTTTATTTCCGTGTGTTTTAAAGCAAAATTTTATTAAAAAACTTCAATGATTATTTTTTTTTTCATAAAAAATACACATTTAATATAAAGAAATGATTAATATTAAATTTTTTTAAGCTAAAGATCCTTTTTTATAAAATTTCTTATTTTATTTTCGATATTTCGCTAAAAATTTGTTAGCATCTTCAGGAAAACAAAATTTTAATATTTATAAAAAATTATAAATGTACTATTATAAAGAAATGATTTTATATGCATTTTAACTTCTGGAAGAGAAACAAAAAGCAAGTTTTTGGTTTTTATATTTTATTTCTTATGTAGTGTTGCAAACATGGATTTTTCGAATGCGATTTGAGTGTATTTTGTTTTTGAAATAAAAATGAAATTATTGTTTTTATAAATTCTCTAATTCTTTTGAAAATTAAAAGTTTCGAAAATTAAATTCAAAAAACTATATTAGAAAAAATATAAAATGTTAAAAAATAATCAATTTAAAAAAAAAATCGCTAACAATGTTTGTAAAATAGTGCATCACTCACATGTTTTCATGGACTTTTATTTGGTGAAGAAAAAAAAAACTCATATGATAAAATTTTTACAGATAGCTTTCGCAAAAGTTAAATCAAGAATCAGATACTTTGCAAAGTAGTGAAAATTTGTATCACTAAACAGCTTTACACATTCAGAATCGGTACTCATATCTTTCAATATTACTAAACATAACGAGAATTCTTAAGACAATCCTATCTTAACTTAAAAAATCAATGTACATTAGTTCTCATGTAGCTCTTTCAACATAACCCTACGTAAAATGGACCAGTCACAGAGTAAGTCACGTGACCGGAACTTTGTGGCAGAAACCGGTCCTCAAGTTGGTTCTCTTATATGAAAGTAACCGGTAACTTTAACATGGGCTTGTCAGAGAAGGTGGCAATTTCTACCTCTTAAGCTACTTGCGACATATCGCTGACCTTGTGTAGGGTACCATATCACTGCATTGGTGTAAGTGAATGCGCAACAGAATAGGTAAGAATTATCTTACACATAACTAGTCTCATGACTGGCTCAAATGTACATACCACAGGACTGAGGACAAGTAATTAATAAAAAACTGGTTAAATATCAATCACAGTGTGTTATGTTGCACTTGACTGTTGCAAGTGCAGATGATACAGAGCAAACGAAAAATAGTTAGCATGTAACCTGTCAAAATTTCTTCAGCGTGTTTCATATTAAGAACGTGTTTCTGAAAGATTCCATAAGGTCCAGTCACTGAATTTACCTGCAATGTTTATTACAAAAGTTTTCACAATATTTTCATTGTGCGAATAAAAACTGCAGATGCAAATTAAATTTACTCCTAATAAATCAAAAATATAGTACTTTAAACAAATTAAAAATTAATATTTCGAATTAGTGGGAATTCAAAAAAATCGTTTCGGGTTTATGTTCAAAATATTTATTTTTTGATTTCAACCATATTGTCCAATAGAAGTTCTCGAAATTTTAGTTGTTTTTATCCTGCAAAAAATTCATTTGATTCAGAAAAATGTTTAGCCTTAAAAGATTTTTAAGCCAGTATCAGGGTTTCTACGGCTAAAAACATAAGTGGCTGCTAACTTTTGATTATTTATAAGTATGATAAAGAAATAGCTTTGTTTTTCACTTTTTTAAAATGAATTAAATTTGACTAGAATATCATTCCATAAACGCATTCGAGGCGTATTAAGGATTCTCGTCAGAATATGTTAGTTTAACTTTCCGCAAACACATTTTAATAAAATACAACAAATTTAGTTGCTCCTTTAAAAATTGCTATTTAAAAAATCTACTATTTAAAAAAAAAATCGTTATAAAATTACGGGCTTATATAAATATGTTAATCTTTATAATAACAAACATTAACATATTGGTTAAAATAGTATCAAAACCGCGCTAACTACACAGTGGGACATATTGAAAATTATTTGGTGGTTCATCCGGTTTATATAAAATTTTACACACACGCAACTATCGCATAGACCAGCTGAATTTTAATTTATTTTTAAATATGCTGAGCTAGGGTGGAGTGTTTGAGCGACTTTCAGTTTAAATTTTCGTCGTGGGCAGCTTGATTTGCCTATCATTGACACTTCATCATGCACGTTGCATTCATTTTGAATTATTGCAATTATATGTATTTATCTAAACAGTTGCGTAATCACTTCAGTAATCACTTAGAGTTATATCATCATTTTTGCAGTCACAAAGTCGGTTTTGTTTAAATCAGTTCAGTATTATGACAGTTGCGGGATTTGCAACAGTCACCAATTGACATTCTTTTATACACTGCAAAATTTGTTGAATCAGTTCCGTGTTCTGTCATTATTTCAACTATAATAGTCCTAATTTCCTTAGTCCACATTAGTGTTATGTTCATTTCTCTTTAGTTACATGATATATCCAGAAAGAATCAGTGAATGTTTTGCCACCATTTCAATATTTGGGACACTGGTTATTTAACAGCAATTACCACTTTTTCAGATACTGAATTACATTTTACACCAGCTTTGTGACATGTCCCTCGTTTATCTATCACAGATTTATCACCTTGGGTCAATCGACCATTTATTTCCCGTAGGGAAGTTGTGAGCAAAGTAAGACATGTTTACAAGATAACACTACAAGATCTGAAAAATCTGGATAAAGATGAGATCACATACAAACTATGTCTTAAATACCTTTAAATAAAAATTTTATTGAATGAGGAGCCCAAGCCTAATAATTTTGTAATTGATTCAATTAAGAATAGATCAATATTAAAACTTTTTTATTTACATTTAATATTTTTACCATTTTCTTTATTACTGATTTAATATCAATTAAAAATATTTGTAATTTTCTTCTTTCTTTCATTATTTGACAGTTTTTAATGTCTTCATTACTATTAGAAGTCACTGAATTGACAATTTATGTCATTTGAAGCCTATTGTCATATATTAAAACCAATCAATTTTACTTTTTTTTTTGCTTTACTTGCACAGCATAACACCGCAAGTAACGACATACAACAACAATTTTAATAGGTTTTTATTTTTTTTTTTTTTTTTGTGTGGGCGGTCTTTTAAGACAAGCCTTTTTAACAACAAAAATTACTAGCATATAACCATGACAGTATAAACAACTGAAAATGTAACCAATTTTTATTATTTTTTCATTTGTTTTTTGCTGCTGCTGTTATTTTATATGCACATAGAAGGGTGGCATCTTTTTATGAAGTAAAACATTTTCCTTATGATTTTCATTATCGTATAACTAAATGAACCCTTGGCGACCTGTGGCATACGTTTTAAATTCTTTTTTTTTTAATTTGAAAATTGCTTTTAAAAACTATATATGAGAATTCTCATAGTTTTCTTCGGTCTTCTTGATTTATTGATGCTAAATGTGAACCACACCTAAATGTCAAGTTTTTTCTGCATTTCATTTGACATTTCTCAATTTCAGACTATCTCAATTTGAACCATGGAAAGATACACAATCGAACAACGCGTTAAAGTTATTCAGGCTTATTCCAGGTAATAAGTATTCAAGCTTAAGGTCTATTTTATACAAAATTATTTATTTGTTATCCAATATTTCGCTATCTTAATGGATAGCTTCTTCAGGGAAAAAAATAAAAAATCCCTGAAGAAGCTATCCATTGAGATAGCGAAATATTGGATAACAAATAAATAATTTTGTATAAAATATACCTTAAGCTTGAATACTTATTACCTGGAATTTGTATTAAAAAGGTCGAAGAAATTGAACTGAATAATTCAGGCTTATTATGAAAATGGGCGTTCAAATCAAAATGCATATAGTGCACTTCGTGATTTTTTCAGTCAAGTTAATCGTCCAAATTTGAGCAAACCGGGTCTGTAAGAGATGTGAAAACAACAGTGCATGCGCTCGTACAGCTCGTACTGAAGAAAATATTGCTGCTGTTCGCGATAGTGTGGCTGAAGAGCCGTCCACCTCAACTCGTCGTCGTGCCCAACAATTGCACCTCTCACGCTCGTTGTTGATGAACATTATGCTTAAAAACTTTTATTTACACGCTTACAAGGTGAAATTGACTCAAGAACTAAAGCCTCTTGACCATTCCAAACGTCGCCAATGGTCAGAATGGTGGCAAGAACTGGCAACAGTAGATGATCAATTTACGAAGAAAATCAGCTTCAGTGATGAGGCACATTTACACCTCAGTGGATTTGTCAATAAGCAGAATTCCCACATTTGGGCGAATGATAATCCAAGAGTGATTGTCGAAAAATCAATGCACCCACAAAGAGTGACGGTTTGGTGCGGTTTATGGGCTGGCGGCATCACGGACCATATTTTTTGCAAAATGAGGCCGGTCAGGCAGTTACTGTGAATGGTGTTCGCTATCGTGAGATGATAACGAATGGCCCCAATTGGAAGATATGGATGTGCGCGATATGTGGTTTCAACAGGACGGTGCCACTTGCCACACAGCTAACGAAACAATGGCTCTTTTGCGCGACAAATTCAATGGCCGTGTTATCTCACGTGGTGGCAATGTCAATTGGCCGCCAAAATTATGTGATTTGACACAGTTGGACTTCTTTCTTTGGGTTAATTTGAAAGAAAAGGTGTACGTCGATAAGCCAGCAACAATTCAAGAGCTAATGGATGAGATAATTCAGCACCTCAATTATGCTACAGCGTCATCGAAAATTTTAACCATCGCATGGAAGTCTGCCGCCGAGGTCACGGCGCCCATTTGGCCGATATTTTGTTCCATACATAATTGAACCATACCGTATTATTAAAATAAAAGGAAATTACAATAATTTCCTAAATAATTTGTGTTTTATTCAAAATCAACATCGGCCCTTAAAATTTAACCACCCTTTATATATGTTTAAAATTAGCTTAAGAAATTTTTTTAATTATTTATTTATCCCAATATTTTGTCACAAAATTGGGTGACTTCTTCACTTTATAATTTGCATTTATTAATTATACAAAAAATTTCCCCAGAAGAAGTCGCCCAATATGGTAACGTAATATTGGAATAAATAAATAAATAATTATTATTAATTTTGTATATCAAAAAAAGATCTTAAGCTCATTTTAAACTTATTTACGAAACTATATATGGAGATATAATTTTTTCATTTTGTTATTATTGGGAAAAAAGGAGCCAAAAATCGAAAGTCAATAAGAAAAAATGCCACTCTAATGCACATCCTTTAATGAAATGCTTACCAAAGCATGTTATATGGTTTTTATACAATGAACACTTTTTGCATTTTAAAGATGGCACAAAGCAATGAAAAAAGAAAAAAAAACATCAAGAATTTATATGAAAACGTGAATCACTGTTTGAAAAATAGTTTCTACTGTATGCTGAAGTTTAATGTATGTCTTTGTCTTGCTTATGGTTAATTTTTGGCATAAATTTACACTGAATTCAAATTTCTTCATTATACTGTGCAGAAAAATAGGAAAGAAGGAGTAGTATGTAGTAGTGGTAAAAGCAATACGATGTACATACATAGTAAAAGGAAAGACTTTTTATATATTTTGGCTGTATAATGATGATGGTGTGTGATTATGTTAAGGCATATGTTGTTGCTTGGAATGAATAATTGTTTTTTGCATATACAGAGGTGTGAGTTGGTGTTGTTCAACGATGAGTAGCTTGTGTAAATTGTCAAGAACACTTGTGCTTCTTTCAGATATAAATATATTGACAAAGCAAAAAAAAACTGAACGGGAAATTTACTATTAGTTAAGGTAAAAATTTGTTGTTTACTGCTACAAGAGCTTCATTAAAAGTTTAAGTGAAGGTGTTAACAAAAATAAAAACCAAAAAAAAAAATAATAAAAATTGCATGAAAATATGTAGAAAATATTTTTAACAAACTAGCCATTACTTTTAAGTTTTCTAAAGGTTGGATGTTGGGGCTACTTTGGCTACTTTTTCTTTGGTAACATGTTTTAAATTTTTTGTTTTTTCCCCTGTTCACAGTCTGAATTATGGCAATTACTTTAGGTGTGATGTTGCATAAAATGTGTATATATTGTTGTAGTTGTTGACACTTATGTTTATTTATTTTTCATTTGTGCCAACATATGAAAACAACACTCTTGTCTTCCGTGTTTATTTTGTAGAATTTCAATGACACTTTAAATAATTTGTTTATTTACATATATTTTGTTAGTTTTGCATGAGGTGATTTGTTATTAAAATTTATATGTATTTTTATAAATATATGTAAATAAAAAAAAATACAAAATATGGTCCTTTGAGGATATTTTTAAAAGTTGTTGGTTTTTAATATCCAATAAAATATAAATAAAAATTTATATTTTTTATATACTTTATTAAAATTTTAAATAAAATATTTATTTAAAACCAAAAAAAAAAAAAAATATCAGCACTATATTTAAAAGTAGACTAGTGGTAACCTCAACAGCCCCAGTCTTGTATATGGCCATGATATAATTTTTAATGAAAAATTTAACATAAAAAAATATATCCTTAAGCTTAAAATTTAATTTTATTTATTTTTACTGAAATACGCAAAAATCTTTGGCCGTTATTTCATTTTCACCTGGAAACTTGGAGATTATTTTATTATAAAAAGCCCTTAAAGAAATAAATTCCACAAAATAAAATTTCTTAAAAATTGTTGCATTTTACCATTTATACCACAATGATATTTTGAAAAAGTACCTTATTATTAAATTAACAAATTTTAAATTATAGTTTTCTAACAGAATGAGTTTCGGCAGGACAGTAAGGGGAAGTATTATCTAATTTGCTCCTCCCTCTAAAATTCTTTGGGAACCACCGTAAGGGATACTTATACTGGATTAAACCTACAAAATTTAAAATCCTAGCAATAGCGTTTTGGGATAGTTGATTGACCCATTTTGTACCAAAGGTCGAGATATGGACGACATATTTTGTCTGTTTTTCATTAAATAATTAAAAATATTAAGTTATGGAATTAAACTTTTTTTAAATTTATAATTAAGTTTGATATATTGGCTTTCCAACCTGAACGATTTTGGCTCCCGGCCCCTTTTAAATGCCCACCTGAGAGGATATAAAAATAGACTAAAAATAGACTATTGTTAGTCTAATTTTAAAAAAAGGCATAAAAAAAGAAAAATAAAAAAGTGTTATTGATTTCAATAGTTAACAGTTCAAATAAATTTAAATATGCACAAGCTTGTTATTGAAGCTATTCCAGCTGATCGCCAGACAGCCTTGAACATTGCTGGTCGAGATCACGACCGCTGTGATAATTAGCGCACTAAATGTGTACATCTTATTAACTTAAGCGAATTTAAATGTAAACAAAACAAATCAATCAAGTACACTCAAAAAAAAGTTAGTAGCAAAATTTGTAAACGGTTTTCAATTCCACTTTACTATTTTGTAGAAATTGTTGGTTAAAAAAATTATTATTTTGAAAATTTTTTCTGTAAAAAATTTTCTGTTGTAATTACAAATATTTTTTGGGTGAGTATAGTTTTATTAATTACTTCAATATATCTGTGGCCACAAGTCATAACAGCCCAAGTCTAACGTCAGTCTGTGAGTATTCTAAACAACATACTGTATTCTATAATATATATCCCTTTTTACAGGATACCGCTTGCTGTGCATTTAAAAGAAAAAGGGTTTTGTGCAACTGGCACAATCCGCAGACTGGTAGGGGATGGCCTAAAAACAAAACCACCTAAACATGATATGGATTATGCTTTCAATCAACAACATAATATTGCATAAGTTCTAAAGAGAGACATTTATTTATTTATTTATTTATTTATTTTATTAAACATATAATTACAAATTATATCTTAATACCCTAACCGAGCACTAGCAACGAAGGCCTTCGGCTCGTTGTAGCGAAAACAGACCAGACCCTATGGTGGACATCGAACCCACGACCCCCGCACTGATAAGCTAGCACGCTACCAACTAGCCTACCGGGGCGCTCTAAAGAGAGACAATGCAGAGGTATCTGCAGAGGTAACGTAATGCGATACGATCAAAAACAACAAAAAACTTATTGCTGTACCGCAAGCTCATCTTATAGCTACAGGCTGGTTGAAAAGTTCCTGCGCTCGAAATGAAAGAATACTGTTTTTGTTACGAAATAAATTTTTTAATTCAATATAATCTCCTAGAACTTAGCCATCGTCAAAACACTTTTGTGAGCAGGTGCATTGTCTTGATGAAAAATTATTTTTTCTTCTTTAAACCAGGTCTTTTCTCACGAATTTTTTCATCCAGCTGATCCAAAAGGCTGCAATAATATTCAGAGTTGATTGTTTTACCTATCTGAAGATAATCAATCAACAAAATTCCTTTTGCATCCCAAAAAAACTGATGACATAACCTTCTTTGCTGATCGTTGTGACTTCACCTGCTTTGGAGCTGAACAACCAGCTTCAATCCACTGTAAACGTTCTTGTTTTAATTTAGGATCATGGTGGTAGATTTAAGTCTCATCCATAGTTATAAAACGACGCAAGAAGTCGGTTTTATTCGGCTTAAAACGCTCCAAATTACGCTGAGATATTTGTTTTCCATCCAGTTTTTGTTGAATTGTTAATGTGTGCGGCACTAACTTTCCAAACAGTTTTTTCATACGTAATTCTTCATGTAAAATATGGAGTACTCGTTCATCTGAGATGCCTATGGCATTAGCAATTTCACGCTTAGTCAAACTTGGATCTTCACTAACCATATTATGTACCTGCTTAATGATTTCTGCAGTGGTTGCAGTTTTTGGTCGTCCTTCGCGTGGATCGTCTTTAAGGCTGGTACGACCACGTTAAAATTCACCAGCCCACTTGCATGATAATGCTGTCGCTACTTATCGGATAGGCATCACAGGTAAAAAGTGGTGGTGGCCACTTTGGGTTACCTACTTGGGCATTGCTAGTGTAAATGCATGGAAGTTGCATTGCATGATTGCTGAAAAAACCAAACAGAAACCCATAAGTCAAATTGATTTTAAGAACTCCATAACCAAAGCTCTCTTGTTGTCCGTTGAACCGGTAACAAATACCGAATTGACGTTATCTGATGAAGAAAATGGAAGTGACGAAGGCTTCAAGTCAAGTGTCCTTTTAAGGGAAAGATTATTCTGTTTTGAACCCTCATTTTTAGACCATACTCCAAGGAATGCATATTTTAAATTTCAGGATTTTGGCCGAAATAATTTATGTTGGCCGTTAAGGACAGAACCTTTCAGCTCTTGAACATCCATTTTGCCACGATCTTTGCGATAATTCCGCGTTAATAGTGTATATACTGTAGAAAAAATTTTCTTTTAATTTGTATGTTGGTACCCAATGCGGTTTGAGCAGGCAGTGATAGGGCTTATCACCGAATTAGTTCCATAGAACCCTTGGCAAGTCGTGAAGAAGATTATTTTCCCTTTTTTCCCCAAAAAAATTTCTTAGATGTTAAGTGTGTTTGAAAATTTGAATTCGACACAAAATGATGCCATGGATATTTCGGCTGCAGCAGTCGTGATTTCTTAAAAAGATATTATCCGATCTTATTAAAATGTTTTTTATCTCAATTTATATTATTAGGCAAAAGGTGGTGAAAATTTTACCAAAACATTGGACTTTTTGTTTTTTATTTTTTCTTCATTCAAGCACGAGCTTTATACGTCTACTAATAAAAAAAAATTGGTTTTAAAAATTTCTGATGAATAAGTCATGAGTTTTCCTGATTACAAATCATTTTTTTTGAGAGTTCAAGGGAAATAGGTCCTAATAGCTTTATTTTCAAAGAAAAATTTCACAAAGTACTTTTTAAATATATATCTTTGATATGATTATTTATTTAAATAAAATGTTTTATTTGATATGTATATTAAAAAAAAACAATCAGGTTAAAAAAAGCTTTTTTAAAAAACCCACCTAGCGGTTAAGGTAGGTACCAAGGTTCAAGATCCTTGCGCCAGCAAATCGAGTAGTTTATATATGTAGTTGCAAATTGTATCAAATTTTCGCTTGCGGGTTGCATATTCCTGTATTTTTAGCTCTTCCTTCTGAATATATTGTATTTTCTCATGGATGCAACCAATAGTTATACTATGACGGTAGGAGTTATAAATTATGTTAAAAAATTTATATGTTAAAAAATTCCCACCCAATTCATGAGCTACATGTTATATATATCAGTTTTAAATATGTCCGCGACAAGTTCAAAATAAAAAAGTCTTAAAATATTGTGCTATTACAATTTTACCACAAATGGGTTCATAACAGAAAAAAAATGTTTTGTTAGTTTTCTTCGATCTTCTTGATTTGTATATTAGTTTATAATTAGCTTAAGATTTCTTTTTTATTTATAAAAATTAATTATAATTATATATTTATCCCAATATTTCGTCACCACATTGTGTGAGTTTTTCAGGCGAAATTTCTTTATATAATTATAATTTTCGTTTATTAATTAATACAAAAAAAAATCCAATGAGGAAGTCACACAATCTTTTGTCATATTAGTTTAAAATGAGCTTAAGATCTCTTTTTTATTTATAAAAATTAATTATAAATATGACAAAATATTGGAATAAATAATTATAATTAATTTTTATAAATTAAAAAGAGATCTTAAGCTCATTTTAAACTAATATATAAAAAAAACTGTATAAGAAATTTAATTTTATAAACTAATTAAATTAAAACAAAAAAAAAATTCTGTGAATTTTAAAAAGTGTTGCACTTCATTGCAGAAATTATATTTTTTTTCCAAAATTCTATTTCAAAATATTGCAAATATTTGCAGAACAACATTTTGTTTAAACATTTTGTACTTTAAAGATAAGCATCATTTAACTTTGGCAACAGTTGTTAAACAATAATTTAACATTGTTTTTTTTTCAGCATTACCACCATCATTTCTTATACCCAACAGCAGCAATAGTTACAACAAAACGGTAGTAGAATTTTGGTGTTGTAGTAAACTTAAAGTTAATCCGATTGTGCAATAATAACAACAACAACAACGAGTGAAAAAAGTAGCATATACGAACAAACTTATAAATCCAAACAACAAATCGTTGCAATTTGTTATAAACACCTACTCCCACACGTACGATTTAACCAAAAACAAAATACGCTTTAGTTTGGTTTAAACAGTTTCTTTCAGCATGAATAAGCCTGCATTTTTTCTTCTTTTTATTCTGCCACAAACAACAACTACTATTTACATGCAATACAAGAAGTGCATTTAAAGCCATATCGTTAGTATAGTCATCTATTTTACTTCTTTTAAAAAAATAGAAAAAAAAACAACGTGTAGAAGAAGAAGTAGAAAAATCATCATTTTATTTAGCATGAATGTGTGTTTAAAGAAAAATCTTTAACAAAATTTCCATTCTTACCTCAAATACATACATACTTACATACAATATTTATATGTACATAATAATGTATTTACTTAAAAAGAAAAGATGAACGTACATAACGAAGGCAACTAAGTAACAACATAAAAATGACAGTTAAAAATTGTCTACCACGCTTGCGTGTTTTGTATTCTTCATTGTTACTGAAAGTGTCATAAAGAAGATGCTCTTTCGTGATAGTTAACTAGAATATGTAGTAGAAGAAACAGAATAAGAAAATGTGCAAGTCTTTCTACATTGAAAATAATCACCATCATCATTATACCCATCTGCTTTAAGCAGCCATATATAGTCATGCAAATAATGTTTAACAGCTAACACAAAAAGAGGTGCAAATTTCGTGTAAAATTCTAACAACAACACCAACAACAAAATAAGAAATAATGATGATGATTTGTTCATGAAAGAACTAAAACACACGTTTAAAGTTTAAGCAGGAAGAAAAAAATATTACATTGAAACTAAAAAGGAAAATTATAAGTGAAAAGTTGCATAGAAAAATTATATGTGGGCTTAATGCATGCAACTCTCTACAACAAATAATATCTACATAACTTGAGAAAATAAATTTCTGGTAGTTTTTCATTACAAGTTTATTTGATATGGAAAAAAAAAATATGGAAATTGTAAAGCGCAGAAAAATAAGAAAATCTTTGATATTAAAGTCTACAACTACTTTGCAACATTTGGTGTGGTCATAATGGAATTTAATGAATTTGAGTAGGTGTTAAATAAATATTAAAATGTTTAATATTTATAAGGAAATTATGTTTATTAATTTTTAAAGGCTAATAGAAAATATTAACCTTAAAGTTTATTATATGTAAATTAAAACATTTATTGTGCTATTAAATCGAATTTATTTATGGGAAAATACAAAAAAACGAGATAGTGCAACAAGAAATTTTGCATCAGTGTTTTGTATGCCTCAGTGGTTTAGCAAAATAAGCTCTCATTTTGATATTATCTATTGAAATGGTGATCGCAGCCCAAAGACACTTCCCATCCCCAGCCATGTGACGTTTCTTGTGATTGGTCACTATTGTCACAGGCTTTTTTTATATACATGTTGGCTCAAATACAGGTATCTTATTAAATCATATATTTATTGACACTGATAGATTTTTTCTGTTTGAAATATTGACTATCTATCAGTATCGTACCAAAATGAGTCGCTTATCGCTTTACACTTGTACAACTTAGAATGCAAGTTTGTGCAGAAAGTTCGTGAGACTGGCTTGTTGGTGGACAACACTCATGGTGACTGCTGTGGCCGAAAGCGTGCAGCTCAATCCCAGCACATGGACACGCCATCGATCTCAACAATTCAACATTTCACGTATCAGCATGACAAGAATTTTGCACAAAGATCTCGGATTATACGTTTACAAGGCCCAATTGTCTCAGTTCATATAAATTCTTACGGATTCCCAGTATGAGCCTTACAGAAAGAATCTTCAATCAGACATCGAATTCGGACTAAAAGTATTTTTTTCTGACAAGGCACATTTGCATATCGGCGACAGTATCAAATTGCTGCATCTGTGGTTCGGAAAACGCGCACTTCATTGTCCATCCACAGAGAGTGACTGTTTGATGTGAATTTTGGAGTGGTGGCATCATTGAACGCCAAAAAAAAAACATGGTTAGGATATCATACATTTTTGGGATTATGATTGTGCCATTCAAATTCGTACTATAATATAGTTATCATATTATTACAATAAAATAATCATAATTTTACTATGGGCTCCAGAGTTACATGATTATTTGAAACTACGAAAAAGTTTTTTAAATTTAAGAAGGTTTCTATAACAAATGCTTTTTCTAAAGAAAAAATTTGATATCAAGGAATTTTTCATAAAAACTTTTTTGATTATATGGGCTTTTTTAAACAAAAGTACTGAAAAAAATTATGAGTTCTAAGGGCGTTTTTTCTAAAAAAAAAAAACATATATTTTACAAACACAAAAAAAAAAAACATTTAGTA
Source organism: Eustalomyia histrio (assembly GCA_949748255.1). Taxonomy (NCBI): domain Eukaryota; kingdom Metazoa; phylum Arthropoda; class Insecta; order Diptera; family Anthomyiidae; genus Eustalomyia; species Eustalomyia histrio. Next base: position 27,062,805 of record OX456525.1, read on the forward strand.
AAAATATTTGTAAACAGTTTTCAATCCCACTTTACTATTTTTGTGCTGATTATTAGTAAAAAAATTATTATTTAGTAAAATTTTTTGCTATTTACATTTTACAAATTACAAAACTTTTACAGAATATTTACAAATTTTTGATGCTTATTTCGAAAACTGATTTGCTAAAATTAGCAAAAATATTACTAATTTTAAATAAGTGGATATTGAAGTAAATGTTATTTCTAATAATTAAAACTTATAAAACTTATACTAAAAACTTTTTTAGATTAAAAAATCCAAAAAATTTACTAAAAATATTTTTCAAAACAAAAATTAACAAATTAAAACAAAGTGAGAAATTCGATTATGTTTAACGATTTTTAAGCCTTTTTTAATTTTGTCTAAATATTAAAAAAAAAAAAAAATAAAAAATGGTCCATAAAAAATTCATAAATTTGTATATTTTTTAATTCGTAAGCAATTTCAAAAGAAATAAGCTACTTTAAAGAGTTGTAAGTACCCGTACATCTAAAAATAATTAAGTTAATTGAATTAATTTTAATATATTTTTTTTACATTAAAATTTTGCTATATTTTACAATTCATTGAGTTTACAGCAATTTACGAAAATTTAGTAGCGCTTACTAATTTTGTATACTTATTTGATTTACTAATTATTATGAATATTATTAAATTGTATTAAGAATATTTATTAATTTTTTTTTTGCTGATTTTAGCAAACCGATTTTAAATTCCACTTTACAAAAGGTTTACTAAAATTTAGTAGCTGCTAATAATCTTTTCGACTTATTTCATTGTACTGCATGTCAGCAGACATCTAGTGCTAAGATTAGCAAAAAATACCGCTGGGCTCACATTAGCATAATTTCCCGTAATAACAGCAAAATGTTCAGTTGGTATTACACACTTTTTTTGGTGAGTGTATGGACTTTTCTAATGGAAAAATTCTTAGAGTGTAAGAACATTTTTAACATTTTTTAGATAGTTCTTAGAGTCTAAGAATTTTGATTTAGAAAAAGTCTTTAGGATGGAAGAATATTTCGAGAAAAAGTTCTTAGAATCTAAGTTCTCAGAATCTACGAATTTTTTACATTCTAAGTTTTTTAAGAATATATGAATTTTTTATCAAATAAACAGTTTGCAGAATTTAGTATTTTTTATAAGAAACCTTTTTATGCAAAACAACTATTTGTTTGTACCGACTTTTGCTTATTTAAATTTTTTTATTAATATTCTAAATACTTTTTCCACAAGTAATCGTTATTTTACAAGAAATGAGTTAAACATATTTAATGTTTTTTTTCTTGAAAATAAATAAATATTTAAAATCTTTATATATCGTAGAATCATTTTGACAAGGAATTATTTCGGCAATGAATTGATTAGTATAAATTATAATGTTATATGTATAAGGTATTTTCTCTTCACTTTAAACCCTCATACAGGCGATGTCACCTACTAATGCATTATATTATATTGATATCAGGAAAACAGGTTATGGAAAGGAAGAAAAAGAATGTAGTATTTATGAAGAAAGACTATTCCAGTAATGAACAAGTTTTCTGTGTATTGCGATGTCCAGTCCACTGTACTATCGATTACATACGGGCATGCTTTACTAGATAAGCTAGAATTAGGAAGAAAAACTCAGGTTGTGGGGATAAGTTCACTGTTTTACAGCAGTACACGTCCCATGGTAATATCCAATTATCCAATGAATCAATAGAATTGCATACACACTTTAAAATAGATTTCGGGGCGCTGCTTTATAAATTAAACTTATACTTTATCTTCGGTCAGGTATGTGGTGTGATGATAGCATAGAATTAAATAATTTTTGGACCTTCTCAGAAAACCATAACACATAAATACTTTTTTCACACATGAAGATCGTGCTTAGTCCATACTAAACTCTCATGTCCAAAACATTAAGAATATATAATTCCTTAATATATATGTATCACCCGCGTTTATTGAAGACAACGTTGACTCTACAGCCTTATATGTCAACGTGCAACACCGGAAATTACATGCAATAAAATCAATTTTTTTCTTTAGACTCCACTCGAAGATTATAAGAAGGTCTCAATTGAGTGCCATAAGGCTTGGCTTACGGTAATGAGTTAAGTTGCTGTCATCGGCGAAAGGGTGGATAGTTTTTGAATGTTTGGCCAAGGAGGTCATTAAGAAAGATAAGAAGTAGGCAAGGAGAAAGAACAGAACTTCTTGGTAGCCCGTCGTTAGATGAGATCCCATCTTAAAAAAACTCAAAATACATCGGGCGAACAGCAAAAGCGAATAAGCTTTAAGTTAAAATCAATGTGACGTGCCACATAACATCCAACACCTTTGCGTTTTTGTTCTCATTAAATCTGTTAGACGGACTCAAATTCTTAGAAAACAAAGGCAACAGATCTCTTATAGAATGGCTTCTACGAAAGCCATACTAACGATCATTGACAAGTGTGTAAGTGACTATGTGAGATAATCAAAAAGTACCAACTTTTTGATCTAAAAACAGTATAAGCTGTGGCCACCGAATTTGTTGTCAATCGAATTCTGGCTTTTACGACAACTATCTTCATATTAAATTATATTTTAAGTTGTAAAAGCCAATATTCAGTTGTCTAATTTAATATTTATATTCCACAGAAATATTATTACGTTCCACAATATTATTAAAATAAAAAAAATATTTTTTAGATTTTTCCGGCATCGAACTTGGCATCGAGATTCATAATTCACACTCTTACTTACTGCTCCACAATTTAATTTAATTTTCTTTGAAATATTTGTTATTTTAACATTTGAATATTTTTTTTAATTAAAATTTTTTTTTTTAAATGTTAGCCCTACCGGGATTTTAACTCGGTAATTAGGAGTACTAGGCTAGCTCCCTACCCACTAGCATACAAACGCTTATAAATTTTAATGACTAATTATGAATTTAAATAATTTTTTGGGAAAATAAATATAGCAGAAAATTCGTTTTTAAATACCAATCTTTAGTTGCTTCTATAATCAATACAATCCACAATTCGGTTGGTTCAACTGAAACCCTAATTTTATGATATATTTGATCAGGATAACCTTATTTGTAGTTACCACCTCCGAATATCGACAATTTTTTAATAAATTTGATAGATTGTAATAATTTCCTTGTACATTCACTAAATAAATGGTTGCTTCTACTGTACGAAATTTCTAAAAGAATTTTATTCGTAAATTTGATTGGAAATACCAATAATTGGATAATAGTATCCTTTTTTGGTTCCTTTTCCCTCTTTTTAATTCAGAATGTCATATTTTTGGGATAATAATGGATTATAGGTTATTCCAAAGAAAATAAAATCCTTACAAATAATTGTTATTAGTTTTGATCGAACTGCAACCAATCTTTTCTCTGGGTGTAATAGACTTACCCTCGCACACATCAGGGTTACTAGCCGCACCCTTTTTAGGGATTGGTTGAATATAGACAGTTTTTCAGAATAAAGAAAAACTCGGGCGTGGTACGATTTCGAAAAATATTAAATTTATATATTTTTTTAAATTATTCAGTCACAATCATCCATTTTTATACAATTTTTATTATTGTTAACTTTTATTTTATATTAAAAAATGTAATAAATAATATATAAACGAATCATGTATACTAATCATGTGATTTCTTATTTATTTAATAAATAATATTAAATGTCATCTATTTGACATTTTTTGACTTTTAATTTGTGCTATGATTTATACAAAATACAATAAATACAAACATTTGTAAATATTAACACTTTTGGCAAATAACAAAAAATTGTATTAAAAAAAAAAAAAAATTTTAAAATATTTAAAAATACAATGTATTACATTGTCTATGGTTTATATTAAATATTGTATAAATATTTACCTGGAAGGTGAGTATGGTGAATAATGTGGTGTATGCGCTGAGTGTGAATTACGCAATGGAAATGCTGGCATAACCAAAGGTTGTGAACCGCTCATTTGACAGTGAGGACCATTTGGACCATTCATTGTGCCTTGCATACTACCACCTGGTATGCCACCACCGCCGCCGCCACCACCACCACGATCATGGCCACCATGACCGCCAATGGTATTGTTACCCGTTGACATACTTTGTGGCATTTGTTGTTGGTGTTGTGGCATAGGACCCAATCTAAAAATGAAAAAGAGAAGAAGAAAGAGTGGAAAAAAAAATAAATTTTATATTTTAACAGATTTTTATTATTATTATTATTTCATATATATATGTACACAAGTTTGTTTGTAGTGTTTACATAACAAATTTATGTTTAAATGTATGTTCAAACCATGTCGCGTCATATGCTGTTGAATTATTTATATTGACAATGTAAATGTATTTCATTAATAAAAATTCTTGTACGTTCATACAAAATAATAATACATTTATGCTCTTTTATTATACATTTACAATTACATACACTCTGATATGCAAATATTGTTAAACGGAAATTTTAAATTAAAAAACATAAATCAATAGTTACAAGTGGTAAATACTTTTCTGTGTAAGTTTGCCATCGTGTTTTTGTATAAAGTTAAATTATTTAAATGTATGAGAAACTTTTATTTGTAAAATATTTTATTTACTGTAACTGTAAAGTGCAAGTATTATCGACAACATTTAACGGATATAAGGCCTAAAGGCTTTTTTTTTTTTTGTGAAACACACACTCATACCTATACACAGTGAGTAAACGATAAGTGTTTTTTTTTTGGATTTCCTGTGGGAAATTTATTAATTCATGACAATGAGTAAAGTAAGTTAACAATACATAAAAAAATTGTTATTTAAACAAAAAAAAAAAAAAAGTTAAAATTATTATTAATAAAACATTATATAATAAAACAATATCACAAAAAAAATTACGCCTAGATCCACACTTAATTTTATTGTAATATTTTATTGCAATCCCGGACAGAAAGTATGCTTTTATTTTTTAATAAAAAATTTGCACAGAAATATACTATCTTTTTTGTAAAATTTCACATAAGCAAGACAATAATATTTTTAAGAGAATTTCCAGACAGTTTTTTTATTTTCACATAAATTTTGCTCTATGGGATATATATTACTTTGGACTAATGAAAAAAGAACTCATATTTCTCAAGAATTTTATTTAAACTTTTTATCCCCAATATATCATAAATGAGATATAATTCGATAAATATGGATTTACCATGTTTTGCTAAAGTGGTTTCAAAAATATAATTTTTCTTAATAAATTTTAAACAATTTTTGGTTCAGGCTTGCAAATTTATTATTGTTGTTTTTTTTGTTAAAAAAAATCGTTTAAATATATAAAGAATGCCTACATGTTATGTATATGGAATATATTCAAGTTTAACACTGAAATTTTGATATGGTGTAGAAAAATCCAAGATTGAAAATTTAAGTGTTAAAGGTTGTGTTCTTTAACACTTACACTCAGAAAAAAAAGTTAGTAGTACTATTTTTATACTTATTTTTAGTAAAAAATTATTATTTAGCAAATCGTTTTGCTATTTACATTTTACAAATTACAGAATTTTTACAGAATATTTAGAAATTTTTGTTGCTAATTTCAGAAATCATTTTACAAATTTTTGAAAACCGATTTGCTAAAATTAGCAAAAATATTACTAATTTTAAAAAAGTGGTTATTGAAGGAAATGTTATTTCTAATTAAAACTTACACCTACAAACTTAAATTTTCTTAAAATGTTACATATATTAAACAAGTAAGAGCGGCTAAATTCGGCTATGCCAAATCTTATATACCCTTCACCATGGTTGGGAAGAAACTGAAGTTTATATATGGACATATATGGAATGGACAGATTTATATACGGACGCCTTTAAGAGGAAATTAACCATTTAGTTTGGTGATAAAACTTGGACTCGGGAAGATTTATGTTTCCAGAAAATACGTATTTCAAAAAATTTATGTTTTGGGCATAACTTTCTTGTATCTGAACCGATATTTCCGAGTTTTTCAGCAAATATGTTATACTAAAGATTTTCGATCTTTTGCTATATAAGACGTTTCCATAGGTCATATTACAGCTCTAGAATAGTGATTGTTGTTTGTGTATAAAAGGCGAAGAGGTGAAAGAAAATAATTTCAACAAATCGTTAAAAGAAGTCACTAGAACTGCATGTGTTTTATTTCTACAAAAACGTTTGATTTAGCTGGCAAATTTGCATTTGGGATTGAATTTCGCTTTTTTATTAAAAATATTTGTAATTTCTTTAGCTAAATTTTAAAAATTTGAAGGAAAATAGTTTATAATTTTTTTTTTATAAATTATTATAAGATATGACCTAAAATAGTTGCACTCAAAGGTAAATTATGTATACACTTTTCTTAATATGTGAGAAATAAAATGGTTTAAAAATCTTTTTATAAATTCTTTTAAATCGGAGCAAAAAATAGAAATAAAACCGTTTGTATTTTGTTTGTATCAGAGGGTTTTTATAAAAATTTTGATGTTTTTAGCCTATTTATGGATTATTTAATTATTAATATAAAATTTTATTTAAATTAATTATTAAATGTAAAAAAAAAAATAAACTAAAAAAAAATCTTAAGAAAATAAAAAAAAATGTACGAAAAAAAGTGAATTAACCGGGATTCGAACCCGCGACCCTTCCACCTGTGGTGAAGGGTATAAAAACGTTTGTATTTTGTTTGTATCAGAGGATTTTTTTAAAAATGTTGATGTTTTTAGCATATTTATGGATTATTTAATTATTAATATAAAATTTTATATAAATTAATAATTAATTTAAAAAAAAAACAAAAAAAAAGTCTTAAGAAAATAATAAAAAAAATGTACAAAAACAAAAAGAGAATTGACCGGGATCCGAACCCGCGGCCTTAGAAAAAAAAAGTATTTGTGACATAGCGTCTAGACAACTGATCAACAATCAAGTCCTCATCATGTCTGGGTTCTTCGGAAAACCCATTTCAACACACAGACAGACAGACGGACATCGTTAAATCAACTTTGCTCTTCATAAGGACCCAGAATATATATACTTTATAGGGTCTAAGATTGATATTGTAGAAATTACAAACGGAATGACAAACTTATATGTACCCTTCCACCTGTGGTGAAGGGTATAAAAAACCAAAAATAAACAAAAAAAAAGTCTTAAGAAAATAATAAATAAAAATGTACAAAAAAAACGTGAATTGACCGGGATGCGAACCTCGAACCCGCGGCCTTAGAGAAAAAAAGGATTTGTGACATAGCGTCTAGACAATTGAGCTATTGAATCTCACACAAAATCATCGTCAATAGAGGTACATATATAAAAGTCTTCGTTCATTAGAGATTTGTTTAGTTTTTATTTAAATGACAAATCTTTGTATTTTGTTGCTTGCGTATAAAAGGTGGAGATGAAAGAAAAGAATTTTAACACATGGATGTGTTGTTATGCGTAAAATTCTACATACATATTAAACAAAGGGATTTTACTGGAAAAATTAGAGGTAGTCCTGGTTTTTTGCTAATATCTCAGCCATTTATTAACCCATCTGTCTGATTTTTAATAGCAAACAGAAATGGATCACATGTAACAGAAATAAAAAACAATCAAGTCCTCATCATGTCTGGGTTCTTCAGAAAACCCATTTCAACACACAGACGGACAGACGGACATCGTTAAATCAACTTTGCTCTTCATAAGGACCCAGAATATATATACTTTATAGGGTCTAAGATCAATATTGTAGAAATTACAAACGGAATGACAATCTTATATATACCCTTCCACCTGTGGTGAAGGGTATAAAAAGGGATCGGAAGTGAAGATACCGACTGATGTCTAAAAAGAGGACATCCAGTTAAAATAGCACTAAAAAGGTTTTTTAGTTCTAAAAATCTGCCCTAAAAACAATTAAAATTTAACTTTAAAAGTAAAAAAAAATTGACCAAAATATTTTTCAAAACAGAAATCACCAAATTAAAACAAAATTATTAATTCGTTTTTTAAAAAATATATTCAAAATTTTTGTTGTTCGATAAGAAAAATAAATTCAAAGCCTTTTACTAATATTAATAAAATTTAGTAATTTTTTTTGCTGATTTTAGCAAACAGATTTTAAATTCCATTTTACAAAAAATCTACTAAAATTTAGTAGCGGCTACTAATTTTTCTACTAATTTCATTGTACTACACGTCAGCAGACATGTGTTGCTAAGATAAGCAAAAAATACCGCTGGGCTCAAATTAGCAGAATTTACCGTAATAACAGCAAAATTTTCAGTTGCCATTACAGACTTTTTTTGGTGAGTGTAGGCTTTTTGCTTTATGTGGCATTTTACCTAAAGAAATCTTATGCAATTGTAGAATTATTGGAAAGGTATAATGAAAGGCTATTCATGGTACTTTATTTGGTACTTTTTATACCATTTATTGTTCCATTTGTAACACATCAAAATATAAGCCTAAGACTATATATAAAGCATATACCTATGCTCATGATCCTTCTATAATTCTAAGCATGATCCTTCTATAGTTCTAAGCCGATCTAGACATGCTCGTCTGTCCGTTGATATAGTGATCACTACGACATTGATATAGTGATCAGCTACGATGAAATCGGACCTGTTTGGATTTACCCAGGCTTGTCTGCTATTCTTCCAAGCAATTTGGTATCGCAAATGACCAAAATTGGTTCTAAGGTCAAATAGTTATGAAAGCAAATATGATGGTACCTCTAAATTTTCGACACAAATTTGTGTATTCTAGTACACATTCATATAAGCGTCTATTGAATAAAATATTAGGCAATATTCAACACTTAGAGGTAAATATTATATACCTCAAATTAATTGTGCTCAAAAAAAATTAGTTCACAACAAAACTTTTATTTTACTTTAAAATAAATTTCATTTATTAAAATAATTTTATTTTATATGTTAAAAATTGTTTTATATTTTAAATGTTTTTCACCATACATTTCTTTCATCTTGCCAGTGTTTAATCAATTTAAACTTTTCATTTTATTTGTATTAAAGATAATGTGAATTGTATGAAAAATTAAATTTTTAGGTACATTATTAAAGGTGGTATAATAATTATACACCTAATGGCAGAGTCCTGCCATATTTGAAAATGGCATCGTATGTCAGTTTGATTTTGATAATCTTAAAGCAGAAACTTAGGAAATTTATAGCGAACAACGACTAACCGCTGTACCACAACCCGTTAGATTTGAAACTCAACAACTAAGTGGATGATTTTCGACCAAATTGTTCATGAGCGACAAGGATCAATTATATCTCAGCGGCCACGCCAATCGGTTTTGGGGAATCGAAAATCCACACACAATTCATGAAGCTTTATTACACCCTCTCAAACTCACCGTGTGGTGTCCCAGCAAAAAAAAGTAGCAAAAGAAGAGAAAAAGAAGCAGTGATTTTGATTCCGGTGTTGTGAAAATTTGGATCGGAACCAATGATTTTTACATAGGGGTGTCATAGGGTAGAAGTTTTCTTTTATGATCCTTTTTCATTGCATCTAAAGCCCTTCTTATGTTTTAGTGAAAAATTAAATCTTTTGTTCTTCCCAAATAAATTTTGAATTTGTAATTTAGATTTCTACAGGACATCAGTAATCCTTAGCCTTAGCCTCAGTTTCACAATCTCCCGTTAGCTCCTACCTGGGAATTTAACTGACAGATTTGTTGTTGTTTCCTATATAAAGTTTGAGTTTTACTGTTCGTTTAAGTTTAGCGGGAAATTCAGCAATCGGGCCTTATTTATCTCTATTCGAAACTCTTGCGATTTTTACTACAATAATTTTTTTACTTTTTGTAGCGTTATAGATTTGAAAAGTGTTAAATTTCATTAAAAATCACATTTTTATAAGTTGTGAAAAAGAACTGCCTTAGAAGAGAAAAATCAGAACTAAACGATACTTTAGAATCAATGAAAAATTAATTCCTTAAGAATCACTTCCATTTATTTTTGCTGGGGTGTGACTACGTCGGAAAAGGTGATTAGACCTAATTTTTCCGAAGCAGCCATGCTGGATATAGGACATGTGGTTTCAACATTACGCGGCCACTTGTCTTACCGCATGCGATACAGTGCCTATTTCGGATATTTTTCTTTCGGCCATTCTTCCTAGCCGGCCAAATCTCCCAACTTGACTATCCTAGACTTCTGCGTCTGGTGATATCTGAAGTCGATGGTGTACGCGAACAAGATACACAACTTGGGAAAGTTAAAGGGCAACATTCAAGTCGAAATTGAAAACGTGACATCACAAATTTGCATCAACGCAGACGGCGGCTATTTGTCTGACAAAATTATCCATAATTAATTGAAAAAACAATATTTATTAACATAATCCGATCTAATTCTCCCTTGTGAAAAGGTTGGCCACACTTCTTAATTGTGAAAAAAAATTCCGTATTAGCAAGTTGATTTAACTTTTAACGTTGGGCAAAAATTTAACAAAAAAATTAAAAATATAGGAAAAATATAATGTACCAAAAAAAAAATATAAATAAAATGTGAAAAACCAATGAGTTTTAACTTTAAAAAAGTTAAAGCGAAAGAAAATCAGATGATGTTTTTGCCCCATTATGTGCATTTAAAATTGTGTACATATGTACGCGTGTAACAGTTTGTACACCCTACACCATAACGTGTAAAGGTTAAAATAAGTTTGTGCTGACATTTGTAACTACCCAAAATATTAGATTTAGTCTAAGCTTAAATGAGTGAAAATATCACTATCACGAAATATCACATAAAAGTCAGTAATTTAACTTTTCATTTAAATCAAAAGAACTTTTCGTTTATTTTTAAATATTAATAAATGATTTTTCATTTATTTTAACTGTTAACAAGTTAACCTCAAATCCGTAAAAACAAGTTATATATCCATTTTTTTTAACTGTCAAAAAATCAACTACAAATTCCATAAAAAATATTATATTTCGTTTTTTTAAATGTCATAAAAATTAACTATAAAGTCTGTAAAAATTATCTACTTTTAATGTATGACGTTTCACAAATTATTTGAAATAAAAATATTAACTATAATAGAAAAATCCGCAGTTTTATGTAATTTATTATTTAAATAAATGTAAAAATGATTCAAAAATATATACTTGTATTTTAGAACTTTTAAAATAAAACACAGTAAGTTACAGTAAAAATATTTTAGATGCACTAATATTTGGCAAAAAAAAGTCTACTGACTAACAAATTTTTAGTAGCTTTATATTGTTTATAATAATCGACAAACATATTTATTTACTTTTAGTTACCTTAAGCTAAACAACATTATAATGAATCTTATTTCAACTAACTGCAGTCATATTGTTGGTAAAAAACTTAACTGACTAAAATCTGCAATTTTACCGCACTAAATTCTGCAAACTTATATGACAAAAACGAAGGGTTTATAAACAGGGCTGTTATTGACTGCCCTTAAAATATGCTGTTATTTTTATTATTATTTTTTTTTAATATTACTTTTTATTAAAGCTTTAATGTTTCATAAACAAGTTATAAAACCACGGAAACATTTATAACTTCCTTCATTGTATGTGGTCCACAGAACTCTAGCTGACCAAGCATTTGCAGTACATTTACTATTATATACAAACTTTTCTCCGCATATTAAACACAAAAATCGCATACTGTATATGTGTATGTGTGTGTGTGTGTGGGAGTATAAGTAAAACTCATCTACACATTTGCTAAAATTATATGTCCCTTAGCTTGGACTTGCAAATTTAAGTCTTGTACGAGTATGTTTGCATAAGGACATATATAAAGAGTGATAGAGAAAGAGAAAAGTTTATGGTTGAACAACTTAATTTAAATTGCTTTAATCTATTTTTGTTGCTAATAAATCACTAACATGCACATATACACATACATATAAATATGTATATAAAGGGCCAAACACGCACACATAATATAAGCTTAGTTTTAAACTATTCTAACAGTCATAATAACGACTGACTTCCCACTAAACTTCAAACTTGGTATAAAATACATATTTGTTATACAAGTATGTATAAAATATAACTACGTGCTAACCCAGCAAACATTATTTTATACCAAATAATTGATTTTAGATGCCAAAACACATTAAAATCTAACAAAAAGAAAGGTATTATTTTTTGGAAACCAATAATTTATTTTTAGGAAGTTTTCGAAACCAATTTTGATTCGCTGGGTTATTTAATGTTTTATTTTATGTACAGTAGTTAGTTATAGATTTCTGTTTGCACTTACAAAACTATATGTATTAGTTACGGCAGTCTAGTCGTTTAAATTATGTGTATGGAAATATTATTATCCATTTTAGTGCATATATTTAGGCATAAGTATATTTTCAAAATATATTGTTATAAATGTGTAAAATTTTCTATGATATTGTGTTAATATATGAGTCTGGTTAGCACAAGCATATAAACAACATTTGAAATTATGGGATATTTTTTTTTTTTTAGAACAGGAAGTGACTTTTAGTATGATGATAAGCTTTTAAATGTTGTATAAATTGATAGTGTTTGTTACAAAATGGTAGGTATAGAAATATATATTGCCAGCAAACAGATAAGGGCAGGCAAGGGTGAATTAAAAAAAAATGCTTTGGAGCTGGAAGAAAGCTATTGCTATTAAAGTTAAAAGTTGTTGTATGTAGTTTAACTTTTTTGGGTTTAAATCCTAGTTGCAATTTCCTTTCATAAGCATAGATTATTTAAAATTGTTGTTGCCTACATTCCAGCCATATTTTGGTGTATATTTTGAAATTCTTGGCATATTTTATGGATTAAATAATTTTAACTTTTGTTGCCTACTTTTTTGATATTTTCTAATTTTATAAAATAACAAGGAAAGTATTCCAAGCTTAACTCTTTGAATATTAGAAAGTTTGGAATGTGATAGCGAAAATAATTACAAAAATAGCATCTCGCATATATTTTTTTTGGCCATCTAGAGGAGTAATTTTTATATGTGTATTTTGCAGTCATATAAGTGTAGATACCTCTCTATATAAAGTAGCTAAAATTTCAAATCTTAAATAAAACAAACAACATAAAAGTACCAAAAATACTGAAAAACAGAAAAGAGATCGATTTTCTTAAACCATTTTTACACCCTAAACTCCTAAATTGGCGCAAAAGCCGATACAGATTCTGAGGTAGGAAATAGTAGTTTGTGCCAACATTAGAAAATCGATTTGGAGACATTCAATTTTTGTTTCTGAACAATTCACAGATTATAGAACATTTAATATACTTAAGGAAATTTTTCGTCAAGAAGTTTTCCAAACGAATAGTTTAGGCTTCCCATGTAAAAATTGAAATATATAGGAACATATACACAATCATAATTTGGCTGGTATATGAGTATACAAGATTATATACTGCCATGCATAATTTAATATATGACCATACATGATCGCATATAATGTTATGTGTCTTCGGATCCAAAATTTGAGGGTATGTGGCCTTGTAATTTCATATACGATCATACATGTTGATATATGATTAATGTATGCTTATATATGAATATATACGGCCATATAACCTCAAACTTCGGATCTTAAGTTATTCAAGATATATGGAAATATTTTTATTAGATCATGTATGGTCATATGCTAAACTATGCAGCCAATGTGTGATCTTATATGTTCATATATATTTCGACTTTTACATTGGTTTCTGCTTCAAAGGTAAAATCTGTTTAAATAAAAATTGCAAGTCATTTTGCAAATTTTGTAAAATTTAAACAAAACAAAAATATTAGAATTTGTGAAATTTCATCATGAATAAAATAGTCAAAGATTAACTGACCTTTTCTCCATAAAAATTTAATAATTTTAAGGCGCTCATGATAAAAATGGAAAAGTTGAAATGCCAGCAACATTCCTGTGGCTGTTGTAAACAGAACCATCCTAAAGGGACCTATGCCATTACATATCCTATAACCAGTTAAAACTGAACCGATCTGAAATTATCTATCACGTGACTGATAATATATAATAAAACAAGACCAATTTCAAGGCACCTATCCATTCCGTGACTGGTGAACACAGTACGGAACACGATATAAGTTGTATAGTAAACATAATACATTTTCTTAAATTTATGAATAAGTTCAAGGTAATAAACATTTTTTCGAATGCAAAATTAGTAGACACTACCCATATGAAATTAATTTTCTGGTCAGCTGCCACCTTCATCAACATTCTTCGAGCCATTGTTAATTGTAAATATCTCTCATAATATTAACAAATCTTGTTGATAATATTCATTGCTTCGGTTTTGTTAAACAGCGGATTTTGATTAAAAGAAAAGCGGGAACCTAGTCTAAAACATCAGAAAATGCAATTTATTTTAAAAGCATCACATTCTTGGAGACTTTATAAGACAATTAATTTTACGAAATTTTTCCTGCAGAAAATTAAAATTAATTTTATTGTAATTCATTTTTTAATAAAGAAGCGAATTCTAAAAACATCTTTTTAAAAAAGAATTTGTTTTGTGACTGGACCTTTTGCTTAAGTTCTGCTATAGGTTCTTATGTGTAAGTAATGTGATTTTTCTGCGTCAGTCCTGTGACAACACCATTTAAGAGTGAGTTGTCCCATTTTATTTTAAGGATCCTGTCCGAGGACCGACCCATACAACCTCTGATATTTCATATTGTTAGTTGTTGAGGTACAGTTACGGAACCAGTGGGTTTAAATATATAAAAAAAAATTGTATCAGAGCTTAAATCACTAAAACTATTTTGAAAAATATTATCTACGAAGTTCAAACCCTAAAATATTTGCAGTAACTAAAATATATAGACTTTTCGGCGATTTCTTAAGACTTTTTTTATTTTAATATTGTTTTTATAAAGATGAAAGCAGATTAGTTTTGGGTTATATTTAAACAAAACACATTGTTAAATTTTTCGTCCCTATTTTCACTTTGATGTATTATTGATTTTTTTGTTTGTGCCTAAATTTTATTGCCTACTTTCAGGCTGTTTTAATTAATTTGTTTCGTTATCATGTTATTTTATTTGTATTAAATATTCTCTTTTTTATATTCTATATGCGTGTATGCTAACCTTAAACCTTTTCTACAGGAAAAGGACACACCACACACTTACATAATGCATAGACAATATACACATTCACACACTCATAGAACTAACAACCTACACGTGTTTGTCTTCAGGCCCAATAGAATAACCAAACAAATTTCAATCACACACAAGCAAAAAAAAAAAAAAATCACCACAAATTTTCACCAACATTTCAATTTGATAACAATTTTCCACGGTAAATATTTATAGACTATTACATGTTCTAGGAAAAGTATTTATCTTTTAAAAAACCGCAAAAAAAAAAATAAAAGATTCTAGTGAAAAGAACAGAGGCGTAGTATAGAGAATAGCAAAAAAACCGCATTGCATACAGCAGGAGTAACAAATATTTCCCTAATTGCAAATTTATTATCTAACTTTTTAAAAATCTTCGTTTTAGGGTTTTTTCTTACCACGCTTTATGTGTGTTAATTTAATATATTGCATTTCATTTAGGCGTTAAGCTTTTAATGTATGTGTGTGGTGTATGGTGTATATGGAAGTTAGTTTGTTTTGTTTTGTTTTTGCGAATGGGTCTGTATACAGAGTGTGTAGTCAGTTTAGACAATGAAACCATATCATTCATTTACTCAAGCCAAAATAATCAATTATTTACGCATATTTGATTTTGGCTTGTTGTGTATGTGTGCGTGATTTGTTATATACACCAGCCAGCCAGCATCAGTAGCAACCGAAAATAAATATTACACAAGTGCGTGCATAATCACCACATATGAGAAAATCCCTTAAGTAAATGAACATGAAGTATTGTTGGTTTCATACTTGGGAGTTTTTTATTGGCATTGAATTTTAATTGGCATTACTTAAAATAAATTCCAATTTTAAAAAAATACTTAGTATTCAATGCCAATTGCTTTTTTTAATTGACATTGTTTAAAGTTATTGTTATGAAATCAAATCAATGCCTAAAAAAGTAGTTACAATTGAATAAAATATAATACATATATTTTATTGGTGAGCAATCTTAGAATGCATTTTTTTTTTTGCTTATAATAACGTTTTATAAGTTTTTTTTTAAATATATATACAAAATAATTCAAATAAAAAACATGCATCTATTTAGATAAATTATACATATTTATTGATTTTTTATAATAAAGGCACATTTGCATCAGTTTTTTCCGAGTGTAAATGTGGCTAAAAAGCGATTGCAGATTTTTTATTATTTTAAAAGTGGGATATGTGTATTTGCTTTTAGGGCAGTTAGTGTGGGTTCTCTTATTGAATTCATGATTTTTTTTTGCATTAAGGCATTACTAATTGTAATGAAATTTTAAATAATTGTTAATGGTAATGGAACATCTTCTCTAAAAATTATTGGCATTTATTAATGATAATGATAGTGCTAAAAAATTCCATCCGCATTGAATTCATTCGATGCCAATGAAATTGTCAATTAATTGGCCTATTTAATTAACTAGTCCCAAGTATGGTTAGTTTGCATAAATATTTGATTTTTTTAGAATATATAAGGTAATATAAAAAAATGAGAATTTATGATTAAATTTATATTTCAGAATTGGCCTGGGATTTAGTATGTCATGACATAATTTCAAAATTGAAAATGTTTTACAAAAAAAATCAACTTTTAAAGGGAATTGCTTAAAATGTATATTCATTTTCTTACTTTAAAATGTAGTAGGATTAAATTAATTAAATACAACACTCCCAAAAGTAGGCAACAATTGAATCAGAGCCTCGAATAACGTTGTAAGCGATAAAATTGAAATTGTTGAAAAATCGAAAAAAACGTTTTAGAACTTGTAGGTGTATCCACTGACTGACTTCTTTAGGTTGCATTTTGATAACGAAATCCTGCATAATTTTCCCTAATTTTATTTTTAAGTCATAGAGAGTTATTCTAAAAAATAGGTTTTGTAAAAATTGTCGCTTAAAACGTTATTCGCGGCTCCGCTTCAATTATTCAACATATTTTTTAATATGAATTTAAGGTGTTAAAACCAGGCCACGAAAATATATTTCTTTATTTTTATAAAATTTATCTTCAATATCCTTAAAGTATGCTTGTTTTTTTTTTTCAAAGGCAAACTACACCCATAACTATGCTTTAATTTCTTAAATAATATTCTTTTATCATCTTATAAGTATACTTTACTTTTATACATAATTTCTTATAATTATCATATCTGCTGATTAAAGTCAAAAGTTTGTTTGTTCGCAATAAAAGAAGAAAGCAGAAAAAAAAAACAGTTTTCAACCAAATTTCAATTCACTTATTTCCTTAACTTATTACATTAGCATACATAAAAGATAATATACCAGACCAATTCAAACAACTACAAAAAGCATAAACATTATGCCAACCAAGCTAGACTAACATCCTATTAGCAAAAAAAAAAAAAAATATAATAATAATCCAAAAAAAGCATACCAACTACTAAAGCACATTTGAAGTCATGGATTTTTTTTTACAATATTGTATTTTTTGCGGCCTTCATTTCTGTACTTAATATAATTTAATTTTTATGCAAAAAGTATAATATATAATAACGATGTTGCAAAAAAAAAAATAAACAAACATATACACACATATCTACATATAATAGACAATATGTAACCATTATAATATAAATGAAAATATACAAAATACAGAAATTGTTAAAAAAAAAAAGTTTTGTGCACATTTTTCCACTTTACAGAACATTACAAAGTAGATATGTTATATTTTTTGCGGCAAAAGCCTTGTTAGTGGTTGAGTTTTTATTTTTAATGCATAAACTACACTATGGTAGGAAAGTGTGCAGAATATTAATACATTAATATAAAATATTACGATATTTCGAAGGTGACAGAAAAAATCAAATATAATCTGAAAAATTTTAAGGCAAAATTTTTATTAAGTTTTTTTTCGTTATTCGCTTAAGTTAAAAACTACATTTGAATAATTTTTATATTTTCAGATTTTATTAGCTTTTTGTTTCTTCTCTAGTACAGTAATAAAACCTTGATTTAGGGCATTTCTTCATTAAGTCCATACAGTTATTTGTAACACTCTAAACGAATGCTGAATTATGTAAGCAAAAAAGTTAACTGTTATATTTTTATTTAGCCTTTTACTTTTTTATAACTAATTTATTTTTCGAGCTCAAGGTTTGTTTTTTATAAAAATATTATTTATTTTTCAATATTTCGCTACTTAATTGTGTAGCATCTTCAGGAAATAATAATAATAATAAACAAACCCTAAGCTCGAAAAATAAATTAGTTACAAAAAAGTTAACCAAATTTTCTAATTGCAAACACAAAAAAAAAATAATAATTTGCAAATACAAAAGATTTTTAACGGCAAAAATTGTAACAATCAGTGCCAGGCTCTGCCATTATACCCTTCACAAGGTATACATTAGTTTGTCAGTCCATTTGTAAGATATCGAAATATTGCTCTAAGGCCCTATAAAGCATATATCTAAATATATTCATTCATTCAGAATGAAATTCATTCAGAGAATGAAATTCTCTCCAACCCAAAACTTGTTTTTACAAACAAAAACATCTTTCAGCACAAACATTTATTACACCTCAAGAATATTTTCTCAGTTTTAATACTTAATATATATCACAAGTGCTGTGGAGGGTATAAAAATCAGTAACGCCGAATTTATTGTCTTTACACTCAGAAAAAATTAGTAGAAAAATTTGTAAACGGTTTCAATCCCACTTTACGATTTTTGTACTGATTTTAAGTAAAAACATATTTTTTATCTTTTTATCATTTTACAAATTACAGTCTTTTTACAGAATATTTAAAAATTTTTTTCTTTTGCGAATTTTAGAAATCATTTTACAAATTTTTGAAAACCGATTTGCCAAAATGAGCAAATAAATTTACTAATTTTAAAAAAGTGGATATTGAAGGAAGTGTTATTTCTAATTAAAACTTAAATTGACTTAAAATGTTACATAGACTAAATAAAAGATAGAAAGTGAAAATTCCGACTCATGTCTAAAAATAGGACATCCACTTAAAATAGCACTAAAAAGTTTTTTGAGTTATTAAAATCAGCCCTAAAAACAACTAAAATTTGACCTTAAAAGTAAATAAAAATTTACTAAAATATTTTTCAAAACAGAAATTACCAATAACAAATCCGTTTATGTTTTAACAATTTTTAAGATTTTTAAGACTAATTTTTTTTTAATTTTGTCTAAAATATTTTTTGATAAAAATAATAAATTTGAAATTTTGTACCAATATTAATAATATTTAGTAAAATTTTTTCGCTGATTTTAGCAAACAAATTTTAAATTCCATTTTACAAAGAGTTTACCAAAATTTACTAGCGGCAGCTAATTTTTTCTACAAATTTCATTGTACTACACGTCAGCAGACATGTGTTGCTAAGATTAGCAAAAAATACCGCTGGGCTCAAATAAGCAAAATTTTCCGTAATAACAGCAAAATTTTCAGTTCCCATTACAGACTTTTTTTGGCTCTAAGAGAGGGCTAATAGACCCAAGAT
Organism: Eustalomyia histrio; assembly: GCA_949748255.1. NCBI lineage: Eukaryota > Metazoa > Arthropoda > Insecta > Diptera > Anthomyiidae > Eustalomyia > Eustalomyia histrio. The sequence goes on from OX456525.1 coordinate 27,082,445, forward strand.
CACTTCTATTTGCTGAGCGACGAATCATATAAAGTTCTACCACAACTAAGCCCCGTTAACATTCACATTATCACACAACTATGAAAGTAAAGGAACACTCAGAGAAAAAATTTTCCTCATGTTATTGAAACAAATGAGCATTTGTTTTCATCTGTTTGTATCCTACAAAGATATAGTTGGTTATATTAGTTTGATGTTATATTTGTAATATAATATTTAATCAAAAAAAAAATTAATGTAAAATCAAAATATATGTAAATATATGAACATATATGATTACAGATCCTTTTGTACATGATTATATATGGGCATTCATGGTTATATATAATGATGTGTAGTTAAATATATGATATAATATATGGCCATATATCTTCAGATCAGAAATTCGACGGTAAATATATCTTTCGGTCCAAAAATTGAGGACATATGCCAGTATATGTTCTTATATGAGCATACTAATATATGAGCATATATGATTAAAAATTAAAATATACGTCATATATCTTCGGAACAGAAATTTTAAGGTATATTTATATATATAATCATATATACTTTTGTAGTATGCTTTTGTATGATCAATATCCCCTCAAATTTCTGATCCGAAGATATATGGCGTATATTTTCATATATGATCGTATATGCGTATACATTAGTACGCTTATATATGAACATATATGGCCATATATGGGATTATGAATATATGGCCATATATGGTATTATGTATTGTCATTTGTTGAGTCACGTATGGACGTATATGATCACGTATATATGTCCGTGTATGGTCATATACCACCTAATGTATGATCATGAATGTTCATATATATTTCGGTTTTTACACATTCCATGTAAAATATGTTTAAAGTAGTATATATATAATAACTTTAACTACTTTATTGTTGCAAATTTTAGAAGCCCAGAAGACCTCTTTCAATGATTGACAAAATATCGGTGATATATACAAAATAAAAAAATTATATTTTATATTAAAAACTATTTGGTCTGGGGAGCTCAACCATTTAAAAAATTAATCAATTTTAAAGGAGAAATAACAATTCACAGTTTATAAAACGAATTGAAAATAAAAAAACTTCATCAGATTAATCCAATTTCTTCATAAATATAATAAAACTTCATAGTAAATATTAATTTAAATTCTTCGTATATATGAAAGAACTTCTTCATAAATACTGACGAAACTTATTTAAAATATTGAAAAAAGTTATTCATAAATATGAAAAAGAATTACATGAGACTTAATTTATTTTTCTTACAAAATCTGCAAACATATTTAAAAAATGTTTCATAATTAATCAGAAACATGTCATCAATTTGTATATTAATGAAACAGCTTTATTTATGAAGATTTGCATTGGACAAAAATCTATGAAGTTTGCACTACATTTATAAAGTTGTTCATTAGTATTATAACGACTATATGATACCCTACACCAAGTATAATATGGGTAAAATTTTTGGAAGTTCTCTAAATTTCGGGAAGGACCTTATTGGTTTTTTATGGTCAGAAAATAAAGAAATTCAGATTAAATACATTTGTGTAAATACTAGCAATTAATACAAGTAAATAGATGGGAGTATTTGATTTATATTTTAAATTTAAAAGCGTGATGTTGGACCATAATATACCACCCTACCAGAAGATGTTATAACTTTTACAAAGGATAGAAAGTGTCAATTTTGTTTTGAAAAAAAAAAAAAAAAATATTTGTGACAAGCCATGGTTCGCTTTATTGTGCTAGATACTTTCTAACCATAGTGTATACACACTTTAATAAAAGATAAACACATATAGAGATATGTAGTATACAATTTTATTTGTATTTGTATTTTTTTTTTCGTTGTAGTCTACTAACAACCACATTAAAATATATTATTTTAAGTTATAATTGGTTGCAAAAAAAAAAACATGAATATCTTTTTCTTTAAATTATATTGAATTTTTTACATCGTTCTATTTTAAACATAGCCATAAATTTAAGAAAATATATATACAAAATAACAAAATTAATATGAATATTAATCAAAATGTTATATTTTCTATATATATCAAATTTCTGCTTCATTAAAATAATTTCCATTTTTGCCTTATTTTATCTATTTATGCTAACTAATCCATTCTCCGCCCATTGACTTCTTTTGTAAGAGATTATCTACAATCTAAAGAAAATATACCTTTTTGGGTTGCTATGCAAAATTAAAACCAATACATCATACAGCTTATAAGATTTATTACAATTGTGTTAATATATAAGAAAGTATTCATAGCTTTTACACAAAAAAAAAAAAAAAAAAACATCGGCCAATTTTCCATAGAATACCGAAAAATAGAAAAATCTTGGAAAAAAATATTTAGATAGACAAGAGGTATTCAGGTATACGTTTTTATAAACAAGTTAAAGAATCTCAGGAAAACTGAAAACAATTTAAGATATTTTAAACTTACTTTTTAACATTTCAAATGAAAATTAAATATTTTTAAAAATTTCGAATTTTTTTAAGATGAGTTTATATGTACCTGTGGGAAATAAAGAATCAGTTGAAGTTCAAGTACCTGTCCCGTGATCAGCGCAAAGTGGTCCGGTCTGAAAGCAACTGCCTTGTAACCCATTTGAGCGCCCCGGTAGGCTAGTTGGTAGCGTGCTAGCTTATCTGTGCGGGGATCGTAGGTTCAATTCCCACCAGAGGCTCTAGTCTGTTTTCGCTACAACGAACCGATAGCCTTTGTTGCTAGTGCTCGTTTAGGGTATTAGGATATAATTTGTAATTATATGATTAATTTAATTTAAATAAAATAAAAAATAAATAAATATTAATAATAATAATTTGAAAGTGTCCACCCTTTGACATGACCTGTGAAAAGAAGACAGCCGGTCTAAAAAAACCTACCCCGGAACTGGTCAAAGCAGGACTGTTATAGATCATATCAGTAAAATTTCAAAATTTAAAAACACTTTATTTTATCTTTTAGATGAATATTTAATAAAAATGTTAAGTGAAAAAATTTGAAAAATGTTTTGAAAACAGGTAACATTTGGTAGCTGTTGGATTATTTTTTTAAGTATTTTTCAATTTTACTTTTTTTGTTTGAGCAATCTTTAAATTTAAGCATTTTTTTATTTTAAATTTTGAAATATCATCACTTTGAAAATTTTTTTTTTGTCAAAACGTTTTTATTTATAATAAATTTAATTTAATTAAAATATATAATTAAGCTTGGTCTTACCAATTTATATTATCTGATATTTTTATATAATTCTCTAAATTTTTAGTTGATTTGTGATTGTGGTTTCTGCTTTTAAATTATATTTAGTTAATTTAAAAACAATTTTTCATTTCAATTTACATTTGATTTTTAAATTTTTTAATTACGTTTTAGAGATCTTTGAGTCGATTGAGCTGAAAAAATCTATCCCTTAGCCGGTCACCTGAGGGCAAATTACTAAATTGGTGTAGTGTTTTTTTTTTCTTTTTGTAGTGTTATAAAGATTTCATTTTATTTTTTCATGTAATCTTCGTTTTCTTTTTTCTTTCTTTTGTATTTATTTGCAGAGAAAATCTAAACAACTTAACTTTAATTCAATACAGGCAAAATACATGGCCAATTGTAGCTTATGTGGTAGAGTTTTTGCGGAAAGTAATGTAATCAGGCCAAAATGACACACTGGTGTTCCCTTTGCGTCAGCTCAGTGACTGGTTTTCTTGCGTTAGGCTTGTTTACAAAGCGCAGTTCAGTCCCTCCTTTGACCAGCCCATGTTAAAATGGCAGGTAATTTTTATATAAGGGAACCGGTAGGAGGACCGTACACTATCCCAATTAATAACTAACATGACGTATCCTGTCACAGGTCTGTTTCCCACAGGGTATTATCAACCTACTCGAAAAAAATCTTGCTCACACTTTTTTAACTGACAAATTTAAATATTTAACATACTCATTATAAATAACTTCCTAAATAAATAAAAATTTAGTGTAAGATAAAATTACAACAAAAATCCCCTTCTACCAAAAAATGTCTATATGATAAATGTTACTTTTAAATTTTTTTCCTACCACCAACACTCCAATGGAGTTGATGTAGAAAGGTTTGTTGTTGAAAAAAAAATATAGAAATCCCCTAACTTTGTATATCTAACAAATGAAAATACAACATTAAAAATCCTTGATAGGTATTTAGCACAGAGTAGAAAAAAATATTATAAACGCTTTGATCGTTTATGCCATATAGACACATATACTCATACTTATATAGCAGAATTGAATGCAAAAAAAAAGTATGTATAACACACACATACAAATTCAGCTCAAAATACATAATTCCTGGTTTGGTCCCTCAGGGTGTTATTAGTCACAATTCAACGGTAGTAGCGTATTATTTTTTTTTTTTTTTTGTGAAACTCAAAATGCGAAATTTCATACCAACAGCAGACATTAAAAACACATTTTTACAAACAAAAAAAAAAAAAAAAACGGAAAATATTCAAGCGTAAATTTTGCAAATCTATAAGAGAGTAAAAAATTCGTTAATAAGATAAAATTTTTGTTTAAAAGTATGGAACTTGCTTAATAAGAAAAAGTTATTTTTTCTATTTAAGAGCAATTTTATATTCATGTAAGTAGTAGGAGTTGTTTGCAAAATTATTTCCCTCTTTTTTTTTTGGTTAAAAATTTTGTGTGGCATTTTATGTGATATATTTTTCTGTTGTTTTCAGCCTTAAGGTTATTGTAAATCTTTTGAAGCATATTTTAATTTGCTAAATAATATTAAGTATCTTAAAATGATAAGGGTTGTCAGTTTCTGTTCAAATGACTTAAAAGGAGATGATGAAGAATATGTGGAGAAAGCAAAAAAAGAAAAAAAGATCAACCAGATTAAAAGCCAATTACTTTTGGTGATTTCTTTTTGTCATTATAAGAAATGGAAAAGATTTGAAACAGTTATTTAAAAAAATTGAAATTTCTTTCATAACATTTACATCAGTTCATAGCAAATATTCATCAAAATTTTATTTTTAGAAAATGAACTATATATTAATATACTATATAGAAAAAGGACCTAGTGTGTCAAAAAACGGGTTTGGACTTAAGAGTGGATTCTGGTACCTAAAAGGGTGTAGAATAATATGAAATGAACTTGATTTCTGATTAAAATTTATTTACCCTATAAAAAACGTACAAAACGAACTTGGGAAATCGATAAAAACAGATAGCTGAGAACGAACAGAGCAGCAACAATAGCAAAGGTATTGTCACACTAAAAGCGAAAAAAATACGTCACCACAAAGGCATGACGTCACCAAAGTCGGCACCCAATCATAACTAACCATTCCAAATCGCATCTCCCAACTGAAGGTGTGTTGAAACTTTAAATGCGTTTTTCTCAAAATTTCATTTTCACACACTAGGTCCCTTTTCTCGGAAAAGGTCACATATATATCTAAGCGTTCAGTTAGTCTTAAACCAATCAGGTTATTGTTTGGTTATGGTTCGAATTTATTTATTAAATGTTTTATTATCATGTTTCATCATATTTTTAAAAAATTGTTGAAACTTTTCTTTTTTGTTCAGCATCCCCTTAAAATAGAGCTTCAAAGGAATTAATTAATTTTAAGCTTAGGACCACTAAATTTAATTCAGATTTTAAAAATGTTCACATGCCATTAAATTATTCATACACGCAGAGAAAAAACATGGTTGGGACAATCATATTCGAAGAGCATCATATATTTGTGGGTTTATGATTGTGCTAACCATAGTCGTACTATAATATGGTTATCATATTATGATAATAAAATAACCATAATTTTACCATAATATGGTCCCTTCAGTTATATTATGATTCAAAAATTGTCATATTATGATTCTAAATAAACATATTATGATGTTGAATTTTAGTTTTAATAAAAGTCCATAGAATCTAAAAATGTTTTTATCAGATAAATTTCTAAATATCTAGTATTTTGTGTAAGAAAAATCTTTTCGTACAAAAAAATTCTTGAGTTCGACATACTTTTACTTATAAAAAAAATATTTTATTAATATTATAAGAACTTTTTCAAGAAATAAATTAATAAATATATTTTTTAAGAAATATTTCTTATTGTTTTTGTTGAAACGAATTAAAAAATATAAAATCTTTTTGACAATGAATTGATTAGTGTAAATAATTTTATATGTATAAGAAATTTTCGAAAAAAACCTATTAAAAAAATCTAAAGTTAACTGGATCAATTGATGAAATTTTTTAATGCCACATGACATCTGACATTTGTCCAGTTTTAGTAAACAATATATGATTATTTTTTTAAAACATTTTGTAGTAAAAACAAACTGACTGAACTGATTAAACTTTGGTTTTGTTGCAAACAAAAGAAAATATTATGACAGTAAATGTCAAAGTCATGTTTTATTTGATGTAAATTTATTTATTGATTCTTGCCAGGATTTTATGGTTCCAAATTATCATATTTTTTTCATAGTCAAAATTTTTGTTACCACAGTATGGTTACAGCCAATCATGTTATAAAATAGAAGGTGTCAATCATAAAATAGTAAAATATTTACTATAATAATGATGGTAGCGACCATGTCGATGGTTAAAAAACCAATAACATGGTTGTGACAATCATACCCGATTGCAGCAAGCACAATATAGTAGCAGTGATAATGTTGCAACCATGTTTTTTCTCTGCGTGTACTGAACCCGAAGTTAGTAGTTTTCAAATTTATTCAGTTTTTAATTAATTTTAATCAAATTTTAAATCACATACTTGGATTTCGTATAATTAGGTTATCAAAATTAGTTTATTTCATTAAAGTGAATTAATAGTAATATTGAATTCATTTTTAACAGATAACTATAATCATAATTCGTTCCATTAATTCGAATGTATTACAAAATATCAGAATAAACATTTGCTTTCATTTAATTTGTATGTTTTTTTTCATCCATTATTACCAGAACAGTAAAATGAAAGTTGTCCTTTAAAATAAACATATCGCTCATTTGTTAAGAGATCGGCATAACTCCAAAAAACGGGAGTTAATCTAAAACATATAAGAAAATGGAATTGATATCTCTTTCTCTCACTAAGTGGCGACCAACAGCGTTTTGTACTTTGCTCAGCAGTTAGTCTCAATAGAAAACTTTAAATGGATTTATCTCGGAATAACTTTTTTTTGTGTTATGCCAGTCTTCTGGCATAACAAAGCGGCATACACTGCTTTTAATCAAATACAAAATGAATTAAAGGAAATCTTTCAGCTCAATTTGTAAATTATTTTGATGGAAAAAATATAGATTGATTCAAATGAATGGTAATTTTATTATAAATTAATTCATGAGAAACTTTTAAAAAGTCGAATATTTCTAAAAAAAAAAATAAGTTGATTAGTCAAGAGTAGATGTATCAGGTATTTTTTTAAGTTGCTTTTATACTTTATTTTAACTATATGTCTACTTTGTTGTTGCATTTTAGTGAAATCTTCCAATAAAAAATTTGAAAGAATAGTCAAATATTCGATTTTTTAATCAAAGAAAAGTCAAATTTCAAAAAGTCGAAACTTTCTAAAAAAAAGTACATTAGTCGAGAGTTGATTTATCGGGTGTTTCTTTAAGAGGTTATATTGGCCGCTAACGATTACAATTCGTTCAGATCTATCAAAGATATTGTAAATTATGTCCCGCCAGCATTATGCTTGAAAATTATTAAAATTTTTTCCGAAAAATAACTGAAAGTCAACTCATTGTTTTAACGTAATATTCTGTTCAGCACAGACTACACAGACAGGTTACCAATGATAAGAATTATCGAACCGTATGGTTATTTTGACATTGCAGTGTTTTGCAAAATGAGATAGGAAAAATAAACCCCATTTAAGATCGTTGCCGAACGTTATACAGCCATGATTACCGATTATTTCGTGCCCTCATTGAATAGAATTTGTCGATGGCTACTAAAATCGTGCGATTCAACGCATTTAGATTAAAATCTCAGGGGTTACGTGAAGTCATTGATTTATGCTAACAAACTGGAAGCTTAGATGCCTTGGAAGACAACATTGTACAGGATACGATGATTTAAAATTCAAAACCCTTTTTTTTGTTGTTTCATCGTAGGCAATTTCCGTTATTGAAAACATTAAAACAAATTTTTTGTTAATTTCTGCAGTTTGTTTAGTAAAACAATAATAAACCAGCAATACCACACATTACCAAATAATGTATAAAATAATGTATGTACCTCTAACACGCATTACAGTAAACCATACTACACTGATGAATTATACATGCGAGGAGTCCTAAGGTTATCATTATGGCCATTATCTTGGAGTTCATAAAATAAGTGGTTACATAAATGGCTACGAGGATGAGAAAATTATTGTGTCTAAAACTAGATTATCATTAAAAAAAAACAAATTTATTAACATAGTTTTTTAGTACAATAAGTGGTCTCGTTGGGAATTCAACCTGAAGTTTTTGACAGCCTAGAACTGATCTTTCGATAGAAATAATATTTAACAGTTTAACTTGTAACTAAATTGTTTTCATACTTATATCCTATTGTTTATAATGGAAAATAAATTTTTAAAACAATTACAATTATTTTATTACGTTAACAAATTATGCAATACGTAATCAATACATGGTAACTAATTACTTTATGTTTTAAAATATTGCTGAAGGTAACGAATTATCATTACAAGGTAATGTCTTACTCATTATCTGCATTTCGCTGGAAACCAAAATAAATTTCAAATTCGTAAGGAAACTTAATAGATTTTTCAATAAAAATTTCAACTTATTTTTTTTTTCTAACGGAATAAAAATTTTATTACACAGACAAAACAATTTCAAATTTAAAAAATTATCATTTTTTTTTTTTGTAATAATTACTTTATTAACATGAGTTTTCTAGTCATAAAACAACACACAATTAATTGTACAATTATTGTTTCCTCTATAAAATAAAACACCTGCTTGAATACCAAAAGAAAAATATATTGCTATTGTTTTTTCACTTCCTATAAATATTTTTGTTTTCAGGGAACTGTTTATATTAAAGCAAATCATATAATGTTTTAAAAGTATATGATAATAAATTTCAAATAAATATATTGTTGACAAACTATAAATTTTTAAAAGAAACCCTACTTTATTTTCTGTGTTATTTTTGTTAAACAATGTCAGGTGTCAGTAATAATATTTGACATTAATTATGCATAAATTATTGATACTTACAATAATAAAATAACAAATTTATTTTTAATGGCTGTTTTGTAATTTTAAATTAATAACTACGATATATATTATAACCAGTTATTATTGAATATTATTCTTCTTAAATCTTGACAGTTCACTTTGATTTCGATCTTAACATAGATTTCTTTAAACTACATACAAAAAAGCGGTCGATTTCAAAAACATAATTATAGAGTATGTACTCATGGCACTTTTTTTAATACCTCCTACTGGCTGTTTTTTTTTAAATTTCAAGAATTCTGTACCAGAGATGGGAATGTAAGCAAGTTGTGGCTCTTGGTTCTGGTAGTGATATTGTAACTTATTTAAAAAATGGAGTTGGTCTAGCACTTTCATCCTATCAGTTGAAATCATAACTAAGCGGTAACTAGGAAGCTGGAGTTTTTGAATTTTACAGAACTATTAGCAAAATCAATCGAGCGATTAAAACTTTTTTTTTAATGTTAAAAGTCATTGAAATATTTTTATAATATTTCGATAATATGGTTTTAAAACAATGATGTGGGAATGAAGAACGAAACTGGTAAAAATATAACCTGTCTGGTTGTATTGTCCCTTGACCTGTAATCCTTGGAAACAGTATCGATTTTTAAGTATCTGTCCCGTGACTGGTTAAAAAAACAGCAGTCTAAAAGTTCATACAGCTACTGAAGCTGGTGAAAACAGGACAGAACCAGGACACATCAGTAAGGTGGTATAAATATGCTCGAGAAAGAGTCAATTTGTTTAAAATATTATCTAAAGAAAAGTCATTACATTCTGAGGAGAGAATTTATAAGATTAAATTCTAAAAAAATACATAAGTATTAGTTGTGTCACAGATTCTTTAACATATGTCCTAAGTTTCTTTGCATCAGTACTATGACAGCTTCTTTTCTGTAAGCCTTGTGACACCTGGCAAAGCACAATTGACCCTCTTCTAGGAGAATGCCATGTAAAATCAGCAGTCCCTTTCATAAGAAAGAACCAGTCGGAGATCAACCGGAAGAACATTTACACAAAACGTTTAATTTTTCTTTGTATTACTGGTAAAAACCAAAACACCAAGACTACACAATATCCGGCCATAGCAGCATACAGCAATAAACTGAACTCGAAAAAACAATGTGAATGGCCTGGTGTAGCTATGGCCTGTAAAGAAACTACTTAATTTAAAAATTATTATACCGTTAAGTCCTGGGCTGAGATACAAAATTGTAAAAACTTTCCCAACACCTGCATACGAAACCTAATCAACAATATAAAAACTATCATATTGTCAAACAGCACGCGAAGTAAACGGTATTTTATGACTGTAGCTGAAGAACAGACAGCGCTTGCTGGTAACCTTCGCATCGATTACTCTACAATTATTTAGCTAAGCGGTAACAAATTAGAGGTACCTCGGCTCTAAAGGTAATGGACGGCTCGGATTTATCAACCACAGGCCAACAGTTAGAACCATGGCGAATATTCTTTGCATCACAGTTTCAACTCCTGCACGTCGAATTACGAGAAAGGGAATTTCGATAGATCCTCCCACTTGAATGAAAGTAATGGATGCAATAATTAAAATTAAAAATTATATTCAACTCCTGCACGTCGAATTACGAGAAAGGGAATTTCGATAGATCCTCCCACTTGAATGAAAGTAATGGATGTAATAATTAAAATTAAAAATTATATTCAACTCCTGCACGTCGAATTACGAGAAAGGGAATTTCGATAGATCCTCCCACTTGAATGAACGTAATGGATGCAATAATTAAAATTAAAAATTATATTCAACTCCTGCACGTCGAATTACGAGAAAGGGAATTTCGATAGATTCTCCCACTTGAATGAAAGTAATGGATGCAATAATTAAAATTATAAATCATTTATACCTGTTGTTCGTCGATTTTCAGCGAGCTTTCAACACAATATTTTAAAATGATATCTAGTCTATACAGATTAATAAGGAAATACCTGAAAAGGTAGTCTCGATAATGCACGAGCTGTACAAAGACTTTCTGTACAAATTCCGTTTTAATGAAAAGGAAAGCTAGCCTTTTGTAACATATACAGGTGTTAGACAGTGTTGTATGTCGTTTCTTTCAAAATTTTTCCCTTACATTGGATAGTGTAATGGAAAAAACAATAGAGAATAGCTTAATAACATAGACTACACTGACCATATATGCCTAAAGAGTCATTCTGAAATCGTCAAAAAATAGGTTTAAAGATAAACTTTATGAAAACTAAATTGATAAATATAACAAAACCTTTTTTGTTTAAAAACACCTCTTTTTGTTGAAGGTAAAGTAATTGAAGATGTTAAATCTCTTAGCTACCTTGGGTGACAAGATAACCAAAGATGGTCTTTCTAAAGAAGATATTGTAAAAAACAATATAACCACTACGTTACTTCTGTATGGTAGCACAACATTGTGCCCAACAAAATTGACTTTAAAATGGATACAAATCATTTTCAAATATTGTTTCTGACGAATACTACTGGTATTGGAGATCCCATGAATCCTTTTTAGAAACAGTTAAATTTTACCTCAATTAAAATACGTAGACGCGAAATAGACATCGATCGTTCATATTCTTACACACTTGAGGTTGACGACTACAAGCAGGACCATGTAATGTTGCATAAGACAGGAACCCCAATTAGCTCATTAATTGGAGGCAAACCAAGACACTTGCCTCAGATAAAAACAGATGTGGAGAATTTGTTTACGCCCATCTGACCAACTCTTTGGCAAAGATTGGATCGGTTTTGAATTCCATAAATACAGAACTGCAGTTGGGTATCAGCGTACCTGGTCAATACGTTGGATTGGCTCATATATCATTGAGAGATGGTCAGACGGTACTAACTGTGGTTATATGAAGGGTTTCGTAGGTAAATCAGATGTGAATGCGGCACAATACCTACTCAGTTTGAGTAGAGTTGACTGCTGCAGGCTTACTGGCCTGATTACGGGAAACAACGTGGGGGCCATCATATGGTGAGTATGAGCATTGCCAATACCCCATTTTGTATGTCATGCTTGAAGGAAGAGGACACGACTGAACATTTTGTGTGTTACTGTCAAACGCTTTCAGAACCAGACGGAACATATTTGTTATAAACGTTTTGTATATGGACTCTGTTCATAAACTACTTCTTCCTGGTCTTCTAAGGTTTATTAGGAAGACTTGCAAATTATAGGCTAGGACTCCTCTCTTCCTTTAAAAGCTCGAACTTTTATAGGGTATGTATGGAAGATTGGACACATATCTTTATTAGTCTAAGCGTCATGGACTTGCCTCATTGTTTGTCCAACCCACCACAACTCAACTCAACAATTGTATTTTTTTTTAAATAAAGGGCATATATATAAAATTTGTTTTCACTTTAAACAAATGTGAGGTTTTTAATTACAGTTGAATTAAAGTCACAAAAAATTCTTGTCACTCTTCCATCTCTGTTAATATTGCAAAAGTTTGCTCATGTGTGTAGCCAAAGTACCCTTTTGTTGTTTGGTTTCCTTTTCTTATTTAGCAGCTGTCTGTTAAGAGAGTGTGTTATGCGCCTTTCTTACGTTTATTATGTGTTATGTGTACGTACTCATCGCTGGTATTCCATTCAACAGTTTGTTTTTTTTTTCTTTTGAAGATTTTTATCTTTGAAATCTTTTCAAAATAATCATTTTCCTCTTGTTTTCATATATAGTACACTTGAAATACAATCTAATTTGTTTGTGTGTAATGTTACAGTTTTCTTTACAAGAATAGAATTTAAGTTTCTTTTGAAAATAGTTCATTCATCTGTAAAATTTTACTTGTAAAATTTTTGTGTATGTTCATTCATAAAGGAAAAAAACCTGCATCTATGTACATATATATGAATCTTAATAATATGCGGTAAAGAGAAACCATGTAAAACTTATAAAAACAGTGATTGTTATCTAAAAACTACCTGCATAAGTTTAATAAAAGTTTTTATGGCAAATATTTTTTGTGTGTGTGCAAAAAAAAAAGGTAGGGAGTTAAAAACAGAAGCAAGCAAATTTAAAACAATAAGAATTCGTAAGAAATTTCATTTGAAATTTTAGAATATTTTCAGTAAATATTTTACCACACATACATTTTATTATTTAAGATGTGTAATGAAATATATGTGATTATACAGACTCCGCAAACATTCCTAACCTACAGTATTATAGAATTTTATTACAACCTATTTATTATAATATTAACTCAATATTTTGAGGCAGAAATAGCCCTTAAAGTACAATAATCACTGGCTAAACCATATTTTGCCACCCATTAAAAACTTGTATTTATAATTTACCTTTAAGCTATAAAAAATATTCCAGACTTTATTTTCAAAATTAAATTAACCTATTTCAAGGTCTAACTCTTTTAAATCTTTAAATTCTCCCCCATTTATCATTTAAAATCCATTTTTTTATTTGATTGTGTTATTACCAAACCCTATAACATATGCCTTATACATATTATTCTTATTTCAAATTTCGTCTCGTTTTGTAATTGAAAAGGGTACAAATTTTTCTTGAATTTTTTGTTTTTAAAAGACATTTGTCAGTCTTGTTATATGTTTTTTTTTTTTTTTGCCAGGCGAAAGGGTTAAATGTCAGTCGTAAAATACCCTTAACAAATTCAATGTATTAATGCCAATTGTCATTGATAACAGCTTTTGCAATTTTTTTTATTTTTTAAGTAAATCTATGAAAGAAAATTTAATTTGAAAATTAATTTATATTTAAAGCTATGAAAATAAAGGAGTATTTTTAACAAGGGTTAAATGATGGATATAGAAGGTATAAAAAATGTATATGGAAAATTATTAAAACTCTATGATATTGACATTGAAATGTTTGCCCTCAATTAAATATATTTTAAGATTAAGGAGATTATTTACTCCTAAATGACCTTAAATCAAAGGAGCAGCATTACTCCTAAAAGTAAGTTTTGCATATACAGACCGTAACTATAACATATCTTAAGTTAAAAAAAAACTTTTTTTATTAATCGTGGTACATTTTCTCTTTAGAATTTCAACTTTTTTACAAAAATTATGCACAACGTTTTATAATGTTATTTATTGCATAATTTTTGTCTAAATAGTGTTGTTTTCACAAAATTATTAAGATATAAAAAAATTTGTTAAAGCAACAAACAAATAGTAGATTAATTTTTTAACCTTTAAAAGCAGGTTATATATCGATATATATATACCCAGCAAAAACATGGTAATGACAGGTCATTACTGTGTAGATTACCATGTTATAGTAGGCAGTTACTTTTTCATTACTTTAAACAACAAAATAATGGATAACTGATAATGGGTGAAAGAAGTACTTATATGTACACGCAAAATAATGATTTACTGTTAGATTTTTTACCATTATATTTATTAATAACAAAATGAAAAATTATCTGCTCTAAATTTGATTTTTTTTTTAAATTTTATTATTTTAAAACTTTTGCATGGAATTATGATCTTTTATTTTTTAGTTCAAAAAGTATATATTTTAAAGATTTTTTATACTTTATATACAAATTACTTTTGTGGATTTCTTTATATAAGAAAATTTTACTTGATTAAGGTACACTATTGTTTTATTTAGAATAACTACTTACTTTATTATTGTAGGTAACCACTTATTTCTTCAGTATGAGTAACCATACTGGTAATTCATTATTCTCACTTTTTTTTGTAAGCGAGAGGGTAATGACCACCCATGCATTTTGGGACATCGTAAACAAATGTAATTAAGCAAGTAAATAGCTTGGTAACTAGTGAAAACCTTTGTGTGCTACTTACTTCCTTTATTACTTGGTATTGTCTGTTTTTGCTGGGTAAGTATAAAGAAATAATGTTACTGACTGACTAACCACAATCACTCATTTAACATCGCCCACCCCCAACCGTTGAAGCTAGGAAGATTAAATTTGGTGTGTAGGTTCATACAGGAGGGAGAAAAACTTAACATTTGCGGTCTGTCCAAAAACTTTTTGGCTTTAAGCCTGAAATTAAAAATATTTTGAAACCTTTGGCAGGGACGTGGTAAAAATGGGTGTTCAAAAGGCGAACAGGATCTACCTTAACGCACTGCCCAAATCGCTGGACCTAGGAAGTTTAAGTTTTGTATTCGGAGAGGGCAAAAAGGATAAAGTCTCCCCCTTAACAGCCTGCCAAAACCATTGAAGCTAGGAAATTTATATTTGGAATGTAGGTTCCTCCTCCGATGGAGACATCAGCCCTCATGGTATTTTTTAAAAATCCTACGGAGAGGAGCAAAAAAAGGAAAAGTCTCCCCCTTAACGGCCTTTATCTAGAAACCTGAAATTTGAAATATGTATTTCCCGTAGTATGGGTTAACTAATTAATAAGCTACATTTTCGAATTTCGCTAGAACGAAAATTCTCCACCTTAACAGCTTTCCATAACCACTGGAGCTAGGAAGTTGAAATTTGGTATAAAGGTTTCTCCTCCGGTGTAGGCAACAGCTAAGACAAACATTTTTTGAAATTCTCTTACATCACTGGAACTTTGAAATTTTAATTTTACATGTAGGTTCGTTCCTCTTCCTACACCCAACACCTATCTGCCTCCGCTGTAGGCAACAGCTAAGACGGAAATTTTTGGAAATTCTCTTACTTTTTGTCCTAGAAAAATCGCTGGAACTTGGGAGTTAAAATTTAACATGTAGGTTCCACTTCCTACACCCAACATCTTCCTAGACGGTATTTTTGAAAATTCCTACTTAGAGAGCCAAAAAGGGGAAATTTTCCCCCTAGAAGGCCTGCCTAGCTAGATTTAGGCGAAACTCGTTTAATTTTTGGACCAAATAAAGACCTTAATTTTAAAGGTAAGATTTGGAATTAAATGTATTTGTAAGTCAAATTTATATAGGATTGGTGTTGTCAGTTAGAGGGTTTTTTTTACTGAAGATCAATACTCAGAGGATGCCCCCTGATAATACAGTGCAGGAAATAGTAGAAGTGCTTGGGGACGTTTGACTTAAATTTCTCTAAAGTGTAAGTATCAGGAAAGACAATTACTGAGATTTTATCCACATGCGAGTGGTTCTACCTATGGACGAATTTTCCCTTTTATCCGTTGTAATATTCACTGGAAAATCAAACGCAAATGGATGAGATATACTAGACAAGCGAACCCTAGGGATAAGTTCACTTATTCTAGGGGTCCCATGGTAGTATTTTTAAAACAGTGTTGTTAATGGCATTAAATGTTTCCTTGGTAAATTTTAATATTTTTTTAATACCAGACATGGGGAATAATTAATATTTGTGTGTTGTTGAATATCATAAAATTGAATGGAATTACTTAAATCCATGTAATGGATGTAATTGAGTAATTGCTCTGCAATTAGGTTGACACAAATACTTTTTATTTTACATAACTGGTGAAATTTTTAAAGGAAAGTTGAATATCTCAAATGTGAACATAGATCTGATAGGACTATTAATATCAACAAAATACACAAGTAAATAATTGTAAAATGTAATTGAGATCATCCACATCTGGTATAGGTGAATAGTAAGGAACTCAGAATTATTTCTTGCACAGGTTAAGAAATCCAAGGCACTTAAATGCCTTATTCGCCGCTGGAATAATCTTAATTAAAAGCTAAAATCATAATTCATTCTCACGACTAGATCATAAAGAGCTTCAGATACCTCAATACTGATATCACGCATATGAACGTATTACATTGATAGCACTACGGACCTTTGGAAGAACAAACAGCAATGAGTCAAACGTTTAATAACATTGACCCTATTTACACGACTTCACTTAAATATTGTCACTAGGTTTTGATATATTTGATGGAGTGTATTATTCATAATCTGTCTTTTTCGCTTAGCCTCCACAAGACGTATGTTCTATCTTCTTCAAAAGAATTTCGACTATGAAAGTCGTTCAAAAAAATAGGTGAAAGTGCTTTATACCATACATGATTAATCGCCTTAACCATTGAGAATAGAGAGTAGATTGCAATTTGGCGGTAATTGTCAGTGTTGTTAGCGGCATTGTATGGACGTTGACAATCTTCCAGCATGAAGGAAATAAACCCGTATGGTACAAAGTTCTGAAGAGGATTGCCAATGGATGTTATAGTGTCGGAGACCACTGTTTCAGTATCAGTGCTGGTATGCCATCCCTGCCCGCCGACATATTTAAGTCGACATTCGCAAAAATTCTTTTCTTTTTTGGCCAATTTTGACGATTGAGGGAGAAAGTGAGAGGCGGATTATAATTTCGGAAAGCTTGGCAAACATCAAATAAAACTATAAAAATGAGGTAGGGAACCCTTTATTATGAAACAGTAGCATATTTATTCCTTTTACAAATTTATGTGATTATACAAATTTCATTTCCCGTTTCATTCCATTTCGTTTCCCGTATTTGACATTCATATTTAACTTGTTCCCAATTTAACTTCGTTCTACTTTACCTGCTAAAAAATCTATATTTTATTAGGATCTACACACATATTTTAAAATTCTAATAAGATCCAGCAAGTATTATCCATCCCCGATTTCAGAGATTTGTGTCAGTTTTAACGTTTTTCAAAAAGCAAAGTGCAATTATTTGTTTTTATGTAATTAAGAAAATGATAATTTAATTAAGAAAATTATAATTTAAACTTTCCATGCAGAAAAATACGATGGGCACAGTGTTGGCAAAGCGTCGCCGACTGTCGGTTGTGTATTATGTTAGAATTTACAATATTGACAGTAATGTCCTGTTACTAGACTTTTTACACTGAACAACATCTTTGTGAAATGCATGGAAGATGTTGAAAACGTGAAACATAAATTTACATTGGCAACATCTTTCATTTGCCATTTATTCAGCTATCAAAAAATTAATAATTGTAATAATAATAATTAAGAAAATAACGCATAATTTTTGTTAAAAATAAAAAATATTAAAAAGTGGATTTAAAGAAAGCATTAATTATTGGAATAGTTGTTGCTTTGCACGAACAAAGCCGAATTTTAATGCAGTACATGTGCCGCTCATTTTCCTTTGTTGAATAAATTTGTTTTGTTTATTTTCTGCAATGTCTGTTTGCTAGTGATGGCACAAAGAAAATCGATTTTTTTCCACTTTTTTAGTGATGACACTTAAAATAACGAAAGGTGTAAGATGGAACTAAATGAGAAAGGATCATCTTTTGCAGATGTAGAATTTTTGGCCTGTATAATTATTATGAGAAGATGTTAACATCTTTGCAAATTGATGAAAGATGTAAGATGTAGGTCAGTGGAAAAAGCCTATAACCGGTTGGATCGAACTTACTACCATTGGCATAACATCGGTTATTCCAAAAATTTGGTACATGACACATTCAATAAATTTTGTAAAAATGTTTTAAAAAGACATCATTTAAAGAACAGTTATTCTTTTCGACAATAATTACTATGTAAAAGAATAAGTAATTATTGTCTAACATGTGAAATATTAGGTAAGGTTAGGTCCCAATCAGAGTCACTTAGATATAAAATCCCTTGTGATACCACGGAAGCTAGTAAAAATTATATCACTAGCTTCCCCTGTCGAACCATCCCGATTATTGATATCAGCCAAATCACCCATGTCCTCAAAGAAACATGAGCCCAAATGCAGTCCCCTCCTGCGAGCCAGGGCAGGACAAGTGCAGAGAAGGTGCTCCACAGACTCCTCCTCCTCTTCGTCATCACAGCTTCTGCAAAGGTCACTAGCCGCAACCCTCAACCTAACTGCGTGCCTTCCAATCAGACAGTGCCCCGTCATGACGGGCACAAGTAGAGATATATCGGGCCTTGACAGGGACAGCAACCTGTGCGTGCGCTTCCTATCCAGACGGGGCCACATCTGTCTGGAACGAATACAACCACGGACAGATGCCCACCTATCTCTTGCCAACCCATAAGCACTCTCCCGCAGCCGAAACTTGCAAGTGGCCAGAAGCATGCCCACAAATTACATTTCGTGTGGAATGTGTAAGGTAGTCCCCAGTCTTGCAAGCTCGTCTGCCCTACAGTTCCCTGGTGTGTCCCTGTGGCCCGGCACCAAAATAACATGGATGCTGTCGCAGATCTCTTAACGAGATGGCTCAGCAGTTCAGGGCTGATGACGAATCCAGGAAGACAGAATCCAGAGATCTAATGGCAGCCTGACTATCAGAGAAAATATTAATCCCTACCGTTGTGAGGACATTATGCCTAAGCCACTCCGCTATCTCCTTAATGGCCAGAATTTCAGCCTGAAAAACACTACAGTGATTCGGCAGTCTCCGCGCAATACTCAGCTGTAGGTCCCTGGAGTAGACCCCGAAGACTACCTGATCATCGAGTTTAGAGCCGTCGCTATAGAAGTCAACACAACGCCCCCTATTGTGAAATGTTATAGAATACTAAAAAATTTAATATTTTTAATAATAATTTTTGCCGAAATTTAAATATCTGATAGAAACTAATTTCCAGATTTACCATAAGGTCCGCTTTGTAATACAAGAATAAAAACCGATGATAGCAAAATTTATATAATTTAATTAATATTTTTCTTTATATAAAATATTATGCGTCTTCCTTAATAATTCCAAGAAATTTTATTTAATGAAATGAAACCTTTTATAAAAAAATACTTTTCAAAATTAATTAAAAAATACTTTTTTCCAAAAATATAAAAATAATTTCAACTTTTTTTTCTAAAGTTAAATGAATATTTGTTTGAAGACTAATTACCACACAGACTGACCCTTACAATTACCAAAAATAGTATATCTGGAAAAAAACATTTTTTTTCTTTTGCCAAAAAAAAGTTTTAAATTTTAACAATTACCAACACTCGTTACAACTTTAAGCAGAATTTTAGAAATTCTATTATACAAGATAACAAAAAAAATCAATTTACCTACAAAAAAGGGACTTAAACAAAACAAAAAATAAACATAAAGTAGTCAGTTTTATTTCAACTAAATATTTAGAAGCTTATTAAAATCTCTAAACGTGTTGTTTAAATAGTACAAAAAGATGAAAATAAACAACTCGTAGATGAGTATTCTACACACACACAAAGTTGTTTAAATATTGTAAAATAACAAACTTTATCTAACAATTATACACACGTTAACAAGCAACCACCCTCAAAATTTAAATCTCAGCAGACATAGAAATATCAGAAAAAAAAAATAAATATATATAAAAGTTACCATACACCGTCAGAAGAAAAATTAAACATTCAACAAGAAGAAACTTGAACCAAAACCAAAAACCGTAATTTTAAAATATGTAAAATACTTTAGAGCTTTAAATTTATGCGTCCACTTTGAAATGCCATTATCAGTGCTAAGCCACAAATACGCTAAAATAACATTTGTTCAATATTTGCTATTGCTAAGACGCAGAAAGCAAAGCAAGCAATAATATAAAATGGGCATTTTGTAGTACCCCAACAACAAAAAGGGTCTAGAATTGTATAAGGACTATAGCTGGTATTTTGTTTTTTTTTTTTTTTTCATCTTTGGACTAGGTATACATACGTATGTAAATGGTGTATTTATTTTGCTTATATGAATTTGCTTTGGTTTTTTTGGCTATTGTTGTTTTTATATGGGAATTTCAAAAATTTATGCAACAAATATTAAACTGTAATAACAACAGTAGCAGCACCAGCAGCAGTAACTGAAAACTTGGTAAATAATCAAATACATGCGCTAACAATACTTTAGGGAATTTTGTTTATTCTGTAGACAAATTAATTTTTTTTTAAATTTTTGGGTAACATGTAGTCGTACAATTCATTGAATGTTTTTGTTATTTATATATAATTTATGGAAAAAAAAACAATATTTAACCCATAAAGGTATTAAGGGCAGACAAACCAAAATATTTTAAAATTAACTAAAAACATATATATGTACAAAAAAAACTCTCCATTATTGCCTTAAATTCCTTTTAAAACTAATAAAATGATTTACTGAAGAAAAATGTTGCCTACTTTTAGGATACATATTACTTTTAAATTCTTTTCATTGAATATTTTACAACATTCTTAAAACCGCTTCTGAACAGGTTAATTCAATTGTTCTCAGCACTCAATACTCATGTTATTCAACTATTCTATAGAATTTTTTGTAAAACGCTATATCAATACATATTTGTGGGGGTGCATGTAATGCTTATATGTAAAGCTTATAAAACAATTTTATTATTATTCCTAAGTATTCTTTTATTCCACAGCATATTTATTGTTAACATTTTTTTTTTTGAAGTATAACAAAAATCCTTATTTTAATTGAAAACTCATAATAGAAGTGTATGGGTTTCATGTCAAGCTAGATCAAAACAAACAAAAAATCTTTTTTTAAACGCTTTGTAACCTTGAAATTATATAAGGATTTGAGTAGAATACAATTAATTCTTTGGAAAGTTTCTCTGATTACTAATTGAAAGAAGAAGTACAAAATTTATAAAGAATTGATTAATTTTAATTGCAAATTGAAAAGAAAACATATAAAACCCCTTAATGAACTAAGTTTTTAGAAAGAAAAATTAAAAATGTAGCATATTTTAAGTGATATTTAGTATGTAAAATACACGTACTAATTGTAAATGAATATATTAAATATAGCCTAATTTTAGTGGGAATTGCAATTCATCATTTAGAATATTTTTAATTGATATAAAAAACTGATAAAAGTTTTTTTTTATATTAAAATATAGTAAGCTTAGTGTTAAAATTAGTAAATCGGTGTCAGTAACAGATCTTTTCAGCAGTCTAGCTTACGTTAGTTATAAAAATAATGTGATATTGTTATTTACTTATTTTTAAATCACAGATAAGCATTTGAGTAACCATTTATACGAATAATTACGTATCTTGGTAACAATTTATAATTAATATTTTTGTTATGCTCCGAGCAAACAGGTACATAAATTTGATATGATTTTTCATACAGCGAGTAGGTACAACTCAAAAAATAATGTACTTTGATAACGAATAATATGCAATTGATCCTAATTATACTGCTTATTAATAGCGTAAACTTGCACAGAATGAAATTTACTGGATAAAAAAATACAAAATTTTTTCATTAAACTAATGAAACTCTTCTCAAGTAAACTTTTTCAAATAAAGGTTAAAAAAAAGAAAACTGGCATTAACTTAATAATAATAATGTTGCAATAGACGAGCTCACCTAAAACTTCATTGATTTTATGCAAAAATTCATTAATATCGTACACATTTTACTATTAATGTGTTAAAATTTCTAATTTTCAAAATTTTATTTTTCTGCAAAACAACTCATTACCAAATAATGTGTAAAATAATATATAGCCATAGGGGTCGAGGCATTACTTTACTCCTTACTTCAGTGATGTATTTTACAGGCGATAAGTCTCAAAGTAATGTATGGACCCATTACTTTAGAGGTGATAAAGTAAGTGGTTCCTTATATAGTTTCAAGTATGGAAAAAGTACTGTATCCAAAAATAGATGATAAAATAAATTTTTATTAAAAAAGTTATTACAAATCCCTATTAAATATAATGTGGTCATGAAGGGAATCGAACCTAAGACCTTTGGTTGTCAGGTGAGGACTTTACCCACTGAGCCATCGACACATATAACATTTGATTGCTTTGAACATAAATAAATAGTTCCCCTTCAGCAGAGACTATCGAAGATACAGAGACTAGCATGTCTGAATATTACAGGTGCAATGAGTTCGACTACAACTGCATCACTGGAGGTGATTTTGAAGCTGGATCCTTTGCACCTCGCGATACAAGAAGAAGCTATGAAGCAAGCAATCGAACTCCACAAACTATTTAAGTTCAAAGAAGGTGACCATAAGGGTCATCTGAAGTTTCTTAACGAGGCCAGTTCCATAAAGAACATGACACTATGTAGTAATCAAATAAATCCAGTGATTGAGAATACAAAGTTCAAATCTCAACAAGAGAAGAATGGGAACTTGGTCCCCCATGGCTGAAGGAAGATGCACAAAAGTGATATACTGACGGATCTAAAAATTCTAGCGGAGTTGGAGCCGGTATATATGGACCTAGGTGCAGAATTCACATACCTCTGGGCAAAGATTCATCAATATTTACTGCAGAATTATACGAATGCAATCTAAACAGCAACGACCGAACTTCTAGAAAGGAATCTTGTGAGAACAAAGATAAACTTAATTTCGATCAGTCGGGCTATAATAAGGGCCCTGAAAACCCCCTTCTATCACCATAGATCGGTGCTAGAATGCCATAAAGCCCTCAACCAACTGGCGACCAATAATAAGGTAACACTTATTTGGGTACCCGGTCACGGTGGGTATGAAGGCAATGAAAAAGCTGATGAACAAGCGAGACTAGGTGCGGAACTGCCATCTATAGGCCCGAGTCCTCAATTTGGTTTCACGAAGACGAAATCCATTAAATATTCGAACAATTAGAAACCACTGAAACATTCAAAGAAGTTCTTATCATACAATGAAAAGAGGGGCAGAGAAGCCCTTCAGATGAACAGACTAAATCAAAAACAACGTAATGAGTGTAAAAGTAGATTTTCAACAACATTTTAATTAATAATTTACATTTATAAATCATGCAATACGTTATCAATTATTGATAACTCATTACTTTATGCTTGCAAGTAATGCAAAAGTTAATGGGCTATCAGTACAAGGTAAGGTATGATCATATCGCACCCATTGTCAAAGGATTGCTACACTCACCAAAAATAGTCTGTAATGGCAACTGAAAATTTTGCTATTATTACGGGAAATTTTGCTAATTTGAGCCCAGCGGTATTTTTTGCTAATCTTAGCAACATATGTCTGCTGACGTGTAGTGCAATGCAAATTGTAGAAAAATTAGCTGCCTCTACTAAATTTTAGTTAACTTTTTGTATAGTGAGTTTAAAATCTGTTTGCTAAATTCGCAAAAAAAATTTACTAAATATTATTATAGTACAAAATTTCAATTTATTTTTTTTTGTCGAACATCAAAAATTTTTATTTTTATTTTATTATTTATTTTAAGGCAATTTAAGGTTGTAGGTGTAACTTTTAATTAGAAATAACACTTCCTTCAATATCCACTTTTTTAAAATTAGTAAATTTTTTTGCTAATTTTAGCAAATCGGTTTATAAAAATTTGTAAAATGAATTCTAAAATTAGCAACACAAATTTGTAAATATTCTGTAAAAATTCTGTAATTATCAAAAAGATTTGCTAAATAATAATCTTTTTACTAAAAATCCTTACAAAAATAGTAAAGTAGGATTGAAAACCGTTTACAAATTTTTCTACTTACTTTTTTTCTGAGTGTAGGAAATAGAATAATTAAATTCGGCTATATCCTATGCAGTGTTTTTGTTACGGATAAAATAAAAAAATCAATTAAAAAAAACATTGTCCAATGAAAACTATGTTTTTTGTGATGAAAAAAGTTTTTGAAAGTAAAAACGATTTTTATGGTGAAGAAAAATTTTGTGTTACAAAAAAAGTGTTTGAGGTGTGAAACAAGTTTTGAGGTGATTACAAAATATTATTCACCTCTATGCGTTATTTTTAAATATAAAAAAATTTAATTACCAACCTATGTAAAAACGAACTACCAGGTTGGTTTAAAAAGTTCGTGACTTTTTGAATGAAACACATATTTAAAAAAAAAAAAATCTTTTTATTTTTCAACATAGTCTCCTTTGAGCTCTATACATTTTGTCCAAAGTTTCTCCAATTATTTGTATCCCTTCCAAAAAATAAGATTTGTTGAGGTTATCAAAATAGGTATTTGTTTGTGAGTTAAATCTCTTTGCGCCGAGCCATTTCTTCAGATTTGAAAACAAGAAATGGTCACTCGGAGCTAAATCCGGAGAATAGGGCGAATGAGGGGGCAATTCATGCCTTTTTTGCCTTGGAAACTGCCATTTTCCATTTTCTCCTCAATTCCTCGAATCAAATCCTGCGGTAATCTGCTATCAATGGATGTTAAACAAAAACTTAATGACGCAGCTTGTTCAAATTTTGACAGAAGTCAAGTGACAGATATCTGCTGACAAGAGCAGTGTTGCCCTATCAATTAAGGGGCGAGAAATGCAAAATGTCACGGACTTATTGATCCTCCCTCGTATAAATAAACATTTATGATCATACCAGGGCTTGTATATAAATAGACAATATATTTTACATCTATGTATAGTTTAATATATGACCATATATGACGTTATATATGACCATTCTTTTCGTTTCGAAATTTGAGAATATATCGTCGTATATAACTAACTATACATGCTAATATATGGTTAATGTATGGTCATACATGATCATATACGCCCATATATCTTAAAATTTTATATACGAGGATATATAAACATATATAAAATATATATCGATCATATACAAGACCATATATGATTTTACATGTGCAGATGCTATCAAATAAAAAGTTTCATCTATTAAATATTTCTTATTTTTCGTTCAATGTTACGTATTTATAAAGAATTTTATAAATCGAAAAACACATTTCATATTTCTGAAACATTTTTGCCTCATTAACTTCTTTAACCCATTTACTACCAGCGGTCGACCACAAACTCTTGCTGTTTTCATTAAATAATTTAAAATATTAGGTTATGGAATTTAACAATTTCTTTTTTGAGCAGCAGTTTTCACTGGAAAATCGATGGTAAAAAAGTCCTAAAATTATTTTTGGCTGATTTATAAATAGTTTTAAAATTTTTATTAAGATATTTAAACATTTATGTAGTCTGTTGTAAAATGAGTTAAAATTTAACAAATTAGTGTTTCATATTTTTGGTATAATTTTCTTAATTTCTATATATAACAAAATTTTGATAGCTTTATAAATTTTTATAAATTCTTATGTTGATTTAAAAGATTATATTTATTCTTAAGCAGTTTAAGAACTGTAGAAAATTAAAACACAAATTTGAGGCTAAAGTTTTTCTTAACATCATTTTCTATTAAAAAATTATGGATTTTTTGTTTTTTACTTTTTCATAATCCTTGTCAGTGATTCCAAAATAGAAGAGTATAATTTTTTTAATATATAAAATATCTAGAGCTATTATTGGTTTCCGGTCTTCCGTTCCTCCATTTTTATTTCTAAATTTACCATGTTATGGTACTATATTACTGAAATTTTTTTAGTAATCCTATCTTTTATCTACCCGTATATGAAAACCAACTTGTAATATCTTTCAACCCGGCGATATCTATTTTTGCTAGATACAGCCATATTTCAACACATTTTCATTCATAACTATTGAACGGCTGGAGAGATTTATATTATTTTTAACAACAAATTTCTTTGCAGAATAACAAACAATTTAAATACACAGACCTTAGAATAAAAATAATTATGCAAACTATTTGAATGTTTAAATTTAGCAATAATGTATTTTGTTGCATCCTTTGAAGCTGACGACGATGACCTAAACCTATTTTGTATACCCCTTCCTAAATTTCTTCCTGCTATGCCGTAATGCTAACTACAAATTTTGTTTATCCTCTTTTTTTATTATTTACAAAATTTTTATTTATTCTAATAAACTCAGTTATTAAATTTAAATCAAAATTCAATTTTTCCTTGTTCGTTTACATAAAATCATAAATCCTAAATTAAATTGTATTGAAAAACACGCCTTTTTAAAATCTGTGCAATTAAACTAGCTTAGCTAATAATAATAAAAATAAAAAAACAAAATCACAATAACAGCTATAATTCAAAATGTTTCGAAAATACAGCCAGCCACACACTCTATATTTATTTAATAAAAAATCAATTTTTAAACACAGCATGTAACAATAATGCAGGTTTTTCAAAAACCATCATACAACAGAAAAACACGTGACTGTTTATAAAGAAACACTACCATGTATTTTATTTTTCCAAAAAAATATATATATTTTTTGGACAATAATGGAATAACAAAAGCACCCTTTTAACACTATCTATGCAGCATAGAGAATGTCAAGAGAACTCCAGCTGGCTGTCACCAAATATTAATGACAAAACATGAAATGCAATTTTTTCATTGTAGGATATTTATACCAGAGAATGTTAAAAATAAATATAATTTTCATGGATAAAAATATGTAATCAAATCAAAGGCATGTGATCTGAAAAATAAAAAATATGAAAACTATGGTAACTTAAGGGTTTTCTATAAGGGGTTTCTTTTATTCAATATGCAATATGATTATTTATCTTATGATCTTTATTAAAAATCTTGTGTAAATTCTGATTGGAATTGAAAATATACTGTGAACACCCCTTTTTTTTTGTAAAGCAACAACCACTATGTTTCCTTATTTAGGTTTTGGACAGTCATAATAACAATACCAAAAAAATAAAAAATCTCCCATACAATTTTCGATTTTAGTTTTACTGCCAGTTTACAATTTAATCTATAAGTTGCCATTAGCAATGCAATTTTTTTTTTCATTTGCTTTACTATTAAAGAAGGAGGGTTGGTTTTGTAAAATGAAACTTATGGTTGATATTTTTTTTTTCGCAATATTTGATACTTTTTTATGGCTACGACTGGTATGATTATTTAGGAAAAAAATTTGTTAATTATAGAGCATGAAAAATTTTGTGAAATTGTAATTAACTCTGATTAGCAGTTTAGCAGATTTATGCCCGAATTGAGATGCGTATATTTTTTATTGAAAACATGAATTTGAGAACACTTCTATTAAAAAAATTTTTGAACAAAGTAAAATTTTTTTAAATAAAAATTCCTGAAAATGTATTAAACTTTATGTTTTTATTACATAATTCGATCTGTAAATCGAATATGGTTGCTTTTCTGTACAAAAAATGTGTTATCATCTAAAACCATTTTCGTATACTAAATTAAAATTAAAATTATTTCCAACTAGACTCTTGTGTTGTGCTGATCTTTATAATTACTAAAAATAATGGCCGTCCCCAGAGGAACGCAATTTTTAAATGACTGATGCAGCAATTGAATTGTTTCTCTGGCTGTATGACATGTGGCGCCGTCTTGTTGGAACCACATGCCCTCCACATTAATTTCTTCAATTCTAGGCAAGAAAAAACTGGTTATCATTTTACGATACCCAACACCATTGACTGTTTGCGCTTGACCTGCCTCATTTTCATAAAAAAAAGGTCCAATGATTCCTCCAGCCCAAAAACCACACCACACAGTGACACGTTGAGGATGCATTTGCTTCTCGTGAATTACTCGAGTATTTTCCTCACCCCAAATGCGACAATTCTGCCTATTGACGAAGCCAGCAAGATGAAAATGGGCCTCGTCACTGAAGATGATTTTATCGGCAAAATCAGCATTTTCATGTTGTCTCTCCAATACCCAATTAACGAACTCCCTTCGCTGTCCATGGTCAGCTGGCTTCAGTTCCTGAGTCAATTGAACTTTGTATGCATGAAGATGCAAATCTTTCGTCAAAATTCGCTGCAAAGTGGATTTGGAGACACCAATTTGCTGAGCTCGGTGTCGAATTGAGGTGGATGGAGTTTGAGCGACATCATCACGTACAGCTGCGACATTTTCAGTCGATCGACCTGGTCGATGGCGCGTTGTTGTCTTTACATCACTAACAGACCCAGTTTCGGCAAATTTATCCATTAATCTCTTTACAGTTGACTCTTTTGGAGCATTATTGTGACCCCAAATTGATCGCAATTTGCGAACTGTAGCCGCAAAACTTTCACCATTTTGGTAAAACAATGTCACAATGAGAATGCGTCGTGTAGCGCTCCATTTTTACTAACCTCGTACCTTCTACTAGCAAACAATAACAATGTCAAACAATGACACTTCGAATGTTGCCAGATTTAAAAATTGCGTTCTTCTTGGGACACCCTTTACTACAACGATCGACTCAGAATCACATTTTGAAAGAAGAAATACTCTCTACAGCTGACTTATTTTCAAAAATAGGATATACACTGAAGCCATAAAGATCGGACTACTGCATTACCGTAAACACTTGGTATTTTTTCTGGGCTTACTTAATTATCAGGAAAGTCTCAAATCTAGCAGATTCATATTTTAACATAGTCACCTTTAAATTATCCTATCTTATCTTTAATGCGTTGGGTTTAAATCGTATAACCAAAACCTGAGTGATTTCTTGCACGGAATCTAAATATATAACTTCGTTTATGAGTTTAATAGTGTTTTTTGCAGGCCAAAAAACTTGAATACAACTTTGGTTTAGCTAGTCCCGATTTTTACAACGTACTGAAGGCCGAATATTACAAAAAAAAAAATTGTAACACTTTCGCGGTTTTTTTTTATTCTTTGTTACAATATAAGATTCAGTATATGTGAACTTCTCCGAGAAAAGGGACCTAGTGTGTGAAAATGAAGCTTTGAGAAACACGCATTTAAAGTTTCATAACGCATTATCACTGTGAACACATCTTCCAGTTGGGAGATGCGATTAGGTATGGTTAGTTATGATTGCGTGCCGACTTTTGTGACGTCATGCCTATGTGGTGACGTATTTTTTTCGCTTTTAGTGTGACAATACCTTTGCTATTTTTGCTGCTCTGTTCGTTGATTTTTATCGATTTTCGTTTCGTTCGATTTTCGTTTCGTTTTGTACGTTTTTATGGGGTAAATAAATTTTTATCAGAATTCTCACTCATTTTATCTTATTATACACCCTTTTAGGTACTAGAATCCATTCTTAAGTCCAAACCCGTTTTTTGACACTAAAGGTCCCTCTTCTCGGAGAAGGTCACATATGTTTCAACTAATAACTGTTTTAGAATTAAACACCTCGCTGGTGTTTTACCACCTTTTTCTCTCCTCAATCCCATGTCTAAAGGGCGAAGCACATTAATTAGCGTTGCTTACTTAAAAAAAGTAGTTAAATAAGTGGTACCAACTCGGATATTAGAACTCGAGGACTAACTGATAGACCAACTTTAAGGTGCCTGACCAGGCTAGAAAGCTAAAACTTTAACAGGCTTAATTTCAAGGCCCTTAAAAGAACACACTTTACCCAAATTTTTGAAGTGAATATAAAATAGTATTCACATCTGGAAGCCTGCTAAAACGAAGTACATAAATTTGTATGGAAAATTTAGAGGGATATTTTCGTAACTTTTCCTTAGCGTGCTGGCCCGATTTTGCTCATTGGCAACACCAAATTTCTCGGGAGGATAACAAACAATATTTTTTACCAACACTCAAGGAACAAAACTTTTCTTTTTTGTTAGTTACAGGGAACACTTCTACGGGCAAACGATTTCACAAGCGGCCAGTGCGAATGAAAAACGTATTGTCTCTGGATTATAGACTACAACAGGATTATTGATTGATTAGCCAGTAGAATAACCCTCTCATATCTATGAAACAGAGTTACAGAATCCACATTTGGTCGATGATGCTGAGAGACAATAGAGTTGGAAATTCTACTGTAGATTTGTTGATTATATTTTATTGAAAAGACTTCGAAAACTATTTTGTAATGACTTTATTTACTGTTTTTTGTTAGTTATTTACTAGTAAATAATATTAGTTTTAAAATAATCTAGAAGGTAAGCAGTTATCAGTATTTGTAGTTCAAAAAATAATTATACCCCAATATTGATTCTACACTGGGATATCTTTATTTCGAATAAAAGTACACCAACGCGTATACGTGATATTAGCATTTACAATACAAATCACTCATACGACCCCTGGGTAAATTACACGTAAATGTATCACATTTTATTAACTCTTATGCTTTTTTCTAAAAAAAAAAATTGATTTTTTTTTGGATTGCAAACGATAAACATTATTAAAAAATATTAAAAATGTAAAAATTAAAATAATAAATAAAATTATTGCAAAAGAGTTTTCGAAGTCTTTTCACTTAAATAAAAACAAAAAATTGCTTTAGTCAATACAAAATTAAAATCGAAATATCTTTTTAAAACGACCTAACTAAACGGGGTACGACACTGAATTCCATGACCCAAAATTAAGTATGCGTATCTCGGGGTTTTCGTGTGTCATTTAAAAAGTTAAACTTCTACCAACAGTGTAATCTGCTTTTCACCCCCAATCTCAACAAGAAGTGACCTCCGATCGAAAGAAAATAATGGTAAATGTCATCTGCAGGGGATTAGATAAGATTGATAGTCTAACCGAGAAAATAATTAAGAAATATAAAACAAGAGGAAAAAAAACTTATTGGATGAGACCTTATCTATAGCAATGCGTGTATTATGATTGCTGAGAAAATTCGAGATAAATCAGGTAAAGTCATTACCGACACTTGATGAAATTTTCTTTTATACCAATGCGCCACGCCTCACATGATTGAACGCCTTGAAAATGTCTTGAGCAACCGCTTTACTCTTACCAAACCTGTGAATGGACCAACTCCAATATTGCAAAAGGAGCTCCAACAGGTCACCCGTTAAGTTCTACAAAAGCCATAATTACGATCATTAATAAGTGAATTGGTTACAAGATACGAGGGTGTATCGATAAATCCGTGACTTTTCGAACTTCCCTCGTAGTTACATGAAATGCAACGCTGCTCCTATCAAGTACCACCTGTTAATAGACTACTATCAAATTTTAAGCAAGTTCCGTCATTTACTTTGCGTTTAACAGCTGTTCGATATACAACCTCGTGGATTTTTTTTAAAAGGAAAAAAGTGAATTTCGAGTGCTTATTAAACATTATTTTTTGCGAAAAGAACCGTCAATCAAACCAAAGAAAAGCTTGATAAATACCATGGGGACTCTGCAATATCGATTTCAATAGTAATAAAGTGGTTTACTGACTTTCGTTGTCGCCTTACAACCACAGAAGATACCAAACGTTCTGGATGCCCAGTTGAGGTCTCTACACCCAAAAGAATTAAACAAATTCAAACCTAAAGAAATGGTTTGGTGGAAAGAGATTTAGCTCCAACGACGAAATTATTGATCAAAAAAATGCATATTTAATGGACCTCGAAAAATCCTCTTTTTTTGAAGGGATACAAAATTTGAAGAAACGTTGGACTAAGTGTATTGAGCTAAAAGGAGATTATGTTGAAAAATAATTTTTTCTTTTTGCAAAAAAAAAATTGTGTTTTATTCAAAAAGTCACGGATTTATTGATCAGCCTTCATAATTAATAAGATGGTATGGGTAACCACTGATAGTATGATTACTCCGTCTCTAAAAGAATAAGTTGCTTTTATCTTCGCGCTCTGATCGCCACTTGAGCGGACATGGTTATAAAAAATTCTAAAAAATTCACGATTGCCATAAAAAATGGCGTTAACGAGCCAATACATTTTGTATGCTCTTCGGAATAATTCTAGGCCATATTTGCGTAATAAACATTAAAAGGCGAAAACCCAACAAAAATTTGTTTTCTAGAATGATTCTTTAACATGAAAGAAGCATTAGCAAAGAAAAATTACTCAATAAAAAAATTTCAAATTTTTGTTTTTTTGTCATATTTTTTGACCAGAATTCACATCAATTTTTTTCACCATAACTATTTTTTACCCTAAAAATTTTTTTTCATCACAATTTTTTTTTTTTTACATACAAAAACTTTTCCCAATTTAATGCTTTTACTTGTCTTTAATAACATATAAAATATCAATATCGCCATCTTTCAGCGCTGGCAGGGACTAAAAATTTCGTACAAATGTTTACTTATTTTTCCTTTAGTGAGCAAATTAATACCCAACATTTGAGTTATTTTTATTGGGACATCCTGGTTGTACATAATTTATAACATCTTAATATGTACATCCTTTAAAACCCTTAAAATATGCAGTGTTTTTTTATCTTCTTAAATCTTAAAATTATTCTATTAATTAAATTTAATACATTTTATCTTCTCTTTCTTTTAATTTTAAAGTTTTTCAAGTAGTTCCTCTTTTGCAACATCTTGACCTATATTCATTCCACTTTCTGTTATAATAATAAATTCGAATTGTTAAATATTCAACAGCAGCTATAACATGAATAATAAAATGAAAAAAAAAAAATTGTGTAATCTTACTATCCATGTAAATTTTCCAGTGAAGGAAAAAAAAATATTAACATTTTTGTAGGAGCCAAAGCATTCGATTTTGTTGTAGTATTATTTCATACAAAAAAAACAAGTATGGTTTTAAATGCCAACAACTTTAATCATGAAAATTCCTTTTTTCCTTGTATTTTTCAATTCATTTTATGAAACATTTTTAGGTTTCGGTGGCAGGAAAGTTTTGGCAAGAAAAAAACGTCGTGCTAAAGGAAGCTGCATAAATAAAACAACACAAAAGAAACGCTACAAAAATGAAAAACAGGAAACGCGTAACAAAAAAAAAAAAAAAAATATAAAATCAGCTACAAAATATATATTTTACCAAAAAAGCTTTAAAGCCACAAACTGTAGGTATATGTGGTGGCGACACACCCAGTAAAGAAGTGTTTTTATTTTTTTTTTTTTACTATACAGATACAACGAAGTGCTCAAGCGTAAGCACAAACAACTAAATGTAGGTACACATACATTCACCTTTATAGGTTTCTATGATGTTTAGATCTCAAAAAAAGGCAAACCAAACAGTGGAAGGGGAAAATTTTATTTTAAAGCAAACAAATTTTGACTTTAAAATTTTCAAATTTTATTACACTAAAGGAAAATTGAATTTTTTGCAAAAGTTTTTTTTACAATTTTTATATAACTTAAAACGGTAGTTGTTATTTTAACAAATGAATAAATTTCATTTCCTATTTATGCAAAAATATTTTCCTTCCCCCTCCGCCAACACTTTAAGAAATGGGTTGAATTGAGCGAGAGGGTTGTTTCGTCGTTTTGCGAAATTTTGTTGTTATAAACACGATTTTATAGTACTCATTTGGGAAATGTTTGACTGCCATAATTGCATGACAAATGGTTGTATTATGTTAAATTATATACATATAGAATGATATAATACAAACCACACTCTCCTGCATTTATCAGTAGTCGATGTTTTAAACCCCTTTATTTTGAGGGGGAAAATAGCAGAAGTATGAATAACATCATATTGTTTGTAATAATATGTAAATTTAAGTAAAATATTCTAAATTTAAGTTGTTAAAGAATTTATTAAAGCTGTGGTCTGTATGTTAAAATAATTTTTTAAATTATACTAAACCTTTGGTGACCATCGGCTTGCTAAAGGTTTTCAGAATTTTCTTATTGTCCAGGTATTGTAAAATTAGTAAAGTAGTGTTGGGATAAAAAGTTAGAAGTTCTAAAAGTTGATCATAAAATACATCTTCTTAACTTGAGGTTCATAAAGAACAGCGAAATGAGAGCTACACTCACCAAAAAAAGTCTGTAATAGCAACTGAAAATTTTGCTGTTATTACGGAAAATTTTGCTAATTTGAGCCCAGCGGTATTTTTTGCTAATCTTAGCAACACATGTCTGCTGACGTGCAGTACAATGAAATTTGTAGAAAAATTAGCTGCCGCTACTAAATTTTAGTAAACTTTTTTTAAAGTGGAATTTAAAATCTGTTTGCTAAATCAGCAGGAAAGTTTACTAAATATTATTAATATTAGTACAAAATTTAAAATTTTTTTTATCGAACATCAAAAAAAAATTTTTTTTTCAAAAAATATTTTAGACAAAATTAAAAAAAAGACTTATAAATTGTAAAAAAATAAACGAGTTTATTATTTTGTTTTAATGTCTTTTTGAAAAATATTTAGACAATGTTTTTTTTACTTTTAATGGCCTTAAATTTTAATTGTTTTTAGGGCTGATTTAAGAACAAAAAAAAAACTTTTTATTGCTATTTTACGTGGATGTCCTATTTCTGATCCCTTTTTGTAATCTATGTAACATTTTAAGGCAATTTAAGTTTGTAAGTGTAAGTTTTAATTAGAAATAACATTTCCTTCAATATCCACTTTTTAAAATTAATAAAATTTTTTTCTAATTTTAGCAAATCGGTTTTAAAAAATTTGTAAAATTATTTCTGAAATTATCAACAAAAATTTGTAAATATTCTGTAAAATTTCTGTAATTTGTTGTAATTTGTAAAATGTAAATAGCAAAAAGATTTGCTAAATAATATTTTTTTTGTACTAAATATCAGTACAAAAATAGTAAAGTGGGATTGAAAACCGTTCACAAATTTTTCTACTAACTTTTTTTTCTGAGTGTAAGAAGAAGGCATATGTAGTCGATTTTTTTGGCTTCCCTGAATTTGCTTACATATAAAATAAACAAATTGAAATCAAGGAAGCATTGTAGAGGTGAAAAGTTTGGGGCAAAAAACGTTTTTGGAGGTGAAAAATACCGCGTACGTCTTTGCGCCCCGATCACCATTTAAAGCTCAAAACTGCAAAAGTATCTTTTTAAAAACTAAAGAAAAATATGAAATATAATTTCATTCAAGTGGCTGCCGGGGCTGGCTTCGCACATCTTGTCAATCCAACTTTCTAAGGCTTTGTTGACGGTTTTTTGTTTTATCTCAAGAATGACTCAGACGATATTTGCATTAATGGTGTGAATTGTTTCTGAATTATTCGTATGGAATCGATCTTTACCGATACGTCACCTTACAAGAAAAAGTTTAAGGAGGTCATATCGGTCAAGATCAATTATTCGATAATCTGTGTGACATAGTGCGTGCTCCTGCTGAAACCAATGATTATGCAAGTTCACATTTTCCATTTCAGCTCATGTGAAGTCCTTAATCATAGTGCTCTCCGTCGACTGGAATGGCGTTTCTAGCAGCATTTTCGTAAAAAATGGACCAATGATGCCACCACTTCAAAATCCTCACCAAAATGTTACTTTTTCTGGTTGCATTGGCTTCTTCTTGTTTTCTGATCCCCAGATGCGACAATTTTATTTGTTGATATCATGTAGATGATTTTTCGGCCCATTTCGATGTTTGATTGGAAATTCTGTAAGCCACAAACTGAAAAGCCATAACGAAGTGGATGGTCGTTTGCCTTCAATTGCTGAGTCAATTGAAAGTCTTTGAGAATTTTCCACTTTCTGACACTGTAGTAACAATCGCATCAGTATGCATCGTAACACGACGTGGACTAAGAGTGTTGTCTACTAGCAAACCAGTCTCGCGAACTTTTTCTGTAAAATCGCATACAACATGCGCGGTGGGTGCTTTGTTGCGGTCATCTTTTAACAAACGCACACTTTGGGCAATACAACACTTACTGACTGATAGTAAATATTTCGAACAGTAATCTCTATAAGTATTAAAATAACATATTCGGCATATATGTACACTCTAATTAATTTCTGTTGAAATTTACCCAACTTATAGTAGGAAACTGTACTCCTACTATAAATTTGGTATATTTACTTTGTGTGCGTAAATGAAAAAACGTACACACATTATGCGTAAATTGATGAACATAAAATAGGTAAAATTACATTAAAAGTGTTTAAAATTTAAATCAAATTTTAAAATTAAAAATAAATTTACCAAATTTGTGCGTAAAGAAACTCGAGTTTCCTGTAAATGTACACATATAATTTGTAAAAATCCTAAAAAAATGCGCATATTTTCTACTACGATGTTGAAAATTAAACAGCCCAAAAATTATTGTTTTGTAATAAAAATAATAAATTTATTGTTTAGTAACTCACAATAAATTTATTGTTTAGAAACTCACAAAAATAATAAAAAACATTAATTTTTTTGTTTGGTAATTCCAAATAATTGATTGACCTCAAAAACTAATAAAATTTTTTTTTTTAATTTTGACAATGTTTTAGATTTTTTATTTAAATTTTAATATGTCATAATTTTTTTACCATTATAAGTTCGTATATTTATAAACTTTGTGCGTAAAATTTTTTTTTAACAAACTATAACTAATTTTGGTAAATGTACACATAAAATGCGTAAAAATCCTACAAAAATGCGCACATTTTCTGCCTTGATATTGAAAATTGTAAAGCAGAAAAATTTTTGTTTTGTAATAAAAAACAATAAATTTATTATTTAGTAATTCACAATAAAAACCATAATTTTATTGTTTGTGAACTCACAGCAAGAATAAAAACAATAAATTTATTGTCTAGAAATTCCAAATAATTGATAAATTTAAGAAAAGTAATGAATCTATTTTTTAGGTTTGAAAATTTTATCGATTTTTTTTTTTCAATTTCAAAATGTCATATTTTTTTTTACTACTTTAAGTTAGTATATTTACAATCTTTGTGCGTAAAATTTTTATTAAGCAAAATAATACTAATTTATGCATAATGTGTTTAATTGTAAACAAATAGTGTCTAAAAATACTGCGTGTGTGTATTATTGTATATGAAAGTGTGCGCAAAAAAGTTTTACGCATTTGGTGTTTATATTTACCGAATTTTCGTAATATTACATAAAACTTTACCCATTTTATAGTAGTAAATTTACAAGAATTTTTTGGGGTGTATATAATGAAATTTCTTCATAAATATTAATGAAACTTCTTCACAGATATCGAACTTGTTCCTCTCAAAATGTTTAAATTTTTACTTCTTGCCAGAAAAGGATCATATCTACCCACTGTAAAAATCTTACATCACTTTACTACTCCATCGCACAAAAAACAAATACAGTTATATGTCTTTTTGTGATATAAAAGTAGCTTCTTTAGAATCAACTTAAATGAAATATTTTGAGTTGTCCCCAAATGGAAGCTCAATTCATATCAGTTTTGATTCAACTAAAGGGAAATATTTTAAGTTATTCTTGTATTTATGTCATAGCGGTTTATATTAAATAAATGAACAAATTTCAGATAAAGAGTAACAACTCAAAAAACTTGTTATATATCGATAATCACTTAAAAAATTGCAAAAAACAACTACCGTTGTATACTTCTTGTTTGTATTTCTTAACAATGACATTATTGTTTTAAAATTTTATAATAAATATTTAAAAAAAAGAGTTTTTTGCCTCTACTGAAAATTAGCAAATTTTTAGTTAACCCCTTTAGAGGTACAAGTGCAATATATAAAAAAGTATTTCGTAACTCTTATCAAATATTTTTCAAATATCCTTCATCGTAGTTAAAAAAGGTTTCTTTAATATGAACAAACTGGTAATCAATTTACATTTTTATAAAACAGCTTAATCATATTTATGAAGAGTTACATTGAAAGAAATCTGAATCTTAAAACTTTGTAGGGTCTTAAACTGATATTTACCCTCATCACATATCTAAAGGATAATCAAAATCGCTTCGGTCAAAACAATATGGTCCTAAAAGAAAGTTTAAGTTGGCACGTGAAATAAGGAACCAGAAGGGAATAAAAGGTGACAACTTTTTATGGTGTAACTGCTATTAGATTTAGAAAACAAGAAAATAAAAAAACTTCCGCGGAAAATGTAGGATTGTCATTTAACTATGTAAAGGGTGTCCCAAGAAGAACGCAATTTTTAAATTTTAAATAAAACACAGATATTTAAAAAAAATCGTGAAACTTTATTATATCGTAAAGTAGACAGAATGAACAATATATCGTGCAGATGGCCGCCGCGGCTTTGCTGGCATGCACGCGATCTTTTAATTAAATTTTCAATGACCGTTTTGCATGAATGCTGCGGTATTTCATTAATGCAGCGTCCAATTTCCTCTTTTAAGGCTTGAGTCGTCGTCGGCTTATTCGCGTAAACCATCGACTTCAAAAAACCCCAAAGAAAAAAATCTAATGGTGTTAAATCGCACGATCTAGGCGGCCAATTCTGATCTCCAAAACGCGAAATAACACGACCGGGAAATGACTGAAGCAGCAATTGAATTGTTTCTCTGGCTGTATGACATGTGGCGCCGTCTTGTTGGAACCACATGCCCTACACATTCATTTCTTCAATTCTAGGCAAGAAAAAACTGGTTATCATTTCAATGATTCCTCCAGCCCAAAAACCACACCACACAGTGACACGTTGAGGATGCATTTGCTTCTCGTGAATCACTCGAGGATTTTCCTCACCCCAAATGCGACAATTCTGCCTATTGACGAAGCCATCAAGATGAAAATGGGCCTCGTCACTGAAGATGATTTTATCGGCAAAATCAGCATTGTCATGTTGTCTTTCCAATACCCAATTAACGAACTTCCTTCGCTGTCCATGGTCAGCTGGCCTCAGTTCCTGAGTCAATTGAACTTTGTATGCATGAAGATGCAAATCTTTGGATTTGGAGACACCAATTTGCTGAGCTCGGTGTCGAATTGAGGTGGATGGAGTTTGAGCGACATCATCACGTACAGCTGCGACATTTTCGGTCGATCGACCTGGTCGATGGCGCGTTGTTGTCTTTACATCACTAACAGACCCAGTTTTGGCAAATTTATCCATTAATCTCTTTACAGTTGACTCTTTTGGAGCATTATTGTGACCCCAAATTGATCGCAATTTGCGAACTGTAGCCGCAAAACTTTCAACATTTTGTTAAAACAATTTCACAATGAGAATGCGTTGTTCATTCGTGTAGCGCTCCATTTTTACTAACCTCGTACCTTCTACTAGCAAACAATAACAATTGTTCAAATGTCAAACAATGACACTTCGAATGTTGCCAGATTTAAAAATTGCGTTCTTCTTGGGACACCCTTTTAAATCTTCTGGTGACACCCAATTTAAATCTTCTAGTATATCTTTTTTTAAAGTATAATACTCATATTTAATAATTTCATTTTAATTATTCACCTATAATTATGCTTATCATTTTTTGTTAATTATTTTTTTAAAACGCGTTAAATATTTAATTTTTATTTAAAGTTTTTTTATTCATTTCATCTTTTATTTTTTTTTTTAATTTATTCTTTGACCTAGATTTTTTTCAACGTTTTTGTTTTTAAATACCTACTTCTTTAAAAATATAAACACACATTTCTAAAAGACTCTTAACGCATACTCTCACAAATTAGCTAATTTTAAAATTGTAAAACACTTTTTTTCCACTCACAAGGGAAGTCACCTAACGGTTGAACGTCCATTTGTATGAGACTTGGATACGTAATAGAAAATTATGAAATCTAAAGTTTACTTAAAGAAAAGTTTAAAGTGGTGGTTATGGAAAGAGATTTTTATGATCCAATAACTGTGACCTTTTACATTGAGTGAAAAATCCGTAAGATGACACATAGATGATGCAGCTATTGAAAAATCCATATGATTTTTTGGGAACTACCAACCTTCTGATGTTACCTGTCAAAATTTAATGACAACAAGTTACAGCTGTTTAAGTGAATGGATTTAAAGCAATTGCTATTTAATTTCCAAAAACACCGTGTTTGTTGGCTTTATTTTGCATGAACATTTGTCCATTAGAAAGATGTTTTCGAAATGGGTGCCGCATTACGCAAAGTGCACCAAAAACAACAACGTGCCAATGATTCTAAGAGAGGGCTAAATTGCTGGAAATACACTTTCAATTTCTTACGAACCCACCGTATTCGCCAGATTTGGCTCCCAGCGTTGTGTACCTGTTTTCAGACCTCTAAAAAATACTCGTTGGAAAAAGATTTGGTTCGAATGAAGGCCAACGATAAACCTTTCTAAAAATATGTATCGAATTTTTAGAAAGGCGTTGGAGTGATTGTATAGCTCTTAAAAGAAACTATGTTGATGAATAGTCGAATTCTGCCAAAAAAAATTTTTTTTGTTTTATTGATTATCCTAAGGATTTTTCACCCAATGTGTTAAGTTGAGCACTTTTTTTACTGTTGTATAAAATACGTAAATTTTATGGCATATACATATATAGATGTATACACCAAAAACTATCAAACCCACATCAGCGTTTAAATGTCGGCTGACTTCCCTTATTAGAGCTTCCAGATTTTGTTGTTGTTGTTGCTGCATTGTTA
The DNA here is from genome assembly GCA_949748255.1 of Eustalomyia histrio. Lineage (NCBI taxonomy): Eukaryota > Metazoa > Arthropoda > Insecta > Diptera > Anthomyiidae > Eustalomyia > Eustalomyia histrio. The sequence continues at coordinate 27,123,589 of OX456525.1, forward strand.
TTTCATCTTTGTTCGCACACTCTTTGCCTTGAAAATTTTTAAATAAATTTAATTAACAATATCCTCTTACGTATGAAGCATATAAACAACTAAATAAACAGAAGTAGAAAAACAGCAGGAAAAATGTCGCATACACATACTTATAAACAAATAATAATTATAATGCTAAAAATAAGAGGAAGAAAATGTTACGAAAATTACAAAATGTTTGAAAAAAAAAGGAATGAAAGCAAAGAAAAATGAAAGGAAGAAAAAAAATTCTAAACAAGTACTTGAACTTTTTTGTTGTTGTTACCAATTGTAACACGCCCAAATAATCAAGCTCTTTTCTGCACATACATGAACTCATTTAACATAATCATACATACATATGATGCTTTCCATACCCATTGCTCTGCTACAGGACGTAGTACATCGTATTAATGCCACATCGACAGCATTTATTGTTCTTCATAATGTCAGTAGAAAATTTAACAACTTAAATTTTTCAAAATTTTCAATAGATTTCTTATGCTGCAAATTTATTTTTAGTTGAACTGAAACCAATTTTGGACGACCCTCATAAGTACACTAGATGTAAACATGGATGGATTATAAACCGAAATCAAAATGCTTCGTTCTTCGGCCAATATGAGGTCATTGAAGATTTCTTAATACTTTCGACCTGTAGAGTGGGAATAAGTCAGAGAACAGTAAGACATTGACTCAAAAAGTGATGTTTAGTCGATCGGTATACTAAAAAGTGGTTTGATGTCGAATATTTTTATTATTGCAAAAATCAGCATGAATTCATTATATGCAAACCACAAAGTGATATAATAAATGTTAAATTGGTCAATATTAAAACGTAGGCGTGATCCCCTTTTTTGGATTTAGGACAATATATAGTGCAAGTTTGACTTTGCTACCTCCTTATATGTTTTAAGTTTCAAGGCCCCACGTTTTTTAGTATTTTATTTCTTTAACCTATCAAATATAAACAATCTGGCTGAATTTCTAAACATGGAAAAAATATTTCAGCGTTATCTAAATCAATACTTTCATTTGAAGGGTCCAACCATCCAATATTAGAGCCGTGCTACTCTCGGGGAGTCTGCTCTTTTCTTTACGACTATAAAATATTGGGTGGTTGAGTTTACACGATCAACGCCGTAGTGGTCGACCCGTTAAGGTGTCCATGCCGGAAACGGTTAAGAAAATCTTCAAAATGGTATTGGATGATCGTATTGTATTGGTTCGATCGCATATTGATCGAAAATGTGAAGATAAGAAAGCTGTGCGCAAAATACGTGCCGCGAAGATGTTTCAGTAGAGTGTTTGGCGATGTTTTACCGCAATAAAACTGGGTGCGTGGATTCATTCATGGATGAGACATTGGTTCACCAGTTCACACCTGATAGAAAGAAACAGTCAAAGCTGTGGACTGCAATGGGAGAATCGTGTCCAAAGAAGGCGAAGACAGTTCCATCTGCAGGCAATAGTTTTTATTAAAAAAAAAAAAACAAAAAATCCCTGAAGAAGCTATCCATTAGATAGCGAAATATTGGATAACAAATAAATAATTATGTATAAAATAGACCTTAAGCTTGAATACTTATTACCTGAAATTTGTATTAAAAACTGAATAGTTTTTATTAATTATCTTTAAAAAGGAAAAACAATCAACCCTCACCAAAAAAAGTCTGTAATGGCAACTGAAAATTTTGCTGTTATTACAAGAAATTTTACTATTTGTGACCCCACCGGTATTTTTTGCTAATCTTAGCAACACATGTCTGCTGACGTGTAGTACAGTGAAATTTTTTAGAAAAAATTAGCTGCCGCTACTAAATTTTAGTAAACTCAATGAATTGTAGAATATAGCAAAATTTTAATTTATAAAAAAATAATTATAAAAATGCACAAATTAAAAAAAAACTTAAAAATAGTGTAAACATAAACGAACTTATCATTTTGTTCTAGTTTGCTAATTTTTGTTTAGAAAATTTTTTTAGTAAACTTTTTGGATTTTAAGGAAAAATTGAATTTGTTTTTAGGGCTGATTTTTAGACCAAGAACAGTAGATGTCCTATTTTTGGACATGAGTCGGTTGTGAAAAATATCTTTACATCCGCTTCCCTTCAAAGAAATATCTATATTAACTTTTGTATACATTTATTCAAAATAATTTACTATCATTTACCATTTTTTTCAGTTTAATTTATTTTTTTTTTTTCATTTGTTTGAAATTAAATAAAAATTTACCCACAAAACGGAAACTTGTGGTTTATTTGTGTCCGAAACAGTTACTACAAACTTAAATTTTGTTTGCTGTCTGTTTCAAAAAAACTATTCAAAAAATTTCAATATGTTTTTTTATTTAAATTGGCTGTATATATACAAAATTGTTCAATACAAATTACAAGAAATTCATAAAACACATACATACACAAACACATTCACACAAAAAGTGTTTAAAGCTTCATATGCATACATACATTTTGTATTGTACGAGTATATTAAAAAAAACAAAAAATACAAAAACGGAAATAATTTCAAATAAATGAAAAAAACATTTATTTTTTAAGGATTGGTAGGTAAAATTTTGACATTTATTTTAACTGATTATATCACTTGTTTCTTACGGATGTGTCAGTTGATTAATCAACATTTAAAAATAAAAATAACAAAAGGCATTTAATTTAAATGAAAATTAAGTAGACCGGGTTTTAAATTATATTTTCAGTTATTTTAACTTACAAACTTTTTTAAGTGTTCTACTAACTATTTTCTGAGTGAACGAAGAGTTTTATGCTACCCATTTTCTACAATATATTGGTTTTATTTGTATGTATTTGAGTTGAGTATATGTATGATAGAGGTTATTGCAGCGTTTAAGTGATGAAATTATGGGAAAAGAGGACGCATTTGGCGAAAAAGAAAGTGTTGTTTCATCAAGAAAATATACTAGTTCAGACATCGACTATTGCGGTGGCCAAACTTACTGCAGTAAAGTTTGAATTGCTTCAACGCGCAGCTTAATCGCCAGTTTTAACTTACTTAAATTATTTTCCATTTCCAAACTTGAAAAATGGTTTGGTGGTAAAAGATTTACCAACAATGAAGAGGTTGAGTCTGCGGTAAATAGCAATTTTAAGGAACTAGTCATTTCTTGCTATAAACAGGGTATCGAAGTAAGTAAATATCGCTGGAAAATATCTATCGAGCTAAAAGGAAGTTATACTAAAAAATAAAGAAAATTTTTTTCTTTGTAAGGTCGGCTAATTTTGGGACCGCCCTCAAACATAAACCCCGGTGATAATGTTCATATATGACCACATATTTGGGCTCATATATGCTCGGATCCAAAAATTGAATGTTCACATATTGTCATATATAAGTACTATTCCTAAATGCCCGTATATTAGAAGAAACTTTTGTTTATCATATTCAGGATGCACAAAAGTTTCTGACCAGAAAGCTTTACCAACTATTGCAGCAAAAAAACTAGCAGGGAAGGCCGTCATTATAAAATCGTTTCTTATCAGTTATAGCATCAATCTCGTCCGGGAAAGGTTTTAATGAAAAATAATTTTTCATGACATTATTTAGATGAAAATTGACACAAATATATGTACTTACTGCACCATCTATGTGCAGTATTACGAATATTTTAAATGGGTTTTCTTTTTTAGCTAGACAGTTAGTATGCAAAGACTTATATATGACAAAAACATAAAAAATATTACATATACACATTAGGGTTGCAATGAAATATTTAGGGAAACATTTCGTTTTCTGAATTTTAATAAAGCCCACATACCATATAGTGTTACACACACACAGTGGTAATTTGAACCAAATCGGTTAAGTGTAAGCCGTGTACGCTTGAGGTCACAGTTTCAGAACTTTAGAACAAATAAAAAAATATACTTTATTTTTTGCCTTGTCACATATCTCATCTAATGATCTTTAGTATGCTGAACACGAATATAAAATTATTTTCTAATATTGTTCCAACAATCGTCGAGATATCGTAAAAATTTTGCTGAAAATCGAATCAAAAGTTTACAAAAAATTACGAAAAAGATTTTCATATTCATGTGAAGTATACTTAATTTTATAAGACATAAGCAGATATATTTTTTTCGTTTTTCGTTTCTAAATTTCGAAACATTAAACTCACAAGTGAACGTCTTCAAATTTTCACCATATTAGTTCAATACCAAGTGGTACAATATTTCGCTTGGGTATTAGTGAAAATCCCAAGTAAAATTTTCATTGCCACCCATGTACACATAAAACTTTAAAAGACTATATGTATGTTTACACACACATGTAAGTGGCAAAAGTCAAGTATGAAACCATTAAAGCATGTTATAAGTAGGGATGTGTGCACTACACAAACACATTTTTATATAAATAATTTTTCTTTTTTTGAAACATTACCAAAACAGCTAAAATATTAAGTTTTATATTATTTATAAGTTTGTGTTAGAGACGAGAGAAAAGTAATATATAGCACACATACAAATGCATACATGCTTAAATATATACATGTAACGACAATAAAAATAAATGTCAAAAACAAAGAAAATTGCAAGAACATAATTTCTTTTTTTTGAAGACCTTAAGATTTTTGTTGTTGGAATTTTGAAGAAAAAGTCAAGTTAGCTGTTTGTGGCTAACAAATATTCAATTATGGTACCAGTTATATTACATGCAACAACACTTATTATAGCCTAATGCTTTTAACATTATACGTATGTGACAGTTTATGACTGTATATTAGGCCATAAATGTACGAATTGTTTGACTTGTAAAAGCACTGAGAGCGGGAGGCTAATGCTTTTATAAATTATACTTCCGTTACTAAAAGTCATAAAAAAGCAAATTCTATAAATAATACAACAGCAACGTTCTAATATGGTAAATTTTAATCTACAACATACATATGTTGTAATTTAGGGTCTAAAAATAGAATGCAAGTGGACCATTTCATAAGTGTTGTAATGTATCCAAGAGTTATTTCAACATTCAAAGAAATAATTGAAAATTTAATTATATTCCTGTGGCATAAAATCAATTTAGAGTAGATTCTCATGAAACTCACGCCACTTCTTGAGCTTTTCAATACATCAGTGCATTCAGTGCATCACAGCAATGCTGAAAATATTGCTTCTGTTAGTGAAAGTATGGCGGAGAATCCGAATTTTTGGATTCCACGGCATTCTCAGCCTATCAATTTGGCCTGCAATTGAAGATTATAAGCTGGACGATATGTGACTTTAAGAAGACGGTGCCACGAGCCACACAACACTACCGATTTTGGTTCTATTAAATGGGAAGTTTTCCAAACGCGTAGTTCCGCGTTTTGGCGACGTCAATTGGCCACCAAGTTCATGTGATTTGACGCCGTTAGACTACTTTTTTAATGACATTTGAGAACCTACATTCGTCAAATTGTCGAAAAATACCTCAAAAGGATCAACTGTTGCTGCAACCAATCTAGAGGCAGTCATTTAAATGACATTTTATTTCGTAGGTAATGGCAAGGTCCAAGCATTATAATGAAATAAAAGTTTCATCAAAATCATAGCTTTATGTGTGTTTTTAAAACTAAAAAATGGATAACCCAGTATAAAAAAATACGAGCGCAAGTCAATAAGTCTTTACAAAAACACATATTTTTTTCAACATAGTCTTGATTAAGCGATTTTTCAACATTTGTAAGATTTCGGAATTTCCTTAAAATAGGCGTCTGTTGCATAGATGACCTTCTCATTCGACTCGAATCTTTTTTCGTTGAGGCATATCTTTAAATTTGGAAACATGGCAGAGAGCAAAATAAAATCGTGTATTTTTGAAGATTCACAGCGGTATTCATAAAAAAATCTTAATTCAAGTTTCAAATACATTTTAGTTAAAAAACATTTTAAGCCTAAAAAAGGTTTATTAAAAATTCGTATTCATATTCAGTATTTTAACTAAAAAACGATTTAATGTTTTTTTAACTTGAGGATGGCAACACTGTATGTTTTTATTTGTCACATTAATCGTAATGATGCAAATCAATGATTACTTAACCATACGGAACTCGTTTCTATGTTTTTTTTTTCATTTTTCAGAAAAATATTGTTTTTTTTTAAATAAAAAATTTATTAAAAAAAGAAAAAGAATCAAAACAAAATGCCCAGTAAAAGTGTTACATAGATAATGATTTTATTGTAGATAAAAAAGTATTCAAATAACCGCTTTTATTTTCTTTGTTTTGATTAAACAACACAACACTAGTTTACTTTCAATAAATAATATCAAAAAATATTATTTCTGCTCACTATCTGGAATGTCGATCCACTTTTGTAAATTTTCGTCTGACGATTTTTTTAAATTTTGGCCATACTTTCTATTATGAACAAAATACAATTAAAAATATCAAAATTATCAAATGATTCTTACAATTCTTTTGATCAAATATAGAATGTCTATTATTTATTAAACTAAAACAAATAACTTGTTTTGATTAAATGAAATTTTTGTGCAAAAATGTTAAACATGAAAATAAACACAAAGCAAAAATGTCATTTTAAAATAGGTTTAAAATAGGCCCTATAATGATGAATAATATTCTCCATTTATTATTCTTCCTGTTTCCATGCATATCCCAAGAAACCATTGCCTTACTGGCTTTCTTTAGGGCGGATTCACCTGGTCTTTTAACCTTGTCTCATTTCTGGTGTATAGTGGTGAATCCATTATTCGGCGAAAAAATTCATCAGAACACCGATGGTTATCCTATAACTCAGTTAATGAATCAGTCACACCATTGCGTTTATGTGAGCTGACGCGGCGCCCATTTTTGAAATCACTGAACCATCTCAACTTGTTCATTAACTTTAGCGCGTCGGTTACTCAAAACGATATCGTGTTTTTAATTCCACTTTGTTTTAAATTCTTATCGCACCTTTTACTTACTCTCGTAAGTGTTTAGGGTTGAACCCGTTTACATAATTTGAACTTTAAAGAATGTACTACAAACTACAAGATGAGAGAGATATTATCCTATAAGAGAAAAATATATCTAAGATCAACACTTTTTAAGCTTTTGGCATATCTCGGGGGTAAAATCGATCAATTTTTTTAAAACAAAATACATGTAAATTATTTTAAAAGCAATTGATTTTATATTATATTTTTGCAGAAAAAGTACCAACTACTTTCCTTACTGACCCATATTAAAACCAATTTTTTTGATTAGAAAATTCTCAGATTATCGTTATACAAAGTATTTTTTGATTTTTCCCAATAGAAATTATTAAAATTTTAGAATCCTTTGATCTCAGTTACTTTTGATTTAAATAAGATAAAGTGGTATATAAATTTCCATTACGTGTTTTAACATTTACTGTTTAATGATTTTGAAGAAAAACTTGTAAATTTTTTTAAAAACTATGTTTTATATGTGTTACCCTTTTTATAATTTCATTATTCAACAGCATTATAGCGGCATTTTTTTAAGAATTCCAAAAAACTTACCTAAAAAGAGAAATAAAAAAAAATATAATGAAAATTGTATACTTGATCAAGTTTAGTTAATATTTTTTTAATTTTTTTAATAATTATTTTTTTTTTTAATTTTAACAATTTAGCTGAAAAAAGGAAGCTATAAAATGATGTATGAAGTTAAAAATTTCAGTTATAAATATTTCTTTAGGGGCTTTAAAAATATACAAAATTCTTATTTTATATGGTAAGATCTTTTTTTAAACCTCTAACATTTGAAATCTGCTTTGATTTTGATTTCTTAACCCTTTGATGGCCAGTGGTTAGTATAAGTCTCATTTGTTATTTTTATTCTATTTGCCACATTTTCCAACCGATTTTACTGTTTTCAGTTTATATGTACAAACAAATGATACGAAAGGTTTAAAGATAGAATCTACTGAGAATAAAAGTTAGAAAAAAGATTAAGTTAAAAAAGGGACAAATATATTTTCCTTTAAAGTATCTTAAAATTTAGTTATTTTAACCATAAAAAAATAACTGTCAAATGTTTTCTACAAAAATTTTGAAGCAACTGGCAAAAATTCGTTAAAACTAAAGACTTTCACTGTTGATTTTTTTTTCTATTTGAATTTACAAAAAAACCAAACAATTTTTTTCTTCGAATATAAAAAAATTCTTATTTGCATCACCCTATTTAAGATTTAAAGTCAAAAATAACGTATTTATGCATTAGGGATACAGTAATATATTCTGATTTTAATTTGCAAACTAAGAATATATCAATAATAACAAATTATTTTTGAGAATATTGAGTTAGTAATACTATTTATATAATATAGATATATTATATTTTTGATACCCCTGTAGGCTAGTTGGTAGCGTGCTAGCTTATCAGTGCGGGGGTCGTGGGTTCGATTCCCACCAGAGGCTCAGGTCTGTTTTCGCTACAACGAGCCGAAAGCCTTTGTTGCTAGTGCTTGGTTAGCGTATTAAGATATAATTTGTAATTATATGTTTAATTAAATAAATAAATAAATAAATAAATAAATAAATAATAAATAATAAATAATATTTTTGATATACAGTATCAACTTTGATCTAAATGACAGATTTGCATACAAAAATTATAAAAAAAAAATTAAACCTAATTTATTGGTTTTCTAAATAACAACTTTTTGGCGTATTAGTCAAACCAATAAAAAGCTGACGAAATATAAACAAGAATTTTTAAAACTTTAAGAATTTTTTTGTTTTTTAAAAAATTATCAAAAATTAACGGTTTACGGCAAAAGTACTGTTTTGGTAGTTATTTGTTATAATATTAAAAAAAAAACTTCTGTAATTAAATTTTTTAAATAACTGATTACAGGGATTTTGTATTTTTTCATAGAAAAACAACTGCAATTACAGTTAAAAACAAGTAAGAGCGGCTAAATTCGGCTATGCCGAATCTTATATACCCTTCACCATGGTTGGGAAAAAACTGAAGTATATATATGGACATATATGGAATGGACAGATTTATATACGGACGCCTTTAAGAGGAAATTAACCATTTAGTTTGGTGATAAAACTTGGACTCGGGAAGATTTTTGGTTCGAGAAAATAAGTATTTAAAAAAAATTATGTTTTGGACATAACTTTTTTGTATCTGAACCGATATTTCCGAGTTTTTCAGCAAATATGTTATACTAAAGATTTTTGATCTTTTGCTATATAAGACGTATCCCTAGGTCATATTACAGCTCTAGAATAGTGTTTGTTGTTTGTGTATAAAAGGTGAAGAGGTGAAAGAAAAAAATTTCAACAAATCGTTAAAAGAAATCACTAGAACTGCATGTGTTTTATTTCTACAAAAACGTTTGATTTAGCTGGCAAATTTGCATTTGGGATTTTATTTCGCTTTTTTATTACAAAATATTTTTAATTTATTTAGCTTAATTTTAAAAATTTGAAGGAAAATAGTTTATAATTTTTTTTATAAATTATTATAAGTTATGACCTAAAATAGTTGCACTCAAAGGGAAATTATGTATAAAATTTTCTTAATATATGAGAAATAAAATGGTTTAAAAACCTTTTTATAAATTCTTTTAAATCGGAGCAAAAAATAGAAATAAACCGTTTGTATTTTGTTTGTATCAGAGGGTTTTTATAAAAATTTTGATGTTTTTAGCCTATTTATGGATTATTTAATTATTAATATAAAATTTTATTTAAATTAATTATTAAGTGTGAAAAAAAACAACAAATAAAAAATCTTAAGAAAATAAAAAAAATGTACAAAAAAAGTGAATTGACCGGGATTCGAACCCGCGACCCCTCCACCTGTGGTGAAGGGTATAGAAACGTTTGTATTTTGTTTGTATCAGAGGGTTTTTATAAAAATTTTGATGTTTTTAGCCTATTTATGGATTATTTAATTATTCATATAAAATTTTATATAAATTAATTATTATATGTTAAAAAAACAAAAATAAACAAAAAAAAAGTCTTAAAGAAAAAAATAAAACAAAAATGCAAAAAAAAAAAAAATGAGTTGACCGGGATTCGAACCCGCGCCCTTAGAGAAAAAATAGTATTTGTGACATAGCGTCTAGACAACTGAGCTATTGAAGCTCACACAAAATCATCGTCAATAGAGTTACATATATAAAAGTCTTCGTTCATTAGAGATTTGTTTAGTTTTTATTTAAATGACAAATCTTTGTATGTGTGTTGTTTGTATATAAAAGGTGGAGATGAAAGAAAATAATTTTAACACATGGATGTGTTTGTTATGCGTAAAATTCTACATTCATATTAAACAAAGGGATTTTACGGAAAAAATTAGAGGTCTGATTTTTAATAGCAAACAGAAATGGATCACATTTAACAGAAATAAATAAAAATGAAGTCCTCATCATGTCTGGGTTCTTCGGAAAACCAATTTCAACACACTGACGGACATACGGACATCGTTAAATCAACTTCGCCAGAATATATATACTTTATAGGGTCTAAGATCAATATTGTAGAAATTACAAACGGAATGACAAACTTATATATACCCTTCTACCTGTGGTGAAGGGTATAAAAACACGTACTGATTACTACACACACAACTGTCATATGATAGCTGTCTACTGAAATAAGTATGACTTTTTGGTAAATATTTCCACGAAAGCTAATGGGAGTTTTGGCAAATCATCAAGCTTTAATCCTGCATTTTTTTAGATTTTTCAAGATATTTGTAATTGATTTGTGCTATAACTTAAAGAACGCTAATACCATATATGTCTCATTGGTCATCAAATGTAAAAAGGGGCTGTATTCGCAAGATTTAGGAGATTTTTTTTCTCGCTTTAAAATTTTATTTACTTTTCTTTAATTTGTTTTTTTTTATAAAGTGATTTAAATTAATTTATATCTCTTGATTCAACAGCTGGCCTCCAAATTTTTATTTCAAAAAAGTGTATAAAAGCGATATTTTTGGACTACAGTAATAGCTTCATTTTAAACACAAGTGAATATAAAAGCTGTTGTCATGTTCAGCATACCTAAATATGACCCTCCCTCGTTTTTACCTAATGGCACCACGAATTTTTTTAGAGGGAATTGATAAAAATCTTTTTACAAAACTTTTCCTTAGAAATAATAAGTCGATTAGCACGACCCCTCAAAAAAAATTGCAAATATTTCAGCAGTTTCAGGAATTTTTTAGAGGAATTGATTAAAATATTGTTACAAAACTTTTCTTACGAAATAGTAATAAGTCGATAAACACGAATCCTCCAAAAAAAATTGTAAATTTTTCAGCAGTTTTAATGCGATCATTAAAGGGTTAACATTTATTTAAATTCGTTATACTTCCACCCGGTCAACTACTTAACCTTATTTATATTATAACATTTTTATGTTGACATTTTTTGTATTGTTTTCTTTAGATTTTATACCCAAAAACAAATACAATATTAGTAACGATGACAATGACAAAATAACAAGAATATAATATTCCCAAATTCCCTAGAAAAATAAAAAATGTAGGAACAATTTATAACAAAAAAAACCTTAAAAAGCATGTTAAAAAAAAACTTACAAAAAAAAATCAAAGTAATATGTAAAAAAGGCCCATAATACATATTAAAAGTAAAATAATAAAACTAAAGAAAATCTGCAATATCATGAACAAATAAATATAGGAATATAAACAGTAAAATACGAAAAGAAAAAAAATCGTAATATCGACACATTTTAATGGAGGGTACCTTTGAGTGTGACTAACGTTAAGCAATTTGGCACAAAGACTCTAGAGACTTTACAAAATGCTTTACTAGACTGTACACAATAACATCAACAGTACCAAAAAAATGACAATCAGAACATTGGAAATACTAAAAAAAGAAACATATAAATGAAAGGACAAAATCGTTAATGTTAACAACACACGAAAAACACCAGCGCAAACAATGACAACAACACTAAGCCATGAACAGCAGCAGCCATTATTATAGGAAAGAGAGAAAACAATCAATGTTATTTATTAGTAACGAATAACAGAAAAACAGCAAAAAAATCTGCATTCAATTTGCTTATCAACAAGAAAATGAACACAAAAAAAAAAAAAACAAACCGAAAACATAGAACTTTTAACACAAGGATCCTCTTTTCTGTCTTTGTGTTAAATTCGTTTTTATTATGGTTTATATGAGTATGTTGGGACAATACAACAACAAAAGGAGGGAAAAAACACAACCTATCGTTACAAGAAATCAATGACAAAATGCCATTAGTATTAACAACTTTGCTACGAAAAGTATTTTTTCTCCGACGTATACAAAAAAAGAAATAAAAACAATGTTAAGCAAATGAGCTTTAGCTTGAGTAAGTATAAAATTTGTATGTGTATGTGCGTTTCACTATAAATTAACCCTTATTTGATCAGCTGGACACTAGGGAATATTTTATTACAATTTGACATTATATAAAAAACGAGATTCGAATTTTAAATAATGGCGCCCAACATGATATCAAACTGCCCCTGAGCGTAGGCAACTTGTACAGGATTTTATGGCTAAGCCAGAGCAAGATGGGACACCGCGACAGTAGGTGAGACTACTAGAATTCTATGGGGATAGGTCCTGATAGGGGAGAAATCAAGGTGCTTTTAAAACTCGTTAAAAGTGTTCCGAATAGTTCGTGCTGTAAGGATGATGAAAGCTTAGAAAACTACCTTTGTGGCTTTCCGGCCTTTGTTAAGATTATGACATTAGTGGAATGTACTGGAGTAACAAGACGGGGTTCCTGAAATAGTTGGCAGAAACCGTCGCTTAAGATCATGCAATATTTTTGAATATGAGTCCGTTGTGAAGATCTCCCTTACTTCCGATTCCCATTCTTTAACCCAACTTACGTGTTAAAACATATTAAAAATACCCAGCGTTTTAGGTGTTCCACAATAATAATGTGCTCGGAAAAGGAATACAAAATAAATACGACAAATTCTAACTAAATAACGGAAAAGTTTTAGAAAAAGACATCGCAAGGAACACTACCACTATTGAGTGTATGCTTGATTTCTCTTTATTGTAGTTTTATATAAAAACAATTTATACGATGAAATCGACTGCATGCTTTTTTCTGAATTCCCATTTTAAAGTTGCTTCCAAAGTTATGAGAATGAATAAACAAAAGAAGAATACAAATGTGTGCGAAAAAGTAATAACAAAAACAAGCACCAGATCGCTTCTCTACCCCGATAGCCACCAAACAAGAATAATTGCATGCAAAAAAGTCACTATGTAAATTGGCTCATAGTCAGTAAGATCAATTGTGCACACTGCAAACAAATTTAAGGAATTGCAAAATTTAAGTTTTTTTTTACCCTACTTTTCTCTAGGTCGATTTAGCGATGCATGTCCGTCTGTCTGTGCCTGTAAATCTTGCATTCAAACTGTTCAAATAGAAGATATTTAGATAAAATCCCCACGGTCAAAATCCCTCTTTTCACTTTGGGAATTTTTACCGAGTTTTATAAGACATAGTACGCAAACAGAAGACATATGACCGCCCTTTGTTGCAAGGATTATGACATAATATTTTTTGGTAAAAATTCTCGTTTTGCAACCGAAGACATATACGAAAAAGCTTGCCTAAGCGAAGCAAACTTTGAGCATTCCCCAGAGGAGAAACCCCCTAGGTCCGATAAGTAGAAAACCTTTCATCAGAGTAGAATATCACTAAGCCCGGCCGTATTAAATCTTTACTAAAAGAAACCGTTTTTTTACATTTCACAGAGGAGAAATCCCCTACACCACATTTCACAAGAGTAGAAAAACTAACAAAGCCGGCTTTCGACATAACACAAAGAATAAAACCACTAATCTCTTACACGGGTCGTTTACACAAAAACCTTTAATGGAATTATTCCCACAATGGAGAAGACGGTCTTAAACCCACTGAGGACTATTATTAAAATCATATTGGTACCCATTTTAGTTTGGGAGTTATTAGTGAATAATTTTCTATAATAATGTCCAATTTGGAAATTGAGATAATATAGATGGAGATTATGACATGTCAACACCATAAATACTCAGCAGCAAGAAATAGTAGTACACTTACAATAAAGTTGCAATTGTTATTTCTAAAGCATTTAAATTAGTTAATTTACCAGAAATATAATTTTTAACTTTTTATGCCAGTCATTCAACATATAAAATATAGAAAATATTCTGTCTGCATTGACTTAATATTTTAAGTCAATATACTGCTTTAGTACATTGAGTATTAAAATAAAAGATAAATCTATTATTTTGTCAGTTAATAATTTATTAAAAAAAAAAAAAAAAAATCCATTACTTTACACACAAGGATACAGTGCAAAATATAATTCAAAATATTGTCTATTCATTAACTATCAACATAGATTAAGTTGTAGATTTAATATGGATTAAGACAAACATTTGATATTAAATGCTTCATATAAGCTGTGTTATTTGATACTTTAAGAATTATAGTCCATAACAAAAAACTGTAAAATATAGAGGATAAATATAAATTGTTAAATTTCGTTGATGTTAGTCTAATTGTGTTGTTGTTTACAAGTTTGTTAATTTGTTTCCTAATACTCAATATAAAATAGACAATCATCAACAAGCAATGACCGCAAAGGGAGAAGAAGAGCATGGATATTGACAAGGTTGGGTAGCGCCAACCGAAAATACTAAGTATTCTATCCTGCTGGCTCAGTGGAATTTCTCAATTTTTATTCTCTATAACTTACTAATAAAAATTTTCATGTTTCTTTACAATAAAAATAATTAAAAAGAATATGATATGATCTTAAAATCCTACTATACTATTCACTTATTTATTAAAAATTTAAAATAAACAACAATATACAGTTGTTTAAAACGAAAACTTTTTTCTGAATTTCAATTGATTTGTGAGCATATTCAGTAGCTTTAAAGAATAAGAAATAGTTATTTACTAGTTTAGTTTGAACCAAACAACTGTGGCACCTAACATTGAAGCTAATTTTAATTTGATTTTATCAAAGTAACTTAACCCAAGAAACATTTTTGCGGACTCTCCGACACGTACGGATTCATGAATCCGGCTTCTACTGCACGTTTACGGCCCATAAATACGTAAAGTTTGTACGTCAACGGAACATTAATGGACCGTATAATTAAATTTTTTAAAACAATACGTTTTGAGTCCGTTTTGGTGCATCCGTTTCTGTATCGTCAGATAGGGACTTGCTCGAATTTCATTAGTTTTTCTTTCGCTGCTTTTGAATTCGTTTTGGTGTCAAAAACAAATAATTAAAACATGTATGTGATGATTATGCGGGTCGCGTGCTAAAGTTTAGAAAAAAATTTAAGTAATATCTATAAGGTAAATATTTATGACATTTACGGTGGTGTGCGCAAATTTATGCAATTTTGAAAATAAAAATATTGTCTGCCAATTTATAATAGATTTTGTTGAAAAATCTTCAAATTTGCGTTGTATGCTACATCATTTCGTAAACGCCACCAACTAAACCTAAATTAAAATTTTTTTTTTATTTTTTCAATGGGCCATAATCGCAGTGATGGATATAGATGCTAGTTATGCTGGAGATGAATATTTCATTTAATTAAATATGTAAAAGTTTTGTTTTGTTATTTTATTACATATCTTTAGAAATAAATTAAAAGAAAAAAAATTTTAATTTGTTATTCAAAATTTAAAAAATTTGTTCATTTGCATAAATCCGTTTTTTGTTAAAAATGCGGAACGAATACGGATCTGTAAACGTAAACTTTCAACGAACAACTCCGTTTTTCATCACAATTATCGCTCCGTAAACTGTCCATCATTGACAGACTTTCAACGGACAACTCCGTTTTTCATCAGATATGACGGTCCGTAAACGGTCTGTAATTGACGGTATTTAAAGGGATTGAAATCAGTTTCGATGTTCCTTAAAATCCGTTTTCTGGTCCTTATATGGAGTTGGATTCGGTTTACAACGGATCGAAAACGGTACGTAAACGGAACGTATTGTTTGTTGGATTTCTTGACTCTTAATGACTACCAAAGTTTTAAAATATTATGATATACATATTTGGTTCATTTAAGGGTTAAAATTATATACGATGTATAATGACGATGATAGTAGGAATACAAAAATGTTGAAAGTTAAAAGCTTATGTGTTAATGTCTCCGATGATAATAATAACAGTAATAATGATGATGACATACTTGAAAACATAATATATTTTTTTATTTATATGTGTATTTGTTTGTTTATCTTGACATACTAAATTATAACCAATAAAGCACTTTAATTGGCTTTCTCATTTATTTATTTATTTTTTTCTTACTATCCTTTTATAGCCTTCATCCACTTGTGATTTAAGTAAATAAAAAGCTTTATTTTTTTATAATTCTTGCTTGTATTTATTTTCAAGTTGATAAAGGTAAATCGCATTTTCAGTTTAAAGTGATACAAATAAAATATTTATTGGAACGTCTTTTGGTAGGTTTATGGTGTGTTTGAATGTTTACTAGCCTACAGATGAGTCAAATTCGTTTCGTATGAAAATAATTATATAAAGAACAAAATCTTAAAACGCAAGAAAATATATGAATTTATTTTTGTTTTTTTTTTGTAATGATGCTTTAAATTATAGTCACATTAAAAATGATTTATTTGTTTATGATAAATAAAATTAAAACAAGCACAACAAAAAGAATTTAAAGCTAAAAGGGCAGAGTTTAAACAACAATTCTTTATCAGTGGTCGGAACTTATAAATTGCTTGAGACAAATTCAAAATGTGATTATATTTTACACACTGTATAATCAGATGCATATTAATTAATTTTATTTGTTAGCTGAATTAATCATATGCATATAGAGAAAAATTTCGCTAATTTCCAACTGAAATTCAGTTTCAACGGCTAGAATCGATTGTTACAACAATAAAATTAGATTAAGACAACTGTTGGAATACTCAAATAACTCAGCAATATTATTTGAACATGTTTGTGTTAATCGAATTATTTGGTTGTCTCAACCAAAATACACTTTTCAATTCGGTTGGTACTTTGTTTTTGTAATGTAACTTGTGAGTTGTAATTGTCGAGTAATTTCTTTAAGAGCTACAATTTAAGCCAAATGTTGTAATAATCTTTTAAGTTTTTTTTGTGTATGTATTCCATAACTGCGTCAAAAATATGTAAAGTTGTTATTTTTTAATTTTCACTCGCTGTTGCTTATTTTCCCTTCCTTCGCTATGTTTCAGGGGAAAACATACTTTAAAATTAAATAGAAATCCGAAAAAAAAAATATATTTTATGTAAACAATGGCAAACAGAGCTTTGCATTATTTATTTACCTTTTCTTTTAAATTTAGTTATTTTTTATATTGTTGTTGCTTCTACGTTTTTTTTTAATATACGTAATTTACATTTTTAATATCTTTTGAAGTCCTTAAGGGAAGCGTAAAGAGATTTTAAAGTAGACAAAAAGGTTAAACAATGAGAAAAGAAAATTTTAATATTAAAGTTATTATATTCTTAGTTGCAAAAAAAAGCAGGCAATTAAATCAAAATTTAACATAAGCCTAAAACTAGGCAGTGAAAATAGATTTTTTTTTTCAAATTAAGTTTTTCAGGTATGCAGCTCTTTCTGCTACATTTATATAAATTTGAAACATATTTTGCTCCAGGTGTCTACAATTCTTTATGGAAATTATGTTAAGATCATTTTTGTAAAATTTAAACTCAGATGGGGCATCAGTGTAAAAGCGATAGATGCTGAATTAATCATAATTGTAATTTTCGGAACAAAGGAGAAAAGGTACTTTTTTGGAGAAAAGTAACTTTTTTGGAGAAAAGGTACTTTTTTGGAGAAAAGGTACTTCTTTGGAGAAAAGTTACTTTTTTGGAGAAAAGTACGTATATAAAAAGAATACTTTTGTAAAAGAGCACTTTTTTTAATATTTTTGTGAAAAAGTGCTTTTTTGGCAATAGGTACTTTTGGAATTTTTTTTAAAAATACTTTTTGGAAAAGGTACTTTTTTTAGAAAATGTATTTGTTTTTTGAAAAAAAATCAAAATTACTTGTTTTGGAAAAAGTCTTATATTTTAAAAAAAAAAGGTACGTTTTTGTGTAAAATCTTCTTTGTTCTTACCGCACTGAGTAATTATTACGGTTTAGCCGTGTTTTCGATTTTCGGTATACTTGGTTTCGGTTTAACAAAGTAGACCGTAAAACCAGTTTTGGGACTGGATATACTGAAAACGGGCTTATGCCAAGTGCTGATCTAAACTGGCAAAAAATATTTAAGGAAGTCTTTCTTTTGGCTAAAAAAACGATCAAATTCATTAAATTTGTCTAAAAATATAATATAATCGTTTTACAAAAAAAGTATTAAAAATGCGCGATTGGGGTAGCCAAACGGCATTAAAACAAATATCCACTCGCAATAAATTTACAATAAAGGTTCTTTGGTTATTTTTTAAAAGTTTTATATTCATTAGAATTTATGGAAAAAAAATATTGTGAGTGAAATACTGATATAATCTTACACGATATTTGTGTGAATAATTATAATTTTTTCTTGCATATCTAAAGACTTCGAATTTAATTCATAAGTGCATAAAATTTTTGTTGCCTTCTTTAAGGCTTTATAAAAATTTCATATTTTATTGCCCATTCAAAGGATCGATATCATGTTTACAGAATTTTTATTGTTTTAATGTATATAACAGCCTTATTTCTTTTGACTATTCAGCGTTTAAATTAAATCAAGGTTGGCAACCGAAAGAAAAAGCGGAATTGATAATGATTTTGCTTTTGTTTGGATATTGATATCTATATTAACTTTAGCGAAACATGACCACCGGTACATACTGCTATTGTTGGAAAAATTACACTTTTGCAATTAATTAGGAGTTATCATAAAAAAAACTGATAACCGTATATTAAGATAGCAATACTAACAAAATACGACAAAGTTAAATTAATTTTTAATATTTTATAGTAAAAAAATTACAGTTTTGTGGTAAAAATTTAAAAAATATATATGTGACCTTCTCCGAGAAAAGGGACCTTGTGTGTGAAAATGGAATTTTGAGAAAAACGCATTTAAAGTTTCATAACGCATTATCACTATGAACACACCTTCAGTTGGGAGATGCGATTTGGTATGGTTAGTTATGATTGGGTGCCGACTTTGGTGACGTCATGCCTATGTGGTGACGTATTTTTTTCGCTTTTAGTGTGACAATACCTTTGCTATTGTTGCTGCTCTGTTCGTTTTAATTTTTATCGATTTTCTCAAGTTCGTTTTGTACGTTTTTATGGGGTAAATAAATTTTTATCAAAATCTAACTCATTTCATCCACTCTTAAGTCTAAACCCGTTTTTTGACACACTGGGTCCCTTTTATCGGAGAAGGTCAGATATATATTGTTCGTTAACCCATTCAACACTGGTACTAAGGGAAAAGATTTTTAAAAACCGGGTATTTTTAGATTAAGTGTTTCGGTTTTGGTGTAGACAACGGTTATTAGTCTGACAAGGGTTTAAACGGATAATGGTTTTGTAGTTAGTTGGTTACCTTTTTTGTTTATTTAATAACATTTCTTTGTTTTGCATATTTTACAAATTATATGTATATATTGAACATACGACTTTGACTTAATGTCGTCAGTCGGAAGGAGTTTTTTTTTTGTTAACAGATTTAAAAATATGTTTGTGATGGAGAAAATTTTAATAAATAAATTCTTTGATTAAATTCTTTCTGAAACCAATCGCTTCTACAATGCGATATATATTTCATTAAAATTATCGTTTGCGTTATTTAATATTGTTGTTAACCCAATTTTCTGACAAAGCAATTTTTTTAAAGTGATGATATTTTATATGGCCTAGTATATAGCACTTGGCTAAAAAATGTTGGATATTCTCAATTTGTAGATTACATAATGAGCATAACCGAGATCTTTGTTGCTGAAACCTGGTTCCATTGAGCTCTATTATGTCTTGCTTTAAAGATGAAGCTGATAGCGTTCCTATTGTTATTGAGTTTGAAATAAGATTGTGGGTCGGTGAAATTATGATTTGAATAAAAACGACTGATAGAAGCAGCTTTCTCTAGATACAACTCTCTCTCCTTGTTTTTCATACCAGTTATTATATCAGTTCTTAAGTGTTCCCAGTTTTCTCTTGTATTGCATTGTGTTAAATTTATTGTGTTTACATCTCTAGCTAAAGAATTAATATGCTCATACCAATACGAATTTTATCGCTTGCCAACCTTGAATTAAATAGAGTACTTTTTATTTCCATTTTTACCAATTATCATCAAACGAAACAAAAGCTATCCTCAGTTTTTTTAATGACGTCATCATGAATGGGACTTAATATTGGACAGGACTACTTAATTGACGTTATTCAGATTAAATTGATAGCAATCGTAATGAAATTATTTCCATTAAATTTTTGTTAGTTAATTGTATTAAGAACCTAATTTAATCTATTAAAGTGTTAGAACAAATAATAAAAAAAAAAATATATTGCTATTGAAAGAAACCGTTAATGGAAGAAATTCCTTGAAAATAGGAACAAATGGTTAAAATCGACATTAAAAAATTAATAAAACCCAGAGATCCAGCACAATCTATTTCAGTTCGATCCCCGTATTTAGTGTCTTTTTTCCTCTTGTTCCCTGTTTGATAACATTTCTTTCTATTCTATATATTTTCGTTTAAGACCAGTTCCATTTTGTTCTGCTTTAGCTGATTACCAGGCAGGATATTCAATCAATGTTGACATCCCTCTAAACATAATGTTCCTTACCACAGCAAATGGTAATGAAAAATTCCCAAGTATGTTGTATATAGAAGTAAATTGAGTGTTGGGTTTTGTTTTATTCTGTACGTTTTCTAGTTTTGTGTAAGGACAGGTGATTACATGTTTAAAAAAGGTCTATTATTTTCTTCATAGTTAGTTGTAACCATAATACAAAGGTGTTAGACCATGACAGATCAACTTAAAATATAAAAATGTTTGGCTAAACTCTCTCAGATTTGTATGAAAATATTTATATACGTAAAACGAAACAAATGCTCGGAAAAAACTTTAAGATTTCTGGTTCTTCTAGTTTCTGAAATATAAGTTGTTGAAAATTAGAGGTTTTGAAACTAATTTATGAATGTTACCTTTAAATTAGGTATCGTATGAATGGTACTTAAAAAAACCCTTTTAACTGACATGCAACATTATTTTTTTAAAAAATAACAATTTTTATAAATTTTTAAAAAGGGGGTGTCAAGTCGTTTGTTGATTTGAAATGGATTAACTCAAAGCTGTCTTTTTCAATACCCTTGGCGTTTTTGTCTTATATAAATATAATGAATTATTTGTATGTAATAAACAAATTGTCTGTTGCTGTAAGTACATATTATTTGATCAAACTAATGGTTTATTGATTACTTTAGTATAATTGTCTTCGCCTAAATGCGATGAGGGTAAACTTGATTTTTTTCTTTCACAAAGCTATTTGCACACAGTATGTATTACTTTTAAGAACACAGATTTTATTTTGATTAAAATATAAAATATAAATATAAAAAAGTATATTTGTAGATTTTTAAAATACATCTAAAAAAATTGGAAAAATAATTAGGAACACAAACTTAGAAAACTAAAAATTAGAGGTAAAAAATAATGTAATATTCCCCATTTCTGATTTGGGACTCGAAAAAGAAAAATTGAGGTTAGGAATAACAATACACTTAGGTTTTTTTTTTTATACAGTAGATGCGTTCCAAAAAAATAATCGCGTAAAGGAAATACGCATAAAAAAGAATCAATGGATGATCAGTTCCGAATAGTTCAAAAACCGCATAACTTAAAATCAAGGCGTAAAAATTATACTAAAATCGCTTAAAAAATAAAAAAAATTACCAAAAAACAATTAATTTATTTAAAATATCACTTTTTACATAAAAAGATATAAAAAAACAACACATTTTATCCGACTTAATTCCTGGTTAAACCAGTTTTATAAAAGTTAAAAATATATTGAAATAAATAATTAAATAATTACATACTAAAAACAAAAGGATTATGAAATAAACACCGGAAAAAACAATTCAGTTATTTTAAAACGCAAAAAAGAAAAAAACAGTAACAAGTTTGATGAAAGTAAAAAATAAATTTAAATAAATAAATAAAATAAGTAAAAACTAGAAACCAAAAATGCAATTAATTTAATATATATTTAGAGTCTTATCAAGCAGTGATTCAGATAATATGTAATTATCTGAATCACTGCTTGATAAGACTCTGACCCGTTTTGAAAGTGGTGCAAAATTACTCTCATCGCTCGATGAACCAATCAAATCATCACAGTTATCTTCGCTATATGAAATAACATAAATATTATTAGATTATAAGGTCGCAGCATTCATACTGTCTTCATTTAGAAGATTTTGATCTGTTTTTTTTTTTTTTCAAAATAATTGGTCAATAATTTTTGAGTTCTACTGTTTTTTTTAACTGATTGTGAGTAAAAAGAAAATAATTACAAACGCATAACTTCAAATCCGCATAAAAATAAACTGCATAAAAACAGACCTACGTGTATTTTGATTGCAATCCCTAGTTAAAAGTGAACATATTCTACGTTGGCATTAAGTCAGTTTTTAAAATCACACAAACAACATTGGTGATAGTCATACTCACAGTAATGATTTTGTGTGTAGCCGACCTGTGGCGAGCTTAGTTGTTTTCTGCTCTGTTGAATGTCCTAAGCAGGACAGTGATGTTTTTCTATGTAAACGTCCTATGGCCAGGCTTAGGTTTATATGTCCGAATCCGGATTTGCTGAGGAATGATTTTTTGCGTACACCCAGAAAACAGTATTAGCTGTGGCCACCGATTTTGTTGCCATTCGAATTGTGGCGGTTACGGTAACTGCTTTTATATTAAATTATATTTTTATTTGTGAAAGCCAATATTCAGTTGTACAATTTGATATTTATATTCCACAGAAATATTATTACGTCCCAAAAAATTTCATGTTGAATTTTTTTTTTCGATTTTTCCGTTATCGAACCTGGGCAATCATATTCATGGTTCACACTCTTGCTTACTGCACCACAACCAATTTAAGTTTTCTTTGATAAATTTGCCATTTAAACAATTGAATATTTTATTTTAATTAAAAAACATTATTTTTAAAATGTTTGCCTTTTCCGGGAGTTGAACTCGGAAATTCGGAGTACTGAGCTACCTATCTACCCATCACACCACAAACACTTATAAATTTTAATGGCTAATTTTGAATTTAAACGATTTGTTAGGAAAAGAAATGTATAAAATTTGTTTACCAATACCAATCATTAGCGGCGTTTATTATCAATACAATCCACAATTCGGTTGCTTCTACTGAAACCCTAATTAAATGATATACTTGATCAGATAAACCGTACTTGTAGTTATCACTTTTGAATATCGACAATTTATTAATAAATTTGATACTGAATTACTAATAAATAGTTGCTTTCACCGCTCACAATTATTAAACGAATTTTATTTTTAAAGATGATTGGAAATACCAATAATGGAATAATAGGATTGATTTTTAGTTTCTTTTCCCTTTTTTTAATTCCCAATTCAACATTTTTGCTTTATTAATGGATTTTGGGTTATCCCAAACAAAATTAAATCCTCACAAATAAATGTTAAGAGGCAATCAGCCGGGTGTGCTGTATTTCTGAACTGTGAAATGAATACATTCACAACATATTTCCCATTACCGACTGTATTTGTTCATAAATAAATAATTAATTGAAATTTATTGAAATATATTTTTTTAACTATTTGAATCAGTCATTAAAAAAATCAAACTATAAATAATATGGACTTTCAGTAGAAGTTGATATTTTCAGTTTAATATATAAAATTTTTTATTCAAATAATTCTTTTTCGTTTTGTTTGATTAAAATAATATGTTTATATACAATATTATTTCAATACAACTTACAAGAAATTGTTCAAATATAAATACAAACATAGAAAACAAAAATATATACTACCTCTGTTTGTGTTGTGCTTTGTAATTACATTCAAATAAAACAAACTTACAATTTGTGAAACAAACTACAAAAATTCGTTTTTTCTAACATTTTGTCAGTTAAAAATTGATTTTTATTTTAAACTCCTTTCAGTTGTTTTTACTACTTCTGTCGATTATTAAACAATAATTGAAAATAAATAACAAAGTGGGCTGAATATAATGAAAAATCAGTGGTCCGTTTTTTTAATTACATTTTCGATTAATTTGATATGTATTTTCGATTTTTTTTTAACGAAATAATATTGTGAGTGTAGAGCTGGCTTCGCTTAGGTAAACTGTTTTTCAGCCTGTGACTAGCACATGGCAGTAATGTTCAAAATATTTTTGGTCGTAGGATAGGGGAATCCAATTTGCCTTAACCCTCATGGGAAATATTGGGAAAGTAAAACGTAGAGTTTGTTTTTAAATGAAGAAACAATTAAAATTCATAGAAATATATTTTTTAACTATTTCAATCAGTCATTTAATAAACAAACTATAAAAATTTACAGACATTCAATAGGAGTTAATATATTATGTTAAATGTAAAATTTTCT
The DNA here is from genome assembly GCA_949748255.1 of Eustalomyia histrio. NCBI lineage: Eukaryota > Metazoa > Arthropoda > Insecta > Diptera > Anthomyiidae > Eustalomyia > Eustalomyia histrio. Next base: position 27,148,237 of record OX456525.1, read on the forward strand.
GATTTCTGTTTCTAAAAATAGAAATTCATATAATTTATTTTTGTTTTTTTTTACCAGAATAGTTTGTTTATATACAAAATTATTTCAATAAAAATTACATTTGAGGATTTTGTCCGAAAAGTTGCAGTTATAAGTCCCAAAATTGAAATAGGGGTTAAGCCTGTGGAAGCTTTGATCTGTCATCAAAAAATTCTCATATTATTCCATGCAAAAAATACAAAAATACAGAATTACTATCGAAACAACAAAAACTTTCGTTAAATAAAGCAATTTTTTATTTTACGAAAGTTTTTCCAAAGCCTGGGAAAGGCTTTCTGACTAGAAAAATGTAATCTTTATATTACAGGTGTTATGTAGCAAAAATATTCTTTTATTCTCTCTAACAAATATATCTTGTAGTGTTCTACTGTCTTAAAAAAATAAAAGACTTTTAGTTATATTAATAATTATGATTTATGTTACTGTTTTTAGTTCTTGTATAATTTTCAATATTATAAAAACTTGTTACTACTAAATTTTCTTAGAAGCATAAGCATACAATGTTGTGTCTATAATTTTGCAACATTTTATGCCTAAATATTGGTATATCTTCTTATTACAACTATTTGCTTAGTTCACTATAAAATAAAGTTGCATAAATGTATCTTGTCCGTAAATGAATTATTATATTCTTGTTAAGACCGGTTACCATTTCGGTTGTTGCCCATAACTATCCTACGTATATAAGCTACTTGTCATTTATGATTCTAAAACGAACGAGTTAAAGTTGGGGGTTTTAAGTTGCAACATTAATTATAATTATCTTAAGTGGTTTATGAAATTTTATGGAAATGAGTTATGATTTGTTATTACTACTTACTGGCACTTTATTTTATGTTACTCATGCTGAATTATATGAAATCATATGTATATCCTTAACATCGTTTATATATTTATATGTAAATATCGTACTATTTGCTAAAAGGCAGCTATTTTGTGTATTGTTTAAGTAAATTATTATATATATTTGCTTGAGATTTAATATTCTATAAACATGTTTTAAGTTATTTTGATCATAAAACTTTTGATAGTTTCAAAACAAAACTTATTAATAAGTAGAAAGCTTTAGTATGTATAAAATGTGGGGATAATACGTAAAATAATTAGAATTCTGGGTTAATATAGGTATTATAATATGTAGATTACATAATTTTATACGTTTATAAAACAAAATAATTTTTAGAAATATGATACAAAAATAGTTGAACTGAAATATGCATTAATAAATTAAAATTTATTTCTAAAAAGTTAATGTAAAAAAAAGTGGTAAAAATTAGTTAATGCATATGCTAACCTAAATATATATATTGTACGTACACTATCGGACAAAATAAAGTGTAAAACTGTAAAAAAGTGAAAATCCTAGCATAATTTAAACTGTTCAAAATTTTTCAAATTTGTCTAAAAACACGTAAATGGGACAATTCATTAATTATAGAAGCCCACAGATTAAAAGTGTAGTGTTCGTTTTAATATACCGCCTCTTTTCACTAGTGGGCGTGACCAAAATTGTCTTTAAATTTGAATTTGTCTACGGAATAGGAAAATATTGATCTAATTTAAAAATGATGTATGCACGAGATTAAACTTATTACTTCGAGCAGCAAGTTATCCCACTTTTGTCAGATATTCACTTTGTGAGCTTCCAGAGTCTATGGCTTGTTCACACAGACCCTTGACTTTAAAGAGCTCCAAAGAAAAAAGTTTAGAGCGGCCAAATCGGGTGATCTTGCTGGACATTGAAAATCACCAAACCAAGACATTAGGTGTTCCGGAAACGCCTTCTTTACAATGTCTATTGTCGTGCAATCGTCCTGTTGATACCAGTTGTATTCTATTCCCGATTAATCAATGTTCGGCAATGATTCTAGAGGCATTGGCAAACTTTTTCATAGAGCGATACTCAGTTAAACAACGCGTGAAAGTATTCACATGTTTTATCAAAATTATCGTTCTGCAGAAGTGCATCTGAGTCTAGATGAAGTCCATCTGGGGAAGAAATTCAAAGGAACTAAGTGGGTGACGTTATTGTGGTCGTCCTTCCTACATCACTGTTCAGCGGATTCTATCAAAAGGTCTGCTTTTACTCTTCTTCAAAATTCAATTGACAAGCAAACTGAAGACTAGGGACCATTTGCAGCACCTTAACAGGCCTGACACATAGATGACGCTACTAGACTTAAATCGATTTGATTTTTAGTTAGCCCTAATCTTTAAAAGACAAGTGTATAAATTTGACAGCTGTCGGATCATTAGTTTGTGAAGAAACTTTTGTTATTGTAAAAAAAATGGATAAAAAGGATAAAATATTGCTTTATGAAGAAAAAAAATACTCTTGAAGCAAAAACTTGGCTTGATGACGAGTTTCCGGACACTGCTCCAGGAAAATCAACCATCAAGTATTGGTATGCTAAGTTTAGACGTGGTGAAATGAGCACCGAAGACTGTGAACACAGTGGACGCATAAAAGAGGTTGTTACGGACGAAAACATCAAAAAAATTCACAAAACGATTTTGAATGACCGTAAATTGAAATTGAATGAAATAGCAGGTACTTTAAAGATATCAACTGAACTTGTACATCATATCATTCACGAATATTTGGGTATGAGAAAGCTGTGTGCAAAGTGGGTGCCGCGCGAGCTCACTTTTGACCAAAACTAAGTCAGTAAAAACGAAGGCGAAAATCCATGAATAGGGCTTCGAATTGCTTCCGCATCCACCGTATTCTCCAGATCTGGCCCCAAGCGACTCTTTTCAGTTCTCAGATCTTAAAAGAATGCTCGCTGTGAAGAAATTTTCGTCGCCGAAACTAAGGCCTATTTTGAAGCAAAGAACAAATCGTACTACAAAAATTGTATCGAAAGGTTGCAGGGTGGCTATAATCAGTGTATCACCCTTGAAGGAACTGTTTTAAATAAAAAAACGAATTTTGCCAAAAAAAAATCTGTTTTAGTATGGTAGGCCAGGGACTTTTCAATTGACCGGTTATATTCATCAATTAGACGCTTGAACAGCAAGAAGTTGATATTGATTTTAAAAAAAAATCATAGTGTGCGATAAGGCACATTTTCATACGTTACAAGCAAAACTGACGCATTTGGTTACCGAAAGTCCACTATAATTTTTCAGCTGGCAGAATCATCGGATCATGCTTCTACGAAACGGCATTGAAAATAGGTGTCTTTACAAGGGATAAACTAAGTTTGACAATTGTTTGCTACCAAAACACCGAGGTTATGCCCGTAATTTTAAATAATAAATTTCCATTTGGATTTTGTTCGACCACACGGTAGATATCTAAGCACTAATATGTTTTATTGCTTGAAACTACGGATAATTAGTCTTGTTTTTTATCTTAATCTTGCATGACTTTTCATTTAAGAACCGATCTAATTACTTTGCATGTAAATTAAGTGGGTTTCGTTATTTATTTTTAAATATTGTTTACACAACTGACACATCAGTAAAAAACAAATGATAAATAAGTTTAAAAAAAATGTTAACATAATAAGAAAAAAAAACTGATTATTTATTTACTTAAAATTATTTCAGATTTTTATTTTGTTTATTTTTTAATCTACAAATTGTATACTCACACAGCCAATAACCATATGTTGTGTGAATGATCACATGTGCGTGGGTTTATGAATTTCTTGAAATTTCAATTAAAATAATTTTGTATATAAACAATTTAAATAAAAATTAATTTGGAATTTTTTTAATATAATTTTTTTGAAACAGACAGCTAACAAAAATTAAATTTGTAATAACTGTAACGGAAAAAAATAAACCATTAATTTCCGTTTTGTTTGTGAATTTTTAATAAAACAAATGAAAAAAATAAATCAAACTGAAAAAAATCGTTAAATGACAGTAAATCATTTTAAACAAATGTAAAAAAAAGTTAAAAATAAATGTGTGTTCCTTTATTTTTAACTGAACTGAAAACTTTTTTTTATCAAACTACCAACAGTAAACTACATAATATTCTGATTTTACCTTTCTTTAAAAAATAATTGTCTTAAATAATTTTAATACTGATTTCAGTTACCAAGGTTCTATTAATTAAGAAATATTCTACAAAATAAGCTGTCATATAAAAAAAATCACAATTTAAATTTCTTCTACCGAACTTTATAATACTTATGTTTTTTTTTCTTGAGAGTACAAAAAATATGTAAACATTTTTACATTATCAAATGTCATATCATAATTATAGTCATTACGATAATGAGTGTTGAAGAAACAACAAAATGCAAAGGAAACCTGAAATAAATACATACATATGAAAAAAAAAGAACAAATATACATAAAATTAAGATAAAGTCACGCAAAATGTATGTATATTCAAAAGAAAAATATGTCAACAAAATATACACTATACTATCTACAAGGACATTGGCCCATAATTTTATATATACAGACATATTTTTTGATTTTTTTTTTTACAATTTTAACATATAGACAAATCTCCAGCAGTGAAGAAATGATGGTTATCATACCATTTACGCTACTTTTTGCGATAAATCTGTTTGTATAAGTAAAAGATTATCACAAATAAATCGACCTACTTATGTATGTTAAAAACAGACTCAAATCCACAGTCATTGTCATCGGCACAAAAGTGATGATGCCACCATATTTGAAAATTGAAAACTTCCTTTAGAAAACGTGTAAATTGAAAAATATAAGAAAGAAGAAATATGTAACTTATTCTTATAATTTTACTTTTCATAGAACTTTAGAAATGTGTGTATATGTATATAAAATTTATAGAAATATAATTTTTTCATTTCTTTCTTTTGGCATTGACTTGTTTAACAAAAAAAAACATTTTTGGATGTATTATATTCCTGCAATATGCAAAATAGAGTATTGTAGTTCTGTAAATATTTTCCTTAATCTTTTTGACTTTTGTAATGTCAAAAGTTTAAAAAGAAATATAAAATAATTGTGTCAGTGTTGATGACAAATGTGAAATTATTTTGCATTGCATAATTTGAAATTAAATAAGGATTTGTTACGTCTGAGAAGAAATTTTGTTAACTTTCAAATGCAATTATTTTTGCTTATCACACATGGGAATACTTAATTGAGTGGACTTATTTATTATGTTCATTACCAATTTTTTTATTTTAGGTTATGGAGTTAAAACCTCAGATTCTGTAAACTGTTTCTTAGATAAAAATTCATGTAGTCTTAAAAAAAAACTTAGATCCTAATACCATTCTTTGAATAAAAAATTCTTAGATTCTGAGAACTTTTCATCATGGAAAATTCTTAGATTATAAGGATCTTTTCTGGTAGAAATATTCTAAGATGCTAAAAGGACTTTGTCTAAAAGAAAAGTTCTGAGACTCTAAGAACTATCTAAAAAAATTTTAAAAATGTCCTTAGAATCTAAGAAATTTTCTGTAAGAAAAAGTCCATAGAACCAATTTTTTTATTAAAAAAATCCTTCGAATTTTTTGAAGTATTTTTTTTTTTAAAAAGTTTTTTTTTTCAGGCCTTAAAATAAAATTATTTTTTGGGAAAACAATTCTTTAAAAATATTTTTAAATTTATATAACTTTTATATAGTTTCGAATCATACTATAACTGTAGAGACAATATTATTGTAAAATTTTGTTTATTTTATTATCGTAATATACACGCAGAGAAAAAACATGGTTGCAACATGATCACTGCTACTATATTGTGCTTGCTGCAATCGGGTATGGTTGTCACAACCATATTATTGGTTGTCTAACCATCAAAGTGGTCGCTACCATCATTATTATAGTAAATATTTCACTATTTTATGATTGACACCTTGTATTTTATAAGATGATTGGCTGTAAGCATACTGTGGTAACAAAAATTCGGACTATGAAAAAAATATGATAATTATGTAACCATAAAATGCTGTCAACAATCAATGAATAATTATACATCAAATAAAACATGACTTTGACATTTACAGTCCTAATACGAAGATTGTCTTCTTTTCATAAAAACCAAAATGTCTTAAAAAAACAATCATATATTGTTTACTAAAACTGGACAGAAAATACCTTTCATGTGGCATATTTCATAAATTGACCTATAAAGATCCAGTTTATTTTTTTTATTTCATATTATGATAATCCAGAAATCATAATATAGTTATGGGGACCATAATGTAATAACATTTTGAGCATACTATGAGTACATGCAATCATATTATGAAATTCAACATCATAATATGTTTATACAGAATTATAATATTGTAATATTTGAATCATAATATAACTGTAGGGACCATATTATGGTAAAATTATGGATATTTTATTATAATATGATAACCATAATATAGTACGACTATTATTGGCACAATCATAAACCCAAAAATATATGATGTCTTCGAATATGATTCTCCCAACCATGTTTTTTCTTTGCGTGTAATAACTAAATTATAATACGACTATGGTTGGCACAATCATAATCCAAAAAAAAATTTGATGATCTTTGAATATGACTATGTTTTTTCTCTGCGTAGACACGATTTTATGTTCCATTAATTTTATAAAATCCATAAAATATTTATATAGTAACTTTCCTGAGAAAAACCCTTTTTCGTTCTAAATTTTATGATTTTTTTTTTGAAAAAATGTTGTTTAATCAATTCCAATTACTTATTTTGTTTTGCATTAGTGTAATTTTGCAAAATGCAAGATATTTTAATTAGTAATTAAATTTGTTTCATTTGCATTAGGCTCAACTAATGATTATGATAGTGAAATTCAAATTAAGCAAAATTTCTTTAGAACTTTTTTTTAAAAGCCACACTCAGGTAATTCTTTCTATTAATTAATGTTTTGCTTTCTTAGCAAATGGAATAGAGAAGAGATGAAAGCTGATAAAAGATGAAGGGCTTCGAATATGGCAACACTGTAATTGCGCGAGAAGATAAATCTTAAAAAGTCTGATGAAGAGTAGGTGAATACGTTGAAGGTTTTTTGTTTAGCTCACAGCCCAGCTGTATTATTGTGGTTAAGTGCTATGGGAACTCATACGAATTCAGTGAATTTTAAATCTTAGCTGGAATGTCGCAGTTCGTAAGGTTGTTGTTTTTGCGCAACTGAACTACATTTTGCTGATCGCTAACTTCTGGCGGACCTTTGAGGTAATTGTACCGATTAGAGACTCGGTATTCGGAGTGGCGAAACCCTGGTTTATACGGATAGTTCGAAGATGGCGATCAGGAAAGGTATGGGATTTTATTTCAGCGTACTGGATTAGGGTTTTCCATGCCACTTCCAGATTTTATTGATTTCCAGTCGACAGTCTACGTAAATGACATTGTCTCGCGGATAATAATTAAGCGCTAGAATCCGATACGATTAGATCTAGGTGCGTGTATTAACCCTGCGGGGAAAAAAGGGTTATATGGAAATTGGGACCTGTCCCGTGATATGTGAAAACAAGACCGGTTCCGACAATACATATCACAAGATAGGTGAAAAGAGCACCGGTTCCTAAAGTACCTACCATGTGAACGGTTTAACCAGTCCTTTGACCACCTCCTAGGACAAGCCCATGTCAAAGTGACCGGTCCTTTTCATATAAAAAACTCGGTTCCGTGACAGGTCCTTATTACAGTGAACCGGTTCTTTTTACCGCAGGTAAGTTCCTTAACCGGATTTATTGGCACTCCGTCGAGATGTCATAGGCCCAGGTATAAGGTTGAAGTCGCGAGGAACGAGTTGATAGAAAAATCTGTGTCGAATGGCTCAGTGCCTTTAGTAGGGGTAGTACAGGCGAGTTCCCGGGTTCCGTTAGTGGAAGTGTTTAGTGTAATAGGGCACATATCGGATAAGGTAACGGGAAAAAAGGTGGCGGCCTTAACCCATTGTAGGATAACTCAGACCTATTTCTGATTCTAAATTAGACCCAGACCTCTTCTTGGCTTTGGTGAGCGGAAGATCGGTACAGCGATAAAAATTCGAATGGGTCACTGCACGATATGCTGTCTTTCTGTGCGCTGGATTACTGTAGAAGCAGTGGGACGAGGAGGAGACAGTAAATTATTTGCTTTGCGAATGGGTGGGACTGGGAAAGCTGCTTTACAGATATCTGGAAAGAAGGTTCTTCGATGATTTGGATAGTCAGCGTATATCTTACCAGTCTCTAGATCCATTTAAACAGATCTGTATAGCTTCAGTCGAGGTTTTTTCCATGTAGATGATTGAGTATATTGTAATGAATATTTTTGGCCTCCAGGTAAACTCGCCACTAGCATTTTCTTATTCAACCTTAGCTAAAATGTCACTATCTCAACTTGAGATGGCGTGTCATTTTTGGATCGCAAATACAGGGTGTCCGGCGGGAAGGTATACTACTTTGTTTGTTTATAATTTTTGATTAAATGAAAGAGAATGAATGTTATATTGATAAATGTTTTTTTAATGTCGGCAATTATGTATGGAATACAATATCAGATGAATGTCCGCCTCTGTTAGCCTCACAAATGCGAGCCCTTTTGAGCACATTTTGCATTACATTCTCACACATTTTCATTTCATTAATTTCATCACGAATATTTTGTTTGAGTTGCTCAAGCGTTTCTGGGTTGTTTGCATAAACCTTGCTTTTCAGATATCCCCACAAGAACAAGTCCGGAGCAGTCAAATCTAGGGAACGTGGAGGAAAATCAACATCACCAATTCTTGAAATAACTTGTTGTGGAAAGAGGTCTCCTCGTTATTCCATTGTAATCCTGCCTGTATGCGATATGGCACCGTCTTGTTGACACCACATGTTAATCAAGCCCAAAGCATGCAGTTGTGGTGTTAAAAAGTTTTCAATCATATCACGATATCGCTCCCCATTCACAGTTACTAACACCGTTTTCATTTTCAAAGAAGTAAGGTCTAATGATTCTGCCTCCTTTTAATGGATGCAAACGTGACTGATGAATAATTTGAGGGTTTTCCATTGCCCAGAACCGATTATTCTGTTTATTCACATATCCATTCAAATGAAAATGTGCCTCGTCACTCATTATGATTTTTTCATAAAAATAGGGGTTGTCATGGGCCAACATGTTTTAACGATAAAAACACGTTGGTTTATCGAATATTTTTCCATAATAAATTTGCCACGTGTCTACTTCACGACTGCCAAATATGAACTGTCAAGACTAATGTTTACCGGCCGACACCCTGTATTTTGGGGATGCTACGATGAGGCAATTTAAAAATTTCGTTTTCCATTTGGGTTCATATAAGTTCACAATTCATTTAGGTAATTTATTTAGCATACAAACATTTTCTCAGTGTCGCTTAGTTTCTGAAATAATAAGTATACTTAAAAAAGTTTGTAAGTTAAAATAACTGAAAATATCATTTAAAAGAAATGATATTTCGTTTAAAAACCGGTTTACTTAATTTTCATTTAAATTAAATGCCTTTTGTTTATTTTTAAATGTTGATTAATCAACTGACACATCCGTAAGAAACAACTGATATAATCAGTTAAAATAAATAACAAAATTTTACCCACCAATCCTTAAAAATAAATGTTTTTTCATTTATTTGAAATTATTTCCGTTTTTGTATTTTTTGTTTTTTTTTAATATACTCGTACAATACAAAATGTATGTATGCATATGAAGCTATAAACACTTTTTGTGCAAATGTATTTGTATATGTATGTGTGTTTATGAAGTTCTTGTAAATTGTATTGAAAAATTTTGTATATATACAACCAATTTAAATAAAAAAACAAATTGAAATTTTTTGAATATTTTTTTTTTGAAACAAACAGCAAACAAAATTTAAGTTTGTAATAACTGTTACGGACACAAATAAACTACAAGTTTCCGTTCTGTGGGTAAATTTTTATTAAATTTCAAACAAATGAAAAAAATAAATGAAACTGAAAAAAATCGGTAAATGATAGTAAATTATTTCCAATAAATGTATAAAAAAGTTAATATAGATGTTTCTTTGAAAAATAAGTGTACCTTCCTTTATTTTTAAATGGAACGGAAAACTTTTTTATTAAACTACAAACAGTTAACTACATAATATTCTGAGTGTACTTAAAAACTAACAACTAAGGTACCCTCGGTATCACTCATCGTTAAAATTTTGATATGTGGTAAAGGAAACCCAATTAATTTGCCCATATATTTTTAGCTGCACAATGTCATGTCAAAAGGGAGTAAAAACGTACATTTAAGTATTTTTCTTATTGGCAAAAGAAATTCGATTAATAACCTAGCAATATATTTGATTGTGAAAACCAATTTATTTGGTAGCAGCAATTAAACCTGTCAGTTGGCAACCGCATCAAGCAGTTGGCCAAAAATCAGTTGTCACAATGTCTTTGCTTTTCTTTGTGTAATGATAAATTCAATATACCAATAAATTTTTAAATTATTTTTTTTATGCAATATTTTCCTTGCCAAGTTATACACTTGAAAATTTTTATTGTTTAAATTGTTTTTTTTTATTATTTTAAAAGAAATTAATCACATTATTTGTTTCATATTAAAAAAAAACCATAAATTTATTTTTTCATGACATTAAATACCCGTATCGATTAAAACAAAAATTCTTTATAAATTATTCATACTTTAAATGAAATTCATAAGAATCTTTTGGTTTTTGCAATGATCCGTATAAAATGTTAAGGCAGAAAGAAAAACATAAAATAAAAACTCATTTAGATTATAATGTTAAGCCATTAAAAAATAAAGCTTATAATTATTCATAACGTCTCTTTTATTTTTTGCTGGCTCATAAATAAAACAAAACAAATTGTATATTAAATGTCAGCATCATCGCCACCAATGTCTTTCTGAAACAAATTATAGATTTTTTATAATATTTTCTTTACTAATTAACCCTAACAATGACATTAAAAAATTGCTCTGTATTTAAACAATATTAATTATTTTTATTATAATAAAAATAAACATTTTTTCTTTTGAAGTGGTCACCAGCAAGAAAAAAACAGAAAAATAAATTGTACAATATAACAATGGTGGTAATAAAAATTACATAAATTTTTTATGGAAACTCAAGTTAGTAAATAAAAACTATTCAGATTTAATTTAGAATATTTTATGAATGATCATTGATTTGTTTAAACTATTGAGGTTTATGGTGTAACATTGTTTCAAATTATATAAATATAAACAAATAATTGCAATATACTTTTAGAAAAACTAACTTAACGATTTATTTTCTTTTGTTTCTTCTAAATAACTTTTAAATACGTATGATTAATATTTTGTTAAATATCACATATATTCACATATTACTCATACGTCAATTTATTGCTTTAATTTGATTTGTATTGCTAAAACTACATTATACTAATTTCCCTTAAGATTTTTGCCAAAAACAAAAATAACAACAATAAAAATATAGTCTTATAATGTTCTGGCCATTTCATAATGTATTTACATTCCCACTGGAAAATGTTGACCATAAACATTATCAAAAAAAAGAAAAATACCATATAAAATTCTGGACATATGTTGGTTTTGACCAAAAATGATATGTAAACATAAGAAACAACTAAAATAAAAAAAAGTGGTAATACACTTAAGTGTATATTAAAGTCAAGATAAAAGTTAAAATCACAATCATGTATTGCAAACATACTCAAAAAAATAAAAAAAAAAAAAACAAGTAACTAACATTAATACAAATGGCAGGAAATACATAACAATTTTCCTACATACAATTCAAACATGAATGAATTCTCAAATGGGATTTAACATGCATGTTACCAAATTTAGGCATGACACATAAAAGATACAAATAAATGTTGCAAAGATTTTGTTTTTCTTTTACAAACTTACCAATATAAAGAAGGTAAATAAATGAAAAAAAAAATAAATAAATCCATAAGAAATATTTTTGTCATCATGTATTAGTTAGTTACAATGTAGTTTCAATTTGCAGTGCATTTTAACAGATAATTTCTTATATTTTTTCTTTTCAATTTAAGCAACCATGTAGGATACCAGGAAGAACAAATATATGGTACATACAGGAAATAAACTTTAATTTTTAGATTTTCTTTATTGTTAATAATTTATATTTGAAATTGAAGAAATTCCAAAGAAATATAAAAATGCTTATTTTTTAAATTCCTGCTGTTGTCATTTTATATTTTTATTTAAGTATGTTTTAGTACAAATAGTACAAGGAAATTTTTTATAATTTTTCTTTTTCAGTTTCTACTTCCTACTCCAGGGGTAAACATGACATTAAATCTCTAAATCCCAAAACATACAAATGAATGATCACCAATGTCTAGGCAAAAATGATGCCAAGAAAAAAATTAAACAGCCAAACACTGAACAGCAGGACAGAATCAAAATATTTTGGAAATATTTCAGCAATTTCTTACTGAGTAGTCACACTGTAATTTCAAACTTAATTTTTGATCAAAGATCAATCCCACAGACCTACCAGGAGCTTTCTTCAAATTTCTTAAAATTTAAAAGACTATCGATTTTGAAAACCATAATATTTTGTAATCTGCTAGACAAGGCCTAAACATGATGGTATATACACAGAGGAAACAGATTCATTGTGATGCCCAAATTTATTTTGCAAGAATATGGCAATGAGTTTTAGTTAATACAATTCATTGCAATTGTGTCGGGAATCATTTGATTATGACAACAAAATAAAGGTGGCTGCTAACAAATTATATAGATGACAAAATATTTGTTTGTCGCAATAAATCTGTTTTGCGTGTGTTTAGGTTAAAACACATGGAAATGACAATTCGTTACTGTGTAGATTACTATGTAATGATATATCGTTTTTGCATTACTTTAAACAACAAAATAATTACCTACTGATAATGGGTAAAAGAAGTACTTATATGTACACAGAAAATAATGATTTTCCAGTTGATTTTTTACTATTATATTTATTCATTTCTTTTGAAAAATCTTAAGACAAAATAGAAAATTATCTGCTGTTAAAATGATTATTTTAAAATGTTAATATTTTAAATTGAATTATGAACTTAAATTTTTGAGTGCAAAAAGTAAATATTTTAAAGTAATTTTTTATAAATTTAAATACAAATTTTTTTTATCGATTTATTTAAGTAAGAAAATTTTACTTGATAAAGGCCCACTATTGTTTTATTAAGAGTAACTACTTACTTTATTACTGTAGGTAACCACTTATTTCCTCACTGTGTGTAACCATGCTAGTAATTCATTATTCTCACTTATTTTGTAAGTGAGAGGGTAATAACCACCCATGACTTTTGGACATCGCGAACAAAAGTAATTAAGCGTTGTAAATAGCCTGGTAACTAGTGAAACTTTTTGTGTACTACTTACTCATTTAATTACTTGGTAATGTCTGTTTTTACTGGGTTATTATTATTAATAATAGCATTTCTTGCCTAAACACAGATAAATAGAGTGTAAACCGAATCGAAAAGTGTATTTTGCCACAATTAATAATTTTGGTTACATGTGCTAAAAATTTAAATATGTATGAAATTACATGATTATACATGAGCATATATGGTCATACGCGACCATACATGGCTCAATATATGCCAATAGGTTTTAAGCTATATGGCCATGTATGGTTATATATGATCACACATAATCATAAATTATCCATGTATGTTCATAACACTACATGTATGGTCATGTATTTTTTTTTTTTTAATATACAAAATTATGTATGCATTGCTATAGACATTTTTTGTGTGAATGTGTTTTGTGTATGTATATGTGTTTATGAAGTTCTTGTAATTTGAATGGAAATAATATTGTATATATACAACCAATTTAAATAAAAAACAAATTAAAATTTTTTGAATATTTTTTTTTTTTTGAAACAGACAGCAAACAAATTATAAATTTGTAATAACTGTTACGGACACAAATAAATCACAAATTTCCGTTTTGTGGGTAAATTTTTATTAAATTTCAAACAAATGAAAAAAATAAATGAAACAAAAAAAAATCGGTAAATGATAGTAAATCATTTCGAATAAATGGATAAAAAAGTTAATATAGATATTTCTTTGAAAAATAAATGTATGTTCCCTTATTTTTAAATGAAACGGAAAACTTTTTATTAAACTACAAACAGTTAACTTCATTATATTCTGAGTGTATTTTAGTCTTAATATGATCAAAGAAGTATAAACATATTTGGTCTTATATATAATATTAAATTGGTTTTTATTAAAAATTTGATTTACAATGGCCAAATAAATATTGAAATATTTTTCAAATAAATATTGTAAATTTAATATTCAAGGGTATTCAGCTTAGTTTGCTTTGTACGGCCAATTTGCTATGAGTTCTAGAAACCGAATTTATTTTATGTATTCAGGATAAATGATGGGTCTATGATATTTGGGAAAATAATTATTGATTTTTTATCTGATTTCCTATATTTAGATTCTAATCCAATGTGCATTGCAAATAGAATAAAGTATATAAAAAATTAAAGCATTACAAAGCATATCAAAAAAAATCGAGAAATATTTCATTTCTAAATAACAACAAGAAATCACAGTTAAAAGTTCTTGTGCTAAAGACAATGAAAAAAAAAAACAACAACAGAAATTTAAACCTAGTCTAATGTACACAAAAATTTGAAATTGTAGATAGAAAAAGAAATAAACATTAGATACATAGCACGTTGCAAAAACGTGCATCATCAAAAATAATAGCAAACAGAGAGCCTCATATGTATGCTATGGTCATTTTCTAAAATCCAAACATTGCCATAGACATTCGGAACGTACAACATTTGTTATATGTCTAAATGAAATGGTTAAGACAATGCAGAAACGTTTAAAGTCAGTAACTATAAAAACAACAACAGCAGCAAAAAAGATGATAAAAAATAGTTTCAGTTAGACAATTGTAACATTAAAATGTTTCCCATTGGTCATCAATAACGACAAACGTTTGTCGTTAAAGTTCAAAAGAAGAACGAGAAAAACAAACAAACAAACAATACAAATGACGACAAAGTAAAAATCTAGGAAGTTTAATAGGAAGTTGGCAAAAATACAAAAAAACAAGCATTTAATAAAAGTTTAAAAAGGGAAATTTATAGGTTCCACAATTTTAACTAGCCTAATTGTAGGCTTTAGTTATGAAAGGAAAAATTTTAATAAAAAAATATGCTGTACCATAAAAGCACATTATAATCAGCTTTGCAAATAGTTTAAGGTTCGATTTCTGAATGCCCAGATAAAATTTAAGCAAAAATAAAATTCAGATTTTGTTAAGGGACCAATTAGCAGCTAACGGGATATGATAAAATTGGTGCTTAATAGTAAACTTTATAGATTTAAAAATTTTAAACTAAAAAATCATTTGATTTTAAATTATGTTATGAAATAAAACATCATATTTATACCCAGCAAAAATAAATGGAAGTGATTCTTAAGGAATTAATTTTTCATTGATTCTAAAGTATCGTTTAGTTCTGATTTTTCTCTTCTAAGGAAGTTCTTTTTCACAACTTATAAAAATGTGATTTTTAATGAAATTAAACACTTTTCAAATCTATGACGCTACAAAAAGTAAAAAATTTATTGTAGTAAAAGTTGCAAGCATTTCGAATAGAGATAAATAAGGCCCGATTGCTGAATTTCCCGCTAAAATTTAACGAACAGTAAAACTCAAACTTTGTATAGGAAACAACTACAAATGTGTCAGTTAAACTCCCAGGTAGAAGCTAACGGGAGATTATGAAACTGAGGCTAAGGCTCGATTACTGATGTCCTGTAGAAATCTAAATTACAAATTCAAAATTTATTTAGGAAGAACAAAAGATTTAATTTTTCACTAAACCATAAGAAGGGCTTTAGATGCAATGAAAAAGGATCATAAAAGAAAACTTCCACCCTATGACATCCCTATGTAAAAATCATTGGTTCCGATCCAAATTTTCACAACACCGAAATCAAAATCACTGCTTCTTTTTCTCTTCTTTTGCTACTTTTTTTTTGCTGAGATACGACCCAATGAAAAAGGTTTATAAATATATAGAGTCATATATAATGCACAATGAATATACATTTGACTACAAATATATATTATAACACAATAAATCTAAAAAAGTTGTATACTTTTTTTATATAATTATATACAAATATGTGAAGTAGAATTAATCAAAAATTCAATCTCTTTTTATACCCACCACCATTTATCGTGAACAGTTAGATATTAAATTTGCTCTGCCTAATCGGTGTGTTCTATATATTACAATTACTTATAGCGACTGATAAATAAATAATTTTCTCCAATTTTTTCTTCAAAATATTTTTTTTCCACCTCAAAACTTGGTTTTTACCAAAAAATTATTTTCACAACCAAAAAATAGTTTTTTACCTCACACAATTGATTTCACCTCCATCTATAGTGTTTTACATTATTTGTAACAATAACACTGTGGAGGACAAGGATGACACCATTTGTACTTAAATGCTTTTGTGGTACTAATGGGGGATTTTAAGTGCTTTCGGATTTGATTTAAAAAAAACACATAAAATTTAAAAAAATTTATGAAATCTTTATTTGAGTCGTTAGACAAGATAAAATTTTACATTTAACAGAAAATATGATCTACTGAATGTCTGTAAATTTTTATTGTTTATTTTTTGAATGACTGATTCAAATAGTTAAAAAATATATTTCTATGAATTTCAATTGATTCTTCATTTAAAAACAAACTCTACGTATTACTTTTTAAATAAACTTCATTCTGCAACGGAAAATATATTGTGAGTTTACTATTACTTCATTTTGTAACAAAATTTAGAACCTCAAATCTGCTTTTATTCCTAAAACAGTTAAAGATATAAATGTATGTCATTTCTAATACTATATTAAAGTTTTTAATTTTTTTAACATGGAAGATATCGGATATATTAAGTGGTTTGTGAGAATATGTGCCTTGTTTTTATTTCAAAATGGTACTAGTATGCCTTACTATAGAGTTTGCATTTATTCCGACTTATACTTTTGGTGTATAAGCATGTAAGGTAAATGTGTGCCGAGTTAACATATATGGTTTTTTTTACAAAATTTTGTCTGAAAGTGTTTCCAAGATTAACTAAAAAACGTCAATATATCTTACAATATAAAATGATCAAAAATATTTATTAAATTGGAAAATATTTTGTTGGCATGTGTAATATAATTTGGTAAATCAGTGGTTTTAAGGATTTGAGTGGAGAGCATTCAAAGATTCGGCATAGCCGAATTTAGTATTTATTTTTGCGATATAGTTATTCGTTGGAAATGTATTTTAAATACATTTCCAAAGACATATAATTCGGTTCTAATCTTATTATTATATTTTAGTGGAAAAAAAAGAAAATTTTTATATATAAAAAATATGATTTACAGCCGGGTTCGCCATTAAATTATTTTCATAATCAATTAAACAAACAAAATCGAAGACAAAAATATAAAAAATTTTTAAATTCACAGAGAAAGATTTGGTTAAGTGAATTTTGCAAGTTAAACTCGGTTAGGTTAGCTGAATATTGTTTTGCATAACAAAATTTGGTTAAGACAATTGAATTTTGGTTTCATCATCCAAAATATTCAGTAGCAAGATCTGAAGTCGCAACCAAAATACATTTTCAATTCGGTTAAGAGTTTATATTTCTGCTTGTATTTTTCGGTTTAAATTATATCAGATTAGATCTGATTAGATTCCATGAGATCAGATTATATGATGTGCAATGGAATTATAAATATATGACAATATATACATTTATTTTAAAACTCCTTATATTGAGGATTTATGAAAGTGTCATCAGTATGATAAAACTTTTTTCGCTTAGTGTAATAAAGTTCTATTTTTTTTTGTATACCCTCCACCATATATGTATGGTGAGGGTATATATCAGTTTGTCATTCAATTTGTAACATCTCGAAATATAGGTTTAAGACCCCATAAAGTATATTTATTCGTGAACCTTATGCAATTTTAAGTCGATTTTGCGTTGTCCGTCTGTCTGTCCGTCTGTCTGTCCGCCTGTCTGTCTGTTGAAATGGCGATCACAACGCGAAGACGCAAGCGGGGTGCCTATTTTTACTTGGATTGTTAGAGATCCTCCCAAGCAGTTCGGTATTGAAAATGAGCAAAATCGGTCCAGCGGTTAAAAAGTGTACAAATTGGTGTATTTTGGTACAATTTCATAGAAGCGACAGGTACAAAATATATTTACTCATACTTTTTCATCAGTCGCTTAGAAATTAATAATAGTTTCACCTCAAAAAATTTTTATCACCACTAAAATATTTTTTCACCACAAAAAATTTTTTCAACTCAAAAAATTTTTTTCACCTCCATAATTTTACTTCAAAAGTTTTTTACATTATTTGTATCAAAAACAGTAGAGAACATATTTTAGGATATTGGTGGAGGGTATTCAAAGATTCGGCACAGCCGAATTTAAGCCTTTTTTACTTGTTTTTTTTTTTGATTTTTAGATTAAAATTTCTCTGAAACTTAATGTTATGGGAGAGTTTTGACTACAGGTTTTAGAAACTTTTAGAAACTACAGTTTTGTTGAATTAAAAAAAAAAATAATATGACAACCTCATACTAATATTGAATATTTTTTGATATCTTGAGAATCTTTAATCTGAATTATGTATTTTTTTTCAATTTTATCGAATGCATAAAATTTTGCATACTCACAATATTTGTGTAGAGAGATTTGGTATTTTTGAGTGAAATATTTAAAAGTAGAAAATTTAAGCTTTCATATGAGATACAATTTAATTTGAACATGATATATTTTGCTTCCTTATGCTAAAAGTTTAGAACTTTAAGCGCCGATACACCGAATTTTGAAAATTCAATGTCTAAAGACATTGATTTTTAAAATAACAGATAAAATAGTTTCAAAAAAATTTAAATTGACTCATATAGGGAAAATATAAATTCTGATTAATTGTTAAATTTGCGTTATAAAGACCATTTAGAAAATCCATTTTGAATTGCTTACAACAATATTTGTAAAACTTTTGAGAAAGCTATTTCGTACTGAAAAATATATATTGAAATATCTGTTGTAAACATTTAACTTTGGTTTGATTTTAGATAAGTTTTCCACATTAGGTGTATCACAAAACAAACTCATAAAATTTACTGCGTACAAAAAATCTGAAAATGTTTACCACACACATTGTAAAATTTAATCTTATTTTCACCATAAAGAAGTTCCTGAATTCTACATAATCTACTTAACTGTAAATATAATAAACGTTAAGTTCTTATTTTTTGTCTTATTGTTGCAATACAATAATGCTTTAAAACACTACCAAAAGACACAGGCTAGCAACTGAACGACCAACTTCAGAGTCCTAAAATAAAAAAAAAAAACTTAACTGGTTTTGAAAGCATTTGAAAATGCACAAAAAAAAACCAAACAAAGTGAAGCTACTACCAATGCCACAAAGACAATAAATAACTTTAAATACGACCAGCTTAATTAAATAAGCTTGCAAACAGATTTTTAACAGATTTCAACACTAAAACTCTATAATTTTTTTTTTTTTTTTTGAAAATACAAAATGCATATAAAACCTTGAAGAAGGAACAAAAGACAAAAAGAGTATGTAAATTTTAAAAAGACAAAAGCTTTAGAAAACATGGTTGGCGTCTCTTTAAAATAAACCACAATGAAAATGAATTTGTATGACAATTATATATGCATCCTTTGTCAACAGTTACAAATAAAATTTAACTTGCACGATAAAGGTAGTGATATTTTTACCTTAAGATATGCTACATGATTTTAATTTGCATTTTATTTATTTTACTTAGATTTCAAATAAATTGAAGTATATAATTTAGGCTAGAAATGAAAACTTTTGTATTACACAAAAAAAGCTAAACCCATCATTAAGATTTTTTTGTCAAAAATATGCTGCATACTTTAAGGATGACTATTTAGTATTTAGTAAAGCAAAGTTTTGGGATTCAAAAATTTTGTTACATTAAAGTACCAGAATGAGAGATTATTAGTAACAAAAAACGTTTTTCAAATCCAAAACTATATATTATATACGTTCACTTGTGTGAATAACTGTATTTAAAAAAGATTTTTTGAACAATTCGTACAATAATATTTAAAATCTAAGAAATAAGAAAACATAAACTACATTTAGTTAGGAGAGGGGGGGGGGGGGCGGGTGTTTTTGGGGAAGTTTAACTGAATGATGCAAATTATTTTTGTATGTTTTTGAAAGAGATTTGCAACTTAAATTGTTTTGAAAATTTTTTGTTCTTTTATTTTTGCGAAAAAAAACTAAAAAAATACCCACACAAAAATAACAAAAACAGAAGCAAGCTAATATATGTTGTTGTTGTTTTACTATATCTATTCATTTTTGTTTGTGGTATGTTTAGGAGTAGATAATATGGTCTCTTTAAAATGTGAGGGTGCATAAATATCTGTGTTGTATGTTTAACTCAGCCTAAAAAGATGCTTTAAATAGTTGCTTAAACTACAATGAAATGTGCATACAATACTAGATCAAATTGTATATATGTATGTATATAAACAATGTGTATATTAGAGCATTTATGTGTGTGGTGTAGTAGTATTTAAGCAAAAATAATTTGGCCAAAAACAAAAAGTACTTATACATTTATACAAACCAAAACCCCCAAAATAAAATAACGCCTGCAAAAGACATGTGTACATGTTTGCTTCTAAATTTTTTCTCTTTCTGTTTATTTCTCTGCTAAGAAATCCTTAATTTTTGGCTAGTTTCCAAATAAATATTTTATACGAAAAGAGAAAAAAAAATGAAAACAAATTTCCAAATCACAAACCAAAACATTTGTTTGTATTATCTGTCTGAAAATCTTTAAACCAGAAAACGAAAAACTTTCATAACTATATGGTTTACGGTTTATGTGTTTTAAGGATGGACTTACGAGTTATTTTACACAAAAAAAATATATATGTATGCAAACATTACCATAACTGTAAAGATGCCATATGAATTTTATTATATATAGAGTATTTAGCATAAAATAAGCTTTGGCAAAAAGAAAACAATTTCGTCATTATTTATAGACAAGCCACCATAATATACATATGTATATTTAGTAACAAATATAAAGTTTCTTTAAGGTTCATTAAGAAAAATTATACAATTTTTGGCCTAAATTTAGGCAGTGATTTATCATATTTTTTAAAATTCTCCTAAAAATATGCCACCATTTTGCCAAATATAAAATGGAGGATCTGCAGTGTTGTTTACTCCCATTTTGATTAAATTTGGATATGTTGTAGAGGTAACAAAATAAATAAACAACTTTTTCATAATCAGCCCATGTCATATTTAGTAAGTCAAAGGTAGGAGGAGGTTTTAAATTTACGAAATTCAAATTGTTTGCTTCTGCGATGTAACTGGGTTGAGCTGCGTGTCCTCCTGCATCGCAATGGCGGCACTTTCAAATATTTTATATGGTTATAAAGCATTTTGGCAAAAGTCAGCTTAAAACTGAAAAAGTACATATATCGATAAAATCCGAGACATCAGCGCTAAAATTTAATGACGTATACATATACATAACTTCCAAAAATCTAAGTAATTTTTATATCGTATCATAAAATAATCCGGATGGTGATAGGGGCATTATATTCCATGAGAGAGCGTAAGGCGCTACCGACTTATTTTAACACTTCAATCGACGGCTATAGCTAAGTTTTCGAAGGTACAACGTTTAGCTTGTTAATTCATCACAGGGGCTATGCGGACCTGCCCAACATTGTCCATGGAAGCCATTGTGGGTCTTATCCCCTTAAATATCTACATTAGAACTTCAGCATTATTGGCAGCACGAAGACTAAACTTTAAACACGATGTCAAGGGTCATACGAATATCTTGAATTCTTTAGGGAACAATGACTTCTTAGGTATGCCTACAGACAGTATTAACACTAAATTGAGATTCGGTAAAAAATCCGGGATTTCCATCTCAAGCAGGACGGATGGGCAGCAGGTGGTCCAGTAGTGGACACTCCTAGTCTAAACTGCTATACTAAACTGGGTCGAAAAAGGACTCCGGCGTGGTAGGGGAAACTTTGTATCTAACACGAGGATATTGGAGCCAATGGAGAAGTGGCTAAAGTAGACTGAAAGGGCGCATATATTTCGATCTTCTTTGAAAGCCAAGCAGTTGTCAGGGCTTTGTCGTCGTCGACATTCACTGCGGGAAAAGTTCTGGCGTGTTTTCATACCCTTCAACAGTTGGCCGCGCGTATCAGCGTTACTCTTTACTGGATATCAGGTCATCGTGGACATGATGATAACGATGTAGCGAACGAACTAGCTAGAATGGGTCCTTCCATACCTTTAGTACGACCGGAACAGTACTGTGGGGTAACCTGGTCTACCATAGCAGCCCTGATTAGGGAGGGAGAACTACCAATGACAAAGGATCTTTGAAACAATTCTTTGGGGATGAGACAGGCAAAACTACTGGTCAACCCCTTTTCCAATGGGAAAATTTTGGATCTTGCTAGGAAAGACATTGGGTTACTAACAGGGTTTCTTAGCGGACATTTCGGATAAAACTACCATTTGTAGAAAATGAATCTGTTAGAATCGCCTCTGTGTCGACTACGTCGGGGAATTTTTAGGTCCACAAGAGTTTCTTTTCCATCTTCTATATTAAAGTCCAAACGGAACAAATACAGAACTTGGTTTAGTTTTATGATCCTTGGTACAAAAGATCTACATGGATCGCAGTGCCGGCCGTGGGGCATGACGCCGGTTAGTAGTCATAAAGCCGCTGCCGATACCATCGGTGTGAACCAAAATTTATTTTTTTTAGTCTTAAATTAATGGGTTACTACAAGAGCCGTCGTTCTAAAAAATTTTGAAAATTAAGGAATTTCTAATAGCCTTAACCAGAAACCATTGTAGAATTCTAATAGGAGTATTGATTAGTCACTGCACTTCCTTTCAAGAGAGCGGGAAATTTAATGATTTTAAATTATACTTTTATAATAATCCGAGCATAAAATTACGAAAAATTATCAATATAACAAAGATATACGTAAAATAAACCATTTTTCGTACATTTTACAAAGTTTTTGTTACTTTGGCATTTATTTCGTATTTTTATGTCAGACGATACATAAATTATTAAGAGTGTATGATTTGTGGGTGAATGGTAGATAGGGTAGGGCCTATTATGTGCACTGTCCGGCTTGTGGGGATAACGATCGAAGGTCCGTTGAGGTCAACATCGAATAAGTTGTAAGTGCTACATTTTTGCAATGTTTCATACATTAAATACAAAAACCTTTGAACTCTTTCAATATTAATAAGTAACATATCATTATTTATTCTAGATTTTTTTGTTTGAACTTTCCATGATCCTTCATTTGAATATTGAAAATTTATTACCTAAGAATATATCAGTATTTTATTTAAACACTTCAACGAAATTTAAATTAACTTTAAGTTAAACAAATCATTAATATTAACATCACTTATTATCTCAATTTTTTTTTTTTTTCGAAAACCACTCAGTTTTATAGAATTTAATTTTTCGTTTACATATGCTATAAACCAAATCCTTACTCACAAGGAAAGCCTTCTAAAACAGAGCACCGAAATCCTCAATTAAATTGACCTTTGTGATAGAGAGAACAAAAGTAGAAACAATCGTTGAAAAATAACTTCTGCACCTTTTTTTAGGATCACCAAAGGAGTATGAAGTTTGTTTGAAACCTTTTTATTTGAGAACTTTTTGTGTCAGTGGACATATTTTCGATACATTTCTCTTTTAATACCTAATCATACTCAAAAAGTGAAAATAGGGCCACTTTTGATCCCAATTTTTAACATCTAAATACGATAAGTTTTCTCCTCTACAACATATTTGAGCTTTATTTTGAGCCCTTCCTAGAAGATTTTCCTTGTCTGTGGTTTCTTTGCTATTTACCGAAACAAATTAAATAAGATTTC
Organism: Eustalomyia histrio; assembly: GCA_949748255.1. NCBI lineage: Eukaryota > Metazoa > Arthropoda > Insecta > Diptera > Anthomyiidae > Eustalomyia > Eustalomyia histrio. The sequence goes on from OX456525.1 coordinate 27,172,283, forward strand.
TTTATCAAATCCTACCCTCAAAACACAATTTCCTTAAAAAAGGAAAGCAACGATTCTTGAAATTAAAACAAAATACCTTCTTGTAAAACCTCAACATCAACAACAAATATTTACTAAATGCCACATGTAACAACAAATACTACTTCTCTCATATGAGCGTTAAAAATAAAGCATAAAAAAGTTTGTTATTTAACCGCTGAACTGCTTAAAAACTTGTAATGAACTTGAATTACATTTACAACGAGAAAATGTTAAGAGTTTCTTATATTAAGTATTTCTTTCATTTATTTATTTCTTCTTATTTTTCTTTTAACAGGCATAAGTACATACAAACTCTTTTTAAGCTTTGTATAGAGCTAGCTTATGCATGAATGTGCATGCAAGCAAGCACAACCTAAGTAGCGAGTGTATTATGTACGTAAGTTCCCATGTATGTATTTGTAAACATATGTTTTTGAAATACAAATACCCACTATACTCTAGCATACATCTGCGGTATTATTTCTTATATTTTGGAATTAAATATACAAGCACATTGGGTCGGATATACAGTCAAACAGACCAAAGGCAGAAATTAGAGTGTAATTAAAATTATGGTTTCTGCCTGTAAAGTTATCTGAATTTTTTCTTTTTTTTTTTTAAGTGGATCCATTTTATATTAAACAAATTAATTTATCATTTGCCTCATTGTGCATTCGTATTTGTTTTAAATCTTGTTTTTGTAATGGTTTCACCGCAGTAAATTTTGTGTATGTATTTGTAAAACAAATACTCTTGTATGTGAATAAATTTTACCATGTTTTCCATTTAAAAACAACGAAAAAAGTAGAGCTAATCTGTCGTTGTTGCTATTGCAGTTTTTGTTAGAGGTGGGACTTAAAAGTATTTGTGCTTAGCAATCGAAATGTAATGTTTTGTAATACTTTTATAAAACTTGTTGTTGGAATTTGTTTTTAAAATTTGTTTAAGCTTTTTTTTTAATTTTTTAGAGTAGATAGATGTATAAAAAGAAAACTAAAATTATATTTGCAGTGTTAAAAATTTAAGAGAAAATAAAGCATATTTTTAGGCATGAAATGGAAACGTATTAAAGCTTTAGAAAAAGAACATCGTTTTATATGCTGAACGATTACCTTTGAATTAGATAGCGGCGATTTTGACTCGAAAGGTTTTTTTTATAATTTTTTAAAAAAAGTCTCTACAAATTTCTGATAAAGAACTGCAAAAAAATACTGTTGACATTAGCAAAATATATTTACTAAACATCAATAAGATATATTTTTCATGAAAGAGGAAAATAAATAAAAATTTTTAACTTTTCGCGTTTACTGGAATTCTTGTTAAATATTTTCGAGAATTTCAGGGAAATTCCGTTCGAGAATTCTCATACACTAGGAAAGTTGTTTCAAGAGGAGCATACAGGTAAACAAAAGAGACAAAAAACATTTAAGTAAAGAAATCAATAATAAAAAAGTTAACGTGTGGTATAACAATTGTAGAATACTGTACAGCAGTCTAGTTGGAAATCATCTAGTGTTTGGGTCAAAAATAGAGTTGTGTCAATATTTTTCTGCCTGATATCGCATATCAACAGTGGGCCGATATGAGTCACTATTCCTAAACTTCATTCATCATTCATAAATATTTGCGTCTAGTTGTGTGTAAACAAAAATATGTTACATAGACAGACGGGCATCACTAAGTAGACTAAGTTAATCGGTGTACTAAAAAGTCTATGTCCAATATTTTTTGTATTAAAAAACATCAACACAAACTCGTAATTCCCTGTCCACATAGTGGTGTAGCAGCAAGAAGAAATCAGTTAAAATTAGAATATTTGAGCTATAAAATATCTCAAGAGGTACATGAAGTAAAGGTAACTAAGAACCGCTGGAGTAGAGGTTCATAATATATAAGTGTTAAATTGGCATCACAATTTGAGTATTATTGATCAATGCAGCCAACTTTGACGATTTATCTCCAATTTAAAGACATTTTTTATTTGATTATTAAGATTATTAAGTCAAGATCTGGCTTCACGGCCAACGCTGCGACCCATATGGATCTTTTGTACCAAGGATCATAAAACTAAACCAAATTCTGTATTATATTCCCTATGAACTTTAATAAAGAATATGGAGAAGTGTTTATAATGTATTCTGCACCTAAAAATTGCTCTATTTAAAACTTTACTTCTGCTCTTACGCAATACAACACAATCACACAAAATGTGGATGGTTGTTTTGTCTTCCTCCAGACATAGTCGACACACAGGCGGTTCTAACAGAATCATTCTCCATGTTAGTTTAATCCGAAATGTCCGGTAAAAACCCCTGTTAGTAACATATGCCGTTCTTAGCAAGGTCCAACATTTTTCTATTGGAAAAGTGATAGACCAGTAGTTTTGCCCGTCTCTTCCTCAAAGAATTATTCCAAAGGTCCTTTGCCATTGGTTGTTCTCCCTCCCTAATCAGGGCTGCTATGGTGGACCAGTTTACCCTACAGTATGCTTCCGGTCTTACTAAAGGAGTGGAAGAGACCATTTTAGCTAGTTCGTCCTCTATCTCCTTACAAACATGTCCACGATGAAATGGTATCCAGTAAAGAGTATCGGTGTTACGCGCGGCCAACTGTTGAAGGGTAGAAAAACACTCCAGAACTATTCCACGACGGCAAAGCCTGGAGTGCTTGGCTATCAGATAATATTGAAATTTTTGCGCCCTTTAGACCCTTATCAATATTCAGTCCTGCGCATATGAGTATAGCCCGTAGTTTAGCTTGGAATACGGTTGGCTACTTGCCTTTTGGCTCCGATATCCTCGTGTTGTGTCCAAAGACCCCAGCTCTCACATCGAAGTTCATTTTCGACCCGTCAGTATGCCAGTGTAGACTACAACTGTCCACTACTGGATCACCCGCTGCCCATTCCATTCTGCTTGAGATGACAACCCTGAATTTCCAACCGAATCTCAATTCAGTGTTAATACGGTCTGTAAGCATACCTAAGAAATCCTTGTTCCCTAAACGATTTAAGATATTCGTATGACCCTTGACATTAGAAGAACCATCGTGTTCAAAGTTTAATCTACCTGCAGCCAAGGTTTCTAAAGTTATAATGAAGATATTTAAGGGGATTAAACCAACAATGGCTTCCATGGCCAATAATGGACAGGCCCGCATAGCATTAAATAACGACTAACCATTTTGTAAAATTTCATGTACCAGGTTTAAATGGGATCGTATATGAATATATATAATCATACACTTATATGATTATATATGGGAATATCTGACGATATATGTATACATATACTTCAATATATGACCATATATTTTGTTTGGATCCGGGTATATTACCGCATGTGACCAAATTCCAGCAAATTTGGGATTCCAACACATATGGTCATATATGAAACCATATATGGTCATATATGACACCATATTTGTTCATATATTGAACTATATATGTTCATATGTTAAGCCATATTCGGGTATATACTATATGATCAGCGGCACCCATATATGATCATGTTAAAGTACATATATGATCATATATTTTTATACACGATTTTGCTTTTAAAGATAAAATAAGTATAGTATTTTTTTTTTTGTGAAAAGTTGCAAAAGCGAAAAATGTTAAAAATAATTCTAAATTGATTAGATTGAATTCCAGAGCTGTAGGAAAAAAAATTTTTTTAAGATTTGCAGATGGTAAACATTTTTCATGGAATTATTTTAACAAATTTCAAAATAGGTCGCTGTAATTAGGATTCGAAGATGTACACATACATTTCGGAGCCAGTTATTAAATGTGGAATTAAAAAACAAAAAATTATAAAAATTCAATTTGTATTGACGATTTTTTAAGCCTGATTCGCAATATTTTTTGTATCATACCATCTCTATTTTAGTACACTTCACTCTGCATCATGGATTTCTTCAGCATTGTGAGTGATGCTTTATTTCCAGAAAGATGAATTTAACGATTTGTTGACAAAATAAGTTGGCAGCACTGCATGTGGTCGGAACAGAAATTAACTAATATTTATAATAGTGTTATTACTTTATTTTCGAAACTTGATCAACAAATTTAAGGTTTTATAATATTATTTTGGGAACCATTTTATGTAACGAAATATGAAGGATGTTATTTTCTGCTGTTTTCAATCTAGTGGAATTTTTTAAATTTAGATCTAGTACAAACATAAACAAGGTGTTTTTGTAAGATTTTTCTTAGAATTGTCTGTCTTTGATAAAACTGAATAAAATTATTAAATAATATTTAAAAAGTTAAAAACTTTGGTACTGTAGTTATTTTTAGTGAAAAATCAATCACTGAAACTTGTGTTGAAAAGTATTTATTAAGCAGCACTCCGAGTTATATTTATTTATTTATTTATTTATTTATATTTGTATTTATCATATAATTACAAATTATATATTAATACCCTAACCGAGCACTAGCAACAAAGGCCATCGGCTCGTTGTAGCGAAAACAGACCGGAGCCTCTGGTGGGAAAAATCAATCACTGAAACTTGTGTTGAAAAGTATTTATTAAGCAGCACTCCGAGTTATATTTATTTATTTATTTATTTATTTATTTATTTATTTATTTATTTATTTATTTATTTATATTTGTATTTATCATATAATTACAAATTATATATTAATACCCTAACCGAGCACTAGCAACAAAGGCCATCGGCTCGTTGTAGCGAAAACAGACCGGAGCCTCTGGTGGGAATCGAACCCACGACCCGTGCACTGGGTCGTGCACTGGTAGCACGCTACCAACTAGCCTACCGGGGCGCTCACTCCGAGTTATATAAATACACTTGTCCATTAAATTTTACAATACCACATTTAAAACAAGGGAAAGACGTACAGATAAACTTCTTATTAAAAAGCAAACTTCAAAATTATTTAAATAAATTTCCGCTAGTAAATCAATTTACCTAAAATATTTTTGGCTTTAATTTTTTTAAAGCCTACTTTTAGGGAACTGTATATACATGTATATATTATATATTAATTTTTTATTGCGTTTTAGACAAATCATAAAAGTCTATTTCAAAAATATCATTAATTAATCATATTTACTTTAACGTATGTGTATGACCACCCAACATGACAAACAAAAAATATAAAATAATCATCTCTACTTTAAACACACACAAAAAATGCCTCTCAAACTTGCCATAAAACAACCACGCAATTTTATAAATAAACTTAGACAGAAAGTTCATGTCAAAAAATGTCTGCCAATACATGCAAAACATAAAAAACGTGATAACCCTGCCAGCAGTGTACCAACCAAACATTAAGAGGCATCAAAATAAAATCAATTTCCAATAAAAAAAATCCTTAAAAAACAAAAAAAAAAAGTCAAGACAAAACTAAAAATTTTATATAGAAATCTATAATAAAATTTAATTTTACCTTAAAAAAAGATATATAACGTTGAAATATTCTTTTTTACAAAGCCATGATTTACTAATAGCTGCTATGCTTTAATGTTTAAAATTTTTAGTGCAATCAACTTGCATTGAATACCAACATTCATACACTGTTGGCATAACACGAAAAATAAAAAAAAAAAAAATAAATATTTTTGCAGCATGTTTGCAAAAACGAAAATGTGTTGATCTGTAATTTTTGGAAAATGTTTTAGGTTTTTATTTTTTCTCTAGTATTTGGTGAATGTGTGAGTGTGTTTACTTATCTACACTCAACACTTGTTAGTTTTATTTTTACATTTTTTTTTTTCAATTTAATTTTTTGTTAGATTTTTTCACTTAAACATGAATGATTTTGCAGAGTTCCTACAATTTTGTATGCATAGTGCATAGAGGGTGTCCCATTAAATAAATATTTGAAGTAGAATCACTTAAATGATTCATATTAAACTGCTAACTATTAGAAAGAAAACTAAAATGAAAAGGATCTTTAGATTCCCACCAGCGATAAAAGATGATGATGTTGGTATATTTTGATCAAAAACAAGTCTAGACTTAAATTCTTTTTGCGCAATTTTATTCTACTAACGATTATTTAAAGCATTTTTTAAAAAGTTTCATGGGACGATTTTCAGAGCATTTTCATAGCTGTTATGCAAAAATTCATTCACAATTTTTCAGTGAACTCAGGTATATAGTATATGCCTTTAGCGAACTGCATTATATTTTAAATTAAGGAAAACTTGATTGTTTAGTTACTTAAGGTATTCCGGTCCTTATCTTGACAGTGGAATCGTATTAACTACATCCTTAATTCTTACACTCACAAAACATGTTTCCAAATTTTAGTACTCAGGCATTTTGTTCTCAATCCTCTGTAGTAATGGTGACTTGTAGTAGGGCTTGTCCTGCCATAATTATTTTACTTGGTTTGCCTATATTTATCCTACACAGCACCGTTTAACCAGACCATCAACGTTGGGACACTCTAATGTATATCGTACTGGTTTTTAAGTATTTTAAAAAAAAAATCGAAGTGTATGTATGCTTGTTGATAGAGTGATTGATTACATTACAATCGATATTTTAGTGTATGTAAAATATATGTTGATTTGTTATGTTGAACTGATTTTTATTCCAGGATAAAAAGGAATAAGAAATTTGTTTAAAATGTATAAAAAAATAATATACAAGCGACAAGTTTAGAAATCGCATTTCTTATTGATGTCATGAAATATGAGAACGATCGAAAACGTTTGATTACTTATTAATTCCAAATTCAATTTCGTCAGTGTTTTACCACAGTGGGACAATTTGCCGATAAAGCCGGTTTTTAGTTTCTTTATTTGTGAAGCTAAATTAGAATCTTTACTGAATAAAGAAGAACTGTCTTCAAAAAAAAAAAGAAAATCAACAGTAAATTCTTAAAAATTCAGCACTTCCCCATTTACTATCTGGTTTGAATTTTAGATTTGATATAAACTGTATTTGGAAACGTATATTTGTTTCATTCTTACATCAAATAAGAAAGAGTTACTAACAACAGTATTTTTAAGCAAAAATTGCCGGAATTGACAGATTTTTCAAAATTATTAGAAGAGTATTTTTCTTTGCGACGTTGTGGTGTATGTTAAAATAATTTTTAAAATGAAAATACTAAACTTATTGAATGTAATTACACTCAGAAAAAAAGTTAGTAGAAAAATTTGTAAACGGTTTTCAATCTCACTTTACTATTTTTGTACTGATTTGTAGTAAAAAAAAAAATATAATTAAGCATATTTTTTGCTATTTACATTTTACAAAGTACAGCTTTTTTACAGAATATTTACAAATTTTTGTTGCTAATTTCAGAAACCATTTTACAAATTTTTGAAAACCGATTTGCTAAAATTAGCAAAAAAAAAAATACTAATTTTAAAAAGTGGATTTGAACGAAATGTTATTTCAAATTAAAACTTACACCTACAAACTTAAATTGCCTTAAAATGTTACATAGATTAAAAAAAGGGATCGAAAGTGAAGATACCGACTCATGTCTAAAATAGCACTAACAAGTTTTTTTAGTTCTAAAAATCAGCCCTTAAAACAATTAAAATTTTACCTTAAAAGTAAAAAAAATTGACTAAAATATTTTTCAAAAGCAGAAATTACCAAATTAAAACAAAAAGATAAATTCGTTTATGTTTTAACAATTTTTAAGATTTTTAAGCGTTTGATTTTTTTTTTCTAATTTTGAATAAAATATTTTTTGAGAAATAAAATAAAAAAATTTTGATGCTCGATATTAATAATGTTTAGTAATTTTTTTTGCTGATTTTAGCAAACAGATTTTAAATTCCACTTTACAAAAAGTTAACTAAAATATAGTAACAGCCACTAATATTTCTACTAATTTCATTGTACTACACGTCAGCAGATATGTGTAGCTAAGATTAGCAAAAAATACCGCTGGGCTCAAATTAGCAAAATTTCCGTAATAACAGCAAAATTTTCAGATGCAATTACAGACTTTTTTTGGTGAGTGTAATATTTTTAAACAAATTTTAAATTTTTTACAAAAAATACAATACTAAATTAGCTTATTTTAATTTCGTTTATGACAGTATCCTTTCGGATTTTTTTAATAAAGGGTAATTTTGAAAATTGAAAAAAAAAAATCACAGAAAATTTACAAAAGTGAATGAAATATTTATTTGGAGCGAAAAATGAATGCCTGCCATTTACCTTTAAAGCTTATTTCATGTAAATGTTGCCCACGGTTAAGCCATAGGTGGTCCATCCGTGTGCTCCGATTTTGTCATACTTTCACAGCATTTCGGCCAGTATTCCACCATTGGCAGCTGTAATGTTGTCTTCCAGGGCTGTAATTGTGGCTGGCATGTCCCTCTACACGAGTGATTTCATGTATCCCCACAAAAAATAGTCTAGTGGGGTCAAATTACATGGACTGCTGCAAAACGTGTGATGCCGCCACAAACCGCACCAAAGAGTGCATCTTTCAGGGTGCATTGGCCGCTCTTGAACTGCCTCTAGCTGCTGTTCACACCAAATTCGGCAATTCTCTTTGTCGACGTACCCATTGAGCCAAATAGGAGCTTCGTCGCAGAAGACAATTTTTCGATAGAAAAATGGATCTTCATCCAATTTTCCTTAGGTCCGTTCACCAAAAAAAAACGACGTTGTGGTATGTCACCTGGTTTCATTGCAGCAGCGGTCTTTTGTATGGGTTTTTAACGAGATCCTTACGTAAAATCATCAAGGTGGTCGAATAACACGAGTCAAATTATTGACAACGGCGACGAATTGACATTTAGCGATCTTCATTGACATTGGTTGATACAGAAGCAATATCTTTCTCGGTACGCACACTTCCCATTCGGGTTGGTAGATTAATATCCAATAAAGTGAAACTGATGCGAAATTTGGTCGCAACAGCTTAAATAGCCTATTCGGTGGGTCAATTATGGCGACCCTAAAGTGGATGTAATTTACGAAATGCATTTCTCACACAGCACAAATTTTGATAATAAAATTTAATGATTTGCAAGCTTTGTCGTTTGTTAGTTTGTTAGGGTGAAAGGGCAAAAATTACTGAGCATTGTTGTCATTTACAAATGTCACGTATCTTTTTTTACACTGAAAAAATTTACACTAAAAACCCAAATAACAAAAATAAACACCCTTTATGTTCGTATAGTAATTATAATTAAAAATAATTTATAATTTACGTCTAATAAGTTTTGTATTTTCTTTTTAACAATCATTTAAACCGACACCACTACCTTCCAAAAACAAAAATAAATTCCACATGAAATTTAAAAGTCTGGCAACTCTGTCAAAATTTGTTGGAATTTAATATTTTTTCTTTAGTACAAGATGCAGCAAAAAGTATCACACTTTTGGAAAGTGCTGCCATTTTTGTAAATGGCGTCCTATGTTAGTTTGGTTTTGGCACTCGTAGACACGTTCGAAATTTATACTGAGTAACAGTGAATCGCTTTACGCCTCAAGAATGCGTTATTTTGAATTTCAAGTCAAAATTCAAAAATTGTGATTGGATCTTATTTTTTCGATAGAGCCAACGCTAATTTTATTACGGTGAATGGCGGCCGTTATAAACATATTGTGATTGAACTTTTCTTACCGGAGTTGTACACTCAGAATATTATATAGTAAATACAAAAGTTTTCAGTTCAGTTAAAAATAACTTTTCAATTTTATTAATTTTTTTCATTTGTTTGAAATTTAATTAAAATTTATTTAAACTAAATTTATTTGTTTGCATTACATTTATTATTAATTTAAATTTTGTTCGCTGTCTCTTAAAAAAAAATTAAAAAAATTCTTTATTTAAATTGTTTGTTTATATACAGAATTATTTCAATTCGATTTACAAGAACTTCACAAACACAAACACTTAATAAAAAAAATAAACAAAATTACAAAAACTAAAACAATTTCAAATAAATGGAATAATCATTTATATTTACGGAATTGGTTGGTAAAATTTTAACATTTATTTTTAACTGTTTTTACTTATATATCAGTTGTTTCAACACCATGTAAAAATAAATAACAACAACCATTTGATTTAAATGAAAAATAAGTAAACCGGTTTTTTAATGAAACATCGTTTTACTTAAATGGTATTTTTTGTTATTTTAACTTACAAACTATTTTTATTGTATCTGTATTTTGTAGGATATGTGGTTCCAATACGACGGGTCCACTTGTCTACTGCACGCGATACAAAGCGAATTTTAAAGGATGCCTTGCCAGCGCGTGTAATCGCGCATTTCATGGATTTGGCTTAGCCTGCCATATCTTCCGATTACACTATTCCGGACTTCTTCCTTTTGGGATATTTAAAGGCGTTGAAATACGCGAACAAGCCTCACATCTTGGAGCAGTTAAAGAACAACATTCGAGCCAAAATTGACAGTGTGACACCAGGTTTGTGCAAAATATAATAAAAAAAAGTTTAAATTTGTATCAACGCCGACGGCGATCATTTGTCGCACATAATTTTCCCTAATTATTTGAAATAAAATTTATAAGTGCGGATACACATTATCAGTTAAAAATCGTATAAATTTTTTCTTTAAACCAAAGTTATAGAAACTTAGTTATAGAAATTTAGATGATTCTTTTTACCCCCACCCTGTATTTGTATATCTACTTTTGTACATTTTCATTTGTTTCTTTTCAAATAATATTGATTATATAACTATTAATTCTTATATTGAATCAAAAGAATATAATACTTTTATTGCCATGTTATGTTATAACATCAGATTAATTGTAACAAGTACTTTTATAAGTGTATGTTCTTACCACTTCAAGTAAACACAAGTGTTAGTGTACGATTACATGCACAGACAAAAAAAAATTTAGTTAAATCAATAGTTATAAAATATTTGAATTAGCATCATTGATTAACATTCTAAAATTAAATATGAATCATATTAAAACAATAATGATTTTAGATAAAATAAACTAAATAATATTTTAATAGTTCATATTTTGTTTTGACATTTTAATAATAAATAAAAACATATTTAATTTAATATTGTTTTTGCTTGATTTTAAATTTACTTTTTCCTGCGTGTGTGGGTGTGTGCGTGTATACATGCGGAACTCGTATAAGTACTTGTTAGGCATACTCACTCTACAATGCCTCAATGTTTACAATAGGGTTTTTCATAAATTTTAAACATAAGTTTTAAATGAAGATATCAACCATATGACATGGCACGCCTAAAAAGTATTTAAATTTCTGAATAGTTTCTACTTTTTACATTTAAAACTTAATGTGTGAGTATTTTACCACTAATTTTTATCCTAAAAAAAATCCCTAAAATTACTTCAAATCAACATTTTGTTAAATAAAAATATCATAGTTTATTGATTCTGAAAGAGGTTCAATAAAAAAAAAATTGGCAATAATGACCCATGTGCGTGAAAGAATTAATATTGGTATTTTTATTTTTTTATTTTAACAATTACGAATTTAATTGATTACAGCTTTTTTAATCAATTTTACAGATTTTTATTTATGAGTCTTTGGTTATGCAGATCTTTCCTTATAGAAATAAGAGTTACCCTAATAATTCTTGCATATGTACTTGCATTTATTGTATACATTGAGGTAGTTGTTGAGTTGAGTTAAAATTGTGATTGATTGTGTGCTAAACGTAAGTGTTTGTTTTTAAAATTGAAAATTTTGTATTTGCTTTTAAAGAAAAAAAAAAAAAAAAAAAAACAGAACAGAACAGACCAGAACAGGAACTGGTACAATGATTTGGATAGGAGGTTTTCTCACCTAAATTGTAATTTCAATACTACTTTTATTAAATTTTCATTTTAGCAAAACTTTACCAGATTAAAAATTTTAATAATTCAGCAGCCTTTGTTTGTGTTTGTATTTGTTCAAGGAACTTCTGTAAACTTACCTAGAATGAAAAAAAAAAGAAAATGTAATGTAATTAAAATTTTATTATAGATAATTTTATTACTTTACAATAATACATATTTTATATAATAAATATTTTTTTGTTTATATAAAAATATTTTAACATTTATTTTTTTGTTTAACATACTACTACACATTATTTTTTTTTATTAAATTTGATTATAAATATTTTTAACTTATTGTGTTCTTAAAACATTATTTTATATATTTTTTTAATATTTATTTTAGTAATATTTATTTTTCAAAGAAATAAAACTTTCCTTGTAGCTTCAGAGAGAAAAAAAAGAAAACTTTGATGTAAAACTATGTTTGCGGAGAAGAAACATTTATGAAAAAAATGTTTATATGTTGAAAATACTGCAAATAATATTAAAGTTTTTCATGCAATAAAGTAAATGTATGTATAATGTATAAGGAAGTAGCACAAAAAAAGTTTATCGTTAAGTTTAAAATTATTTATAAAAAAGAAATAAAACTAAAATCTTTAGAGTAGAAAATTTTTTTATTAAAAAAATTATTTATTTATTATTTATTTTTTTTTAATGTTTACACATATTAAAATAAATAGTTTTGATGATATTTATAAGTTATGGAAAGTAATATGTACCATAAAATTTTAATTATAAACAAAATATTGACATAAATATCGAGCAAAGGAAATGAGTAAAAAGAAGTAATAAAAACACTTTAGTTGTAGAATAGGAAGTTATTCAAATTTTGTATTCATCGATAAATTTAACATTGACCATTGACCCAGTCAAAAAAATATAAACGTGAAAGTGCTGGAAAGGGACTTTAAAGGCCTGCGGGATAAAAGGGGTCAGTTGAGAATAGGGAACTGTCTCGTGTTAGGTGAAAACTGGACTGATTCCGAAAAAAAGTATCACGAGATAGGAGAAAAGAGGACCGGTTAATAAAGTACCTACCACGTGATCGGTTTAAAATTCATGACATGTTCTTTTGCATTGATTCTGTGATATATTTTTTGGGGTTATTTGTGTGACATGTTCTTTTAGACCAGTCCTGTAATATGTCACAGGGGGCAATGGATCCCCTCCTAGGGCAATCCCAAGTTAAAGTTACCGATCCCTATCAGAATGAACCAGTTACGTTACATGTCCTGAGATAGATCCTTTTTCCCGCAATAATTATAACATCACTAGGCAAAATACTGACGCTTTAAAAAGCGTTGAAAAAGCATTGGGGGAACAAATTTTCACTGTTGGCATAAAAGTGGCTTTTTGAATTTCGTATGGTGATGGCCGATTAGAGATTATATGCGCCAGAGATTGTGGAAGCCATAGGCATTCCACATGGCTCAGTGGTTTCAATTTTGAATGATCACTTAGGTATGAGAAAGCTTTCCACTAGATGGGTGCCGCGTTTGCTCACAATCGACAACAAACGCAATAGTGTGACAATTTGGTTTCCATGCCAAAAATCTATGAATTTGACTACGAATTGCTCCCTCATCGGCCCTATTCCCCATATTTAGCCCCGAGTGACTATTTCTTGTTTTCAAACCTAAAGATATGCCTCGACGGTAAGTGATTTGACTCTGATGATAGATTCATCTCACAAACAATCCTAATTTGATGACATCGACAAATCTTGTTTTTTTTTGAATTGATAAAAAAATTGAAGAAAGGTTGGTAGAGCTCAAAGGAGACTGTGTTGAAAAATAAAATGATTTTTTTTTATCCAAAACCCTATGTTTCATTAAAAAAGTCTTAAAATAGATTTTCCAATATAAAAAAGAAAATAATTATTTTTTTTTTTGATGTCGGGATTTGAACTCACGACGTCATATTGGCTACGCTAATATGTTATGATGGCGTAAAGTTTGTTGGAAACACCTTATCAAAGCTTGGAGAAAAAGTAGTAGCAGTTTCTGAATGGGAAATTAAGTCAATTTAAATATATTTTAATTTCAATTTAATTAAAACAAAAAAATCATTAAATTAATCTTTACCGAATTTTTATTATACCCCCTACAGCATTTTCGTTACAGAGAATAAAAAAAAAATTATAAATTGAGGAATTTGTTGTTGCCATGAGAAAGCAGTTTTTGTGATAAAATTTTTTTTTTGTGGTGAGAATAAAATTTGAGGTGAAAACCAATTTTTGAGATCATCTCTTGGCGTCTGGGGTAGATATATAACAAAATGTTTTATAAATAAAATTGTAAAGAGAATTACCATTAGATTTATTTTTGCTTATTTGCCATACCAAACTGCTCGGATGGGTTAAAACCATCAACCCCGCATTTCAGTGGACATACAGGCCGACATGGCTAGACCTGCTTAGAATTAATAAGGAAATAAATTTTACTGTATTACAAACGGAATGACCCATTTCCAAAAAGTGCCTTACAAATAAATGAGTCCTTACAAAATGGAATTTATATTTAAGATTTCTAGCCGTTAAGGCGTAATTTTCGATCTTGAACCTAAATTATTCTAAACCCAGCAAAACTTTGGTAATGGGTGCGATATTCTCATGCGTTACCTTGTAATGATAGCTCGTTACCTTTTTCATTATTTGCAAGCATAAAATAATAAGTTACTCATTATTGATTACGTAATATATGATTTATAAATGTAAAGTAATAATTGAAATATTTTTGAAAATTTTTAGATACATTACTTTGTGTTTTTTTGTAAGCAATGTATGTTTCTTTTGACAACACTAGCGAAAAAACGAAGCGCAACAATTCATTTAAGTTTAAAGCAATCAAATACTATATGCGTCAATAGCTCAGTGGGTAGAGTTCTTGGCTGGCAACCAGATTTCCCTGGTTCGATTCCCATCTTGACCACATTATTTTTAATTACAAATATTTTCAATAAATTATTTGTAATACCTTTTTTTAAAAATCCTCTTTTTTAAAAATCTGTATTTAGACACATTACTTTTTACATTCTCGTAACCATATAAGTAACCCCTTACATTATCACATCTAAAGTAATGGGTATATACATTACTTTGAGGATCATCGCCTGTAAAATTCATCAATGCAGTAAGGTGTAAAGTAATCCATCGGCCCCTATGACTATACATTACTTTACTTATTATTTGGTAATGTGTGGTTTTGCTGGGAACTTAAATTAAACCTCGTCTTGTAACCTTTTTTTTGCGTTTACATCTTGCATAATTAAAAGTCTGGCAAAAAAGAAAAAGGCATATCTCCTCTATCATAAATAAATATTTCACGTAACTTAGAGGAATCCTATTTGCATTTCCATGGTAAACAATGTATTATCTTATAAAATGTTTATTATATGTCATTAAGTGTGATGTCACAACAAATTTTTATCTCTTCAATTACATAAATATGAAATTATATATATTTATAAGTAATTAAATCAATATTGCTGTTATGAAATATCAATATTTTTATAAAAAGAAACAAATAAATTACTTATATTTCAGAATTTAACACACTTATTTTAAAAAAGAATCTTCAAAATATTCGCTCATTTTATTTTATCTTTTGTAGTTTTTGAGATATGACCTATTTTCAAAAATATATAACAAATATTTATATAACTAGAATTAGGAGTTTATAGAGCCATCTTTAAAATTTCTGATGTCTATAGTGTTTGATAACAGAATTACAAAAACAAAAATCATTTCTAAATATATTGCAATCGCTTCTTTAATATTTTTTAACTCATTATTCGCACAATTTACTCCTTCCAAAACAAACGTACCTACCTTCGAAAATAAAGATATAACGAAATATTTTTACAAAACAAGACATTGACATCTAAAAACAACTTAAAAAAAATATTGAAAAAATATATAAAAACAAGTGAATGACAGTTGTAAAACTACTGCATAAAATTAAATAGTTAGAAAAAGAAATAAGAAATCAACTGGGAGCTTCAACTAAGAAATAAGCAAAAACAATAAAAGTATCAATACAGTAGTAGTGGCAGTTAAATAAGTAGCTACTGTGATGCTGAAATAAAAATTGTACAACAACAACAACAGTAACAGAAATAGTAAAAAAAAATACTAACGTGCCAATAGCAACAAACAACAATTGCAGATAGTATATATGAAGTTGGAGTATGTTTAAAAAAAATGTATATACACTTATGCCTGTATTTACAAGATACTTTTTTTTTAACAATTTCCAAGGTTTACAAAATAATGTTTTTCGTCAGATGCTAAGAAAGAAATTCTGCCAGTATTATAAAGCATAGGGACTATTCCAAACACCTTCAGATTTTCATATTCTGAATGCTTAAAACTTTCTTATCGGCAGAAAAATTGTCAGAGAAACACTTCTATGAATTTTCTTAATATTTAAAAATAAACATACTTTTTTTTAACAGTAAAAAATTTGTTTTTTTATAAGAAAATATTATTTATTTTTTTAAATATTTTTATATAAAAGTCCAATTTTAAGCTCGAAGAATTTTAAAGTTATGAAAAAAAGTATTTACAAATAGTATTTAAAATAATTGTAAAATTTGCCAGTTTCCAACTGAAATTTGTCTGTTACCACTAAAATCAGTTGACACAACGGAATATTGGTTTCAACCACAAAAATTCGCTTATACAATTGAATTTTGGTGGCGACTTTACTATTTTAAAAGTGAAGCATCCGTGTCGGAAAAGGAACTATCCCAGGGACCGGTCACTTTAACATGGACTTGTCCTAGGAGGGGTTTAATTGCCCCCTGTGACATGTCACAGGACTGGTGTAAAAGAACATGTCATTACTTTTAAACCGGTCAGGTTGTAGGAACTTAAGGAACAGAATCTATTTTCACCTATCTCATGATATGTATTTTCGGAACCGGTCTAGATTTTACCTACACTCAGAATATTATTTAGTTAACTGTTTGTAGTTTAATAAAAAAAGTTTTCCGTTCCATTTAAAAATAAAGGAACATACATTTATTTTTCAAAGAAATATCTATATTAACCTTTTTCATACATTTATTCGAAATAAATTACTATCATTTACCATTTTTTTTCAGTTTCATTTATTTTTTCATTTGTTTGAAATTTAATAAAAAATTTACACACAAAACGGAAACTTGTGGTTTTTTTGTGTCCGTAACAGTTATTACAAATTTTAATTTTGTTTGCTGTCGTTTCAAAAAAAAATATTCATATAATTTCAAATTAGTTTTTTATTTAAATTGGTTGTATATATACAAAATTTTTCAATACAAATTACTAGAACTTCATAAACACACATACATACACAAACACATTTAAACAAAAAGTGTCTGTAGCTATGCATACATACATTTTATATTGTACGAGTATTAAAAAAAAATTATAAAAAAGGGAAACAATTTCAAATAAATGAAAAAAAAAACATTTATTTTTTAAGGATTGGTAGGTCAAATTTTGACATTTTTTTATATCATTTATTTCTTACGGATGTGTCAGTTGATTAATTTAAATGAAAATTAAGTACAGGTTGGTTGAAAAGTTCCTGCGCTCACCAAGAGATGGCACTGCTAGCTCCAAACTTTTTTTTCTCAAGTTGGTATAACTGTCCTGAGAACACATGCAAAGTTGCAAGTCATTCTGTCAATTCTTTCTTTGTTTACAAGCCATTTGAGTTGACGTGACATTGTTTTTTTTAATATCGAAAAAATTTAATATCGTGCAGTCATTAGATTCTTTGTTTTGAAGGGTTTAAAAGCAAAGGAAATTTATGAATAATTGTTAGAAGTGTATAAGGAGTCCTCACCTTCAAAACGCACCGCAAATTTTGTGCTGGTGAATTTAAACGTGGTCGTACCAGCCTTAAAGACGATCCACGCGAAGGACGACCAAAAATTGAAACAAGAACGTTTACAGTTGACAGAAGCTGGTTGTTCAGCTCCATAGCACATGAAGTCACAACGATTAGCAAAGAAGGTTATGGCATCAGTTTTTTGGGATGCAAAAGGAATTTTGTTGATTGATTATCTTCAGAATGGTAAAACAATCAACTGTGAATATTATTGCAGCCTTTTGGATTAGCTGGATTACAAAATTCGTGTGAAGACCTGGTTTAAAGAAGAAAAAATCATTTTTCAACCTGCTCACAAAAGTGTTTTGACGATGGCTAAATTCAAAGAATTAAAGTACGAATTGCTTGAACATCCACCGTATTCACCAGATTTGGCTCCCAGTGACTACTATCTCTTCAGAAATCTCAAACAATTTCTTTGTAGAAAGCATTTTTCGTCGAATGAAGAGGCCATAGCAGCCGTAGACGGTTATTTTGCAGAGCTTCCGGAAAACCATTATAAGGATGGGATAAAATTATTGGAAGATCATTGGAACAAGTGTATTGAGCTTCTAGGAGATTATATTGAATAAAAAAATATATTTCGTAACAAAAACAGTATTGTTACATTTCGAGCGCAGAAACTTTTCAACCAACCTGTAGACCGATTTTTAAATGAAATATTATTTCTTTTAAATGATATTTTCAGTTAATTTAACTTACAAACTATTTTAAGTGTACCACAGGTCAGGTCGCAATTACCAACTAACCCCTTTTTCCCGCAGGGAACATTCAGAACATTTTTTTACTAATTGATATGTTGCTTTATTTTAAAGGGGATAGAAAAACTATGAAAGGTGGTGAAAGATGACGAACATCAAATATGGCTACACAAAAATTGCGTGAGATGATAAATCTGATGGAGAATTGGCTACACTGTTATTGTGCGAGATGATAAATCTGATGGAGAGTTGGCAAAATTGTGGAAGATTTTTATTTTATAGCCCTGTTATGTAGTTTTACTTCGCTTGGGGTTAGCTGATATAGGAAAAAGGAGGACGTTGCGATAAATATGATAGTCATATTAATTTTCTAAATTGATGTTGCTGTTGCTGTTGCTGGGGATGGAACCCGCAACGTTCAATGTAACAGTTCAACACGCTAACCATTGTTTCCCCAATGCTTCTCCTACGCTTTTTAATTAGTCGGGCTTTCTGCCTAATGATGTTATCATTTTGGAATTGGGAAAGCACTTGTTGAAGTCCCTTGCCAGTCC
Source organism: Eustalomyia histrio (assembly GCA_949748255.1). Classification (NCBI taxonomy): domain Eukaryota; kingdom Metazoa; phylum Arthropoda; class Insecta; order Diptera; family Anthomyiidae; genus Eustalomyia; species Eustalomyia histrio. The sequence continues at coordinate 27,191,237 of OX456525.1, forward strand.
TTTCCCGTTTGAATTTTTCTGACAAATTGGTTGGTTTTGCATATTTTATTAATGAAATTGAAACTTTTGTTATCTTTTTTCATTAGTTCAAATATGTCAAGATATTAAAAAAAATATAGTTTTATATGAAAATTAACCTTTCTCTCGATTTATAAAATTTTTTATACAAAAAAATTTAAAATCGATTTACATTAAAGTATTTTTTTCTGGAATGTATCGTGTTAATCACAGGATAGGTGTATTTATATTGACAGTTGCAACAGAGAAACAGACAGACATCCATGATAACGCGTAAACAACTTCTCTTTTTTTTGCTGTCAATTGTTGTTATTATTGCTGTTGCTGCAACGGTGTACATGAAAAATTATAGCATCCCAAGTTGGAATTATAGATGGTAATAAAAAATCACAAATAGTCTAAAAGAACGAGCAAAGCACTAAATACAAATTGTTTGCCTAAGTTTAAAATAGCTTTAAAATATTCGTTTGTTTTTTTTTTTTTTTTGAAAGTCACGGGTCAGGAAAACACTGAATTCGAAAATTGTGTATTTTTCTATCAACTATATATTTTTAATTTATGCCAAAAGGGTTTAAAATTTCTTTAAAAAGTGGTTTCAAATATTTTTAATTTTCATAAAAATTTTAAAACCTGAATTTAATTTAGATTTCATTTAATCAGTTGGCATCCACCCTTAATAATAAAATTAAAATGAAATATTTTTCTGTGTTTAGTTTAGAACTTTTTTTTGTAAAATTACTAGGATTCTTGTTTTTCGAGTGTTTTCCCAACACTGTAAATCATTGGCATCACAGTGGAACAGTGTTATCAATTGGGCGTAGGGAACACACTGGTACCATACATTACGGTGCTTTGCCAATGCCCTTCGTAATTTTCTACCTGGTTATCTATGCAGTAAAACAATTCCTCCCCAGCAGCATCATCATTATTATCTTTGGTAGCAGCAATAATAACTGCATGCTGTTTTATAATGTATAAGAGTTTGGAAAACATTTTTATGATGTAGTTTTAACTTATTTTGTTTTTCCCCCTTTTTGCGAATCATTATTTGCTGTAGTAAATGTCAGTAGAATGATATGAAAATAACAACAACGAAAAAACTTATATATTGAAAGTGTTTTGACAGGTTTTGGGGAGTAGTAATATGTATACTTACTGTCTTCCAGAAATAAAAATTGGTAAAAGAGAAAAAACGTAAAACACGAACAGATAAAAATTGAATGTTTTCATATTTTCTTTTTTTAAAATGGACAAAAAATTATAAATATAATATTTAACAAAATTTAACTTATATTTTAAGGGCTTTAAACATTTATAACTTTAATTCTTATTCCTTGATTTTCCTGCAGTTTTAATGAATTCCTTTACTTACAATAGTTTACTGTTTTCCTTTTTACAAGAATCTTAAATTTCAACATTAATTAACAACTAAAAACGTAAATATTGTCTCATTTTAAGCCAAACAAGCACTTAAAAGGTTTTAGTTTATAATATACACAAAAAAAAAAAACCGAAAAAAAGCTTAAGATGGCAAAAATTCAAAAGTCACGTAAAAGACTCTTATATTACACCACCACTGTGACCAATTCATGCTAACATTCAATATTAAAGAAACTACAACTATTCGATTAAAAGAAAAATAAGATTTAGCATGTTTTTAAACATCCCGAATAAACTGAACCTAAACTCAAATTACTTAAGACATGATAAACCTTAAACTCGCGTAACGGCCTTATTTTGGTATTTTAATAAAAAAGTAGTATAAATGGGGTGCAAACTCCATAAGCAAGAAATATGAATCTTATTAAAGAATAAAAATCCCTAGAAATTGAATTGAAATAGTATTTTGTTATTTAAGTCTTAAGTACTTTTTCTTTAATATTATGTATAATGCTTTTGCAAAATTAGTGGTCAAAACTCATGCCACAATTTAAAGAAAATTTGTAAAAGGCACCATGTATTTATGGCTAAAGTATTGTGTTAGAAAACTAAAGTCAAAGGGGTGTATAATTTAAAAATGAAAAATTCACAACAGATGGCGTATCTTTTTCACATGGTTCATGCCTTTAATAACTTAGTCATTGAACGAAATACATGCTTCGAAAATGTTGAGTTTTGTGCTTACAAACAACATTCGGTATATTTTGTTTTACGCTTCTTTTTGTATGGAATTTTACCCATTAGGAATAGGTTTATTTTTTCCAAACTAAAACTGTTTGGTTCAGAACCGATTGCAGAAACAGTAAAAGAACTGGTTTTGGGGCGGTGAAACCTTACATTTTGAGTCCCAGGAAACAGTTCTAGAACCTGTTTCAAGAACCTGTTCTAGAATAGATTCAAAGGTAACCTGTTCTAAAAAATATTTCTGTGAATTAAAAGCATTTTATTAGGTTTTTCCGATTTTTTCTAATACCCTGCATAGAGTTACTGTTACCAATAACATAAAAAAACTAGTACACAAATCAGTAAAAAAATTGCAGTCGGTCAAGCCCGAACATGGGATACCCTACAGCACAATACCGAATTCCGTGAAGGGGCCTGATTCAAAATACTTTTTTAATCAATTTTTCAGTAAATGTAAGAAGAAATCTGAGAAAAATTGCTGGAAAGGTTCATTTAAGCAAAAACCGTTAAGGAGGGCTTAGATAGGGACTGGATCTCAATGTGGTGCAATATCATATAAATTTGGAGCCATGATTTATGGTTATGGTACAACAAAAACAATAAAATAAATGTGTAAGGTGTTGCAGAAATACAGGGTGGTCCAAATAAAGGTATCTTTTTAAATCATATGTTATTTTAACAGTGATAGATTTTTTCTTTTTGGAATTATGACTATCGGTCAGTATTATACCTCCGCCGTTGTTCAAGCGAATCATTTTGGTCCGCGGAGGTACGATACTGACTTTTAGTCAATATTTTGAACAGAAAAAATATATCAGTGTCAAAATAACATATGACCCTTTATACATGATTTTAATGGAATTCAGATATAAACTTACTATGGGAGTACGTCTGATTATGGTTGGTTTTTATAGAATTTGAATAGCGTTCGTCCTTGGGAGATGCTCATGAGACAAATTCCATCTTAAGAGTTTAATATTTGGAGACCGTATTTTGATGACAAAATTTACATGTGCAGATAGACGGTTGGATGGTATAATACCAAAATATTTTTGGTATTTACTGATATCACCACAATTTTATAATACCCTGATCGCGAAGTGGTGTAGGGTATAATGAAAATGTTATGGAGGTGAAAGTCTTTTATGAATGGGAAAACAATTTTTCAAGTGAGACAAATTATTTGAGATGTAAAACTATATTTGTGATGATGAAAAAAATGTATGTCAAAATAATATATTATTTACCTCTATTTAGGTGTGTGGTTTAAAATTAGGACAAAACATCTCAGCAAAAATAAATGGAAGCGATTCTTACCAAAATCAATTTTTCATCGATTCCAAATTATCATTTAGTATTGATTTTTCTCAACTTCAAAAAAGTAATTTTGAATAAAATTAACACTTTTCAAGTCTATGAAGCGCAACAACAGACAATGTTAAACGGTAACCACAGATATTTACATATAAATATAACATTTATAACTACGGTTAAGTTCTAAACTTTAGTTATCAAGTTTGAGTATCAATTTTTAACTTACAACTTACCAGATTTAAAATTTTTAAAATCGTAGTTATCAGTACAAAAAGTAAAATATTTATTATGATATGGTTGCGAAATGTGTTGCTTTCCCTCGAAAGGGGATAGAGGAGAGATGAAAGTTGGTGAAAGATGAAAGACTTCAAATATGGCAACACTGTAATTGCGCGAGATGATTAATCTTAGAACAGTTGTTGTTCGCCTTCTGATAGGGACTTGGCGAAAATTGTTGAAGCTTTTTTGTTTAATAGCCCTGTTTTGTTATTTTACTTCGGTTGGGTTAAGTGCTATTAAAACACCGAAGGAAGAGAAAAATCACACATATTATTTTTTAAATTGATGTTGCCGTCGCTAGGAATCGAACCCGCAACATTCTGTGTAACAGTCCAACGCGCTAACCATTACACCACAACGCAAATCAAATAACAAATAAAGCCCGATCACTGAATGTCCCGTTATAATTCATCCGAAAGTCAAACTTTAACAACAGCAATAACAAATGTGTCAGTTAAATTTCCAGGTAGAAACTACCGGGACATTGTGAAAATGAAGCTAAGACCTGATTACTTATGTCCTGTTAAAATTTAAATTCAAAATTTATTTGGCCACATCAATAGATCTCATTTTCACAGCTACTTTTGCTACATTTTTTATTGAGTCATTCAAGAATAAAAACAATATTGAGCGCCCCGGTAGGCTAGTTGGTAGCGTGCTAGATTATCAGTGCGGGGGTCGTGGGTTCGATTCCCACCATAGTCTACAACGAGCCGAAAACCTTCGTTGCTAGTGCTCGGTTAGGGTATTAAGATATAATTTGTAATTATATGTTTAATAAAATAAATAAATAAAATAATAAAATAAAAACAATAAATTTATTGTTTAGAAATTCCTAATAATTGATAAATTTAAATAACTAATGAATCTGTTTTTTAGGTTTAAAAATTTTATCGATTTTTTTTTTTCAATTTCAAAATGTCATATTTTTTTCTTTACTATTATAAGTTAGTATATTTACAATCTTTGTGCGTAAATTTTTTTTTTTAACAAAACAATAAAAATTTTTGGCATTATGTGTTTAATTGTAAACAAATAGTGTGTAAAAATACTGCGTATGTGTATTATTGTATATGAAAGTGTGTACAGTTTTACGCATTTGGTGTTTATATTTACCGAATTTTCGTAATATTACATAAAAGTTTGCCCATTTTGTAGTAGTAATTTTACAAGCATTTTTTAGAATGTAGGATATTATTTAACTGATGATTTTCTGAAATTTTACTAAAATTCACCAATTTGTATGGAAAATTTCGTGGTAAACTTTACATTTTATCTGGCGATGTTAAAGGCTCTAGATTTATTTTAAAAACTGCTCGGGAGGACTTCTATTAATCTAGATAAAAATGAGCAGGCCCCTCTTGAATTTCAGGCCGGTGATCAACATTTCAACATACAGACAGACGAACTTAATATTGCTAATCGGCTAAAGAATATATACGATCAAGTACATATACAAATTTTTTGGATTGTTAGTCCTATATTCCAATATGTTACAAAGTGATATATACCCTCACCATATGTAATGGTGGGTATAAATATGCATAATAAATTAGAATTCAATAAGTCAATTTAAAAAGTCTACACAAATTTTTAGTAAAATTAATTTTTTTTTACATTTAAGAATTTCTTTCATAATGATGATTTTTTTCGAGCTAGGGAAACAATTTTAACAAGAATTTGTTCAACATATTTTTAAATTGTGTTTTTTTAAGTTTCTACACGCAAAGAAAAAACATAGTTGGGGCAATCATATTCGAAGAGCATAATATATTTTTGGATTTATGGTTGTGCCAACCATAGTCGTGCCATAATATGGTTATCATATTATGATAATAAAATAATTATATTTTTACCATAATATAGTACCTACAGTTATATTATGATTCAAAAATGACCATATTATAGTCCTAAATCAACATGTTATATTGAATTTATCATAATATGATCGCACGTAATCATAGTTTGCTCAAAATGTTATCATATTATTGTCCCTCATAACTATATTATGATTCCTGGATTATCATTATATGATTCCTAATCTAAGAAAATTTCTTAAAGGAAAAGTTTTTAGAAACTATGAAAAAGCTCTTTAAATTTAAGAATATTTCTACTAGAAAAAGTTCTTAAAATCTAAGTATTTTTCATGATGAAAAGTCTTCAGAATCTATTAATTTTTCCTTCAAAGAAAGGCCTTAGAATATAAGTTTGAAGAATCTGAGAATTTTAGTTTAAGAAAAAGTCCATAAAATCTAAAACCCTTTTAATCAGGAAAATTTCTTAAAATCTAATATTTTGTGTAAGGGTTCTACAGGCTTTTTCTCATAAAAAATATTTTATTAATATTTTAAGAACTTTTTACAAGAAATAAATTAATAAACACATTTAAAAAAAATCTAATTGTTTTTACTGAAAAGATTAGTGTAAATAATATTATTTGTATAAGGAATTTTCGAAAAACCCCTTTAAAAAAATCTTCTAAAGCCAAAAAAAAAAAAAAAATAACTGAACCTTAATGGGTCAATTGATGAAATGTTTTAATGACATGGGAAAGTTATTTTCTATCCATCTGATTTGTTTTAGTAAACAATATTTAAGACATTTTGAAGTAAAAACAAGCTGACTGAACTGAACTGATAAAATTATGGTTTTACTTGATGTATAATTATTTATTGACTGGCAGCAATCATTGCATAATTATCATATTTTTTTCATAGTCAGAATTTTTGTTACCACAGTATGGTTACAGCCAATCATGTTATAAAAAAGAAGGTGCTAATCATAAAATAGTAAACTATTTACTAAATAATTATTGTAGCGACCATGTTGATGGTAAAAAATCCAATAACTTGGTTATGACAACCATACTCTATTGCAGCAAGCACAATATAGTAGCAGTGATCATATTGCAACCATGTTTTTTCTCTGCGTGTACTAAAAGTTAGCAATTGAAGAAAGAAGGAAATAAATCAAGTAGAAGTGTATTAAAGTAAAAATAGTGAGAATGCTAGATTTCAGTACATGGAAAGTGTATAATTTTCTTGTGCTGATGTTTGTAACATAATTAGTGGATTATATAGCTTTTAGTATCGCAATCGAATCTAAATACAATTTTGAGTTGCCCATTTCGTCCGTCTGTTCACATGTCCGTATAGGAAAACTACAGGTGGCAATTGTAAAGAAAATTTAACGAAATTTGGTATACAATTTTGTATTGACCCAAGTACAAACTCTGTAATCGGTACACGTTTTGACTTAGTAGCCAAACATAGGTGCTATTTCAATACCATTTTACAGCAATTATTTTCAGATATTTCTTAACATTTTCTGCCTCTTTAATTTTTCCGCTCAAATAATAAGGTTAAGACCTTTTACCACAATTAGTATCGCTTACCACAATTTATGACCTTAATTATACTATAGTGTAGGGTATCCCATGTTTTATCATGACCGACTATAATTTTTTTTAACTTGTTTTTATAAAAAGATAGTAAAATGCATATCATTTCGCAACAGAAGTTGAGAGTTTTGAAAAAACACAACACACACACAAAATTACAATAAGACAAAGTCAAGGAACGTTAAATCTAGCAAATATCTCTCTTTTTAAAAAAATATATACAATATACAAATATACATTTTGCGTGTTGCTGCTTCTTTGGTTACTTTAGTTGCATGGTTTTAGCTTTCGACGACTGCTATCCTGGCAATGCAGTCAAGCAGGAAAACATAAATCTGGCTAAGCAGAAACTAAAGCAAACTTTGTGTGTGAGTGTATCTCTTTGTACGGCTGGGTTTTTTCTTCTAAAAAAAAAGAAAACAAGTTTTTTACGAAAATACGAAAAAACATCTTAAAAAAGCTAAGAATTTGTTTTAGTATGTATTATGTGCTATGCATACATAAAGCCAATGGCCAACATATTTTTTTATTTTTTGTTTTTCGACCATTTGAAAAGCAAACAGACAACTTTTAAGTCTTATTTTTTTTTTGTGATTGTTTCTTTCAGTTTTACTGAAATCTATACATATATTTTAAAAAGTTAAGTTATTTTCTGTTTTTATTTGTTAGTTTTTTTTTTAATATTTTTTATTTTCTACAAACCAAAGTGTTGTTTTTTTTTTGTTGGTTGGTCGGTCTTCTGTTTTGAACATCCTTAGGGCACATTTATGGTCATGAATGGTTATGCTAGCAATGTTGGCAGTTTCAGTGTCTTTTTCTATGTTTTTTTTTTTTGCGGGTTTGTTTTAGTTTCTAAAAGCTTAAATGTCATAGCCATTCAATACGTGTTGTAAAATAGAAAGATCTCTTTGCAATATTTTTTTATGTTTTGAATGTTTTTAAGCAAAAAAAAAAAATTATAAAAAAAAAATCTATTTGAGGTTTTGTCAAAACTTTTTTTCTTTTGATTTCTTTGGTTATGCTTTTTATTAAGAAAATGATAAGGTTTCTATTTTGTAACATTTATCTTAAGGTCAATTTTATTGTAGAGAAAGAAAAACATCAGATGATTAGTTATTAACAGAAAATAAGGATTTGAGTTGGGTGAAATTTTAAGATTTGTAAAGAAAATAAAAATATATTATTTTCTCTCGCATAAGGACCTTAAATATTAGGAAATTTTATTTTAGCAAGATATTTAATGAAAATATTTATACATCACTTTAAATAAGAATTAAAAGACTAAGTTTGAGTTTTAGTCAAATTAAATTAAAAATTTGATTATTAAATAAAATAAACTAGTAAAACATTATTAGCCGCCGCGACGTTTAGCTTAAATCGGCTGACGACTGATCCGCTAAATAATCTTGAATAAATTGAAGAATACAGAGCCGCCTTTCCGAAAAATCCTTTAGGCTCTGGACGATTAAGCCGCTGCCAACATTTTAGGTCGGAAGAAGTCGGAAAATATAGAGTTAAATTGTAATTTGAAATTGCCGAAAGAGTTAATTTTAGCAAATACCGCGTCCAATAAATATTTCATCCATACATGGGCGGTTGTGTATCCCCAAAATACCACTTTAGCCGAATTCACAAACGAATATAAAAAATTTCATTTAAATCAGGTAGACATAATATAAAATATTTTCTCTCGATTACAACAAAAAATATCAAAAATTCATACAAAAAGTAAACAAAAAAAAAACCCCAAATTCTGACTAATGATCTTACCTGGTATTGTTTTGCCATGATTCAAATATAAAGAGTGGTTAAATTTTAAGTGCCGATGTTGATTTTGAATATTTATTTACTTATTTTATTTAATATTAATCATATAATTACAAATTATATGTTAATACCCTAACCGAGCACTAGCAATAAAGGCCTTCGGCTCGTTGTAAAGAAAACAGACCAGAGCCTCTGGTGGGAATTGAACCCACGACCCCCGCACTGATAAGCTAGCACGCTACCAACTAGCCTACCGGGGCGCTCAAGATTTTCAATAAAACACAAATAATTTAGGAAATTATTGTCATTTGTTTTTATTTAGATAATATGGTATGGTTCAATTATGTATGGAACCAAATGGCCGCCGCTAACTAGGCAGCACAACTCCATCCGATGGTCCAAATTTTCGATGAGGCATAATTGAGGTTATATGCCGTTAATGTGCCGAATTATCTCATCATTTAGCTCTGGCTTATCGATGTATACCTTTTCTTTCAAATAACCCCAACGATGTGAAATCACATGATCTTGGCGGCCAATTGACATCGCCACCACGTGAGATAACACGGCCATTGTTTCGTTAGTTGTGTAGCAAATGGCACCGTCCTGTTGAAACCAAATGCCGTCCAGGGTTATATTCTCAATTCCTGGCCGCAATAAGTTCGTTATCATTTCGCGATAGCGAACTCTAACGGCGAGTCGAGGTTGACTGCTATTCTGCCACACTATCGCAAACAATAGCAATGTTTTCCGTAGAACGAACTTAGCGAGCATGCACAGGTGTTTTTCTCGTTTCCTACAAACCCGATTTGCACAATTATCCCGATTGTGGACACATTTGGTTGATTATGCTGACCAAAAAAATCACAAAGTGCGTTTTGATTTGAACGCCCATTTTCATAATAAGCCTGAATAACTTTAACGTGTTACTTGATTGCGTATCTTTCCATGGTTCAAATTGAGTTAGTCTGAAATTGAAAAATGTCAAATGAACACCGGCCCTTAAAACTTAACCACCCTTTATTTATATTTGCGACCTGTAGTTTGATTAAAGTTAATTTAAGCAAATATCAAGGACTGTGGGGACTGGTCTGATTTTTGTTTAATTTTCAAGGCGCGATTTATGTTCCAATATAATGTCTACAACCCAAATCAAATTTTATTTATATTTGGCTGCGGACTGACTGACTGGCTTACTCAATTCATTCACTCAACAACGTATGATGATTCCTTCTCTGGCAGGGATTTTTTTTTGGAAATTTGTGCGGGTAGGAACAAAATGGGGAATAGTCTAGACACATAAAATTTATAATATATCTTCCTTGAAGTATGGGCTAATTCACTGATAAGTTACTTTTTGGAATTTTCGCCAGCAAGGTAGTTCGAAAACAGTTCAAAAGGGGAAAAGTCTCCCCTTTTCGCTAGGAAAGTGGTAAGAAATGAGTTCAAAAGGCGAAAGATTCCCTTTAGGGTGTGCCCAAAACGTAAAATCTTAAATATGTATTCCCTGGGGAATGGAATAATTCCCTACTGAGTTACTTTTTGGGTTCGGCCTGTCAAACCTGCTTTGGGTAAAATTCTGAATTTTATAGAATGAGTGGAATTGAAACACTAAAATTGAAACGTAAAACAAGACAGGCGTGCCTTAACCCTAGTGGTTAGAAACCTGAAGTTTCAAGAAAGTGTTATTTTTTTGGAAGGAGAAGCAACACTCAGGAAATTCTTCCTACTAGATAATGCGTTACTTTCTTCGGCAAGGGGATAGAGAAGAAAGCGAGATACTAATTCTTACAACAGTTGTTGCCCGCCATCTGATGAAGAGTTAGCGGAATTGTTGAAGCTTTTTAAGTTCATTGCCCTGTTTTGTTATTTTACTTCGGTGGGGTTAAGTGCTATGGGAACAACGAGGGAGGAAGTTGCGTTAAATAGGAGAGTTAAAAACTCTTACATATTATTTCTCTAAATTGATGTTGCCATCACTGGGAATCGAACCCTCAGCATTCTGTGTAACAGTCCAGCTAATTACTACACCACAACGCCCAATAATACAGAAAAAAATATAAATAAGTATGTGTCCCTTGGATTATGGGCTATTTCATTGATAAGATACTTTTAGGATTTTTTTTTTTTGGAGGTCAAAAATGAAAAAGTCTGGCCTATCGAAACTCCCATCAAAACCACACATAACCAAATAATTGGTAAAGTAATGTATAGCCATAGGGGCCGATGGATTACTTTACACCTTACTTCATTGATGAATTTTACAGGCGATGAGACTAAAAGTAATGTATATACCCATTACTTTAGAGGTGATATTGTAAGGGGTTACGAGAATGGAAAAACTATATTTTATTTAAATTATTTGTAATTAAAAATAATGTGGTCAAGATGGGAATCGAACCAGGGAAATCTGGCTGCCAGCCAAAAACTCTACCAACTGAGCTATCGACGCATATAGTATTTGATTGCTTTAAACTTAAATGAATTGTTGCGCTTCGTTTTTTCACTAGTGTTGTCAAAACAAACATACCTTACCCATTTGCTTACAAAAAAACACAAAGTAATGTATCTAAAAAAATAGATTTTCAAAAATATTTTAATTATTACTTTACATTTATAAATCATATATTACGTTATCAATAATCAGTAACATATTACTTTATGCTTGCAAATAATGAAAAAGGTAACGAGCTATCATTACAAGGCAACGCATGAGAATATCGCACCCATTACAAAAGTTTTGCTGGGCTGCTTTGGTTTTGGGCTAATTCAATAAGAAAATACTTTTTGAAAGAGTGAAATTAAAATTGTAAATGAAATGGGATGGTATGCGTGGAATTGAAATATTGGAAGAGAACCAAATATTATATAACTTGAACGAATGAAATATATCGAGGAACAAATATAAATGAAACATTTAAAGCCATAACGCAGTTATATAATAAAACTCCTTTCCCAATTTTAATCAAAAGTATGTGTTATTGTTCTGAGAACTTTGGTGTTTATTTATAGTAAGGCGCTATGTGTATTTTTTTAATCAATTATTTATGTTTCATTTATTTTATATTTTTTTTTTTGATTTGCCACCAGAGAATAACCTTTCTTCCCATGGAATTCAAATAATAATGTTTAAAAAATAATATTTTTCTATTTACCAAGAATTTAATATTTATAAAAATAAAATTATTCCCAAAATGAAAATATCGATTTGTTACTCTTGACCTAACATAACCCTTTACTTTAAAACTACATACATCTTTTAAAAATAGCAACAACAAACTTCTCATAAAAATAAATCCAAAAGATCTTCCCCCAATGTATTCACAATTTATGCTATTGGCCATATAAACAACACACAAAACGCTAATAAAGTAAAGGAAGTTCTTAAACATAATTCCTCAAAAGGTGACTGTATATCAAACAGTTATTATAAAATTCACTTGTTCATCACAAGAACAACACAAAACACATAAGACCATTTTTAAAACCAAATATATATGCCGTAAAGTCTGTACAGCAATACAAATTTTTCAATGAAAATACACTTGACAAAAAAAAAAAACGGAAAAGAGGGTTGCTTAAGCAATTCTTTTGGAACAAAGAAGGGCTTACACCATTGATGTTGGTTATTAATTAAAAACAAAAGAAAATATATTCATCTTGGTTTATATTCGTATATTCAAAGAAAATTTATACAATAAGGAAACTAAAGTTTATTAAAAAAAAGAGAGATGTTGAAACAAAGAAAGGGTTAAAATAAAACAAAGCAACTAAAAAATATTGTAATATGAAAAATATAACATATGCCAATAATTTACGCTAGTTGCAAATATATATAGCCTTTTTTTTTTTTTTGCTAAAAAATACAGGGGAAACTATCACAAATAGATGTATGGATTGAAAAATTTACATTTTTCTATTTAATTTCAATTCTGTCAAATACTTCTATTGCAGTTTTCTAAAGATTTTACTGTAAATATATTTTTCATTTATATTTCACTCAAAATAAACCAAAAAAAAAAAGACAGAAAAAGACCCCTGAGTGTAGGCGCTGTTGTTCACTAAAGGGTTCTTTAACCTATATATAGTTTTTGTGTAAACAATTTCATTTTTGAGGGTTTATTATAATATTTTTGGCATGAGTTCAAAAACCCGTAAAATATACAAATGTACACCAACACATACATTTATATTACTTTTCATATTTGGGTGTTTTCTGTAGTCATAAACCCATAGATGGTTTATTTATACATTATGTGTACTTAACCTGTTAAATTTTATTTAAAGAAAGAATTGATTTTAGATTTAAAGATTTAGAAAATGTCTTTAATTTTATATTGCAACATTATTTTTGTTTATTTCTTTATAAAATTTAGAACTTTTAATTTACTTTATTTCCACACCCAAAGCCACTGGAAGAGAACCTTCGACTTTCACATTTATAGGGCTTTAACCATTTTGTAACCAAATTTAACTAAACTTTAATCAAATATTATTATTTTTAATTTAACACAAAATAAGTAAAATCATTAAATTCGGTTAATATAAAATTTTTTTATATCCACAACAGTACTTTTGTAAAAGCAAAATTTAAAATGTAAACATTTTTAAAATAAACCAAATTTGAGGTAAATATAAAAAGTTATTCACCTCAAGGATAATATTTTCGTCCAAAAATTGATTATTTTTAAGATTTTTTATTATTTTAAAAGTATTTGCTTTGTCTGAACCTCAAAAAAAAATTTCGAAATTCGCGGGCTGCGATTCTATAAAAAATAAAAAAAAAAATTTGAAAAAACATTAAAGAAATTAGTATAAACGAAAAATAAATTTTTTTGGTTTCATTAACCGAAATTTGTTATTTTTAATTACCCTAACAAGTATTAGATACAAATTCACACTTCAATTTAGGTGAAATTTGGAAATATGATAGCGAATTAAAATTTATTGTTTACTGTTTTTTTTTTTTCTTATGCGTCTTATTCTATCCTTAGGTAGTAAAAATGGTGCCCTAGTTGGTACTTTTTTCGGTTTATAAAATTAAATAAAGAAAATTAGAATTAACGGAAATATACACTATAAATAGTTTTTAAGTTAAAATTAAAGAAAATACCATTTAAAAGAATATATATTTCAATTAAAAGCAGTTATACTTTTTTCATTTAAATCAAATTTAAATGTTGTTTGAAGCAACTGACACATCAGTAAGAAACAAATAATTAATAAATTAGTTAAAAATAAATGTTAAAATTTTACCGAACAATTTTGTAAAAAATAACAGATTTATTCATTTATTATAAATTGTTTCCGTTTCATGTATTTTGGTTGTGGACCATATGTGTGTCTATGAAGTTCTTGTAATTTTAATTGAAATAATTTTGTATATAAACAAAAAATTTAAATAAAAAAAAAATATATTCGAATTTTTTTAATTCTTTTTTTTTTAAATACAGCAAACAAAATTTATATTTGTAATAACTGTAACGGAAACAAATAAACCACAAATTTCCGCTTTGTGGGTAAATTTCTAACAAACGAAAAAAATACATGAAACTGAAAAAAATCGATAAATGACAGTAAAACATTTTGAACAAATGTATAAAAAAGTTAAAATAAATATTTCTTTGGAAAATAAATGTATGTTCCTTAATTTTTAACTGAACTGAATACTTTTGTTTTAAAGTACAAACAGTAAACTACATAATATGCGGAGTGTTTTTTATAGGATCCTTCATGATACCATTTTTCTGTTGTTTAGTTGTTATTATTAAAGGACCTCGAAAGGATTTCGAAAATTGAAGTTTTTAAATTTGACCATAAAAAGTTCATTATTTTTGGGAAATTTGGCCACATTAAAATCATATTCATTCTAGAAAACCTTGCAAATCCATAACGTAAATTTAGAAATATTAAAATAATGAATTAAAATTTTGAAACAAATTTGAAAGTTTTTACAACATACACTCACCAAAAAAAAGTCTGTAATGGCAACTTAGAAATACTGAAAAAATACTTTAGACAAAATTGAAAAAAAATCTAAGGTATAAAAATTGTAAAAACATAAACGAATTTATTATTTGGTTTTAATTTGGTAATTTCTGTTTTTAAAAATATAGAGTAATTTTTTTTTTTATTTTTAGGGTCAAAACTTAATTGTTTTTAGAGCTGATTTTTAGAACTAAAAAAACTTTTTAGTGCTTTTTTAAGTGGATGTCCAATTTTTAGACATGAGTCGGTATCTTCACTCCCGATCCCTTTTTGTAATCTATTTAACATTTTCATGCAATTTAAGTTTGTAGGTGTAAGTTTTAATTAGAAATAAAATTTCCTTCAATATCCACTTTTTTAAAATTAGTAAATTTTTTTTTTTGCTAATTTTAGCAAATCGGTTTTCTAAAATTTGTAAAATGATTTCCGAAATTAGCAACAAAAATTTGTAAATATTCTGTAAAAAATCTGCAATTTGCAAAATGTAAATAGCAAAAAGATTTGCTAAATAATATTTTTACTACAAATCAGTACAAACATAGTAAAGTGAGATTGAAAACCGTTTACAAATTTTTCTACTAACTTTTTTTCTGAGTGTACAATAATTATGTTTTTAGTTTCTATGAGAACCATTAAATTTAACATTTGAAACTAAATAAATGCTATTTTGGTAAAGATAGTGCCCCAAACCGTCAACCTTTGGTCCCCAAATCTGTATATTTTTAATATTCAGGGGGCCAAAGGTTGAATTTTGTATGTAAATCTTAATTTAGTTCAATTAGATAATTAAATAATACGATAGATTAAAAATAACAGAAAATACCAAACTTCGGCCCGCAAAACGACGGGCAAACGTTAAAATTTTTTGTTAGTTCAATTCGCTTATAAAATAATATTGTAGATTGAAAAATATCAGAAAACCTCAACATTTGGTGCCAAGTTTTGTTTTTTTGCAATCCTTATCTTAAAACTTTTTCATGAAGGTTTTACAAAAATTTGACTGAATATAAGCAACGTTTAGTAATTGTATTTTCTACAATACTATTTTCACTTTACTAAATATTACAGAGTTATTTATGCTAACATACGCTAAATGGTCTGCGGACCTAGAATTTGTTAAAATTTTTGTAACAATAGCAACTTTTCTGTAACTTATACTAACTTTTTTATTTGATTTTGTTTCTTTAGCTAATTTAACACAGAGAGTTCTTTAACAATTACATACGAAACAGGATGACCTATTTATTATTTAAAATCCACAATTATCTAAATTTGTCACGCCAAAGTGAAAAAAGAAAAGCATTACTATATTTAAAACATCTCGTTATAAATTCCATTTATCTGATATTGAAAAACTAAAATTATTTAAGTATTGGATTTAATATTTCATATCAGGTGATAGTTTTTTGTTCATTAAAAATATTTTTAAACTGCTAAAGGGTTAACATTCCAAACCATTTCCAAATATCTATTTGGTTGCAATTTATTGTTTAGCCGTTTGTATTATTTTTATCAAATTGGGCGGAAACTCTATAAAAAACAAATATAAAATAACTATGTATACTTATTTAATAAATATGTTTTTGAAATGTTTTGTTGGTCTCAATAAAAGGTCAATATTTTGCAAAATCAAAAAAAGAGCAATAACATAAATGTATAAAATAACAAATGACATACTTTTATAAAATAAATATTTGTTTATGAAACCAAGAAGAAAATCTATCAAACAAAAATAATATATATATATTTTATTTCTTTTAAATTAACTTTTACTTAGTGTTAAAGAACACAATTTACATTTTAATTAACTTGACTTAACTAAACTTAAAACCACTCGAAAACTAGAAAACTTTGAAAATGGAAACTTTTATTTTTTGGAAAGTATTTAATACTTGTAGCAAATACTTAAGAAAACCACAATTAACAGGAGTACACCAAAAGTTGCTTAAAGAAAATGAAAGAAAAAGTTTTTTTTTCTTTTTTGCTAGAAGATTAAAAAAATATAAAAACAATTTTGTATAAGATAAACTTGAAACACTTTAAACTAAAACAATTTTCTTTAAAGTTTAAGAATTTTTCTGTACTATTTTTTTTAATAATGGTTATATTATTTATTTTTTTGTTGGTTTTGTGAAAAAATAAGTTAAATAAATAAAAAAATAAACCTTGCAGATAGGCTAAATTTTTTTAATATGTTATCTGGTAACCCCTTACAAATAATGTTGTATGCCTAATGACCCAGTTTAAATGTTAAAAAAAATACTCCCTTTAAATAAACTTTATTTTCAGTTTGTTAGCTGTAGTTTTCTCATAATATAGTATACACTCTATGAAAAAGAAAATTTATATTAAAAAACATCATGTCTAGAAGACAACAGCATCCTCTTCTTTATATGTATGTTATTTGCAAAAATATAACAAAAAAAGTCGGAACCAAAAGGATCTAAGCGGAAATTCATACTGTAATATTTACATTTTACACATATGAGGCCTTCCACACGAACTTCCTCGCTATCTGAAAACGAATGTCGGATTAATATCAAACCTACAGTGTGTAATGTCATTTATGCTACGATCAAAACATGGCGAAACTTTTTTTAATTTTCCAAACACAGAGCATGGTTAAATTCTGCCAGTAGGCGTGGTTAAACATAGACAGATTTATGATTTTTTATATAATATTTATTTATTATAATTTTTTGTTAATTTGACAAAATTAAAAGATTTTTAAAAGGGCAATTAGAAAAAACAACACAATATTTTTAACACAATTTTCTTTGTGACTAATAACTCAATTTATCTAAAAAACAGCCATAATTTTTTATTTCTAAAAATTTCTAGAATCAGAAAGTTTTAGTATGTTATTCGGGTTCTTTTTAAAACAAAAAAATCCCAAATCTCATTTTAAATTAATTCTTTTATATATCCCAGCAAAATAAAATGGATGTTATTCTTTACGAATCTCTTTTTCAGAACATCCAAAGAAGTTGATAGGCAAATTTTTCGATTTGTAAGAAGTCATTTTAAACAACTTCCAAAATGTTGATATTAACTCCTACTAGTAAAAAAAAATTATTTAGTTGGTCCATAAATTGTTAATTCCTGCAGTCATTAAATGCCTTATTGAAAACATATTTTGCATACCAGTGATAACCACTTTATCCTGGTCGAAATAATAAATTTTGGCGTGTTCAAAATCATATTTTTAACATTAAAACAAAGCCACTCCCTATATTTATTTTGTAGTCCCTATATTTAACAACTTCCGTAAACTAATGAAAAAGTCCATCTGCTCATCAATTTTTCATAGCACCGAAACAAACTACTTCCTGCCGATGACACGCCAATGTTAAAATCATTAATGATTCACCGAAATTTTCACAACTTCGTGTTCAGTAGATGTAGTGTTTAACTACTTCTTCCTCAGCTCTTATTTTGCTGGGATGTATTAGGGACACCTAAGCGTATAATTAATATAATTAAGTATACGTACTGATAATACTGATAATTTTGAAATGACACAAGAAAACCCTGGGATACGTAAACCCCGTTCTGAGGAGGTCATTTTAACAAGCTATTATAAGTTTGTATTAACTTAAGCAATTTTTTTATTAAATTTTACTAAAAAGACTTCGATAACTCTTCTGTAATGACATTATTTATTGATCTTTTACTTATTCACTATTTATTAATATTTTATTTTTCGTTTGCAATCTAAAAAAAATCAAAATTTTGTTCATTAAAATCTTTTAGAATAATATTACGCATACGTATTGGTGTACTTCAACTCGAATTAAACACATCCCAGTGTAGAATTAATGTTGGGGTATCATTATTTTTTGAACTACAAATAATTATAACACCTTACCTTCTAGATAAGTTTTTAAATAATAGTAATAAATAGTAAATATAAGAAAAAACAATAAATTAAGTCATTGGAAAACAATTTTTAAAGTCTCTTCGTTAAAATATAATAAAAAAATTGTTTGATTCAATACAAACTTAAAATCTATATATCATAATAAAATGGCCTGACTTCAAAACGGAGTTCGCCACTGAATTCTACGACCCAAAATTAAGTTTGCGTATTCCAGTATTTTCGTGTGAAATTTTGACGTACTTACTGTGTAATCAGAGACGAAACCCAGCAAAATTCAATCTACTTGAAGTAAAATAGTTAAGAAAAACATTTTTTTGGAAAAAAAAACTAGGAGAAAGAATTTTAGTTTTCTTTGATCTTCTTGATTTGTGTAATATTTTTTATTTAGCTAACGATCTTTCATAATATTGGGATAAATAATTATTTATAATTAATAATTATTATTAAATAAACAAGCACTTTAAGGCAAAAAATCTAAAAAGCTATTTAAAGCACAAAAAAGAAAAAACAAGGTAACAAAATTTCCTTCTCTTCTGAAAATAAAACTTATTCACAGAGAATACAAATTGATTTTGACAAGCAAAGTTTCTTGTCCACCGAATTTCTGGAGCCACCGACATATTTGTTTGTGACAACAGGAATTCAATTTATACAACAGAATTTTGGTTGAAACCTTATATTTCAATCGGATCCGGAATACATTTGGTTGCGATAAACTAAGTATTCAGTTTGCAATAAATTCAGTTGCCACAATGAATCTGTTTTCTCTGTGTATTTGAATTTGTATTGAATATTTGCAATATTCAATGAATATTTTCTTCCAAACGAACCCAAGTAACCTGCTAAAGTTTTCGGAGACGATAGAAAATCATTAAAACTTTTTTTGAGAAATAAAATAAAAATAATTTTTTTTTAAATATTTTCAATCTATTTCCCATTGCTTGGCAATAGCAAGTTCCATTGTCCATAAAAACTAACAAAAAAATTGATGCATTTTAAAGAAAACCACAAAATATTCATAAATTTGAGAATATAATCCTTGGGACATGAGTTAGAATATTCTGACCGTTTTTATTGAAGCTCAACAATTGTAGACGTATTTTTCCTTTAGACTAAATTTTGGCAGAAAAATAAATTTTTCTCCAAATTTACTGATATTTATTAGCTGTCATCGCTAAACTAACAAAGGCAAATATGTAACACTAGCGTCCCTTGTAGAAACAATGTTGCTTGGGCTAAAGCCCGATATTGTCGGAGTTCCCAGATGAAGATAATTCAAAACATACCTTATTAGAGAATTAGCACACACCCAAGGGATAATATTACACATATACAGAGAAAATAGATTCTTCGTGACAACCGAATTTCTTGCCAACTGAATATTTTAGTTGTAGTAACCGAATTACTTAGTTGTCCCAACCAAATATTTCTCTGAAACAATTGAAATATTTGTCCTATTAACCGAATTTATCCTATTAACCAAATTTCTGTTGATTAACCAAATTTCTGTTACTACAAACAAATATTTCGGTGGCTGCAACCAAACCCTTTGATTGTCACAATGTATCTGTTTTCTCTGTGTATACATATTTTATATTTCACAGTGCATATTTTGAATTTCAGGTTTCTAAACAAAAGGTAATTGCGTAGGACGTTAAGATTAAAATTTCGAAATGTCAGTATTTAACACATGCTCCAAGAAACAGGTATATCAAATTACAAGCTTTTTTGCAGGCCCTCAAGGGAAAGATGCCCTTTTCGCCCCTCCCTGTATGAAAGTCCTAAAATTCTGTCTTATCAGTTAGAGTATGGGCTGAACCTAACGAATATGTATTTCAAACTTTAAGTTTGTAGCCAAAGAGGTTTGGTTTGGCTGTCAAGCTAGAGACCTTCCCCTTTTTAAACCTCCTAGTAGGAATTTTTAAAAACTCTGCTTGAGCAAATGCCTACGCAGGAAGAGGAACCTATGTGCGATATTTCAACTTGCGGGTTCTAGCGGTTTTGGCTGGCTGTTAAGGAGAAAAATATTCCCCTTTTTTGCCCTCCTTAAAGGATTTTCCAAAAATCCCGTGTTAGAAGATGTCTATACTGGCGGATAAACTTTCATAACAAATATCAACTTACTACCTCCCTTATTCATACCATGGGCCTGGATAAAAATTCCAGGGAAAGCAACTTTTAAAATTGAGGGGGCCAATCAGGTTTGGATAGGCCTTTAAATTGGAGTTTTTTTAAATCTTGCCGGAGTAATTTCCAACTTAGTGGATGTCTACTTCGGAGAGAGAACCTATATACCAATGAAGCTTTCTAGCTCCAACGTTTTGGGCTTTGCGATGTTGCATGGGTGAGTGAGTGATTCAGTCAGTCACGTTATCTATATATACAAAAAATTGTTGCAAGTGTGTTGTGACTTTATAACTCACGAACGGTGAAACCGAATTCGATTAAATTTTTAGGGTTTGTTCGTATGGTCGTTTATCTAAAGTTTGCACGAAATCGGTCGACGCGTTCGTAAGTGATGACTTTTCATGTCAACATTTGATTTTGTCCATATAAAAAATCAACAACAAATTCGTAGGCGCCCATGAGCGTGTGCGGTATGTGCTGACTTCTTACACACGGTAAATACACGTTGTAGCGCATACACGCATACACATTGACAGCTGTCAGTGAGTAATCTTTTTAAGTTTTTTTTTCATCGAACTCGCATTGTAGATTCATGCTTAGCAAAGCACGCCGGGATCCGCTGGTTCTTTAATATACAGCGATTTCTTCATTTTATTCTTTTAATTTTTTTAATTAATCCCCAAAATGCAATCCTGTTCAAGAAAATTTTCAAAAAAAAAATTCAATTGGAATTTTTAAAATGCTTTAAAAAAATAGCATCTAGCGCTATTGTAGAGAGACGTAAATTCATATCTAAGTATTTTTGGTCTTGGAGAATCAAAAAGTCATATAGAATTCAAGTAATATAGGACACAATTCAAAGCACATTTTTGTAAAATGTGCTCGATTGAAGATTTTGATTTTTATCGCAAATTTGTTCTGAGACATCCTGATATGTTCGCACTTTTGCATTACACCTTTCGGCTGTAAACCATGTAATGTATATGATTATACTTTGATTTATAAGAAAAAGGTAATTTTGTAAAAAAATAAATTCCTATACAACGATTAATAAATATTGGTACATATTTTATAATTTTTCATATAATAAGTTACTGTTGTTCCGTATAAACTCATTATTTTTAGAGAGTGTGGGGAGAAGGTTAACTCCTAAAAGTTCCTTAAGATGTGCTAATTATTTAAGTTTATTGTTGCATACCTTACGATTCAAATGTTATGATGATAATACAAAAAGTTCAAACAAGTTTGATAGAAACATAATGTTTACATATAATTTTAGGATTAATTAAAACTAATTATATACAATGTAATCCGTTGTATATGTTGCAAGCATATTTGCGAGCATTCCAAAGTATACTACACTGTTTAAAATAAATTTTTATAAATATAAAATTCAGCTAGCAAAATTTTTGTAATTTTAAAAGATTTTAGCAGATTAATATTTTGTACTAATTTTTTGTAACTATAGCAAAAATGATTGCAGACCTTTTTCTATTAGTGTATAGATTTCCGAAATATAATAAAATCTTTATGGACTTAGTATGTGAAGAAATTTCATACTAAAACTCAAACTTTATTTACATTATGTTATTAAATTTTTTGAAACCCAAATATAAGCTGGAAAATTTTGCAGGCCAAACCAAAATTTTCTTTTTAATTCATTTTAAATTTCGTATACTTTTCCAGCACATTGTTTAAGCTTAAATATATCTATATTAAGAGAAGAAATTATATATTAGTAAATATTAGTAGTTTCTTAACTTTTGCAAATATGTAAGAAGACCACAGGCAATTCAGCAGAAGTTGTATGTATTAGAAGAAAGAAGAAAAAAATTGTATAAATTGTTCAAGGCAAAACTTTGTTTTACAAACTTTTACTTTGTTATGTTGATTTGTTGCAAATTTTTCGTTTTTAGAATTTATTTCCCATTCAAGTATGTTATAGTATAAATGACCCCTTAACCTAGCATATATTGGGCTGTTTTTTGTGTGATAAAGTTCCTTTTTTTGGCTTTCTTTTTTGAATGTAGTTTATTAGGAAATATTTTTTTTTTTTTTATTTTGACAAAAATTTTATTTATATTAAATTTCAATATAGCATCTAAAGTATGTTGACAATAGCATGAATATTGTTTGCCTTAAAGTTGAGTGGGGGAAAATAGATGTTATAAAAGGGAGAATAAATCTAAAATTTGACATGTATCGAAAGCCTTTTATTAAAACTTTTTGTAACGATAGATAAAAAGGGAAATATTCTTAAAATCCGAAAAATATTTTTTTGATATAAAGTCCGGTTTTTGGGACGCTACTTTTGATGCGTTATAATTTTATATTTGGATATATTATTTATTTTACAATGTTTTAAACTTTAAGATTAAACATACAATATTTATTAAAACTTTTTTTTCAAATTCTTACTAAATGTGAGTATATCAGTGGAAAGTAATGTTGTTATTTTTATGGTTATTCAAATGTTAAGTTAACGATTAATTATATTTATCAAAAACTTAACCATTTTTGTTGTAATGAATCGGCTCACCAATAAATTCCTAGTGGTAAAACAAATCAAGTATTGACAAACCCGGTTAGCCAGTAGTTGTCATTAATTTAGGTTTTTAACTTTCATATAGATCGTTAGCTTAGTAGCTAGAATCTGACGGCTTTAAATGACGGTTCAAGTCCCAGCATCGAAATATATACGAACATGATATATGATCACACTTGGGCATGTGGTCATATGCGTCGATGTATGAATCAATATATGACCATATAAGTAAGGTCATTATTCGAAAAATTAAGAAAATTGATTATTCGGTTAGTCAGGTTAATTAATCGGAAAAATTGACGATTAATCGCTTAAAGCAAAATAAATGTATTTCTTTCGTCAATAAGAACGCAAAGAACTGCTTTTTGCAGAAATATCAAGTTAAATCTATTGCATTTGGTTTCTAAATTGCTTGTTTAGGACAATTCAAAGCATCCTAAGATATTTTTTTAATCTTGGGTTTTTTCAGAGGAATTTGAAAACTCTTTAAAAAGAAAATGTCAGACGTGTTCAGTGGAAGTAAACCCTTAAAACCGCAGGGTAGATAGTCGATAAAGTCTGTTTTTATTTTCTTTATACGACACTGCACATTAGGTCAAATGACAGCTTTTTCTGTGCTAAATTGATAAAAATCAAAGTGCCGTTTTACTATTGTTGTTGTTGTTTTTTAATTGGAAATGCTTCAAAACAAAGACGTGTGATGTTTTTTTGCGTTAAAAAAAAGCACCGTTACACATTTGTACGTCAAAGTCAATCAATGCAATTTTTTCTACAAACGTGGTAGAGTGTTCAATAGTGCAAGATCAACTTTAAGTTTGTATTTCTCGATTTGTGTTTATTATAATTTATTAATTTAAATGGAAAATAAAGAGACAGGTAAGTACTACTGTTTATAATTATAACTGCTTTATATTTATGTCGATATACTTGAAAAGAACTCATTAGACAACATTACCTTAAAAGGGTTCAGTTTTTTTTAAACTTTTACATTCCGTAATCGTTTAAAAATTTTGACCCCATCTGACCTCTTTCAAATTGAAAAAGTGGATTAAATATAATGTAATGAGTTAATTTTGGTTTGTGACAAATTGCGATTATTTGCGCTTTATGAGTTATGCCTTTTCTTGTAGGTTACCTCTGTATCAAAAAAAATGATCTGTTTGAAATATGGCGAAAAGAATGCAATAAGAAAGACAAATTTGATGCAGTTTTCAAACACGTTGTTGACAAAATCAAACTTAATACTATTTCGGATGAAATGGATAAAAATATAAAGCAAACAATACATTTTTTTTGCGTAAAATTGGCTGAAAAGTGGGAAAAATGTCACAGAAAGATAAATGTCTTTAAGGATCAAAATCATACGTGGCTAAATTCTGAATTACATTTTGTGGTAAGTGATATTTCAAAAAAAACTTCTTCTACCGGTGTTGGACGTCCAGCTATCCCATTCAGCGCAAAATCAGAATTTGGAAAAAGAAGAGAAGCCGCAAATCTTTCAACTGAGAAAGCTGATATTAACCTTCTCGTTCGTGCAGCAGCAACATCGGCTCGTAAACAAGGTGATTCCGATTTGGCTGCAGTCCTGAAAGAAAGTATGGAAAGCCCGACAAGGCCATCAAAAATGCAGAAAATGTGTAATCAAGATACCAAAAAACAAATTCCACTTTCTGCTTTCCTTCTGGAATACAATTTTTCAAAAGAACAATATAATGCAATACGGCACGAAAGCAAATCGAGAAACTGCGATATTTATCCACACTATAATAAAATTACAGCCGCAAAATAAAATGCCGACCTCAGGGTATAACAGCAAATGAGACCCTTGCTAAAGTTTCATTGCAATCTAGCTTACTTCATACGGCTGAAAGAATTGTTGAAATGCAAAAAGAAGTAGTTCAAGCTGTAATGGAAGCGGAGGAGACAGATTTTTTAAGCTCCGAATTAATATTAAGCTACGGGTTTGATAGTAGCACTGGTCAAGCTCAATTTAAGCAAGCATTTAATGAGCCAAGTTCGTCAAAAAACTGCGATGCATCCCTTTTAGCTACTTCAGTTATTCCCTTACGTTTAATGTCCTTATCGGGAAAGCCAATTTGGAACAACAGCACACCGTAATCTGTAAGATTTTGTCGTCCCATTAAACTGGAGTACGTAAAGGAGACAAAATAAGTTGTTCTAAAAGAAGAACAGGACTTAAAAAATGAAATTGACGCTTTGACAAACCTTCGGATATCAATTGGTGAGGGAAAATTCGTTGAAGTTTCATTTAAATTATTTTTAACACTAATTGAAGGAAAAGTTTTGAACATTATAACTGGAACAAAATCAAACCAGGCTTGTCCCATTTGTGCTGCTACACCTAAGGACTTCATGAACACATTCGATTATAAAAGTGAAGTATTCTGTGCAAAAGAGGAAAACTTAAAGTTTGGACTTAGCCCCCTTCATTGCTGGATAAGATTTTTCGAATTTGTTTTACATTTAGGCTATAAATGCAAATTAAAAAAGTGGCAGATACGAGGAGATGATAAAGTAACTATCTTAAAAAGAAAAGAAACAATACAAAACGATTTTTGGAGAAAGCTTGGACTTCGCGTGGACATGCCAAGAGTAGGTGGTTTTGGTTCCACAAATGACGGAAACACTGCTCGTCGAGCTTTTACTGAGCATGATATTTTTTCTGAAATAACTGATGTTGACAAAGATATATATTTCGATTCAAAATCATTTTGATTTGCTTATCCTGCCAGTTCAAAATCGATTCAAATAAATTTGAAATATATTGCTTTGAAACAGCAAAACGTTTTCAGGAGCTATATCCCTGGTTGCCAATGACTGCCACGGTCCATAAAGTGCTCATACACTCAAAACAAATAATAGAAAATAGCGCACTACCAATAGGTTCTCTTGGAGAAGAAGCTTCTGAATCGCGACACAAAATATACAAAGCCGATCGGTTGCTTCACGCCCGCAAAAACAGCCGCACCAATAACCTGTTAGATGTATTTAATAGGGCTGTCGATACTTCAGATCCATTAATTTCCACAACTTTTTTAACCAGACGCTTACAAAAGCGTAAACGTTCTTCACTTCCACCTGAAGTTATTGAGCTATTATGTTGCAGCGAATCAATAGAAGAATTTCAGCTTAGAAACCAAGACGAAGAAATTAATGATATTGATGAAATTGATGAAAGTGAAGAAGCTTTTTTTGATTTAAATTTACAAAATGAATTAGATTTAAGCAATTTCTAAATGTTATAATATAATAAAAAAAATAAATCAATTCAATGTATTATGTTTGTTTTAATGGTTGAAAAAGGGTTAATCATTGGTCGTTGATGGGTTAAATTCCATTTTTTTAAATAGGGTTAAACTTATTTATGGATTGTTACAGGCTTTGGTTTGAAAACCATGTTTTTGTACGGATGTTTTTGTATTGGTTGAAAAAGGTTTAATTATTGGTCGTTAATGGGTTAAATTCCATTTTTTTTAATAGGGTTAAACTTACTTATGGAATTCTTACAGGTTTTGGTTTGAATACCATGTTTTTGTAGTAGTTATTAATTTCGCACAGAAAAATTTTCATTTGACCTATAGTGCACTGTCCAGAATAAAAAAAAAATGCATAAATATACAAGAGCTGCCTTCACAGAAATTCAATAACAAATTCTAAAAAATATGGTATGAATAGTTTTTGCGAAATTCATAAAATTTGTTAGAACTGCCACTGTTCCCTATTAGGAAAGATATAAAAATCACGCATATTCCTGGCAAGTCCTCACCGATTCTTCTGTGTTTTTGTGCCTAAAAGAATTCAAAAAAGCGAATTCTTTAATATTTTTGACCAA
The DNA here is from genome assembly GCA_949748255.1 of Eustalomyia histrio. Taxonomy (NCBI): domain Eukaryota; kingdom Metazoa; phylum Arthropoda; class Insecta; order Diptera; family Anthomyiidae; genus Eustalomyia; species Eustalomyia histrio. The sequence continues at coordinate 27,218,532 of OX456525.1, forward strand.
ACAACTTAATTTTACTGAGGTTCCTACGTCATCAAAATTTGTTGATAAATAAAATATGAAACTAAATTTCATGTTATATTTTAGTTTTTTTAGAATTTAAAATGAAACTATTTTTAAGAAAATACAGTTTTCGCATTAAAAGCAATTTTATTCTATTATTTTATAACATAACCCAGCAAAAAATTGTGGAACCTGTTGCTATAGCTATCTGTTCTAGAACAGGTTCTCTGGTAACGACCCCCGTTCTATTAATGGTTTCACTGAATCGGTGGAACTAAACATGTTGTAGAACGCGTTGTAGAACTAGTTCTTCAGAATTAGAACACATCGAGTTTAGAAACATAGCTCCAAAAACACGAAGTTAGGGGTAAAATAGATGCCCATATTTTTCCAAGTTCTTGTTAAGCTTTACGGAATCTATTCCTTTTTTAAAATTCCCATATAAAATTCACGAATGGAACAACATATTCCAGAACAGGTTCCAAAGAACGCGTATATGTTCTACTTTTGCGTTAAAGAACCAGTTGCTTTTGGGACAAACTTAAACAAAAATGATAGATGATAGAACCTAAAGTAGAACAGGTTGCATGCAAGTACAAGTTGTTCTACAACCGGTTCTTTGCAGCCGATATTTTTGCTGGGAAGTAACGTCAAAGTGCTTGTTAGGAATGTACCTAGTTACGTGTTTCATTGCTAAGGAGAAAAATATATATTTTAATAGCTTTTTTGTTAAAGTTCTGCTTAGAGGCTCTAGCTTTTCTAAAATTGCGTGTTCTGATGAGATCTTTTGTTAGCTCGAAATACATGTATACGGAGGTTGAAAGGTCTACCCAGCAAAAATTTGTTAATGGGTGCGATATTCTCATGCGTTGCCTTGTAATGATAGCTGGTTACCTTTTTCATTATTTGCAAGCATAAAGTAATAAGTTACTCATTATTGATTACGTAATATATGATTTATAAATGTAAAGTAATAATTGAAATATTTTTGAAAATCTATTTTTAGATACATTACTTTGTGTTTTTTTGTAAGCCAAAGGGTAATGTATGTTTGTTTTAACAACACTAGTGAAAAAACGAAGCGCAACAATTCATTTAAGTTTAAAGCAATCAAATACTATATGCGTCGATAGCTCAGTGGGTATAGTTCTTGGCTGGCAACCAGAGTTCCCTGGTTCGATTCCCATCATGACCACATTATTTTTAATAACGTTTAAAATATTTGTAATAATTTTTTTTAATAAAAATTCTTCTTTTTTAAAAATCTATTTTTAGACACATTACTTTTTCCATTCTGGTTACCATGTAAGTAACCCCTTACATTATCACCTTTAAAGTAATGGGTATGTACATTACTTTAAGGCTTATCGCCTGTAAAATTCATCAGTGAAGTAAGGTGTAAAGTAATCCATGAGCCCCTATTGCTACATATTACTTTACACATTATTTGGTAATGTGTGGTTTTGCTGGGTATTTTACTTTTTGGACATGAATATATAATTTTATATTATTTAAAATTTATTTTTTAAAGGAACTGAAACTAAAATAAAAATTGTCTATTATATTTTCTAAAGCCTATATTACATTTGCTTTAAAAGGAATTTGATTGTGTTTTAGTTGATGTTTTTTTTCTACGATTACCTGCGAAAGTTTAGAAAATTAGGAAGTTTTAAGGAAAATAACAGAAAAATTCATAATAAAAATTGAACCGGTTAATCGACAAATTTTAATCGATTCTGACATTTACCGAAATAGAGGCGATTAATCGAGGAATCGGTTAAACGATTAACCGAATTTGAAACACTACTCATGTATGAAGATATATCGTTGGATCCGAAATTTGAGCGTATGTGACCGTCTATGGTCATATATTATTCATGTATGCTCATATGTCATCATATATAGTCATATACCTTCGAATTTCGGATCCGAAAGTATGTCGTCATATATGAGATAATTTATGGACGTATATGACCATGTATGCTTATGTCTTTTCATATATATTTTTATTTTTACATGGGAATTGTTGACATTCATTTTTAATTTTATTTTCATTTGTAGACCAACTTATTTTTGGTTTTATCATCGCTTTTTTTAAAGCGGGCCCTTTTGTGTAATATCGCTATAATTTTGGGAATGCGAAAACACTTCTACCACCCGGTAAAGTGTTCTATAAAAGTGCTTTTTAGAAAATAATCGTTTTTAATTAAAAACTTATTCAAAAGGGGAATACAAATTTTTTGCACAAATTTTATGGTTTGATAACAATTTTTTAAGTAAAAAAATTGAGGTAAAAAACGGTCTGAGATGAATATCAAATATTATTCACCACTCAGCATGTGATAAAAATATATTATTAAAAATTTTATTCACCAGATGCTACCATGGAATTGTGATAAAATATTCCAATTTTTAGGTGACTACATTTCCACTCGCAACTTTTAAAAGACTGCCCAGTGAGGCAAATTGGACTCTTTTGAATATATTTGTCTGCAGCTCACAACAGTTTTAAACGAATTAGAGAAAATAATATTTATTAACAATAGAGGATAAAATAATTTTTAAAGCACAAAAATTCAAACACAAAAAGTTTTTCGGAATTTGTAGTAATTTTTAAACAATCGTCTGTGAGGAATCGGTCTGGAAATTTTATTCATTTAAAACTATGAGCTGTGAGAAATGTGCGCTGAGGCGACTTTCATTTTGATTACCCAATTGAAAGTGAAGGTAAAGACATATATTTTTTCTAAAAATTAGCAATCTAACTTTTATTTTAGCGGCGTAATTTTCAACTGACAGCTAACGGACACGGATTTTGATAAGGAGTTTCAAATTTATATTTTGATGTGCTACAAATGAAATTTCCAACTGACGTATACCCTCCCCCACAGAGGCATAGAGGATATATGTTATTCTACTTTTTCGATCGGTATAAATCATTTAACAATTCTTCTCAAAATAAAAGCGATGCCAATAAGAAATAACTTTTTCCAATTTACAAGCACTAATTACGAATACTTCCTAATTTGTTTTGTTTGTTCGTTGCTCTAATTAAAATTAATGAAATATTAAAAACTACAACAGCAATTTGTAGACATTTGTCAACAAAAATCACATATTAAAACTAATTGCTAAGACAATTTCAAGGCATGTATGTAAAATTACAAAAGAAAAAAAAAATTGGAAACACTAAACTAAATACATCAAATGTAACATATGTTGACATACACCAAAAAACAAAAAAGGAAAAATATAAAAAGAACTTTACAAACCAAAAACTATTTTTACAACAAATGTCTTAAGATGTTAAAATAATATCACAAAAATAAAATAAGCAATTATTATTAATCACCACTAAAAGAAATGAGATATGGAAATTCAAACAAAAATTTCATTCATTAATATGACTTATTATACACCTGGCGCTTTATTTACAATATTGATTGATATTTGTAGAAAACAACTGCAAATAGTGAAGTATTTTGTGCAATAAACAAAATAATATTACACTGTGTGGTGCAATTCCAGGTTTAGCTGTATTTAAAATGTTTATTTTATTTTTCATTTCAAAGTTAATTAGTTTCTTTGTGTATGTGTTTTTATAACCATAAGATATATACTCGATTTTAATGATTGAATTTTGTGGTTAAGGAACATAAACAAAATTTTTATAGCATTTTTTTTTTTTGATACAATACACTCATATACACTTAAGTTGACGACTGACTTTTTATAAAAATCTTAAATGTTGTCTATCAAACAAAACGAATTGTTTATTTTATTTAACGCCTTGATTTTATTACTTTTCTTTCTTTTTTTGGGGGATTTTCTTTGCAAGTTTGCTTTTATTAAAATATTTATGTGTTAAAAACAAAATTTAATGAACTCTAAATTTTTGATGAATGCTGGTCAAAGATATATTTGATTTTAGAAATTTTTTACGTTCAAATTAAAATTGGAATATGTCATAGTTAAACAAAAATATTTTAAAGAAAATGTTTTTTTAAATAAACAATTTTATGAAGACTGTACAATTTTTAGAATTTAAATTCTAAAAAGTTTTTGCTGAAGATTTTTCCGAAATAACGACTTTTAAATTAAATAGGAAAAAAAACAAAACTTGAGGCTGAAAGAGTTTTTGCTGAAGATTTTTCGGAAATTCTATTTCCCTATTTTAAAAAATTGTCCAGCTAAATAAAAGTGTTGTATACTTTTTATGAATTAATTATATTTTTGCTGTCAGTATAACATATAAAATGGGCCTGTATTCTCCCTATTTATAGCCTACACCACCACGTTATCTGGGTAGAAGGTTATGCTGATGTTTGCAACAATATCGAGTGTACCTCCCTCTTATTTAGAATCATTTTCTAAATCGACTCATTGATATTTGTCCGACCGTACATTCGTGCATTTTTTTTCGCTAGTTATGGGTCGCAAATGACTCGTACTAGCTAAAGACTAATTGGTTTGCATTAATCCACGTTGAGACTTAGTGTCAATATAAAGATACCCAAATTATGGGTCCTTATATCTCTAAATATAAATATATTTCGAAGAAGTCCGCCTAGAATGGGTTTTAATGCGACCATAGCTGACAAATTCATAAGTATTTGTCTCATGATCGGCAGAGCTTAATAAACATAATTCCTTAAATCAATTTTCAACTCAGATTAAAGTTTTGACGAATTAATTCGCTAATTAATTTTGCTAATTAAATAATTTACTACCATAATTAAATATTGATTTTATTATAAGAATCAAGTTGATTTAAATAATTCTTTTTATAAATCAAACGAAAAAAATTCAATTTGAACAATTCAACTTTTAATCAAAGTATCAAATCAATTTTGATTTGATACGCGAATCAAAAAAAAAATAATAATTATTTTGATTCTCGAAAATGATTTGATTTGCGAATTAAAATATTTTTTTTAAATCACGATTAAATTCATTTTAAACCCGAAGGGTTTCATTGAATTTTTATAAAACCCAGATGGCTGGAAGTCTGGCCCATTTTTATAATCGCAATATATTAATACTCCACTAGAGCAAAAATTTCCTCGCTTAGTTTTCGATCTCGCTTAATTTTAAAAAATGTGCATTTTATAAAATGGCGAATATGTATCTCGTAAACTAAGCGAGATAGCGCAAAGCTCGACAAAAGATACCCTTCGATAGAATAGATCCGGTAAGTTCCCGAAGAGTTTCAGCCACAGGGTGACTATTTTTAGTCAATTTATATGATAATATTAATCAACGAACTGCGATAAAATAAACTTCGTTTTCCGTTCCACATCCTTCGTATAAAAATGGGCCACCCTGTGGCTGTTTTATAAAAATAGATACCTCGGGATATCTTCCGGACCTGGCCTATTTTTATTATCGCAGTATATTAATACTACTAGAGCAAACATTTTATTCGTTTTGTGCTGTCTCGTTTAGTTTTCGAGATACCGGTCATTTTAAAAAATTACCTTATTACAAAATGTCGAATATCTAGAAAACTATACGAGATTTGCAAGTCAATTTAAATGTTTTATTACATTGTTTTATCGCATATCAAATCAATCTTTTTTTAATTTGCGAATTAAAAAAAGAATTATGTTTGAAATGATTTGATTTATTTGAATCAAAAAAGATTTAAATGAAATTGATTAATCAACTATGATTTTAATAAATTGATTTGTAAAATATTAAATCAACTCGCTGATTTACTAAATAATTTATTTTTTCGCAAATTAATTCAATAAAGATTTATCTTTTTCAAGATGTGATATGGGATAATTAATAAAATTACTGTAAAATTATTTTTCAACATAAGAACAATATTGTTCCATATTTGGGTCTAACGCCTGTATGTATTATATCGCCGATTTTCTCATTAACATACCTGAAATCAAAGAAATCAACATTTCCAATTTATTTTTTTTTATTATATTTATTATATAATTACAAATTATATCCTACTACCCTAACCGAGCACTAGCAGGCTATCGGCTCGCTGTAGCGAAAACAGACCAGAGTCTTTGATAAGCAAACACGACTGGACTACAGGGGTGCTCGAAAATAATACAAAGATCCAAGAAAACATTAAAAAAAATCATGTTGTTTTATTTTAAAAGTACGAGAGCGGATCAATAAGTCCGTGACTTTCCGAACTTCCCTCGTAGTATATGAAATGCAACACTGATCCCATCAAGTATCACCTGTTAATAGACTACTGTCAAATTTGGAGCAAGTTCCGTCATTTACTTTGCGTTTAACAGCTGTTCAAAACCTACAACCTCAAAAAATTGAATTTCGAGTTCTCATTAAACATTATTTTTTGCGAAAAAGTGGTTTACTGACTTTCGTTGTGGTCGCGCAAGTACAAATGACGCTGAACGTTCTGGACGGCCAATTGAGGTCAATACACGCGAAAATTTCCAAAATATCCACTATATGGTGTTGGCCGATCGAACAGTAAAAGTGCTTGCGATTTTTGATGCCATAGGCATTTCATATGACAGTGTGGTTTCGATTTTAAATGATCTGTTGGATTTAAGAATGCTGTCTGCAAGATGAGTGCCGCGTTTGCTCTCAATTGACGTGTGTAGTCTCAATGGCAAAATTCCATGAATCGGGCTACGAATTCGTACCTCATCCTCCATATTTTCCGGATTTAGCCCCCAGTGAGTATTTCCTATTTCCAAACCTAAAGAAATATCGCTCGTTGGAAAGAGATTTAGCTCCAACGATGAAATTATTGATCAAACAAATGCATATTTTGTGGACCTCGAAATATCCTATTTTTTGGGAGGGATACAAAAATTGGAGAAACGTTGCATTAAGTGTAAAAGGAGATTATGTTGAAAAATATTTTTTTTTTTGCAAAAAAAAACTGTGTTTCATTCAAAAAGTCACAAACTTATTGATCCGCCCTCGTATATCAAAACAACATTGGGTAAATCTTGATGAACCACCCTGTATAGTAAAATTAAAAAAAAAAATCCCACAAACTCTGAAAAGCAGGCAGATCAAATTTTGTTGGTTACTTTTGATTTATTGATTTAAATTTTGATACACAAAGCACACAAACCGTTAAAATTTTATTTTTAATAATTAATACCAAAACTAGGGGGCGCGATAAAAGTGCAAAATCTCAAAAAAAAAAAAGCTTACCGGGAAACCGATGTATAGCATGCCATCAAATTTCATTAAACAAATTCCCATTGAATCAATGAGTGGTACAAAATGGATTAAATATAAAACATTTTACTTTAAAAACATAACAAAAATTATACATATTAAAATAAATTGACGATATATTAAAGTTTACTTGCTATGGGCAATAATTACACGAAAAATGTTAAAAAGTGTAGAAAATATTAAAACATTATTAAACAAGAACAAGTGAAAACAATTAAATTACTATAAATTAAAGCTTAAACATGAACAACAATAAGTATAGACGACAATAAACTTCACTTTTGACACATTATTTCCCAGCAAACAATTTGTCTTATTTCACAAATGCTCGTTTTAAGCACTCAAAAGATTTTCTTAGTAAAACTAAGAAAAAAATTATTCACAAAATTATTAAATTTATTAATATAACATAAAACACATTTATTAATATAATATAAAGCACAAAATTGAAAAGACAGTACCAAATGTAAGAGAATTTTTTGCAAAAAAAAAACAACACAAAAACCTTAAGAATATATGATTTTCTTTCAATCTTATACCCTATTCAAACTGAACGCCAAAATACATATTTTCGTTTCTGTTAAGTTTTCAAAATTCAAATTCCATACAAATTTTAAATCGAAAACTTAAAAATAAAGAAAAAACATATTTTGGGGTTCAGTATTAATGGGTTATTAAAGTATTTTCTGAGTGTATTTTAACTTAAAAGTGTGCGTGTTTCGTTTTATTCTAGTTCACTTACCAAACACAAAGGAGTGGTTATGAAAATAAAAAAAAAGAAATGTTTCTTTTGTAATTAACCGCAGATCCTTGTTAAAGTTCTTTATTATTCATATTATTTATGGTTTTTTAAACGTTTTGGTCAAATATACATGACACATTTGTTGACAGTTGTGTTTTTGCTTAATTTTTTTTAAAAACAACAACACTCATTAGGAACTTTTCATTGTTTTTATCTTATTTTTTTTTTTTGCTTTTGTAACAAAAAATAAACTGAAATTTTATATTAAAACAGACATTTATACCTGCTGAGTTTTTGGTAGTTGAACAAACAAACAGACAGTTGAACTGTGGTGGAAAAAATATTAAATATGACATTTTTATGAGTTTCTTTGGCCAATTGTGGTGTGAATGTCTTTATTATTTTATATCAGTATGTTTTACTGCCAGAGGATTTCGTGTTTCAAAAAATTTATTTACATATAAATAAGAAATCTTATTTTTTGTTTTATTTTATATTTGTTTAAGTTTATAAGCCTTGTAAAATTATTATGTCAAATTAAATTATAATCATGTCAAAATTATTTTAATATTCCAACACATTTTGTAGTATTTCTAGGTTTTTTTTTTGTTTTATGAAATTTTTAATATCTTTAACATTTTCATGTTTATGACTAGTGTTGATAAATATTTTAATTTTTTTTTTTTTTGGGTAAAATATTTTCTACTCTTAAGAAAAAAATTATATATATGTATATCTGGTATAAGAAAAAAAAAATCATGTTTATGTTTTTTGTGTTGAACATGTGTCATAATTATGATAAATTTACAGCAAAAAAAAAGAAATGTTTTATGTTGCTGATGACAGCTTTTGTTATTGTGATGATAGATTTATTAGATAATGGTTTATTTTCAAAAAAAAAAAATTCATTTGAATGAAAATTTTCTAAAAGAATGATTTATGGTTATAGGATATTGTTTATATTAAAAAGAGTAAAATTATTGAAATTCAGCTAAATAGGATAAACCACAACAAAATAAAATGGAACAAAGGTAGTATTTTATAAAGGCCATTTTTTGTGGCTAAATTAGAGCTAAACAATTACATTAAGGAATCTCCTTCAAACAAAGAAAATCAAAGTTATAATTTAAGCTGTGAAAAATTTTGTAAACCCTACACTATGTTACAATATTATTTCGTTAAAAAAAAACTGAAATACATATTAACACACAATTAATCGATTAACAATTGTTTTTTGCTATATTGAACCCATTAATCGTTAAAAGTACACTCAGAATATTATGTAGTTAACTGTTTGTAGTTTAATAATTATTTTTCAAAGAAACATCTATATTAACATTTTTATACATTTATTCGAAATAATTTATTATCATTAACCGATTTTTTCAGTTTCATTTATTTTTTTCATTTGTTTGAAATTTAATAAAAAATTACCCACAAAACGGAAACTTGTGGTTTATTTGTGTCCGTAACAGTTATTACAAATTTAAATTTTGTTTGCTGTCTGTTTCAAAAGAAAATATTCAAAAAATTTCAATTAGTTTTTTTATTTAAATTGGTTGTATATATACAAAATTTTTCAATACAATTTACAAGAACTTCATAAACACACATACATACACAAACACATTCACACAAAAAGTGTTTATAGCTTCATATGCATACATACATTTTGTATTGTACGAGTATATTAAAAAAAAATACAAAAACGGAAATAATTTCAAATAAATGACATTAATTTTAACTGATTATATCAGTTGTTTCTTACGGATGTGTCAGTTATTAATCAACATTTAAAAATAAATAACAAATGACATTTAATTTAAATGCAAATTAAGTAGACCGGTTTTTAAATGAAATATCATTTCTTCAGGTATTTTAACTTACAAACTTTTTTAAGTGTAGTTAAAACGATTAAAAGTAGTTTAAGGGAAGGTTTGAAAATTCGTATTTGTCACAGCCAAGAGCAAAAGGATGCCCTGGATAATACCGCTGCAGCAGACTTTATGGTGGCGGAATCGATGATAAAAAAATTTCTTAGTTTTTAAAAGTCTTTTCTTCGTTCCAGCACGAGCTTGTTACATCTACTAACAGAAAATATTAGGTTATTTATTATCAGATGAATCCAGTCATGAGTCATGCTGACTACGCCGTGAAAATTTATTTTGAGAGGTCACGGAAAATGAGGTCTCAAGGATTAAATTTTCAAAATTTTAAATAAAAAGTACTTGCTAAATATAAATCTTAAATACACTAAATTGTTTGAATAAAATATTTCATTTGATATACTTAAAAAAAATCAGTAAAAATAAGCTTTTTTGAGCCTTTGAAACCCACTTAAGTAGTTTAAATATGTAACTAAAAAAACCTTAGCAAAAGCAATTTTTATAGTATGCTTTTCAATTTTGATTTTGTTTTATTTTATTTTTTTTTTGTGTGTAATTACAAAAGACAACACACACACCACATATTTTCATGTTTTCATTTTTTATGTGTGTATTTCAAGAATTTTATCTCATTTGTATTAAAATAATTGTGTATTTAAACAAGTAAAAAAGGTTAAAATCGGATATGCCGTATCATTGGACACCATCCACCAATGTCCTAAAAAAAATTCTTACTGTTTTTCATACAAATAATGTAAAAAACTTCAGAAGTGAAATTATGGAGGTGAGAAAAATTTTTAAGGTGAAAACTCTTTTGGATGTAAAAACAAATATTGCGGTTGGAAAAAATATTGAGATGAAAAAAATTTTTGGAGATGAAAATAAATATTTGTGGTAAAAAGATAATTTGTTGTGAAAAACAATTTTAGTGGTGAAAAAAATTTTTGAGGTGAAAATATTTGAGGTGAATATAAAATATTAAAATTACTTTTTTTTTCATCTCTCATTGAGATGAAAAAAATTTTTGTAGATGAAAAAAAATTTTTGTTGTAAAAAAAATTGTTTGTTGTGAAAAACAATTTTAGTGGTGAATAAAATGTTTTGAGGTAAAAATATTTGCTTTGAGTATAAAATATTAGAATGACTTTTGCTGTACACTGTAATGGCATTTTGGAGGGTAAATATCTTTAATTTATTATCACTTAGTCATTGAACGACCAAGTTTTTTTTAAAGCATCAATTTGAAAAAAGCGCAGGTAAAACACATCGATTACTTACTGAAGTTTATCCATTTGTGCGGATTAGAAGTGGTGAATTCGACAAAGACCACGCAGGTAAGCCAAAAAAGTTCGAAGATGACGAATTTGGAAGCATTACTAAATGAAGATTGTTGTCAAAATAAAAAATAACTTGAAAAAAACATTGGAAGTCACTCAAAAAACAATTTCAAAATGTTGGAATGGAGAAGGATTCATCTAAAAGCAAGGAAATTGGGAACCACACGAGTTGGAGACGTTGAAATAATTTTTTTTATGTCCAAAATGCTTCTTAATTGTATAAAAAGAAGCAATTTTAGGATCGAATCATTACTTGCAATGAAAAATGTATCCATTACTACAACCCGAAACGCATGAAATTATATATGAAGCCGGGCCAGGCAGCCAAATCAACACCAAAGCCGAATATCCATGGCACCAAGGTCATGCCCTGTATTTCGGGGACCAGAACCGCTGAAATCGGCCCAAACTATTCAGGGGTCCTGTGCCGAACATAATTGATTCACTTGCTCTTGTATTTCTCGCATCGATAAAGTTTTCGCAAAAAAACATGTAAAATGCAACAATATGACTTCAACAAATGCAGAAATAAACAATTTCCCTTATTATGAACTTGAAAAGTTTCACTTCAATTAACAAGTGTTTTATATTTTAATGTCATCACTTCCTTTTCTCAACGCATCAACATTCTTTATTTCACTTGTTTGAGTATTAATTTCGCCACACAATAATTGTTTCTTGACCTTTATTCTTAAAAATGTACAAAAACAACAGCAACAAAAATTAACGAAAAATTTCCGGTGTATATATTATATTTTTTGAACAAATTTCCAACTGTCATGTTACCATTTAAACCTATCATTACCAATTGTTACTATAAAATGTTACCCTTGTCTTTAAAATACAAACACAAGTGACCCTTACTGCCAGTTAAAATAGTATTCTTCAGTTTCTCTTTCACTGTGTGAATCTTTTAAACATATTTTTTTAATGTGCTATTTCCGTTATTTTTGCACATGTTGTATTACACTTTTAAATGTATTTTATTGCGTCTTACGCTGTTACGTTCTAATTAACTTAAAATAAAAATAAAAAAAAAAATAATAATTGTAGCGATAAATGTTTTAAGGATTCATTAAAAGTGGTGGAATGTTTACTTAAATTTTTATGTTCTTTAAAAAAATACACGTATTTTTTATTAACTAGGAATGGAAAAATTGCAACATATGGGACTTTTTTTTGTTTTTAAATGTTCGAAATTCTTGAAATTATTAGTAAAAATTCTAAAAACTTATTGAACATGATTAAATTTTGATTTAAATTTTGTAACTGACGTCAATGTTATCTTTCAAAAAGTTAATAATTTTTAAATTGTTTATTAAAAGAAATTTACCAAATTTTGTGCATAAAATTTTTAATACTAACCAAATATTAGGCTCGATACTGAGAGCTTATATTCTCTATGAGCCAAAAGACATTTTTCCAGGAGACAAAAAACTGATTTATATCCAAAATCATAAATTCATATTATACATATTATTTGCGGCGCTATGATTGATAGACGATATTGCAATTGATCAATTCGAATAATGTTTGGCTGATAGAGGGTATTGCATAGTAAAAAAATTATATAATAAATAACAAAACATTTACAAAAAAAAACAAGATAATTTAAATTGGCATTGACACATTCATGTGAACTGAATTATTATAAAAGTAATGTTATTCTGATGTTATGAAAGGCTTGAAATTTTGCAAATATTTCCATTTACTAGGCTGAACTTGAAGTAGACAAATATGTAAAGGTTGTGTAAGTTTTTGTATTCTTCATTAGAATTCACTTTTAATTTAATACCAGAATTTGGTAAAAATATTAGAGATCTTAATTGTGCAACATTTGGAGCATTTTCATCTCAACTAGGTCTAATTCTCATAAAGCATATAATTTTTTCAAATGCAAATTTTAATGGTTTATTGATTACGGTCTCATTAATTGGGACTGTTTTTAGTAATTCTTTTTTTATTAAGATAAAGCGTATTTACAAGTATTTAGATACTGAATTCAAAATCCATTAATTGCATGCTATTTCTTTCAAAATCTGGAAAACATATATTACGGGACACAGTAATAAAAAATCATTTAAATTACCTTGATATTAGTTGTATAAAGAGTTGTAGGAAACAAATTTATTAAATATGTAGTAATAATATAATTTTAATAAGTCGGTGCGGTTGATAGAAGGTATTGCATTCAAAAATATATCTTATGGCTGTTAGAAAAATAACATACATTAAAAAAGGACCAAAATTTATATTTTTCTCTGTAATTTTTGTCAGAGCTGTAACAGATTTCCCGTAAAAGGTAATTTTCAAGAATTTGGTTCTTAGAGGATACTGAATATAAGGTTTCGATAAACTGCTAAAACGTCACCCAACGATTATCAAAAATTTAAATGAACTAAACTGAAATCAAAATTCAGCTGAAAAGTATGCTTCAATTCTTTTTTAAAACCTGACCCTAAATGTATGCTTCATTATCACAACAAGTTTTTTTTTGTTTTCACTTTTGAATTCTTAAATTAATTTTCATTAAAATTAAAATATAATCTCTTTGTTGTACAATAATATTAAAAAAAAAATCAATTTTTTCAACATTACAATATTGAAAATTTAAAATGTCACTTTTGGATTATTCCCCCTAGAAACCAAACAAAACAAAATATGTGCTTAAACTTGGCCCAAATTGTGCAAAGTCATATAAAAATAATTTAACATTAAAGTTTAAGAAACTGGAGTGACGACTGATATTATTATGAAGATTTTTTTTTGTTTTTAGCCATTAAAAAATGCCAAAACAAATTCAGCAACATCATACATACATACTACGTACATATATAAAGCAGACAAGTAACAACAATAACATCAACAGCAGCCGCAGCAGCAGGAGCATGAACAAGCACATGGGTAATATATCTAATGCCAAAAAGAACATAAAAAATGTATCAACAAAGTATGGCACGAATAAAGAATTTTTGAAAACGTCACGATATTGATGAAAATTGTACGTGATAGGAAAGAAACAGCCTATTCAATATACATACATACATGCATACATTCATACCAAAACAATAATGAAAAGACCAAAAACAGGAAAAAAAAAGTAAATGTGGCAACAAAGTTTCAACTTCTTAAGTCATCTCTCACAGTTTGGGGTGCTGGGTTATGGCTTTGGCTACATGCATACATAGCATTTGTTATTTGTATGCGGAAATAGGCTTAAGTTAAAATGAACAAAAGAAAACATCGTTCAATAATGATAAATTTATAGAAAAAATTTTACATTACGTTGATATTCGATGTTTTGCCAATACTAATGACAACTCATGTTTTTGTTTTTCCAATACTTTTTTTTTCATATAATTTTTGGCAAACACGTAGGCTTTTACAAATGTTAAAAGATTATAAACAAAAGTTGTTAGTTTTTTTTTTGTTATAAAGGGGGCCACCTTATTACACATATGTTACATATTGGGGTTTGAGTTAAAAATATTTGCATGTTGACAAAAATGTTGAAAAAAAATGATTTTATTTATTTTCTTTAAAACAGGATATTTTCGTTTTTTACATTTTGTAAGCTGTCAGCTAATGTTTTAACATAAGTTTCATGTTAACAAAAAAAAAATGGATGTTATTATTTAAATTGGAATCCCTTAGTATAAAACTACGAAAAAAAGAAGGCATATTATGTTTGAAGCAACAGTAAAGCTTTTTATAAATTATTTGTAAAAAAAAATACGAACACACAGAAAACGGATTCGTAATTAATTGCAACCGAATTTTGGTCGTTCTAAGCTACATCCATTTTTATTCAGTATTCATACGGTTGTAATTACTCAAATTTATTTACCAATTTCGAATTATTATTGTAATGATTGTTTGATTTTCTATTTATGAATTTTAATATTCTACAAATAGACATTATATTGAGAGATATTCTATAAACAGATATTTGATTCATAGACTTGCATTCCACAAAAAAAAATTTTAAAATTAAAAATTTGCTTAAGCGATAACCTTCCGTTTGCCACAAAATTACTTTTCCTCGGGGATAATCTCTATTTAAATTTTTTTAGGCAAATTTCAAACTTGAATATTTTTCAGAGTGGCAATTTGAATATTTTTATTTAAAAATTACATGGCATCTAAAGGGTAAAGACAACAACGCGCCATCGACCAGGTCGATCGACCGAAAATGTCGCAGCTGTACGTGATGATGTCGCTCAAACTCCATGCACCTCAATTCGACACCAAGCTCAGCAAATTGGTGTCTCCAAGTCCACTTTGCAGCGAATTTTGACGAAAGATTTGCATCTTCATGCATACAAAGTTCAATTGACTCAGGAACTGAAGCCAGCTGACCATGGACAGCGAAGGGAGTTTGTTAATTGGGTATTGGAGAGACAACATGAAAATGCTGATTTTGCCGATAAAATCATCTTCAGTGACGAGGCCCATTTTCATCTTGATGGCTTCGTCAATAGGCAGAATTGTCGCATTTGGGGTGAGGAAAATCCTCGAGTGATTCACGAGAAGCAAATGCATCCTCAACGTGTCACTGTGTGGTGTGGTTTTTGGGCTGGAGGAATCATTGGACCTTTTTTTATGAAAATGAGGCAGGTCAAGCGCAAACAGTCAATGGTGTTCGGTATCGTGAAATGATAACCAGTTTTTTCTTGCCTAGAATTGAAGAAATGAATGTGGAGGGCATGTGGTTCCAACAAGACGGCGCCACATGTCATACAGCCAGGGAAACAATTCAATTGCTGCATCAGTCATTTCCCGGTCGTGTTATTTCGCGTTTTGGAGATCAGAATTGGCCGCCTAGATCGTGCGATTTAACACCATTAGATTTTTTTCTTTGGGGTTTTTTGAAGTCGATGGTTTACGCGAATAAGCCGACGACGACTCAAGCCTTAAAAGAGGAAATTGGACGCTGCATTAATTAAATACCGCAGCATTCATGCAAAACGGTCATTGAAAATTTCATTAAAAGATCGCGTGCATGCCAGCAAAGCCGCGGCGGCCATCTGCACGATATATTGTTCATTCTGTCTACTTTACGATATAATAAAGTTTCACGATTTTTTTTAAATATCTGTGTTTTATTTAAAATTTAAAAATTGCGTTCTTCTTGGGACACCCTTTACAAGAAGGCATTGTTTGTTAGAATTTTAATATATATATATATTGTTTTAATTTAAAATTTTTGTAAATTTATTTCTAATAAACTACGTATGTGTATATTATATTGTTGGATCTAATCAGACACAATATGATCTGACATTTTTCGAATGAATTTGGATCTTACTTAATACCTTAATATATTACTGGATCTAATTTGATCTGCCATTTTTCGGATCAATTTAGATCCTTCAGAATTCCCAAATATATTGCTAGATCTAATTTGATCTGCCGTTTTATTTATCAATTTAGATCCCAAATATATTGGTGGATCTAACTTGATGTGCTATTTTTCGGATCAATTTAGATCAGGTAGATACTACAGCAGATATTTTTAAAATTTTGTTCATTTTCCAATATAATCTCCTGAAACTTCATTTAGTCCAACGCTTTTCTGACAATTCTATCTCTTGATTTTACTAAAGCTCTTCATTCAAGGTAAAACAAGGAATTGCATTAGATTTGAGAATATATATGGCCATAATCATATACAATCATATATCATCATATCAAATACCATTTATGATCACATACACCTCCACTTTCTCATTCGTACACACAGAAAATAATATGGTTGAATTTCTATCGGAGTCACCAGCATTCGTTGTCGTCTCTCGAAATTATTATCGAGCATATGCATTGATGGTGTGATCTAAATTTAATGAAGCCTAACCTACTTTTTGGGTGGATTTCAATTGGAGAAAGTACTGGACTCCAAACTTAATTTCATTTCGCATATTTATATGATGGTTAATAAAGCAAGAGGGATACTTGGTTTTATTAAACGCTGAACAAAGGAATTCATTGATCCATATATTACAAAGGAATTGTACATATCTCTTGTTGGACCTATCCTGGAGTATGGATCAATCGTATGGGACCCTCTGTACAAAGTCCATACTGAAAGCATTGAATCTGTACAGAAGCAGTTTTTATTGTTTTGTCTTCGCGGTCTCCTATGGAATCCACTTAACCTTCCTTCGTATACTAATCGTCTTGCCTTTATTAAGCTGTCAACCTTAAAAAGTCGCAGAACGATGCTAAATGTGTCGTTTCTAGTAAACTTAATAATATAATAAATGATATTTGCTGTAATTTCCTAATTAGCAACGATATGTTCAATGTTCCCCGTCGCCGTACGCGCAACTTCTATCCTATATCTATTAAATATTTTAG
Source organism: Eustalomyia histrio (assembly GCA_949748255.1). Lineage (NCBI taxonomy): Eukaryota > Metazoa > Arthropoda > Insecta > Diptera > Anthomyiidae > Eustalomyia > Eustalomyia histrio. The sequence goes on from OX456525.1 coordinate 27,236,045, forward strand.
ATCAAACCATGCTAACTCTGATCCACTCAGGCGAGTTTTTTGTGATTTTAATAAACTGTACCAATTTATCGATTTCTCTGTAAATACTAACATTATAAAAAGTAGAATTATTATAGCTCTAAATAGTTAATTATATATTAAATGTATTCTAGTCTGTAAGGAAATTATTCCATAGACCAAATAAATAAATAAAAATAAAAAAAAAAACATTTCCATATATTGAACTGTGATTGTTTCTGTAGTACTTTACCCCAAGTATAGGGTATTTTTTGTAGGAACTTTAGAAAGAAAAAAAAGTAATGAGATTACAAAATTTCAAACTGAAAATTGAGTTTATTCGACATATACTTTCATGCCATTAGTGTTTATATATAATGTTGGAGATGTGGCCACTTTTACAAGCAGTGGAGGCCATATCTCGGAAATGGTTGGACGTAACACCAGAGACAATAATCTGGAGGAATTAAATTGCACGATGTCGACTGTCCCATTTCGAGAAATAACGCGAGTCCTGTTGAAAAAACATTTCTTTAGTCAACATTCCATTCAATTGGGGCACGAAATAATAGGAAATAATTGCTCTATAATACTCACCGTTGATGGAAAGGCTTCTTTTTCATTAAATATATCTTCTCTACAACAAATACGAATTTTTTGGCAAGATTTTAATTTATTTTAAAAGAAAGTTTTATTTTATCTTTATATAATAAAATCCAAACAGGGCATTGAGAATTCGTTAAATATCTCATAGTAGATATTTTATCAATATTTTTTATACATATTTTGTTATTGTTTTAAAATAAAAAAAACAGCTACAACCAAAAACCCCAAACCATATTGTTGAATATTGGCAGTGACATGGTAGAAATATGTATAAATATTTTTCATATAAACAACATTTTTCTCATCCGAAACAAAAGCGACACATTTCAAAATATGTATTGAAAAAAAATAATAATTCCTTCTTGGTTGACAAGCAGTATAATATTTATTTTTTTATATTTTTGCATAAAATAAAGAAAATATTTAAATAAAAATTAAATGGTTTTTTTCGTTACCATATTTTCTTTTTATTAAAAGCTGTATTAATATTAAATGTGTTTTTTTTTTTAAATTTCAACAAAACATTCATCTGTTGACGACAGTCTGTTTAATTGAAAATCAATTGAACTTTTATGAGGCTTTTCCTGTATGTTTTTTTTTATTAAAGTAGAAAAAAGTGAAGAAGGAAAAAATAGAAAAACTTTTTAATTTAACACATTGATATTGTATTGCGAGTATGTGATAAAGAGAGTGAGTTGGGTGAGTTTTTGTAACATACAATCAATATTTCGTTTATTTGCAATTTTTTTGTAGCCATATTTTTTAGTCATGCCACCACCGCCACATACAACGTATAATAGCAGCACTAATAGCTATTTGCAAAAGCATAAATCAATTAAACGTGCTGCTGCTGCTAACTTGCACAACACTATGCTGCCATTAATATAGAGATTCTGCGAATGTTTTTATGGGGGATCTTTAGGAGTTCATTGAAATAGTAAATTTTTAATTTTATTTTTCTTGTTAAATATTTTTTATTGATACCTAATTTACTTTATTTAAGAACACTGAACAACATAGGCTATTTCTCATGCAGCTTTTTCCATTTAAATTGGGAGTTAATTAGGATATATTTACATATATAAAATAAGGATCAAAAAATGCTGAAAAAAAAAATAGCTGACCAGAAAATGCATTCCATTCTAACGGCTTTTGTCTAATCAATTATTCAATCACAAAATATAATAATCTTTTTACAGTTTTTTTATATTTTTATGTGTATTTATAATGAGCTTTCCCAATATACCATATAGCAATCAAACTGCAATACAACTTGAGAATAAGCTTATATTAATAGTGTGTTTTAAGCTTTTCTTAATTTGGCTTATTATAATATTTATAAAATGTGAATTCACAAGTAGTATCTAACAATGCTAGAAAAGATTATTATACATAACTTTTTCTCAAGTATGCTTATGAAGAACATACAACAACAACGCAATATGACGATTGAAATAGAAATATTTTTCAATACATTCTAGTTTTGTTGTATTTGTTCTACGCTTATAATGCATACAACAAGTGCCAATACTTTTTCTTTAAATTTGTCAAACGTGTTTTGCGTGTACATTTAGTTGTAAATTTTATATAGTGAACGTGCAATTGTATATTAAATTTAATTATTTTTATTTATTGTTAAAATTAATTATTTTTATTTATATTTAAAATAAATTATTATTTTTTATATTTAAAATGAGTTATTATTATTTATTTTTAAAATTAAAATGAAAAATAAATTAAATTAAAGAAAATAATTATGATTTCTCTTTTTCAACTGTTAATGATATATAATTTTTGCAAGCTTATTCTACAATTGCAAGAATAAGCTTATAGTAATCATACACACACAATATCTTTACGAGGGTTCCATTTTGATTTTTATACAATTGTTACGATAGTCTTTTTCAATATATTCTCAAGTCTTTTTCAAGCTTAAGGCTTGTGTTTGTAAGCTTATAATAATATTTTTCTCAAGTCATTTGGTATGTTGGGTTCAATTTCTGCATATTTAGTAGTATTTCCAATTATTGCACCCTGCTGGCAAATCGGTGAGAGCATTATTCGAAAAATGACGAAAATTGATTAATCGGTTATTCGTGTCGATTAATCTGAAAAATTTGCGATTAATCGATTAATTGTTTAATGCAAACTAAATTTATTTCTTTTCTGTGAAATATTAAAAGTTAAGTCTACTGCTTGGTTTATAAAATGTTTGTTTTCGATACGAATATCATCAAAGCATCCTGACTCTTTTTAAGGAATCATGCCTTAGAATCTTGGTGGTTTTTGGGAGGAATCTGAGGATTCTTTAATAAGAAAATTTTGTCAGACATGTTCAGTGAAAGTAAACCCTCAAGCCTAAAAGAGATTAACGCAGTGTCGACAGTGTATTGCCGAAGTCAATAAATCTGATATTTTATTTTCTTTATTTGTCACTGTCGTGAAATTAGAAAATTTTTTAATAAACAATAGCTGCATTCAAAAAGTCGACCTAAGAAAATTTTCCAAGATTTACAAAAATCAATAAAAGTGTTGATCACTCATCTTCCTGGGGGGTCTTTTAAGTAAATTTTTCAAATAAAAGAAATATTAAATACTTTTCAAAAAACAATTTGTTTCTACTAAGGTTCTTTAACTTTTTATTTTTTTGTTTAAATCAAATTCCATGTATTGGAATTTTTTTAACGAAACTTTTTAAGAAAATAAAATTTTCGAATTGCTAGCAATTTCCTATTATTATTTAAGAACATAAGTAGTAACGTCATAGTGCTTGTTAGAACAAAATATCTAGCACCGTGTTTGATTGCTAAGAAGCAGAATAATTGTTTTAATAGGTTTTTAGTTCAAGCTCTGAATCGGAATTTTGAAAGTTAATTATTTCTCATAAACTAATGCTTGAAACCGATTGTAAAAATTTTCTTGGGAGAATAAAAGGAAAAATTCCTACAGAATTAAAAAGGTAATTATATTGCACTGATTTGACACAAATTCAACCTTGTGGACTTAAAATTATAATTTATATTAATTCTATTTTTTAAAGGAATTCAAACAACAATTAAAAATTGTGCTATACGTAAAGCACTTGTTTCTTATTGTCTCAAAAAGTTTAGAATCTCTTTCATTCGATTTTAAAAGAATTTCATGGCATTTCAGTTATTTTTTTTTTCCTCAGATTTTCTTTTTAATTTTTTGCCCAAAGTTTCAAGATTTGAAAGTTTAAAGAAAAAATAAGGAAAAAAATCTATATAAAAAATTTAACTGGTTAATCGATCTACTTTAACCGATTATTCGGGTCGATTAATTATTTGAGTTTTGAATTATTTATTTCTACGTTAACCGAAATAGAGGCGATTAATCAAGGAATCGGTTAATCGATTAACAAAATTTGAAACACTAATATTTACAAAAACAAAGCAAATAAAATATTTTTAGCTAGGCTGATATTTGTATTTCTATCCGGCAAAATATCTTCCAAGAAGCCACAGGTTAACAAAACTGTCTTTTTTCTGAAGGCTCTAGCTTTTCTAAAATTTCGGATTCTGAAGAGATCTTGTGCCGCATTGAAATATGTAAGTGCATCAGCCTAGCTAAAAATTGTTTTGTACATACATGGTGGATGAATATAACAAAGAAAAAATCTCGATATAAAAACAATAAAAAAAATTGCAAAAAAAAAAGTATTTGTGTCAGAGTATAACTAATTTTTTGTTATGTAAATAGAACATATTTAGTCATCAGATTTCAGCAATTTCAGTGTGCCTGTAGGTAAATTAACTTAATCATGTATGTGATTGCTGTTATCTTCTTAGCAAAATATTTGTTATAATAAGTTTTTCAAGCTCTGCCTTCTTCTAGAGACTCTAGCTTTTCTTAAACTTCGGGTTCTGGAGAGATCTTTTGCCAAATCAAAATACATATATCAGCCTAGCTAAAGAGGATAAATTTTAGATTTTTTATTTTTCCTAAAGGTAAAAAAGGGGTGGAAGTACTTCCTGAAATACTTTCTTGTAAACTACAAATAGATTAATTTCCTTCACATAGTTAGATATTGACAATCACTGCCATTTTTTCTAAACAGAGCAGGAGGATGGCACTTTGATTGATAATCTCAACAAGCTAAATACGAATAGAAAAACTTACAATATCATTAAATAAACCGTGACAATTATTAAAAATTTTGTTTTAATTACTCCCTTTGATAATGATACCTTTCCAAGTGATGTCCTCAAATTACACTGTAAGTAAAATTTCAACTTTCGAAATGACACAAAAAACCGCCGAGACACCCCAACTTAATTTCGGGACGTAGAGCACAGTGGTAAACTCCGCATTTTAAATTTTGTATTGTCTCTCCAAGGACCCTATAACCCAGGATGAACAAACTACCAAATTTTTAGCCACCCAAGATGCCAAATGATGCGACTACAAAAAAATTATTAGCCGAGACCACGAAATTCTTGGCCGATTTAAAGAAACATTTAGCCCTTGCTAGATGCTTAGTTTTTCTGTAAATCGTCTAAGAATTTCGTGGTCTCGACTAAGAATTTTTTTGTAGTCGCACCATTTGGCATCATGGGTGGCTAAAAATTTGATAGTTTGTTCATCCTGGTTTATAAAGGTCCTTGGTCTCTCAAGATATTTGTTTGTGTTTTAAGGAAAATACAGGAAAATCTTTAATAAAATTACTTTATTTATTGATTTTTTTACTTATTTACTATTCATTAATATATTTTTTTTTTTTCGTTTGCAATCAAAAAAAAAAAAAACAAAATTTTGTTAAAAAAATTAAACGACACAAGAGTTATTAAAATTTGTTACAATAATATTACGTATACGTATTGTTGTACTTTAAATCGAATTAAACACATCCCAGTGTAGGATTTAATATAATAATTATTACTAATATAATAATTATGACTTTTTACCTTGTAGATTAATTTAAAAATAATAGTAATAAATAGTAAACATGTCAAAAAAAAAAAATAAAAATTTTCATTCAAAGGCTTTTCGTTAAAATATGTATAATCAAAAAATTTTTTGAATCAATACAAACTTAAAATCTAAATATTTTGTTAAAATGACTTGACTGTTCAAAACGGGGTTCGCCAAAACTCTACGACCCAAAATTAAGTTTACGTATTCCAGATTTTTCGTGACGTCCTTACTGTATTATTAGCCATTTGAGAAACTCTGCTGTTTTATGGAGTTTTATTTTTGCACTTTAAAGTTTTATTTTTATGTAGTTTTATTTGTGCTCTATGCCACATTTGCTTTATACAATTGATATTTCAGCAAATAGTAAAATGTTTCATGTTCAATATACGATTTTAGTTTTTCATAACATACATCTCATATACAACACATACATGTATGCATTATATGTATCTATCTGTATCTTTAGGGTGTTGGTAATTTTCATGTTTTTATGAGGCAACAAAAAAAAATACACACATTATTTGTTGATGTGGCCGTTGCTGTTAAAATAAATCTATAAAAGTATTGACTACACAATTAATTTTTACAAATGAAATACAAAATAATGTTATTTTTAATTAAATTTCAAATTAAATGTGGTTTAAAGGTTTTAAATTTACTTATTTTTATTGAAGTTGTTTTTTTATTTAAATTAATTAAAATGGACACTTGTTTAGTTTTTCAAAAATGCTTAAAATAGTTAAGTATTTTTGATGCTCTTTGTTTTCCCATGTTCTAAGCGGTTTGTTATTGAAAAAAGCAAAATCATTTGAGGTGTTCAAATATGATATCAGTGCTAATTCATTAAGAAGACAATAGTCATTTTTAATATTTCTTGTTTTTTCAGGTGATAAAGATGTACATAATAGAAAGTTTATACAGATTTACGAAAAAAAAATATATCCAAAATCAGCAGTCAACAGAAAACTAAATCTTCAGTTTTAACAAAAAGTCCCTGGTTGGGCGCCAACATTTGTTTATTATAAACTTTTTTAATAATCTAAAATATATGCATGCCTAAATTTTGAAGCATTTAAAATTTTTCTCTGCTCTGCCGAAAATATTTCGTTTTAATATATTGCAAAATTGAAATTTTATAAAATTTGCACTATTTAAAAAAATATCTAACCTTTAATCTCTGGATTCCCGAGGTGGGGGAAATTTCACAACTAATCCCATATTAATACGTACAACAACAAACATTTACTTTTTAATGCATATAAAAACTAATGTGCATTTTTTTCCGTCTACATACTGTTTTTGTCACATTCAAAAAAAATGCAGTGTTGTTATTACATTGAAGTTTGATGACATTGTTTTGGGTTACAAAAATGATGACAATGTTTATAATGATGATGATATAGAGTGTGATGGTGTGGTATTTATGGCGTTAGATAATGTTTGTTGGTATAAAATAAAGGAAATCATGCTGATATTCATAGTATTTTATACTACAGACATTCTATAGTATTATGCATTTTTTATATCAAAAATGTCCATAGCACGTTGGGGCGAAAGTCTTCATTAGTTGGCATCTGAAACAGTCATATTTTGATAAAAATGTAATGAAGTTTGTTATTAAGATAGTAGCTTTAATTAACCACATAAGGCCCTAATGGCTCGGTTATGTAAATGAAGATTTAATAAAAAAAATAAAAAAATAAATCATCTATCCTGGGTATTTATTTTTTTAGTTTTTTTGGTTTATAAGATATTTACACTAATGAAACCATAGGCAAGTGTGATGACATTGAAAATGGATTTCCAAAAGCTTTTCACTGGTAACTTTTTATGACGGTTTTTCTTTTTTTTAAATTTTCTGTTGTAAAAATTTCAAAAACTTGGAGTACTTTATATGAAGAAGTATACTGCTATGGCCTCCAAATTTACACCTTTATTCCTTAATTCATTTCAGCGGATACATATAGGGTGGGCCATGTAAAATTTGAACTACCGGTTACTTTGACTTTGAAAGTTAGAATAACATTCATTTTTATTTCCAGGTTTATGTTTGGCATTTGCAAAATTGGACGCTATATGCTCGAACAAAATTGTCTTTAACGCAAACTCTAAGAAATTTTCCAAGAACATCCATCAACATCTACTCGTCATCTTTCTCAGGAACTGAACATTTCTTAAATTTTTGAAAAATTGGGTTGATCGTATGAGGTCTTGCCGAGCCAGTCATGGTAGTCATATAAATGATATTATGTTCCATTCTTAAATGACGAAGTTCAAACTTTCAAAAAATCCAGAAATTTGAAAAAATAATCAGTACTTTTTTTAGCCGATTCAAATTTAAAATATTAAATGACACACCCTGTATTTTTTTATATTCGTGCTATTTTGGATATTAGGAAAATTTTTATTTGGTACTTTATGGACCAAATTGGCATTATGTGTATCACACTTTCCTTTCAGTTTTTATATAGAATTTCGCCCGTTCACAAATGCTGTCGAATAAAAGAGTACTCAAAAATATATTATTTCTTTCCCATATTTCCTTAAAGCCAGTACTTTCCTAAAATTTAATTTGTTTCAATTCTATACACAATAATATTTTTAATTTTCAATTTATAATTAATATTGGTGGTAAAGAATATTTAAGACTACTAGGTCCACTATTGTTTAATACACATAGAATTTAAAAATAGTACTATTGGCGAGGGAGATCAATACTATACTATACTACTATAGCGAGTGAGATCAATATATAAAAGGGATTTATTTTTGATAGAAATGTTCAATTTCATGTTTGTAAAAGTTTTGATATTTAAATTTTACTAGGTGCACCATATTATGATTAATAACTATTATCTTTGTCAACCGATTGACTTAAAAACTGATGTTTTTGAAACGTGAATGTGACAAGCAATATTGTTGCATTTGGGTAATCCATGCAAGATACAAAAAATGCAATGCAATGGTAAAAAAATGACTGTGGGCCGACATTTGCACCAAAACAATCAGTGGGCTATTTTTTTAGAGAAGGTAAAGCTGTCTTTGAAAAACAACATTCGGGGAATATATTTATTTAGGGTTATTGAAAATATATTTAGGGTTATTGATTTCAAAATAAAAGTGCACTATGTCACACTGCATATCAAACAATACAGTTTCTGGATGAAAAATTCCTTTGTGTCAAGCTTCTGAAAGTTTCAAAGACACCATAAACATTGATTAGCGCCCCGATTCTGTATCTGATGCGAGAAGTTTTTGCATCGAAAAATTCATGGCCACTTTACTTTATACAGAGTGACTTTATATATGGTAAAGTTATGGGTTTTTTAAGGGACATTTTTTTAGAGCTTTTAACTTTTAAAGCTGTGCACACATTTAATTTTGTAAAATGTCTTATTAGATAAAGAAATAACATTAATACAGTGTCTTATTTGTATTCTTTATATTAATGTATATTTAATTACCAGTGACTCACCCTATAGAATGAGGTGCAGGAGAAAGAAATTAAAAAATCGAATCAGATTTGGTAATATTATGGTACGTTAAAAATGATAAACAGCAGTTCGGACCATGCATAAAAATACCAAAAAAATTAAAACTAATAAAATAAACGAAAAATAGTTGATTTTACTAAAGTTTTCGTTATTTTGACAATAATTTCGTATTTCTACGCTTGGATTATGTGTGTGTTTAATGACTCCAAAAAAAATATTTCATAAAAACAAACAATTTATATGTTTTATTAAAATAGTTTAATTTTTTAACTTTAACGTGGTACCAGCAAGTCAATAACTAACAATTAAAAAATATAAAAACAAGATTAATGTTCTTAGTGTTGGCTATTAAATGTTGTTGTTTGCAAAAATTCAGAATATAAAAATTTTTTGTATGCCAGCTAAAAACCAAATTTGCCCCAACGTTCAATGTGTATATAATATATGATGGATCATTCTAGAAGAATATTAGATTCAAACGGTATTCAAAAGCAACAACGTACTAATGCTTTACTAATGGAATTAAGTAATTTTGTTGTATTCGGTATTTCAATTTTTATTTACGTTGTTGTTGTTGTTATTTGAATTTTTTGTACGCTTTATTTAACTTTTACTTTATTTTTATGGCTTTTAAATTGAAGGAAGTGTTTTTTGATATCATTTCTTATATAAATGTTTGTATGTAAGTGCACCACACAAACGTCACAATATTACAATTCATTTTATACAATTTCAAATCTTCATACATACATATATGAACTGACATGAGAATAAAAAGGGAATTTTTTGTTAAGCGGTTTGATTGTAACGAAATTAAATGTCAAATTGTTGGTTGTTATGTGGTCTTTATAGAAGAAATTTATCAAAAAAAAAAAAAAAAAGGGTTGTTTATATTGTAATAGAACTTAAATAATATATATGTATACTAGCTGACCCGGCAAACGTTGTTCTGCCTAGGAATAGGATTACATTATTATCTAGGTAGCTCGCACAAAGTTTGAATATTCTCACAATAATAGTACCCCAGATATGCAATAATAAATTTGTACTTCGTATGGGAGGTGCCACGCCCATTGCTTGGATCCCCCATATTTTTTGGAAGATTATGAATATTATTATCAAAGAAGCTCACACAAAGTTTGAAGACTCCCACTTTAATAGTACCCCAGATATGCAATAATGAATGTTTTCTTCGTATGGGAGGTGCCACGCCCATTGCTTGGATGGCACTCATTTTTTTGGGAGATTATGAGTATTATTATAAAAAAAGCTCACACAAAGTTTGAAGACTCCCACTGTAACAGTACTCCAGATATACAAAAATACATTTTTACTTCGTATGGGAGGTGCCACGCCCATTGTACCCATATAGGTCAATTGTGAATCTAAACCATTCAGGGATCAAATAAAACAGACACAACAAATTTCATCGAAATCGGCCCAGCCGTTAAGGAGGAGTGCAGTCACTAACACACGTACAGGAGAATTATATATATAAAGATATGTACATTACATATCGAAGGCTTAATGAAGAAAGGCCCTAACTTCATTTTTGTTATTGCATTCCAAAAAGTTTGTCGGCAGAATGTACTGAAAATTACATTTAAAATTAAGGTTTAGAAAGGTGAAAGAGGTATTAAACTTTAAAATAACTAAAAATTTATTTAGTTAGTTTTTTAACTCTTAAAAAACAACTAATAAATAACTAATATTGAAGTAAAATGAACTGAAAATTTTTGACCATTAAATTTATGAAATACATGACCAAACTTGTTTTTTTTTCATCTAATTTTTTTCGCATTTTAATAAAAAAAAAATAATTTTTCTATTTTTATTTAGTATTTATTTTTTCCGGATTTTAATAAAAAAAACTATTTGAATTTCAATTTATTTCAATGCAATATTCTTCATATTATTTTTGCCAAATTTGACAAAAAATAAAAAGGAACTAAAAGAAATTTAAAATGTGAAAGTCTTCTGATTTTATTGAGTTTTTTCTCTTTTCTGTAAAATTATGAACACAATTAAGTTAGGACCTTTCTATTTTAAACCATCAATATATTACAATACCCATATATATTTGTAATTTTGCTTATACACTGCAATATCATTGATTTTTATTCTATTTGTAATTTTATTTTTTTTTTTTGTATTTCTCAATACTAGCAAAATGAAATTCTTTTTTATATTAGAAATTTTAAAGGCCCTTATAGAAATTGAGTATGTTTTTTATTGATAAATTTTCTTTTAAAAACAGCCATCGGTTTAATATTTTAGTGGCTAAATTTTAATGGCAGGGAAAATTCACAGCTCTTCTATCGGTGACCACAAAAGATAAAAACATCTTTACAACAGGTTAAAACATTTTCTGTTTTAAATTTTTAGAAAAAATCTGTTAACTTGTTTTTTAATTTCACAAATTTTCGAAAAACATCTCCTATTGCTTTCGTGGAAGTCCTGGAGCAAAAATAAATACTAATCTTTCAAGTAGAGACTAAACTGGAATTGTTTTTTTTTTTTTCATCAATAATGTATGCGGGAATATATTTTTCCGTTTTTTAATATCTTTTTTTTTTTGTTTGAAAAAAATTTTAAATTTACTAAAATTTTACTTTACATGCTTCAGGCATGGACATATTTCATTGATGAGTAAATGTTTGAAGGAAAAAAATTTAGTAAACTACATTTATCATTGATATACTAATAAAGGGTGTCCCAAGAAGAACGCAATTTTTAAATTTTAAATAAAACACAGACATTTAAAAAAAAATCGTGAAACTTTATTATATCGTAAAGTAGACAGAATGAGGTTGTGTATGGAACAATATATCGTGCAGTTGGCCGCCGCGGCTTTGCTGGCATGCACGCGATCTTTTAATGAAATTTTCAATGACCGTTTTGCATGAATGCTGCGGTATTTCATTAATGCAGCGTCCAATTTCCTCTTTTAAGGCTTGAGTCGTCGTCGGCTATTCGCGTAAACCATCGACTTCAAAAAACCCCAAAGAAAAAAATCTAATGGTGTTAAATCGCACGATCTAGGCGGCCAATTCTGATCTCCAAAACGCGAAATAACACGACCGGGAAATGACTGATGCAGCAATTGAATTGTTTCTCTGGCTGTATGACATGTGGCGCCGTCTTGTTGGAACCACATGCCCTCCACATTCATTTCTTCAATTCTAGGCAAGAAAAAACTGGTTATCATTTCATGATACCGAACACCATTGACTGTTTGCGCTTGACCTGCCTCATTTTCATAAAAAAAAGGTCCAATGATTCCTCCAGCCCAAAAACCACACCACACAGTGACACTTTGAGGATGCATTTGATTCTCGTGAATCACTCGAGGATTTTCCTCACCCCAAATGCGACAATTCTGCCTATTGACGAAGCGATCAAGATGAAAATGGGCCTCGTCACTGAAGATGATTTTATCGGCAATATACCCAATTAACGAACTCCCTTCGCTGTCCATGGTCAGCTGGCTTCAGTTCCTGAGTCAATTGAACTTTGTATGCATGAAGATGCAAATCTTTCGTCAAAATTCTCTGCAAAGTGGATTTGGAGACACCAATTTGCTGAGCTCGGTGTCGAATTGAGGTGGATGGAGTTTGAGCGACATCATCACGTACAGCTGCGACATTTTCGGTCGATCGACCTGGTCGATGGCGCGTTGTTGTCTTTACATCACTAACAGACCCAGTTTCGGCAAATTTATCCATTAATCTCTTTTGGAGCATTATTGTGTCCCCAAATTGATCGTAATTTGCAAACTGTAGCCGCAAAACTTTCACCATTTTGGTAAAACAATTTCACAATGAGAATGCGTTGTTCATTCGTGTAGCGCTCCATTTTTACTAACCTCGTACCTTCTACTAGCAAACAATAACAATTGTTCAAATGTCAAACAATGACACTTCGAATGTTGCCAGATTTAAAAATTGCGTTCTTCTTGGGACACCCTTTACAATTGCTTTAATAAAATATTGTAATTTAGCAAAACCTACTGCGATTTTGAACTCACGACAAAAATATCCATTCACGCACGCTCCTGCACAACATTTTTATACCACTCACGCACGATCACGTGAATAATTTAAATTTTCGCTCACGCTTAATAAACGTGAATCACGAAATTTTGTGTCACGTATGTCTACTTAAGATCTAACGAGCAACTTTGACGGACTTGGGCATTAGAGGGTTAACTTTATAATATTTTTAAAATTTTCACGATGCTTTCAAAAAGCTTTTAAGGACTTTTTTGTGCCAAACTGGATTTTACTTTATTGTTCCAAGTACAGTTAATAATTGTTAAAATTTGTCCCTGCTTGGGCGCCAAAACGTGTTTTTGTAAAAGATTTTATAAGACATGACCAATATTGTAGTATTTATGCCTTCATGTCTGGCTCTCAAAAATGGTTTTTATAGTAGTTATAAAAGAATAACAAGTAGTAGTGATTTTTCCCCCTGTTTGGGCTCCCAAAGCTACAAACAAGCAAAAAAAAAAAAAAATAAATAAACTTTTTCCAATTGGGTTAATATTTTGATACAACTACACTAATATAAGTCTAAACATACTTGTATTTAAATTTTTTTCTTTTCTAAAATGTTTTTATTTAATATATTTTTAAGTCAATGAACTGTCACTAACCGTGTTTGTCGTTATAGACATGCAATTATATGTCATTGTGTGACATTTGATTTGTCGTTTATTTTATATATAAAAAATAAAAAAAAAAACTTTTTCTATTTGCAAATATATTTTTTTATTTTTTATACATTTAGATATGTTGTTTGGTTAAGTATTTGAAAAATGGTTATTTTGGTGAAGTTCATTCTATTTGTGACTTTTATTTCAAACTGAAAGGATAGGCGTGAAATTACATAAACTCACACATATACAAATACATGCATATACATATTAAAATTTATATATGTGTATGTATTTTATAAATGGTATTATTTTTACGCTACTTACATTCTTTATTGTCAGACAATCATTACAAAAAAAAAGAAAGAAATTTTAAAATATAAAAAAAAAATCTTAAACATCAAGAAAGTATTTTGCATTTTTTATTGTTAAAAACAAATTATCCCTTCTTTGGCAAAATGAAGGGATGTAAACTTGTATGGTATAAGAGATGAAGATAAATGAAGTTTTTTTATATAAAGGAAATTTACTGATTTTGTGTAGAACAAATTGATTGAAAATAATGAAGTGTTACAAAAGTGTTTGCAAGGATAAAATAAATATATAAACAACATAAAGTCAAAAACTTTTGGTATAATATATTTGAGAGAGGAGACTATGAAAGGGGATTGTTAAATTTATTATTTTTCTTTTTTAAATAAAATTTTAAAATACTTGAAATAAAGAGAACATGAGTACTATTGGAAATTGTTTGTAATAATTGTGTTTTATTGGGCGTTAAAATTTGTTTTATATATTGTTTAAAAGGAATTAAAAATATTTGAAGAGCAAATATAAGTATTTTGTCCCTGCTCAGGCGCTAAATGATATTATAGTAAAAGATTTTTATAAAAATTTTCATAAAGTTTTAAATTAAGTAAAATTAATATATTATTACTTAAAATCGAGTTCAAGATCCTTTTATAAAAAATAATAATAATGATTATTTATTATTTCTTTTCCTCCAATATTTCGTCACCACATTGGGTGACTTCTTCAGGGAAATTATATATAATTTTTTTCAACAAAAAAATTATATATAATTTCCCTGAAGAAGTCACCCAATGTGGTGACGAAATATTGGAGGAAAAGAAATAATAAATAATCATTATTATTATTTTTTATAAAAGGATCTTGAACTCGATTTTAAGTAATAATATATTATAATATTGAAGATCGAATAAAGGAGGATAAATATTAAGTAAAATTGTAAAAATGTTATTGTATGATTAAAAACTGTTATGTTAAAAATTAAATCGTTAAGTGTGTTTTCATTGATGATATAAAAATCAAATTGATTTTCGGGTTAAAACTAAAAGTGGGCGTGAAGTGATTTTTGACTCATGCTCATGCGTGCTTACGAAAAAAAAATAATTACACACGACTCTCGCACGGACATTTTTTTATGCTCAATCTTACGCCCAGGCACGTGAGTTAAAAAATTACTCACAGTTACAAAGTTTTCACGGAAAACAGTAAAAATTACCATAAATCTTTATTGAAAAAATTAAACTCAGGAATAAATTAAGCACTTACTTACGCTCATTCAAAAATCACGTTAGTATAGAAATAATTACTCACAATCATTCATGAATCACGTGACTCGCAAACAACTCTTGTCACCCACCCATCTTTAGTGAAAACCATGAAAAAGTTCCTTAATATTTCGTTTTTTTTCCTTTGTAAATTTATTAAATTTATTTTTATTTCAACAATCAAAAAACACTTAATGATTTCATATCTAGCATAACAGTTCTTAATCATATTATCATTTTTTTTTTCAAATTCACTCATAATATTTATTTTGCATTTCCTTTTTTTTATTATTAATTTCTTTCCTCGTTGTTGTACTATAATGGAATATAACATCACAATGCATATTAGTTATTATAGAGCATGGCGGTCTTTATACAAAAAAAAACACACACAATTTAAAAATACAAACTTTCTGCACACACAAAGGCCTGGGTTGTACAAATTTGCATATAAAGTCTGATAGACTGCAGTAATACATCAAATGTTTAATGCAGAAAATAAAAAAAATATTTATAAAACAAAAAAAAATTGAAAACAAAAACTCAATTTATTTATGTACAATATTTCTTGCATTCTAAGTTTTTTTTCAGTTTTAATAAAGCGCATGTGCGTATACAAACATAAAACAAGAAAACTTATTGCATTCGGTTTAAACGAATTTATTGTACACTTCAAAATGAATATCAATAACTACCCAGCACAAAAACAAATGGTAGTCATTCTGTGACTATAACTTCTTTCATTGCTTACTAAACTTCAGTTGGCATTCTTTTATGATTTTTTGGTGTTATTCTAAGGCACTTCCAAAAGAATACATGTGTTCATATTTCAAATGCAGTGATCTGGATATAAACCCGATGCATATCTTAAAATATTACTCTTCATTACTTCTAAAGCATAAGTTATAGTATATCGTATATTTTTGGAATCTAAAGCATTTATTTAAATTTAAAAAAAAAGTTTTGAAAAATCAAGAAATACAGATTTTTGTTTTTGACCTTTAATTAAAACTTGCTGGCCTGTCATTTGCATATTTTCAGCCTTAATTTTTTTTTTTTTGACGACGCAATATGTGCATTTTTGCATTATGTTTATTATTTAACACTACACCATTTACAGTTTTAATTCAGAATTTATCAAAATAATTTTAAAATTGTGTAAAAATTATTTCAAATTGCCCAAAAATGTTTTAAAATTGTGCAAAAATTATATAAAATTGTTCAAAAATATTTTAAAATTGTCTAAAACTGTTTCCAAATTGTACAACCAGTTTTTAAATTATCCAAAAATATTTTAAAATTTGTCTAAAAATTCATTAAAATTTTGCAGAATTATTTATTTGTTTTAATAAAGAGTATAAATTTCGCTTCTTTAAACTTATTTTTTCTGCATTCTTATAAAATAAATTTTCATCAAAGCTTAAATACTACAAGTATATGAACATTTTCTACTCATGAATTTAGATTACCTAATCATTGTATTATCATTGCTTCCTTAGAGTAAAGTATGAGTAATGCTAGTAGCTACATTTGAATACTTCCATCCTATGACACGCTAATGTTTAATTCATCGATGAAACCATTATAAAAGCAGTGATGCCTTTGCCATAGTAGTGGTGCTTTTATTGCATCTTTGGCAGCTTCATTTTTACTGGGTAATTATGATCTAGATTAGTCGATTATTGGGTGAAAAAATATGTTGTAGTAAAATTTACGAGCGCTCAGAAATAAAGTATTTTCCAAGGATTTTTTAAGCTTCATAAATTACTCCAAAATTAAAATATTCTCTAATTTTCAGTAATGCTTTTTATGAGTTATAAAAGAAACTTCAAGAAGAGAATTAATTAGTATTTTATCATCATATTTTTCATAACTGTTAAAAAAAAATTGTTTCTAAAAAGCATTTTTGGTTGGGCTTTAAGGAACAATTAAAATCTCTTAAGTCCGCTACTAGGCAGCATTTATAAAATTTTTTTTTATATTTGGATTCAAACGTATTTTTTTAAATTTTCTTTTAAAAATCTTAGTGACTTAGAGCAAAGTGTGGAATTCTGTTTCTATTGGAAACCTAAGAACCGATTTTATATTTTATTTTGGAATCCATATTTGAAATTTTTTTATATTTTGCAAAATAAATAGTTTCTAGTGCATTCTTTTTATGTTTTTAATTCACAATGAACTTTTTTAGCTGCATTCTGTAGCCGCATATTATAATTGTCTGAAATTTCCTTTTCCCTAATTAAGATAAATATTTTATTAAAAAATCTATATCTCTGTTCACTTAATTAAGGAACATTTCAATTGTCAGAATGAAGTTTTTAATATCCTGCATACATAAAAAATTGAAATCTTTAAAGCCTGTCAATGCTTATTTGTAGATGTTACAAATCGAAGGATAATATCAGTAATACCCTAATCACCTATAGAAAGAAACTAATAAAACATGATGCATACACAACACAATGCTTGAAAAAGTTATAACTGCATATACGGTGAAAGCTTCCCATAATGGAAAGTTACACTTGCAGGCAAATTTTATGTTGTGGGAAAGTATTCGATGTTGGTAGTGAAATAAAATTTAAACTACATTTAATTTAAACTACATTTTATTCTTCATATAACTTTTGTACTTCGATCGCAGTATATTAAAACTTAAAACTTCTATTGTCAACAACGTTAAAAGGTGTTTGGAAGCCATTGAAAGCAGACAACATCGTGAACTTCGACTAAAGTTCGAAAAAGAGAATTTCGTATTTTCAGCAAGCATTATTTTTTGCATAAAAAAATCTATCACCAAAACCAAGGAAAGGCTTGATAAATTGTATGGGGAAGGTGCTACATCAACTTTAATAGAGCTTTATTGAATTCCATTGTAGTCATATCAGCACAAGAAATCATTGATAAAATAAAATCCATGCAGTTATGTAAGAATGTTCGAAGAATGAAAGTGTATGAGGTGAATTAGGCTGTGGGAATCTCAACTGAGCGAGTATATGACATTTCACATCAACTGAGCGAGTATATGACATTTCACAAGGTTTCCGCTTGAAGTGTGCCGCTATTGTAATCGTGCATAAGCGCAATCGTGTGATCCAACATGGTGACACTGTAGTTCATAAATTGAACTACAAATTGCTATCGCATCCAGTGTGTGCTCAAGGTTAGGCAATATTTCGGCGGTAAGGCCAAAATCAGAAAAATATAAGCCGCTGACAAAGCACGTTTGCATGTGGTGCAAGTGCTGGTAATGTTACCATCATACAAAAGTCTGTTTAAAAGCATCGGAAAATCACTGGGGAAACAAATGTTCTGACGTTGGCTAAACCATAAAATTTTCAAAATAAAATTAAAAAATAGTTTATTAGTAATTTTTGGGACATGTCTGGATTTGACTGTCAGATAAAAGCTCTAACCACTAAGCTCCCGAGACATATAATGCTTGAAAATAAAAAGCTAATCAAATGATAACTGCTGGCTATCCGCTGGTTGCATTAATATTATGGCACTGGCTAAAAGCTTGTTGGAAACAACTGGTATTTAAAAAGTTTTTCCACAAACAAAAATATTTTATAAAAAAAAAAATATTTTAAAAACAAAAAATTATGCCGGACTCGAACTTGAAATCTTCTGACTTTTTAATAACACTGTACAACATAAAAAAAATTAATTAAACTTTAAGGTTTCCACAACGGATTCTGGTAGAGGGATACGGATTTAAAGTTTTGACTTATTTTTCGCATTCAAGTAGAATTTTGTACTTTAGTATTTTTATAGAATTTATATAAGATTTTATTACAAATATTTGTGTGTAGAATTTTTACTCGTTATATTCCTGTTTTAATGCTATTTTTCCTTCTTTTCCTGGAAAGGGACATAAAAGACCCATACATTGAAGAGTTAGAGGGTTAAAATATTCTATAAAAGTGTTCCTCGTAATTTTTTAGATAAATCTGCTAAATACATTTTACACCTTAAATGTAAGCGTCACATAGTATCTTATCTCGATTCACCATAAGAAAAAGTTTGATTTTATTGTACAGTGTAATTCAAGACTCTGCCAGTACAGTAAGGTAATTTCTGATTTTAAAGTTTATCATAGTATATCATATATCAAACCCAATTCTTTACCAGTGTTTTTTTTTTAACCACTGAATTTTATGTATAATAAATACCGGCAAACGCTCTTTGCAAATGCTGTGTAAAGATTACCAAATAAGTGTTCTGCCATAATTTAATTTTGATTTCCACGGGAACCCAGTGGTTTCCAAATTCTTTTTGTACTACTGGCAATTTCTGATTGAATTATATGTTCAATATACGTTTTAAAGAAAATTGATCAATAGTGTTAAAAGCGTTTAAATTAAAATTAAAATTAAAATTTTAATAAAAAATTTATTTATATAAAAAAATATAATACAGAAAAAAATTAAAAAATTTTATTTGTATTATTAAACATGTTTCACACAACATTTTCGTAAATGCAAATAAAATGTTTTTTTAATTAATTTCAATCAAAAATCATTTATTTTTAAATATTTATAAATTAATTTACAATATCCGTAAATAATAAATGATATTTTATTTATTTTAACTGTCATATCGTTTTTTAGCTGTCATCAAATTAACTACAAAGTCTGTAAAAATAAACGACTTTTCATTTATTTTGTATATTTGAACCATCAGACTATAAAAAAAATTTTCTCTACATTTTATATGAAAAAATTAACTGCGTCAGACAATACGCATTTATTAATAATTTAGTTTAAAATAATAAATGATGAGAACTCATTACTGAGATCTTATCGGGAAGTCAAAAGAACAAAAGAAAATTTGCTAATTTTGCCAATTTTACACTAAAATTTTGTCACAAATAAAGTGTCTGTTTTAGGCAAGTGACCGCTATTGGCAGTGCACATTATTTAGTGTTTTTACTGTAGTTTTATTCTGCTATGTAGTAAAACGAAAGGGTTTTTTTTTAAAGCAAACATTTTTTATTCATATTTCTTTTTTTTACAGACAAATTCACATATTTCATAATTCTATAGTTCCATACAAAATGTGCGTGTGCCATATGAGTTAATATCATACAACATTTCTGCACATAAAACTGCATATGACGCATCACACATACCATTCCTGACAACGAGTTGCAGTAAAGTTATGGCAGAAGATTTTAGCACAAGGTTAAAGAAAACTATAGCAAAAAAAAAAACAAAACCTAAAAATTCAATAATAAATTTTTGATTTTATTTTTATTTTGGTTTTCAATTTCATTTCACTTATATAGCACATAGTTCAGGGATATTGCATTGCTTGGACCCCCCTAAGTGTTAAACTTCAACACCATCGTTTGTTTTTGTTCGGTTCATCTTTTGTTTTTTTTTTTTTTAATATAAAGCTGTTAGTTTGAATTATTCTGACAGTTAAACAATTGTTTAAGCTTTAATTTTGAATTCAGTGTTATTTTTTATTTTTAATTTTCAATTCATATCATGTTTTCAACATCTCTCTTATTGTTATACATTCTTCTTGTGCTGTGCAATATGAACATGGCATATCAAACACTGAAATGTGTTAACAAATGGTTTGAATATATATGTTATGTATTTTTTTTTTCTACAATAAAAATTAATGCAATTACATTTACATTATTGCTGTTGTTGTTGTTACCTACAAGCTATTTTTTTTTGTTATAAAATTTACATATCGTATTTTTATATATTTTTTGCTTACACGTTCTTTTTTTCCACACATACGTTTGTAAATTATATATATTTGCGTAAATAATACCCCCACCCCACTCCTCTATTCGATTTGTGTATTCCTTTGTGCATATATTTATTGCTTTTAATTTATTTACTTATTTTTTTTTTTTGCCTTTTTATGCTTTTATTGCGTATATAGCATCTATTTTATATTTAATCGTATTACACCATTAAAATTTATAATTTGATTTGCTTGCTTCATTTTCCATACTACTGGCAAAAGTTTAAGATTTGAAATCAAATGCTATGGGAAATTTTCTTAAATATGTTGTTTTGGGATTTAAGTTTTAAGGAGTTTTTGGAAAACTTTTTTTTTCTAAAGATTTTTAATATCTGAAGGCAGTTATATAATTTATTAATTTTCGTTAAGAATAATTTAAATTTTATCAACATTTTGCTGAGATCAACATTGTGTAGAGGTTTTATATAGGGTCCGCCATCTAACGTTTTTTTTTCAACTAGTGCTTATTTCGTGAATGGTAACACTTAGCTCATGTCTAATTTGACAGATAATTAGTTTTATCCTTCCGCTGAACGAATATTGCGACATTACTTTGAAAATTATTACAGAATGTCATCTTTTCAATGTCATCTTTTCAGATGAAGCTCATTTTGATCTTGGCGGATATGTAAACAAGCAAAATTGTCGCATTTAGGGCACAGAAAACCCGCACAAATAAATTGAAAAGCCGATGCACCCGAAACGAGTCACTGTTTGGTGCGGATTTTGGTCCAGAACCATAATTGGGCTATTTTTCTTCGAAAATGAGCAAGGAGTGGCCGTTACAGTCAATGACTATCGTTATCGGGCCATGTTGAACGAATTTTTGTTCACAAAAATTGAAGAAAAGGATATTGGCAACGTTTGGTTTTAACAGGACGGCGCTACGTGCCACACAGCCGAAGCTACACTCGATGTTTTGCGCCCTGTTTTTGAAGATCGCATTATAAGCCGCAGAGCTGATGTCGTTTGGCCACCTCGAAGCTGCGATTTAACACCGTTGGACTATTATTTGTGGGGCGCCGTCAAAGATAAGTGTTACGCCGACAAGCCAGAGACAATTGACGCTTTAAAGGACAATATTCGTGAAGCCAGGTGAAATACAGCTGCACACAATCGATAATGTGCTCAAAAATTGGACCGATCGTGTAGGCTACTGCATGGCAGGCCGAGGCAGCCATTTGAATGAAATTATTTTCCATTATTAACCGGAAGGATTCTGCTTTCAAATAAAAAAAGAAATTTGAGAAAATATTCAGTAGTTTTTTTTATAGCATTTTCAAAAAAAAGTTATTTGGCGGACCCTATATAATGTATGGTTAAAGCCAGAGGGTTTTGTTTAATAGCCTTTTAAACAGCGAAAATAATCAACTTGGTCAAAGATAATACAAGAATATTAGAATAGAATAGTGCTTATCGTTTAATATGTTTTACATTTTTTATAGTTAATAGTTTAAATTGACAGTTAAAGGTCCTGTTTTCATTCGATCGCGAAGTAATGGGAAAGCTAGAGCCCTTAAAATAGCCAGGGCTCAAACAAAAACCTATGAAGACAAATTGTTTGCTCGAGTCATGTTGTCTTAGTTATCAAACTCGGTTAAGATGTTTTCCTAACAAGCACTATGACGTTACTAAAATTTGGAGATGGAAATTGTTCTATTTATATAAAAAAAATTGACTTAAATTTCGCTTAAGAGTTTTTTAATCTCTGCGTAAGACTTCTTTTAGCCTAAATTAAACAATTTTTTACATTATTCTGCCAAAAACTTGGGTAAATTCTTCACATTTTTTTTAAGGGAACATGTTGCTTTCTTTGGAAAGGGGATAGAGGAGAGATGAATGGTGAGGAAAGGCTTTAAATAGGGCAACACTGTAATTGCGCGAGGTAATAAATTATAGAACAATAGGTGCGCATCATTTGGCGGTCATTTCATAACCCTTTTGTGTTATTTTTTCCTAGGCGGAATTAGTGCTATGGGAATACCGAAAGAGGACGTTGCGATAGGTATGAGGTATAGAAAACTCATACATATTATTTTTCTAAATTGATGTTGCCGCCACTAGAGATCAAACACGCAACGTTCTGTGAAATAGCTAAACGTGCTAACAGTTACACCACAACACTAATTTTTTTTTTTTGCCTAAACATATCACATGTTCTTTTTATATAAATTTTCGTAAGTCTTTGGCATGTTTCAGAACAAAGTTATCTAATGTGTTTGTAGTTTAATAAAAAACTTTTCAGTTCAGTTAAAAATAAAGGAACATACATTTATTTTCCTAAAAAATATTTATTTTAACTTTTTTTACATTTGTTTAAAATAATTTACTAACATTCACCAATTTTTTCAGTTTTATTTATTTTTTTTTTCATTTGTTTTAAATTTAATAAAATTTAACCCTCAAAACGAAAGTTTGTAGTTTATTTGTTTTTATTACAGTTATTACAAACTTAAATTTTGTTTAATGTCCGTTTAAAAAAAAATTTGTTTTTAACTGAATAATCATTTGTTTTTACTGATATGTCAGTTGTTTAAACAAAATTAAAAAAAAAAAATAAATAACAAAAACCATTTGATTTAAATGAAAAGTAAGTAGACCTGTTTTTAAATGAAATATCATATTATTTAAATGGCTCATATTTTCTGTTATTTTAAACTACAAATTATTTTAAATGTTCACTATTTTATTTAATTTTAGTTTATTTTGAAAGAGGTATTAGTCACTAAATGAATTAACCTGAAAATGCGTTTAAGCAAATATGTTCCGATTTTCTTAAACTTAAGAGAAATAGTTTTTTATTTGCAACATTCAACCCCTAAATTTCAGCGAGAGATCTACAATTATGTGTTTGTAAATACCATTTAAGCCCAATTAATTTATTTTTACTCCAAATGAGCAAAATCGGTCAAGCGGCAAAAAAATTATGAATAAAAATGTGAAGGTACCTCTAAACTTACTATATTAAATATTTTGTGATAGACTTCTAGTGGTGAATAGTATTTTGTATTCACCTTAAAATTTTTTTCCCACAAAAATATTGTTTCGCCCCAAAAAGATTCATTTACCACAAAATATTTTTACACATCCCAAAAAAAAATTTTTGACTTCTAATTTTTTCCACCTCCGCAATGTTTTTGCAATTTAAATTTTTTATTTTATTTGTAACACTACGGAGGGTATAAAAAGAAATCGGCAAACCCCAATTAAATGCGTTTACTTGTTTTGTATTATACTTAAATTTTATTTGACTTTTCTTTTGAGAATTCGTTCAGTTTAAAGCTTAATTTGAAGCGACAATAACTTCAAAATACACTTCATTTACATTCATTAGAAAATAAACATATAAATTTCCACTTGAATAAATTAAACTCAAGTATGTATTTTAAATACAAAACAATAAACCCAATAATCATCATCATTCACATCATATTTAAATCAACAATGCATTAATTATATAAAAACACTAAAAAAAATATGTCTGTAATTTAACCGAGCACTTTTGATTTTTTGCTTTAAATAAAATTTAAAAAAGTTAATATTTAAAAATTTGTTAATCTTTGTAAGACATAAACAGTAGATTTTAGGGATACGGGTGCGGGCGTCTGTTGACCCAATTTTCAACGTGCCCTTCCGTTGAGCGAGTGACCATTCATATTCCAAACGGAGATCTTTGCTATTTATATATGTGTATCGGAGTGGATGATAAGGGGCACAACGGGGGAACTTTTGTATATTTTTTTTTTAAGAAAAGCACAACTCAGGAAATTCTTTATACTTATTTATGTAATGCTTTCTTTGTAAAGGGGATAGACTAGAAGAGAAACCCCGCCATCTAGCAGAGAAGTCCGCCATTTGATGGAGATTGACGAAATTGTTGATTGTTTTTCATAGACATTTTTTGTTATTTTACTTCGATGTGGTTAAGCATAAGGGATAAAAACCTTGCAAGGGACGACATAAGATTACTAATAGGGTTTCTTACCGGACACTTCGGATTGAACTACCATTTGTGGAAGATGAATCTGTTGGAATCGCCTCTGTGTCGGCTATGTATTGAGGGAGACGAAACAACCATCCACATTTTTTGTGAGTGTGTTATATTACATAGGAACAGGAGGAAAGTTTTCAATAAGGAATTTTAAGGTCCAGAAGGTATTAGGAACTCTTCTCCACCTTCTATATTAAAGTTCATTGGGAATAAAATACAGAATTTGGTTTAGTTTTATGATCCTTGATACAAAATATCCATATGGGTCGCAGTGCCGGCCGTGGGGCCAGATCTTGACTTAATAATACGAAGGAATAAAAAACTCATTGATGTTGCCGTCTCTGGGGATCGAATACGCGACCTTATGTCATATCATTATACAGTGAAACGGCACTCAAGTGTCGTCTAGATTTATTCTGGACTTCATTCACTTTCTCAATAGACACAAACACGATTGTCCTTCGTCATTTCCTTGGCTAGGGAGAGAATACAAGTCCGTTGAGTACTGGAGTGCTGGAATGCCTTAACAGGATTATTATCTCGATTTTGTTATTCAAGGTACGATTTTTGGACTCGGCACTTCTAGTTTCTGCGAGACGGCAAACCCAAACTAATCGGATAACTTAACTTAGCGGCAGGAGACTACAATTCCTTGTCGAATTAGGCTGCACAAACGATATATTTTTGATCGCGATGCATAGGGTTTTTCTACTTTAATCAAATTTTAATTAAGGCCAAAAATCATAAAAAATTTATGTTAAATTACATAAATACCAATTATTTTGAGTGTATACATTGAGAAAAACATAATTTAGAAATATATTTTTCTATTGAATATAAATACAAGAAGTCTTAATGAATACAGCTGTTAACAAAATAAAAATTGTTTAATTAGCTTGAAAAATTATCCATAAAATATTTAATAAAAATAATTTAAATATTTATCAGATTCCAAATACAAAATATTTTATTATTTTTTTTTTAAACGAACTCCTGCTGATTTACAAATTTGTCTTAATTAGTAGAAAAAGGGTTATATTAATGATGATTTTTTTATTTTTCATATGTAAAATCAAGACTATTCAAATAAATTATATAAAATTCATATTTAAAACATTAAGTTTTACATTTTAATTTTTAACATTTTTAACTAAAATAATAACTGTTATTTAATAAGCCTGTATAATTTTCATGATGCTAAGGCTGAAGCTTCTTTTAAATGTTATTAAGTGTCATATGCGGGTTGTAAATATAGGTTTTTGTTTTTATATCATCTTTTTATGTCATTTATAAAAAAAACTATGACATTTAAAAAAACTTATCAATTTACCACATTAAAATCTTTAACAAAAGCAGCGGGAAGTTGTTCATTAATGCATAAAAAAAAAGAAATTAAATATTTTGTTGTAGTTAAATTTTGTTTTTAAATCTTTATTGTATTTATTATAATTTTAATGGGATTTACATTTTACTCTTCATTAAGGATGGGTCTTGTAGTCTTTGGCTTGCGTTTTGCAGTATTTTCTCTTTTTTTTAAAGCAATTGTGTTGTTGTTTTGTCATTAATTGACATTTCATTTGAACTTCATCAAATTGTCAAGTTGTCAATTACGAAATGGACAACTCTGGGAAATTTTCAATTTGTAACAATTGTATGCATCATAGACAGTTATTTCAGTTACTCGTTTTTTTGTTTTTTTTTGTTTTCTGGTTTTATTTTTCGTTTTATGTTTAACAAAGAGATTTCTTGTAAAAAAATTAAAGACTGGAATAAGTTAATTAATTAATTGAATAAAAATTGTTTTGCTAAAGAATAAATTTGTTTTTATCTTCTGAGAATTATAGAAATTTTAAATTCATTAAATGTAGAAAATTTTTGGAAGTACTAATTGATAGCAAACACAAGAAAAGTTTAAAAAAAATGTTGATTTAAATAAATTTAAATAAAAATAAAATATGCCATTAATTTAAAGTTTCAGAAGAACCAATCGAATTGTGAATTGTATGGATTATAATTATAGATGAAACTAGAACGAATTTAAGCATATATTTGTCTGCCTAAAAAATATGCAAATTCAAATTAGAGGTTAAAATGTATAAGTGTTTTTCATGTGCAAATCCAGGTCTGATGTTTGTAACTACTAAAAATATCAGACTTAACACCGCTTCTTACGAGTTGGGGCAATTAGCATCACCCTATTAAAAAGTGATGACATTTTTACAAATGGCTTCATATGCCAGATTGGGTTTGACATACGTGAAGTAAACACGTGTGAAATTTATAATGAATACTCGTCACAATGAATTGCTACTATACCCCTAAGCCGTAAGATTTTGGAACTCTACGACAAAGTGAATTAGTTTTCATCAAAATTGATCATAAACGACGAAGCTAAGTTTTATTTGTTCACCCACGTCAATAAACAAAATTATCATTTCTGAAGCACCATTACACCCTCTCAAAGTCATCGTGTAAAATGCAGTTATGTCAGTAAAAGTGATTGCATCTTATTTTGTCGAAGGAGTCGACGGTAACGTTATTACGATGAACGGCGATGCGTTTAGGAAATATTGACAGTTTGCCTCCATATTAAATTTTTCAAAGATTGGATAGCTGCTTTTAGATTTATTGTGCGATAAAAAATATATTTTCATTCAATCTTCATGTCGATTGGGGCGGAATTCGCTCACAGTTTCTAGGAATTTTTTTTAGAATTTTCCGTATATTTATTTTTAAGAGAAACAACACTCGGGAAATTCTTTTTACTAAATAATGCTTTACTTTTTTTAGAAAGGTGACAGTGTAAACATGAAAGATGGTGAAATATGAAGGGCTTCAAATATGGCAACACTGTAATTATTGCCATCCATCTGATGGAGAGTTTACAAATTTGTTGTAGCTTTATAGTTCAAAGCCCTGTTATGTTATTTTACTTCGGTTGGGTTAGGTGATATGGGAACACCGAAGGAGGACGTTGTGGTATAAAGGGTGATTTTTTTGCTCTTTGGTTTTTCAGAGTAAAAAAAAATTGGTGACATGTGGGAATGCCAAAAATTCTCAGTAAGGTTTGCCATTTTACCATGAATAGACTAACAAAAGAAAAATCGCTTGCTAATCATTGAATTTTAGTATCAGAATTCGTGCTGTTGAAAGTTGAAATGTTGAAAGTTGTAGAAAATTGTCTTCAGCAGCAAAGGCTCAATGGGTAAGTCAACAAACAGAATTTCCGAATTTGGTATGAATAGCAGCCAGAGCTAGTTCAAGAGCTGCCAATGCACCCTGAAAGATATACTGTTTGGTGCGGTTTGTGAGCCGGCGGTATCATTGGACCGTACTTCTTCTACAACGATGAAAATCGCAATGCTACAGTCAATGGAGCAAGGTAACATGCGTTGATTACCGACTTTTTTTTGCCCAAAATGGAAGAATTAGACTTGACTGACATGTGGTTTCAACAAGACAGTGCAGCATGCCCCACGGCACGCGATACCATAAACCTCTTGAGAGGCGAGTTTGTTGAGCAAGTAATCTGACATTTTAGAGCAGTCTATTGGCCGCCCTGGTTGCCCTGGTTGACTACATTACAGCTGCCATTGGCAGCATTTACATGATATAATCGTTAAAATGTAAATGGCAGGCATTAAAGAAATATTTCATTAATAAATATTTTATTCACTTTTGCAAATTTTCTTTTTAATTTTCAAAAACCAAAAGATAAAAAATCACCCTTTATATAAGGGACAGAAAACTCAACACAAAAAAAGAAATTTTGACCTAAAAAATATTTTTTATTCGAAAGATCAAGACACTAACATTTGACGAAGTGCATTATGGACGTCCAAATTTGGGCCACTATGGCACGTAGCGCCATTCTGTTAAACCACATTTCGCCCGGATCAATGTCCTCTATATTTTCTAACAAAACATCATTTATCGTGGTGCGGTAACGCTCTTCATTGATCGTCACGCGAGCTCCAGCTTCATTTTTAAAGAAATCAGGTACAATGATGCCACCAGCGTGAAAAACGCACAAAACGGTGCATTTTTCTGGAAGTTATGGAGTATACAGGTTGGTTGAAAAGTTCCTGCGCTCGAAATTAAAGAATACTGTTTTTGTTACGAAATATATTTTTGTATTTAATATAAACTCCTAGAAGCTCAATACACTTGTTCCAATGATCTTCCAATAACTTTATCCCATCCTTATAATGGTTTTCCGGAAGCTCTGCTAAAAAACCGTCTACGGCTGCTATGGCCTCTTCATTCGACGAAAAATCTTTCCACGAAGGAATTGTTTGAGATTTCTGAAGAGATAGTAGTCACTATGAGTCAAATCTGGTGAATACGGTGGATGTTCAATCAATTCGTACTTTAATTCTTTGAATTTAGCCATCGTCAAAACACTTTTGTGAGCAGGTGCATTGTCTTGATGAAAAATTACTTTTTTCTTCTTTAAACCAGGTCTTTTCTCACGAATTTTTTCATCCAGCTGATCCAAAAGGCTGCAATAATATTCAGAGTTGATTGTTTTACCTTTCTGAAGATAATCAATCAACAAAATCCCTTTTGCATTCCAAAAAACTGATGCCATAATCTTTTTTGCTGATCGTTGTGACTTCACCTGCTTTGGAGCTGAACAACCAGCTTCAGTCCACTGTAAACGTTCTTGTTTCAATTTAGGATCATGGTGGTAGATCCAAGTCTCATCCATAGTTATAAAACGAGGCAAGAATTCGGTTTTATTCGGCTTAAAACGCTCCAAATTACGCTGAAAAATTTGTTTTCGATCCAGTTTTTGTTGAATTGTTAATGTGTGCGGCACTAGCTTTCCAAACAGTTTTTTCATATAAAATATGGAGTACTCGTTCGTCTGAGATGCCTATGGCATTAGCAATTTCACGCTTAGTCAAACTTGGATCTTCACTAACCATATTATGTACCTGCTCAATGATTTCTGCTGTGGTTGCAGTTTTTGGTCGTCCTTCGCGTGGATCGTCTTCAAGGCTGGTACGACCACGTTTAAATTCACCAGGTCAAAATTCAACGGTGCGTTTTGAAGGTTTTGGTAGCATTATTCAGGCGTCAATCTATTCGTGATGATTTGCCAGAGTATACTGATATTAAATGTCGAAAAATGTCCGCAGGATAACAGATCGTTTGACAGTAAAGCCTTTCGCAATTACTATCGGGCTTAAAAACCACCCTTTATCAGAACCTACAGAGTGACCGTTCGACACGATAACCACTAAGCCATAACGCCAATCATATAATGAATTTTGACGAAAAGAAATTGATCCACCCTATTGTACACCAAAAAAAATATTTGCATAATTTTTTTGAATTACTTCAGAAAATCGGTAAAAAGAGATTTTCTAATGGTTTTTTTTTTAAGCTCCGTATATTTATAAATTAACCATTTTTAGCTATGCTGATTCATGTATGTCGATGTGGCAAAAGATTTCTTCAGAACCGCAAGTTGTAGACAACCTAGAGCCTTCAGAAGAACGCAGAATTTAAACCAAAAAAAAAAACAAAAACCTATTTAAATGTATATTTTGCTTCATTTATTTTGTCATAAAAAATTTCACAAATTTTATGCTAATTTCATTGCCTAAAATTTTATAAAATATTCTCTCTGTGTAGATTATAATGATTTGTTCTTGTAAAAAATTGTTAACAATATCTTTTTTGTAAAATATATCTTTCCTTTTAAAAGCCATATAGTTAGTCCTACAATTTACATAATAACCTTTAATAGCTGCAAAAGTTAAATGTACTAATTTATATGTTGAAAAAGAATAAATGAATAACATACGTAGAATTCTTTATGAACTGCCCACACTCAAAAGAAACCCCCATTAAATATTTAATTTTTCATAAATAAAACAGGGTATACAAACATGATTATTATATATGAAACAGCATTTTTATGAAAAAAAAAAATAAATATTAATTTTGTTCATGTTTCCTTTTTTTTTGGAATTTTTCTTTACATAATTCCCCAAAAAGAAGGAATAAAAAATATTGTACTACGCTAATTTGCTGCATTGCTTTTTGAGCTCGTTATCCTTGTCTGGTAACAAATAACAACAATAAAAATATATGTATATTATAATTTTTATGGGATTTTTGGCTTGTTGTGCTTGTGCTAAAAGGATGAGAATCCTGTTTTTTTTTTTGTTTCTCTTAGAGATGTGTAGTAGGGAACAAAGGAATTACAAACATTTATAGCCCTTTATTGTTGTTCTAAAAATTTAAGTATTTAAAAATGTTAAACACGTGCCCCTAGTTTAAATATACATTTACAAACCCTAGGTAACCGTTAATTTTTAACCCCTTTAAGTATAAACAAACCCTTGTTGCCTGTGTTTAAAAAGAAATATAAAAAGTTAACTGCATTTATTGTAGTTTATATTTTGTGTGCATGCATCCAGGTGCGAACAAATTGTGATTGTGTTTCACGTAGCTACCGATATTTACAGTATCTTCTATAAAAAATAGAAATGTTGTTTTGTTTTAATACGTGGCCGAATTGCTTGAAAGATGTGAAATGTGAGGAACTGAAAATTTTTTCTTCTACATTCAAAATATGCAATTCCAATCAACATTATTCTATTCATGTTTAGGTCATTAAAACACTATTATTTTTTATCGGGATATTCTCCAAATAAATACTTCATAGAGTTTTATTAGCCAAAACATTGATCCATTACTTTTAATAATGAGCACGCAGAGAAAAAACATGGTTGAAATATGATCACTGCTACTTTATTGTGCTTGCTGCAATCGGGTATGGTTGTCACAACCAAGTTATTGGTTTTCTAAGCATCAACATGGTCGATACCATCATTATGTAGTTAATATTTTACTATTTTATGATTGGCACCTTATATTTTATATTATGATTGGCTGTAACCATACTGTGGTAACAAAAATTCTGACTATGAAAAAATATGATAATTATGCAACGATAAAATGCTGGCAACAATCAATAAATAATTTTACAATCAAAGAAAGAAAAGTTAGTTTTCTTAGATTATGGATTATATAATGATAATCCAGGAATCATAATATAGTTATGAGGGCCCATAATATGATAACATTTTGAGCATACTATGATTACGTGCGATCATATTATGATAAATTCATTATAACATGAATATTAAATTTTTTAAGCTAAAGATCTTTTTTTTATAAAATTTCTTCAGCTTAAAAAAATTTAATATTAATATTAAAATAAGGTCATTATAACATGTTTATTTAGGACCATAATATGGTAATTTTTGAATCATAATATAACTGTAGGGACAATATTATGGTAAAAATATGGTTATTTTATAATAATAATATGATAACCATAATATAGTACGATTATGGTTGGCACAACCATAAACCCAATAATATATGATGCTCTTCGAATATGATAGACCCAACCATATTTTTTCTTTGCGTGAGATGACGCATTTCGGGGATTTTCTAGGTCCCCATCTTCAGATCTCTTTAGAAAGTAAAAATATAACTTTAAGGTCCCCAAGCAAACACTATATTGGTTGTATAATTTCAGTTAATTGAGAATTATACAAAGAACAATATTGTCTTTGTTTAAACTAGTTATCTTTGATAGAAACAATGTTTTGGCAATCTTGCTAATTTACATAGAGACAACCTTTGGGTTGCCATAGCTATGTATATTTTACTTTCCAAAATAGGAAAGTTTTTTTTTCTCGGTATAATGAATAAATTCATCTGAATTTTATTTAATTTTAATTCTATTGGCCTCATAATTCTCGAATTCTTTTTTGTTTAGTATTTATTCTCATATGATATTTTAAAATTAATTTATCGAACATGTATTTTATCTTATTTCTATATTCGTGGAATTTTCGAATCTTAGCGACCTTTTAGCGAAGTCTTTTTTCTCATTTTTTTTAGCAACTTGGTAGTATGCATATTAAACTTTCACTTTTAAGGAGTACAAAATTTTTTGTTATGTTTTTTACGTTTTTTTTTTATTCAACCCCCAAACATTACAGATGGCACTAAAATTACGAGTTAAATCTTGGATTTGGATCCTGTTTCAACAAAGAATTTGTTAAAAATGGTGAAACCATTAGAAACTTTTTCAGATTCTGAAATTTGTTCAATTATATAAAAACTCAGGAAAAACCTCCTATGAGCCTATGAACCTCTATATAACCAATAAACTAAAAAAAGGTTCAACATATTTGAAAATTCTTCGTCATATGGATGGCAACTACTGTTCGAAGATTAATCATCTCAAGCAAATACAGTGTTGCCGTATTTGAAGCCTTTTATATTTTATCACTCCTCTATCGCCTTTCTGAGGAAAATATCACATTAATTAATAGTAAGAATTTTCTGAGTGTTATTTTCTTTAGTTATCAAAATCGAAAACAGCATCTACCTAGCAGGGACATAAATATTGTTACTACTTTGAACATAACCATTAAAATAGTAAAATTGAACATACCCTTTTATTATCACATGTTTTTTGAAATTGTGTTAACTTTAACCATGAAGTGGCCAGATAAAGAAAACCGTATCGCAGTTTTAGCACTTTTTAAGTGTGGAAAGAAAAAAAATTATATTTTCAAAACACTCTGTCCGCTCGGCATTAGTCGCATGTTCGTCTACAGGTGCATACCCCGGTAGGGTCACCCACGTACCGTTCGGACACAGCAAGTAATCAAAGCCGTCAAAGCAAGAATTCAACGAAATCCTCTCTGCAAACAGAAAATCATGGCCCGTGAGATGAAAATCACACAAAAGTCCATGAGTCGTATTATCAAAAAAGACTTAGGTCTTGGAGCTTTCAAACGGCGTACAGGACATTTGCAAAAAAATAGGATAGAAAAATCCAAACGTCTTTTGGTGAAGTACGCTAATAACTTGCATAGAAAAGTCTTGTTTACGGATGAAAAATTTTTTACCGTACAGGAAAAGTTTAACAAACAAAATGATAGGGTTTATGCCCGGTCATCTAAAGAAGCATCAGAACTCTGGTCATGGATCGAAAAGGGTCATCATCCAGATGCAGTCATGGTTTGGTGGGGTGTCTCTTACGATGAGGTGACTGACTAACATTTCTTTGAACAAGGGGTCAAAACATCGGCCAAAGTTAATCAAGACACCGTTTTGGAAATAGTTGTGAAGCCGCTTAACAATTCCCTGTTCCAAAACCAGCCTTGGACTTTCCAACAATATTCTGCACCAGTTCATAAGGCTAAAACGACACAGACCTGGCTTCGAAACAATTTGCCAGCTTTTATTTGCTCTGAAGATTGGCCATCTGGAACCCTTTGAATAACAAATTGTGGATGGTTTTAGAGGATATGGTCTCCCACAAAAGATATCATAACATTGCTTCTTTTAAGACAGCTCTGGTTTGTGCTGTAACCAATTTTCCAATGGATAATGTGCGTGCAGCCATTGATGACTGGCCAATGCGACCATTTATTAGTGTTTTTTTTAGCCCAACGTATTTATGTCCCTACTAGGTACATTTTGCCGGAAAAAACTTCCTACTCCATTTCCCTTTTTGACACCACAGCCTTATATGAGTTACAGTATTTAAAAGTTGCTTTTACTTGTAAAATCTTTTAAATTTATGGTACCCAATGTGAGACTCTAGGAGAATGAATTGAATTGTTATTTTTTAGAACTGGCACAAAAAAATTAAATTCTTAATTATTTAAAACAATAAAATATTTTCAATTTTTAATACAAAATTTTATTTATAAATTTCATCTGGATTTTGTTAAACGACAGACGGTTTATTTGAAAATTATTTAAAACTGCGGTTAATTCTTATTTATTCGGCTAGATACTGTTAAGAGTTTTTTTTGGTTAAATATTACAGCAAATGGCTCGTGTTATATGTATATTTTCTGTATAATCAAAGAAAAAAGGGTGAGGATTGAAAAATAAAAATTGTGTACTTCAATTCAAACCTCAAACTATTTTCGTATAGTTTTGTTTGTATTTAACTTGTGGCTAAAACTTTATTTAACCAATTTTAAACTTATTGCATTTATTTTGAAAATTTTAGTAAATAAAAGTTTTCTTTATTTAAAAAAAAAAAACAATAATACCATCTAAAAAAAACCTTAATGTTTAGCAGTTTTTTTTTTTTTTTTGCATAACCCCCTTATGGTTCAGTTCAGTTTGGTTTTGTGAAATTTAAAGTTCTTTTTCAATTGTTTTATGGCTTCCGCGTGTGTGTATTTAAAAGTTCGCTCTTTTAACCAACAAAAACGCAGGCTTTAGTTTTATGCCATTTTCTTTTATTTCCTTTATGTTGACATTTTGTCAATGTCTTGTGGCAAAAATAGTTTTATATGCAGTTTACAAACACAGGTCGAAAGACCGACCAATGTTGCATGTTTTTTTTGTTTTTGAAAACTTAAGCTTTGTTAACAGTTGTTTAGCATAAATTTCAATTAGTTTCTTGTGTGTGTGTGTGTGTGTGTTGGGGATTTTGTTTTATTTATAATGCATGTTGTAGTTTTGATAAAACATAAAATATTTTATTTTTGTTGTTTATTTATATCAAGATATTTATCATTTAACAGTTTTGTTGAAATGTATTAAATAAACATAAAAGCTGCAAAATGTCAACATACTTCTTAGGTTTTTATTTTGTTTAACAAGGGTTTTATTTTAAAGAAAATTTATGAATCATAGGAATTTGAAATTTTGTACTTGACAACAAGTTTTTATTTGTACATAATTACATTCAAAATGATATGTCCATAATTTAATAGGAAAATCGATATATTTTCAACTACTTTGTTAAATTCCCAGTAGTGTTGTTGTACTCTACAATATAGTACTCTACACCCGGAAAGCGTCTGAGTTCCAGGAAAGGAGCTGATCACTATTTTAAGGCCACAACAAAAAGTATATAAACAAAAACTGAAAGAGAAGGACGAAAAGAGGATATAAGCAAATATCGAGAAGGTAGTTTATATGGCAATTTAAAAAATCGTCACTGACGATTGACTTGCCACTTTAAATAAGGGTGTCAAAGGAGTTCAGTATTATTGAAAAGTCGTTTGACATCATTAACGCAATTTACCATCGATATATACAACTCTTTTTAAAATTGTGGGATAATATTAAAATGTTTATTACTTCTTATGCCAGATGTCAGACTTCCTTCAAAATGAACCGATGAAGACGATGTTGAAAAAAATTTACTGTGGCACTTTCCTGACCTCCACCCTAATCTTGCCGTATCTACGTCTTCCTCATTTAACATCACATGGTCTGACCAACAACTTCAGTGGGCTGTTTTCCAGAAGATCACGGAGCTTAGAAATGGTACTGCGAAGGCCAGCTTCACATTCTTTACCTTTCCACTAGTATAGTTTAACTTCATTTGTATACAGAGAAAACAGATTTGTGGTGACAGTTGAATTTGTAGACATTCTTATGATTCGGTTGTGGTAATCCAATTTTTCGGTTATGACTATAAGAAATCAATTCAGATAGAATTTCAGCTGCCAACTGTGAAAGATTGTGTTGTAAAACCGAACTATTTAATTAGCAACAAATTTAGTTGCAAGCCTGAATAAATTTTTTGGGTGTATCAAAAGTATGCTACATTAGCTGGAGATTCAAGTCCCCCTACAGAAATGTAGTGATGCTACATTAACGGTTGTTGGTGAAGTTGAGGTATCCAAGTGCAATGACATAAATTCAAACCTGTAAAAGTGCTGCAAAGTTCAAATAATAAATGATCCCAAGAACTCACCCTTTATATTGGCACTATATCGACAAATGTACTTAAGAACAAGGGTAACATATTGGCATGGATCAGTCTGGGTAAACCCACTAGTCCCAACATGAGGTCAAGTGTGGCATAGCTTATACGTTAAAAGTAGCTACTTCATCAGCTCCGTCCAAATTCAAAATAGGTGTCTTTCTAACTCTAACTAACGAGTGAAAATTATAGCTATTCGAAGGACGCTATCAAGTCAAGTTCATTTAGCAAATGGAATAATTAAATTCAATGCAGATAAATTTCGGGTCGACCTTGTAAATAGAAGAGGAGCTCAACCAAAGTGCTGCTGAATAGCAACAGAGGCAACAAGGTGGTGAAAAATTCCTCTATTGCGGTAATTAGTATACTGCCACTGTTTAACTCACATCTGGTGATGTCATTAGGGGGAGGAGTGGGAGCACCTCCCTATGACCCACTGGTTAATAATATAGATAGAATGTTACCAAGACAAGACGATCAAGACTCCTGGCAAAAACATTGAGGAATCCAAGTTGTGGTACAGTGACGCTGCAAAGTAGATTAATGCAAGCCTGAGTGCCGGGGTTTTCAAGGCAATTTGCACTCCTTGCAAATATATATATGTGTGCGCCTGAGTATCTCATATAGGGCACTTAGGACTTTGTGTCCCATGATATATCTTCTAAACTTGCCGTGGACTTTATCGAGATTCTTAGTCGCCTCGGAAAAAACAACAGGCTAATCCTGAGCTGCGATGCAGCGCTCTATCCGATGGAAACTTTAAGAGGCTAGTTTTCTTTCACAAGAAGGTCTTTATGACCTTAACGGTGTTTTCTTACTGGAAACCGTTGACTAGTTGACTTCCTGATACGGATTATAGGTACTGGGAATTAATAATATAATTACAAATTATATCCTAATACCCTAACCGAGCACCAGCAACAAAGGCCATCGGCTGGTTGTAGCGAAAGCGGACCAGAGCCTCTGGTGGGAATCGAACCCACGACCCCCGCACTGATAAGCTAGCACGCTACCTAATACTCTAATTCCTTAGCGGATGCACTCTATCTTTTTTGGATGTTAGGAATTGTGCCATGAGTAGAATATATATGTATATCAAAGCAGACAGGATCTAGTTCGTCGCGGTGCATGTAACTTTTTAAATCAGATGTGGAGATTTGAAACAAAAAAGGGGACTCAGTATACATTATACAAATATTTTCATAATCCCTAAAATAGGTTCACCAAATACTTTGCTAAATAAAAGTTTAGTGGGTGGCACTACTTGTTCTCCTCTGGGACATGTCCGATATCAGTTTTACGGATTAAAGCTTTATTGCAGCTGG
The DNA here is from genome assembly GCA_949748255.1 of Eustalomyia histrio. NCBI lineage: Eukaryota > Metazoa > Arthropoda > Insecta > Diptera > Anthomyiidae > Eustalomyia > Eustalomyia histrio. Next base: position 27,274,172 of record OX456525.1, read on the forward strand.
TCTTAAGGTATTTTCGCCTCTGGGGTGGTGTTCAACTCCGGCTACGCTTACTAAAGATTTTTAAATAAATTTAATTTCGGTTATAATAACAGTTAAAATACCCATTGGTCTAATAAACCTAACCATTTCCATTGCTTTAAGCCCCAATTCCGAAAGTTTTTCGGACATAATCCCAAAAACGGCTATGAGTATAATGTTCGTTTGCGTAAAGTCCAGAGACTTAAAAATAAGTAGGAAATTTAAAATTTGAGAACAAACTCATTAAAAAAAATTGCTGATAAATTTTATAGTAAATATTTTCTTTGGTAATAATTTTGGGAATTATGGTTTTTCTCAGATATTTGGTTTAGCTTAAAAAAATGCTTATTACGTGACTGAAAAAAAGATATATTTAATTATTATTTTTTTTTTCTAATATAATAATTTAATCTTAATATTTATTGTTTTACTATGCGAACTATATTGAGATGCGTGCTTTTGCGATATTAGGAATACATTAGGGATTTAGTATATATATTTTTTGATTCAAAAATCAGAAATTTAAAAGGAAAACGGTGTCCAAAAAAGCATAAACCTTAGAAGAATTATTTTTAAATTTATTCAAAATAAACCCCAAGTTCTTTGATGTAAAAAATTTTAATGTAGGGTACCCATAAATTAATGTGTCATGGAGAATACACGAAAATTAAAGAAAAACTTTAACATTTAATAAATAATAATTAATTGTAATAAAAATGTTTGGCCCATTAACTTCAACTCGAAATGATCAATTGTTGTAAAAATAATTGTTTCTTTTATGTTACAAAATTTTGTATACATTTTATAAATAAATACACTTTAAATATAATTAATATAAATATGTATATTATAAATATAGATCGTGTACTGTAAAAAGGTTCTAACTTGATTTTTTATTTCTTAAGAGATGAAGAAATAAACTTCATAAAATCTGAAAAATTTTAAATTTTCTTTCATCTTATTGTTTTAAAGAAATTTTATTTTTAAACATTTACCGATTTTATTGAGTTTTCTCCTTAACCTCTAAAGATATAAAAAATAGAGTTAGGTTCTTTCTACCTTAAGCCAGTATATATACAATAAAAAAATTAAATAAAATATATAAAAATTACCTGCTGGAATGATTGGGTTCATGGGCAAATGGTTCTGCATAAATATTGCGTACTGGTGGTACACGACGGGGCAAAGGAGGTGGTACTGGATTATAACCATCCATAATTGTATCACAATCGGAGTATTTCATTGATTTCATAGTCATTTTGCTGGCTTGTTTGTGTATTTATTATAATATTTTTTTATAAATATTAATAATAAAATGACTATAGTTTTATTGTTTAAATGGTTGAGGTGATTTGCAAAATATTTTTTATGTTTAAACGCTTAATTTTATGCGTTTTTTTTTGTTGCTTCTTATAATGGCTGCAAAATGCAGTCGTTATTTTTGCTGCGTTTTTTTTTAAATGCTCATAATATGTTGAAAGGTAAATACTATATGAATTGTTAATATTAAATCGTTTTTTTTTCGTTTGCGGTTAATAATAATTTCTTTTGTATGTAGTGTATTTATGGCGGAACATTATTTAACATTTTATGCATATTATTTTACATTTAATTTTTTGTTTTTAAGTAAATAATAAAACTGCAGCATTTTTGTGCTATTTAAGCACAAAAAATGCTTAATAATTAATTAATAATCTTTTTGTTTTGTCTTTTTTTTTTTGTTTAAATAATAATGATGGTGTTTTACTTTTTCATAAAAATAAAAATGATTGTTATGAATCGATTAATATTATTACAAAAAATATATTGCATATTTTTTACACTTTTCGATAGTTTTTACTGCATGCCTCCATTATTTTAAAATTATAACCTAAAAAAATAAAAAAAAATAAATATTTTTTATTAATTAAGAGAGTTGATTAAAAGATAATACATTTCATTTGGGATTTCGTTTTTTGTTGTTTATTTTTCATATACGGTATGTTGTACAATTTTAATATGCCGGTCGATCGATTTATAATCTGTCTATCATTTATGAAATTTGTATAGTTAAGTGTGTGTTGATTGCTTTCAAAAACTTGGTTATTCCTTGAGGCTGATGTGATATATTACGAGTATGTGTGTAAGTTTGTTTGGTTTTATATAAAGTACATAAATGTATCATTATCAAAACATCATCATCACCACCTACTGTTGCGTGTTTTATGTGGCTTTAAATTGAACTCATTAACATGATACATCCATCCATCCATCTATCCATACATACGCACTACATTACTTATTATTTCATTCAAAAATAGTTTCAAATAATAATTATGTTTAATCGTTTTATATGCTTGGTACATATAGACACATATGTTGTGTAATTAACAATTTGTTTTAAATTATATGTAAATTAAATTAAAATTTTAATATAAAAATTATAACAGGGTAATAATTAATGAATTCAGTATAATGATTTGTATAGATTTAAATTTTATATAAAATTTATACAAATATATAATAAGACCAGTTGTTTCAGTTGTCGTCTGCTAAGGTCTTCAAAAACCCCTAATAACACTTCATATTATAAACTAACTAAGAATTAACAACAGAAATTTTTAACAAATTGTTTGTTTAAACTCTGATTTAAAAAAAACCATCTAGTATGTTCTTTTTATTGTTTTTATTGTTTTTATAAAATAAAAATGTAAAAAAAAGGAAAGGAGACATTGGAGAGTAAAGAATTTCTATGGTACTCTTTACACTTAATTACATATGACAGCTTATGCAGTCACCGTCTTAGGTCGTAATTTAGGGCGCGTTTTATCTCATAGCGACAATCGCTGTATGTCACGTTCTTATTCTGGGCCGACACATAGAATCTATTTTATTTTAATCTTGTTTTTATACCCTTCACCACAGGTGGAAGGGTATATATAAGTTTGTCATTCCGTTTGTAATCCATACAATATTGATCTTAGACCCTATAAAGTATATATATTCTGGGTCCTTATGAAGAGCGAAGTTGATTTAACGATGTCCGTCTGTGTGTTGAAATGGGTTTTCCGAAGAACCCAGATATGACGCAAAAAGTATATAATTTTCTATAGAGTATGTTTCTCTCTCACGAACTTTTTAGTACTCTCTTAGAACACGAACATAGTTTGGCGGCAACAAAGGTGAGTTTTGGTCGGCAACTTTTAGTAGTGTTTAGCGGTGCTGCCATATAACTATTTTTTCCGTTTTTTGGGATGCTAGAGATTTTTCAGATTATTTCATAAAAAAATGTTTTTTCATTTTATTCATGTATTTTTTTAGATTTTTCATATAAAAATATAATAGTTGTTCAAAATACTATTTATTTTTACTAAAATTAGACATGTCTAATAAAGTAAAAAAATACAACAAAAATTTACAATTGTGTTAAAAAATAGTTACGAATTCAAACATAACATTGTGACATGAAAAGTATTAAAGTGTGTACACACTCATTGACCAACTATGTCTATTCATATCCATTATTTCCCATTTCTATGGTAAAAATATATAATAAAGAGAATAAATATGATATTAACTGTTGCAACATATAACTAAAAATCTATAAAAAATGCTATAATTTGAAAAAAAAATTGTTTTCATGAAAAAACTGGTAAACAGTTAAGAGTCCCAAAAACTGGGATAACAAATTACACTGTTTATGTGGCAGCACTGCATACACCACATTTAATGTTTTTCAACACTTTAGCAACTTTGAAAACGTTGCCCTCTCATTTAAAAATGTTGCCGCTGAACTCTGCACCATGTTGAATTTCTGGTAGAGCGGGAAAAATACTCTATAGAAAATTATATACTTTTTGATTGACGATGATTTTGTGTAAGCTTTAATAGCTCAGTTGTCTAGACGCTATGTAACAAATACTTTTTTCTCTGAGGCCGCGGGTTCGAATCCCGGTCAATTCACTTTTTTTTTGTACATTTTCTTTTATTATTTTCTTAAGACTTTTTTTTTTTTTTGTTTATTTTTGGGTTTTTTTAATATCTAATAATTAATTTATATAAAATTTTATATTAATAATTAAATAATCCATAAATAGGCTAAAAAAATCAACATTTTCATAAAAACCCTCTGATACAAACAAAATACAAACGTTTTTATACCCTTCACCACAGGTGGAAGGGTCGCGGGTTCGAATCCCGGTCAATTCACTTTTTTTGTACATTTTTTTATTATCTTAAGATTTTTTTTTAGTTTATTTTTTGTTTTTTTTAACATTTAATAATTAATTTAAATTAAATTTTATATTAATAATTAAATAATCCATAAATAGGCTAAAAACATCAAAATTTTTATAAAAACCCTCTGATACAAACAAAATACAAACGGTTTTATTTCTATTTTGTGCTCCGATTTAAAAGCATTTATAAAAAGATTTTTAAACCATTTTATTTCTCACATATTAAGAAAATTTTATACATAATTTCCATTTGAGTGCAACTATTTTAGGTCACAACTTATAATAATTTATAAAAAAAAAAATTATAAACTATTTTCCTTCAAATTTTTAAAATTAAGCTAAAGAAATTAAAAATATTTTTAATAAAAAAGCGAAATAAAATTCCAAATGCAAATTTGCCAGCTAAATCAAACGTTTTTGTAGAAATAAAACACATGCAGTTCTAGTGATTTCTTTTAACGATTTGTTGAAATTCTTTTCTTTCACCTCTTCACCTTTTATACACAAACAACAAACACTATTCTAGAGCTATGGATACGTCTTATATAGCAAAAGATCCAAAATCTTTAGTATAACATATTTGCAAATTTAAACAAAATGATCAATTTATTTATATTTTAAATATTTTTAAGCCTTTAATTTTTTTTTTCACTTTGTGTAAAATATTTACAAAAAAAAATAAAAAAATGTCCGATAAAAATATATAAATTTGTATATTCGAATTCGTAAGGCAATTTCAAAAGTATCAAGTGTATCTAAAAATAATTAAGTTAATTTGTGCATTTTAATAATTTTATTTATAAATTAAAATTTTGCTATATTTTACAATTCATTCATTGACTTTACAGCAATTTACTAAAATTCAGTAACGCTTACTAATTTTTTATACTAATTTGGATGTACTAATATTAATAATATTAAGTAAATTTTTTTTTTGCTGATTTCAGTAAACCGATTTTAAATTCCACTTTACAAAAAGTTTACTTAAATTAAGTAGCGGCTACTAATTTTTATACTAATTTTTTTGTAATACACGACACAGCAGTTGCTAAGATTAGCAAAAAAAAATACCGCTGGGCTCAAATTAGCAAATTTTCCCGTAATAATAGCAAAATTTTCAGTTGCCATTTAGGTAAGTGTATTTTATATTATTTTTAACGAAATAATATTGTGAGTGTAGCTAAGTCATTTAAAACAGTTGTTGTTGGGCCTTAAGTAGTCCAACTATATTGCTCATTATTACTAGCCCATCAAAAAAGTGTCACATTTTTTATGTTCAATACAAAAATAAATGATATATGATTTATATTATGTTTGAAACTTAATATCACAACAATTGACAACTTTTATTTAAATATGATTTATGAAATGAAAATAAATTTCATTCATGACTTGCCATCCATTATTAAAGTCCACTAAAGAACAAGACTAATATAAACATACACCAATGAAGTCTGACCGAATATAAGGATTCGGTTTGGAATAAAGCTATAATAATCGGTATTCGACCGAATTTAAGATGTTTAGTTGACGAAGCTGAAACTTTTTTTAAACAAACAAAAAATACTTCTAAATAGCTGTAGTATTAATGATTTGAGCCCTTTAGAGAGTAGAGGTAGTTGCTAAAGACAACTTTTCCCTCGTATAGATGTGACGGAATATTAATTTTTTGGTAATTAAATGAAATGATCTCATTCTAAATTTTAGAAACAATTTTTTTTCTATGTAAAAACCTACATCCTTATACAAATATTGATAAAAAAAAAAATAAAGTTTCGCTTTTGGCCGTTAAAACCTTTCTGAACCGAATATTCGGTTTGGCTATTAACAAAAAACCCCGATTTCGGTCAGACTCTATAAAACAATGAAATCCAGCCATATATAACACATAAATTATGCACTTGATATACACGAGACTTCAAACAAACAAACGAACAGAAAAGTACCCATTAGGCCCCTCTAGTATAAAGGCAATGTAAGTAGAACAAAAAGAATGTAAATATTACAAAGAAAAGAAAAAAAATACAATAACTTGTAACAAAAAACCTACGCATGTGTCGAAAAGTATTATAAAGCTAAACAAAATATGTGCTTTTTTCCTTCAAGACAATCATAATAAGAATAATGAGTGATTACTTTAGGGTAAAGTTTAAAGAGGGAAAAACAATAACCCAGTGACCGATTTGGGAGTAAATTGAAAATCAATATTTTCACAATTATCTTAAATCATGTGTCGAGTGACAAATTGCTATCATTTTCAAAGCATTAGTGTACACTGCACATATATCAAAATATGAAAAAATGTTATATATAAAAATGCAAATGTCATCGAAAAATATATTTAGAACCCTGTGATTTCCGCCCACATTTCAATTTATCGAAAAGGCTGCTTTTACCGAAATACAGCAAAAGTTGAAATATGATATAACTAAAAATGACAATTAATACAAAGGTACGTATATATATCCCTATATATAAAATAATAACATGACCGTAAGATTTACGTACTAACTTACACATCATCGGCCAGCTTATACTGGAGGTACACTCACAGTATAATTTCCTTAAAAACAACTTAAAATACATATTAAATTAATCAAAAATACAATCAAAAAGGGGACTACTGATTTTTCATTTTATTCAGCCCATTTTGTTGTTTAATTTCAATCATTGTCTTATAATCAACATAAGTAGTAAAAACAATAGAAAGTCGTTTAAAATAACCATCAAATTTTTACTGACAAAAAGTTAGAAAAAACTACTTTTGTGGTTTGTTTTTCAAATTGATAGTTTTTTATTTGTATGAAATTACAAAACACAACACACAGATGTGTATATTTTTATTGGCTTTGTGTGTATGTATATTTGAATAATTTCTTGTAATTTTTATTGAAATAATTTTGTATATATACAAACTGTTTTGGTAAAAAAAAAAACAAACAAGAATTATATGAATTTCAATTTTTAGAAACAGAAAACATAAAATTTTACATTTAACAGAAAATATTAACTCCTACTGAATGTCTGTAAATTTGTATAGATTGTTTTTTGAATGACTGATTCAAATAGTTAAAAAATATATTTCTATGAATTTCAATTGATTCTTCATTTAAAAACAAACTTTACGTATTACTTTTTGAATAAACTCCAGTCGGCAACGGAAAATATATTGAGAGTGTAGGGACTTGAAATTTGCCACGGAGTTGCCGTCCGCTAAGAAATTAAATATTTCTTTGGCTAAGAGCAAAAAATCTAAAATATATATTTCCACTATCATTAGATATTTTACTGATAAAATACATTTTGGAATAGTCGCCCGGAACGCGGTAAAAATTGAGGTTCAAACCAAACCGCTTTGGACAGAAATACGAAAATTAAAGAACGAGTGGAACCAAAAAAAAAATATATCAGGACAACTAAATAGAATGGAACGGGGAATGATATCTATTGAAACACTACATAAGCCGGGAAGGAATGGAATTAAAACACTGGACAAGTAAAATGAAATGAAATCGAACAGGAAACGAGTGGAATTGAAACACGAGGTAAAGGAAACGAAATGAAATGGAACGGAACGGGAAACAAGTGTATTTGAAACAATTGGCGAGGGGAACGAAATAGAATGAAACAGGGAACGAGTGGAATTAAAAGCTTAAACAAGTACAATAAAATAATAACACAACGAATTAATAACGAGTGGCAGTGAAACCCTACACAAGTGGAATGAAATGGAATAGGGAACAATGGAAATCGAAACATGAATGAAATGGAAATTAAAACACTAGACAAGGGAAAATAAATGCAATGGAACTGAGAGCGAGTGGAATTGAAACACGAGGCAAAGGAAACGAAATGGAATCGAACGGGGAATGAGTGCAACAACTGACAAAGGCAACGAAATAGAATGGAACGAAGAACAAGTGGAATTGAAACATTAAATACAGCGAGTAATATTTAATGGAGCGAGCCTGGTTTAAAGTTATATAGTAAAAAAACACGATTAAAAGATATTTGAAATAACTTTTTTATGAGTATAGACATTCTCAGAGATGGGACTTGTGCGGGTTGTGGACAAACAATTAAGTTAATGTCATGCAGTAAACCTTTGAAATATGAATTCCACCTCGTATGGGCTTATGCACTATACTTTTTATGATAACCAATTAAGGAGTGACTAAAATGGATTAAAAAAACCGCAAAGTAGCTATTTAATAATCTGTGCAAACCCTATAAGCTAGAAATCTAAAACTTGCAATTGAAAAAATTCAAATTTCTTCTTAATATATATGGAGTATTAAAACTACAAATAATAAAGTGCGTAATGGGTAGCGTTTTTGCAGATAGGGGGTGAGAAAAATAATTGGTTACCATATTATAAATTTAATATAATATATGTACAATATAATTATATACACACAAATTATTTATTAAATATTGGTTTTTATGCTACGTATGATTTAAATATATTTTTCAGTTTTCGGAGTCATTATTTTATGTTAAATTGTAATGTATTATGTCACCAACTATCGATAACTCATTAATTTATGTTTCAAAATAATACTGAAGGTAAGGACTGTACATTACAAAGCAATGTTTTCTTTATTCTACTATCGGTACCTCATTACTTTATGTTGAAAAATAATGATACATGTACAAGGTAATGCATGAATTTATCGCACCTATTACCAACATTTTCCTGGGTCGTGCAGTTATGAAGGCAAAAAAGGTGTTTACCTTTAAAATATGAATACTTTTAACTGATTAAAAAGAAAACAACTAAAAGATTTTGTAAAAATAACTAATAGTATTTTAAATATAACTGACAAATTGTTATTGATGATTTTCATTCATTCATAGTGCATCAAAACTATTTCAAACAGAATTTTAAATATTATTTTTATTTTGCATAAGAGAAGAAAAAAACTAAATAAAATCTGAAAAAACTCTTAAACCTTCTTTGCATAATTTTTTCTTTTCTCTCTGGATTAAGTCACTGGGATGTAAATTCATGCTATAGATTAAAAGTAAAATATTTTGAAAAATCCTAGTAAAAATAGAAAATATAAATAATTAAAAAAGTATGTTAGAGACATATATCATCATGCACAGTCGCATGTTCAGTACACTCAAAAAAAATGAACTAGAATGTAGAAAAATTAACTTATTTGGAGGAAAAATTGAAATGAAAACGGCGCCAAAGACACTTTTTACTAATATTTAATAAAATTTTCCTTGAAATTAAGAAACAAATTTTACTTAAAATTTGTTAAAAATTTCTAAATTTTAGAAAAATGTTACTACTGTGAAGTAAATTTTTGTTAGAAATCAGTAAAATTTCCTCGTAATTAGTTCATATATCATCTAAAATTTTACTGTTAGTTAGGAAATGTTTCCTTGATTTTAAGAAAAATTCAAGTTCTTTAATTTATCTGAGGAAATATTTAGAAAAAAAATCCTGTATCTAAGTTTGTTATTTCCCAAAAATTATAAAAACTTTTACTTGAAAAATAAGAATATTTTATTAAAATTTATCTGAAATAAGTTGTGCGAAAATTTTCCTTAGAAATAGTTCATCAGTTTCTAAGACCAAGAAAACTTTTACTTAAAAAAAAGAATATTTTATTAAAATTTTTAAAATTTATCTGAACTAAGTTGTATGAAAATTTTCCTTAGAAATAGTTCATCAGTTTCTAAAATCAAGTAAATATTTATTATTACATAGGAAAAAATTTATTACTTTTTGTTTTTAATTGTCTGAACTAGTTTTTAGAAAACAATTCTTTAAAATTAGAAAGTGGTATACTTAAAAACTGAATTTGGAAATGGCTTTCTAAAATTTAGTTAATTTTACTACTCGCGAACAAAAAATGAACACACATTAAGTTCAAGTACTTTCTCGATTTAAGTTAGACACATTTTTTGAACTATATGGGAGTAAATTATGTCCTAAATTTTTTTTTTAACTAAATTTTATTTTATTACATTTAATTATGCAAATTTCTTAAAACTAAGATGTTTTTTCTTAAAATTAGTACATTTTTACTTAATTTATTTGTTTTTTTCCTAAAATCAAGAAATATTACTTAGGAAAAACATGAACTATTCCTGAGTATATAAACTATTTCGTTTTTCCTCAAACTTAGAAATTTTTATTCTTTTTAAGAAAATTTTTCTAAGTTTTAATAAAATTTTACTTAAATTGAGGACAATTTATAAACTATTTTGAAGGAAATTTTTGACTACATTTTAGTTCATGTCTTTTTTTTTGAGTGTACTAAATAAATAAAAAATAATATATCAAACACTAAAAACAATTGCTTTTCCACTCATTATCACTTTTATATTCTAAAAATTTCAGATAAGCTTACTAAAAATACACAAGATTCTAAATGTTAAAACCTGTTAACTGAAAGTGATTATTGTTCCTTTTTTTACAGTTATGCTACAATTTAGTCAATAGTTATGTAAAATATTGCCAGCAACATCCAATTTACAGTGCACCTGTTTAAGTGAATGTTAAATGTTATGATGGAAATTTCCATCATCATGCAAAGAAGGGTTAATAAATTTTTTTTTAATGCAATTTCTAGTTTTTATTACTCTTGTATTTTCATAATTTTTTTTTATCAAAACCTGCTTAGAATTTATATCTCCTGTTAAAAGAATCAACTTTCGATTTTTCTACATTAAGCCAACGAAATATTCAATCATGGGTTAGAGGGGGCATTTAACTTAAAGACAATCATGTTCTTAAAATTTTTACTGGGTTATATTTAGCTAAATTGGAGTTTATAGAAAAAAAAACTGCAAAAAAACCTAAAACAAGTGTTTATGGTAACTGTAGAGAATATTAAAGATAAAAATATAATACTTATAGATATAATATTATATACAACAGGCAGCAACAAACAAGTTTATACTTTTTGTTCATGCTATTTGCTAAAAGACGGGCAAAATATATATATATATATATATATACTTTTTAATTTAATTTTTTTTAACAACTTTCAACAAGACAATCAATACAAATATTTTTGTATATTTTTTACTTAGATTTCTTTTTTTCCGTATTTAACTTTAATGTAGCCTTTTTCCTTTGGAACACAATCTATAGACACAATGTGTACATGTTGTTGAACCTGTTCAGACAAATCCCCAAAGGCTTTTGTTTAGCTTTTTTTTTTGTGTTATTCTGTACAATTCTAATGTTAAACCTTTTTATGTAACAATAAGGCCTCTTATGATACAACAACAACTATGTAGGTAAGAGGTACACATGGTATGGAGCAAAAGGAAACAGACTTTAGTTTAACCATCATATTGTGGCATGACCACATAGAGTTGAAAATTTATAGGAAAAAGTTGAGAAAAAGTCAAAAGGAAGGAAGACTAGGTAGGTAATACTTTGCAGCAATATATATATAAAAAAAATCTTTTACAATTACAATTATTACAATTGTGGCTTTTTTTATATACTTTAGTAAATGTTAGTACTAGTATGTTGTTAAGCAAAAAAAAAAATCCTTATAAGTCTAAAACAATTGTTTTTTAATGGTGTTAAAGGTTGCATACCATATTTCAAGATACCATATTTTTTATGATTTTGTATTTATGGAGACAAGTGTTTGTTGTTTATAACTCTTAGTGCAAACATACACATTTTTGTAACTTGTAATAAACTTAATTTGAAATGAAAATCCCCCTGATATTATGTGCCACATTGTAGATATATATACAATGCAACATATTTTTGTTAGTTACTAGCACATAATCCACTTCCCGTTTATGTTACTAGATTTGTTATACAATTAAATAAAAACCATCCTTATGACGATGATGAAGTGTGTTTTATTTTTATACATCAAACATTCATTTTGATTTGTTTTATATAATAATAACAATATCTAAGATCATGACTATACACAAAAAAGGAACCAATAATCCAATATTTTTGATTTCCTTTTTTTGTAACTATTTTTCTATTTGATATGTTTTAACCACACACCTTGATTGTATGGTTTGATGATGTTGAGTGGTTTATTTTAATGGCTGGGAATTATATTAGTTTTTGTTTTGTTGTTCATTAAAATTGATTTCAAGTGTTTGATGTTTTTCTATGATATCATGTTTAAATGACTTTACAAAATAAAATCGTATTATAAAAAAAGCTAAAATTTGGAATATTTGCGTGAAATTGCCATTAATTGATTTTTTTTGTTGATAATAATAATAAAAATATTTAGACTTATCATCAAAGTGTTTATAATTGAATAAAAACAATTCATTAATTGGAAATTTTTAAGTTATTACAGAGGATTATATTTCAAAATTAATATTTAAGATGACTTTTAACATTGTTTGTAGTTAATTGTTGAATTATGAATGCTATAAATTAAAAAAAAAAAACAAATTTTCTTTAAACAGTATCAATATAAATTTAAAAATTTTTTATATTTTTCGATTTTCATAAACACATTTTTATAATCTGCTGTTAAGATCGTAAGTAGATTATAATGTGGGGTTTATTTTAAAGTCTAAAAGTTATTTGCATCTGAAAATTAAATTTATGCAATTTTGCAAGAAAATTCATGCTAAATTTAACGAAATTTTTCGGTTATGTTTGCAACAAAGTAAAAGAAAGTTGCAATGCAATATCTTAAAATGGCAAACTTTAAAAGTTAACAAAATTAAAAAGTACCAAGACTCATAAGCTTTATAAAAAACCAAGCAAAACTTTAGTAATTGGTGCGATATTCTCATGCGTTGCCTTGTAATGATAGCTGGTTACCTTTTTCATTATTTGCAAGCATAAAGTAATAAGTTACTGATTATTGATTACGTAATATATGATTTATAAATGTAAAGTAATAATTGAAATATTTTTAAAAATCTATTTTTAGATACATTACATTGTGTTTTTTTGTAAGCAAAAGGGTAATGTATGTGTGTTTTGACAACACTAGCGAAAAAATGAAGCGCAACAATTCATTTAAGTTTAAAGCAATCTAATACTTTATGCGTCGATAGCTCAGTGGGTAGAGTTCTTGGCTGGCAACCAGAGTTCCATGGTTCGATTCCCATCATGACCACGTTATCTTAAATACGTTTAAAATATCTGTAATAATTTTTTTTATAAAAATTCGTCTTTTTTAAAAATCTATTTTTTGGACACATTGCTTTTTCATTCTCGTAACCATATATGTAACCCCTTACATTATCACCTCTATAGTAATGGGTATATACATTACTTTACCTGTAAAATTCATTAGTGAAGGTGTGAAGTAATCCTTGAGCCGCTATGGCTACACATTACTTTACACATTATTTGGTAATGTGTTGTTTTGCTGGGAAACGTTGGCAATATCATAATTCTACTTCTGCCATGTAAAAATCTAAATATATATAGGGTCCGCCAAATAAATTTTTTTTTTTTTGAAAATGCTATAAAAGAAAACTACTGAATATTTTCTTAAATTTCTTTTTTTATTTGAAAGTACAATCCTTCCGGTTAATAATGGAAAATAATTTCATTCAAATGGCTGGCCATGCAGTAGCCTACACGATCGGTCCAATTTTTAAGCACATTATCGATTGTGTGCAGCTGTATTTCACCAATGGCTTCACGAATATTGTCCTTTAAAGCGTCAATTGTCTGTGGCTTGTCGGCGTTACACTTGTCTTTGACAGCACTCCACAAATAATAGTCCAACGGTGTCAAATCGCAGCTCCGAGGTGGCCAAATGACATCAGCTCTGCGGCTGATAATGCGATCTTCAAAAACAGTTCGCAAAACATCGAGTGTAGCTTCGGCTGTGTGGCACGTAGCGTCGTCCTGTTGAAACCAAATGTTGCCAATATCCTCCTCTTCAATTTTTGTGAACATGGTCCGATAACGATCGCCATAGACTGTAACGGCCATTTCTTGCTCATTTTCGAAGAAAAATGGCCCAATTATGCCTCTGGACCAAAATCCGCACCAAACAGTGACTCGTTTTGGATGCATCGGCTTTTCAATGTATGCGTGCGGGTTTTCTGTGCCCCAAATGCGACAATTTTGCTTGTTTACATACCCGCCAAGATCAAAATTAGTTTCATCTGAAGAGATGACATTAAAAAGATGACATTCTGCAACATTACCATGATTTTCAAAGTAACGTCGCAATATTTCCCAGCTTTGTTCAAGCATTTATTCGTTCAGCGGAAGCATAAAACTAATTATCTGTCAAATCAGACATGAGCTAAGTGTTACTATTCGCGAAATAAGCACTAGTTGAAAAAAAAAACGTTAGATGGCGGACCCTATATTAACATACATGGTCACTCCGTACCAAAAAAAATTGTGCCGGTCACCCCCTAGAATTAAAGATAATGTAAAGACGATCTCAAAAAAAAATTTTTTTTACCACGCCCCTTGACCCCACGTTTTTAGTTTCTGTTTCCCTTGCCTCTATTTATGGTGTGATCGGAACGTGTGATATATCATTGTTCTAAGAATGACAACAGCTACATTTCCTACTTTGATCACTTTTGACTCCGACGACAAGTTCTAGAAGGGACTTCTGGAACCTTGGTTTCTACCCACCTAATTTCCACTTTTATTTAAACGATAAAAAAGTTTTTTAAATCCCATGAAATTTCGTCTTTTACAGTATATATTTTTATTCATTAACAAAAAAGTAACAGAGGTTTTAAAAAATACGGACTAGAAATAGAGGCACAGAAAACAAAAAACCAAAAGCGCGGGGTAAAGCGGCGTGGCAAAAAAAAGTTTTTTTGATGTATTCGCATTTTCTTCAATTCTAGGGGGTGACCGGTGCAAGGTTTTTATGGCATATATGCCCATACTTTATGTCATATATGACCAAACATTATGTCATATATCTTTGGATCCAAAATTTGAGGTTACGTATACGGTCATATACCATCAGGATTTAATATGACCTGTCTTTTTCGGATCAATTTAGATACTTCTAAATCCCCAAATATATTGCTGGATCTAATTTAATCTGCCATTTCGCGGATCAGTTTAGATCAATCTTAATCACCAAATATATTGCAGGATCTGCCATTTTTCGGATCAAATATGATCAGCTAGATATTACCGCAGATATTAAAGAATATCAAATTAGATATGATTAAATATTGCACCAGAGCAATTTTTTTCACTCGGGTAACTACAATATTATTTTTTCCTCTGGGTTTATACTAAATTTTTGCATCAATTTAATTTAATTTTCGCTCTCTCTGAAATTTTTTTGAAATATTTTAAAGTGCAAAAAAAAAATTCCTATTTGTTTAAAGTTTAAATATAATAAAAATTGTGTTATTAGTTTTCGCAAAACAAATTAATTTTTTTTTTAATTCTTTAATAAAAAAAATATAAAGAAATAATTCTTCACAAAAATTCATTAAATTCATTACTACCCTTTTTTATTAGTAACATCATGTCTTTGAGTTAAACCTCAATAATATAAAATTGTACACTCACTAAAAAAAGTCTGTAATGGCAACTGAAAATTTTGCTGTTATTACGGGTAACTTTGCTAATTTGAGTCCAGCCATATTTTTTTTTTTTGCTAATCTTAGCAACACATGTCTGCTAACATGTAGTACAATGCAATTTGTAGGAAAAATTAGCTGCCGCTCTGTTTGCTAAAATCAGCAAAAAAATACTAAATATTATTAACATTAGTACAAAATTTCAAATTTATTTTTTTATCAAGAATCAAAATTTTTTTATTTTATTTTTCAAAAAATTATTAGACAAAATTAAAAAAAAATCGAAGGCTTAAAAATCTTGTTAAAACATATTTTGTTAATGATCATTTTGTTTTAATTTGGTAATTTCTGTCTTGAAAAATATTTTAGTAAATTTTTTTTTAATTTTAAGGTCAAATTTTAATTGTTTTTAGGACTGATTTTTAGAACTAAAAAAAACTTTTTAGTGCTATTTTAAGTGGATGTCCTATTTTTAGACATGAGTCGGTATATTCACTTCCGATGCCTTTTTTAATTTATGCAATTTAAGTTTGTAGGTGTCATTTTTAATTAGAAATAACATCTCCTTCAATATTTACTTTTTTAAAATTAGTAAATTTTTTTTGCAAATTATAGCTAATCGGGTTTCAAAAATTTGTATAATGATTTCTGAAATAAGCAACAAAAATTTGTAAACATTCTGTAAAAATTCTGTAATTTGTAAAATGTTAATAGTAAAAAGATTTGCTAAATAATAATTTTTTTAATAAAAATCAGTACAAAAATAGTAAATTGGGATTAGAAACCGTTTACAAATTTGTCTACTAACTTTTTTTCTGAGTATAATGAAAATATATTACATGTAATCTTTCCCCCTCTTTTAATTTGGCTTTAATCTCTGTTATTAAATGAGTTTTAATAAATCATTTTGTTTTATATTTAAACCAAAAAAAAAAAAACTAAATGTTAAGACCTCAACACTATTTTGTGTTATATATTTTGTTTGGGGTAGTACAAGTATATATAAAAAAAACCACCAACAAAAACATAAAAACCACTCAGCTTAATGACCCACTAAATTTTAACAATTTAAACTTTTGAACTTTTAAAAAATTATACCAAAAATAAACTAAAAACAAAAATCACACAAAAATAAATATACATAAAAAAGCTTAAATAAAATTCTACAAACGAAAAATTATTTGTTTTTACTAAAACACTCATAAACACCTTGTGGGCTATGTAGAAAAAAGGGATTTTGATAAAAAAAAAGAATATTTGTTTGTGTGGTTTTTAAAATTTAGAAATAAAAAAGAAGAATTATGTTTGTTGGTGTTTCAAAAAAATAAATTAAAAGTATACAGAGCATCATTATAAATCATTAAGAGTACATCTCACATACGAGGATTTATTATTATTTTTTTAAGATCTTTTTTTGGTTTGTTTATTTTTATCATTATTTTTTATTTGTTTGGGAAATTAATAAAAATAAAATTTTTAGAAAAAATATATTGAAATAATTAGTTGTATATGAAAACTTAACTTGATGATGTTAATGGCGTAAAAAACTATTTTTCCGGTTTTGTTTTTCTTGTTTTTGTAATGTAAATAAAAACAATTTACTGATTTTATTTTTCTATATAAACATTAATGTTTATTTTACTTTATGAAGTAATGATATAATAAAACCACATGAAATAAATATAAATAAAAAAAAACCTTCCTCATTTTATGTGTTGTCGTTTACCATTCATGTTTAAAGGTGTGAACATTATATTGAGTCTGTTGAAAATAGGATTGAAGGTATTTTACTTTCCAGCTACAATATGCTTATCATCATAATTATTATCTGTAGAGAAAGCTGAAATCAGGAATGGATAAAATACAGTAAACTGTTGGATGACATGACATAACGCAAAGGGACATTTGCATTTCGGATTTTTTTTGAAAGCATTTCCGTCATAATGCCAATAGAAAATGGAAGCCCAAAATTATGGTCATAATATCCATAATATACTTTCTATGTTCGTGCTCAGCGATAACTTTGCCAAATAAAGGTCTAATTGGTGGCCGTAATTCGGCCGGACTTAGCGGTTTTCTTCAATGGGATATGTCCAATATCGGTTTTGCCGGCACTCGGCCAGGCATAAGGCTTTCTTTCTGAGGTATGTTCTAATCCGGATATTTTCCTATCACTACAGATTCTTTTAGAATATTATTCCGTTTTGTTTTGGAACAAATATTTGCGGAATATTTTTATATTCAACAAAAATTCATATATTTCAGCCATATTTAAATAGTAGGTATCTGTGCGTATACTTAACATTCATAGAGATTCGTATTGTCTCCTTAAATATTCACCTCGACTTTTAAATCTTATTTTCTCTAAAGTAATACAAATATTTACATCTCATTATTGTTCGCACATCTTTTTAATAATTAAACATTATAAAATCACAAATAAAAATGGGAAAATTTATTACCAAGCGGGAAATAATAAGTTTCGAAAATTGAGGTAAATGGTGAATATGAGAATTCAAATATATACCACTTTATTTAGTACACCTTTATTTTTTAACAAAAATTTAAAGTTTTATTAAATATTTGCGATATAAATATTAAACAAATATTTACTTCAAATTTCCTAAATCGATAGAAAAACATCAGAACTTTTTTTTTAGAAATAATAAAACCCATATAATATTTACTAGTTTCAGAAAGGTTAAAAAAAACTTATGTGAAAAATACTAACACGGCAAATACCCCAACCTTAACACTCCAATTATTAGGAAATTTTAAAATTTTTAAAAGAAAAAAACAACTAAAAGCATTCTTGAGGTGCCGAGGACTACTCTCAAGCCAGTCTCACGAAATTTTTGCACAAACAATCGCACTGTTTGAGCACTCACTTTGAAAAAAAAGTCTGTAAAATTTCCCAACTTCATTTTGGTTTGCGGAGGAGTCAATAATTCGAACAAAAAGCAATCAATCACTGTCAAAATAACATATGAATAAAAAATGTAGATGTATTTGGACTACCCTATGGTCGGAGTGTAAGACTATTTCCAGATAATAAGACTTCAGAATTAGTATAAGACTAATATAAGACTATAATCTGAATATTACACTGATTAGACTGAAGTCTGGGTATAACATTGAATAAAAGACCGCAATATGAGTATAAAACTATAGTCTGTGTATAAGACTGTAGTATGAATTTGAAATAATAGTATGAGTATAAGATTACATAAGTATAATACTGTAGTATAAGTTTAAAATAATAGTATGTATAAGACTGTAGTTTGGGCATAAAACTTAGGTCTGAGTGTAAGACTGTAGTCTGAATATAAGACTGCAGCCTGTAAGTCTGTATTCTGAGTACAAATCTTAAGTCTGAGTATACGACAGTAGTATGAATATAACTGTATTCTGAATATAAGACTGTAGTCTGAGTATAAAACTGCATTCTTAGTATTAGAATGAAAACCCGATCATAGTATAAGTAAAATTATACTTTACTAATATACTATTATTATAATACTATAGTTTGAGTATAAGTATACAATTATATTATAAGAATGCGATTATAGTCTGAGTACAGCAACAGTATAAGATTTCTTTCTGGGAATTGGACTGTAGGGTAAGTATAAGACTGAAGTCTAAGCAAGGACTTTGTTATACTATAGGATGTACAGAATAGAAAAATAAAAAACCTACCAGGAAGCCAAATTTTAAAAGCTGCAATTTCAGCATTTTGGATTGAAGTTTCGCAACTTCTAATACGTTGATTTTAGCAAGGACTATGAAACTTTCAGAGTTAGAAAAGGCCCTTGGCTAATGATTGGCTCGACGCTTTTAATAATAGTTTAATATAGTCCTTGTTAAAGGTTGCAAAACTTGAGCCTCAAATGCTAAAACTGGAGCTTTTGATTTTGTATTCGATCCATCCTATATTTTAATAAAGTCCTAAGGTTAGGTTAGGTCGAAAAGAGGGAGGGCCATTCGCCCTTCATGATAACAAAAAAAGGGGGAACTTCACATATGCCAGTGGATCGGCATGTTATGCGCTCTCCAAAATCGCTTGAAAAAACATTCCAGTCTACCTAAAGATTTTGGCATCCCTTAGATATCCCTTCAGTTTACTCAAATCAACCGCCCGTAAGCATTCCAAAGACGGTATGACGTCCCCGTGCCTTACCCTACTCCTTACGAAAAACGGCCAAAACAAAGGCGGTGCTCCAGGGTCTCATTGTTCCCCCCACAGGCCCTACACACCACATAGTCACTCCATTCCTGTTTCGAAAGGTGTGGTCGTAGTGAAGAGTGGCCTGCAAGAATTTCCATCACCCCATAGGACTTTCATGATCGCACCAACATTATCCCCATTACAGATATCCTTATGCATGTTGGTGGTCCATTGTCCAAGTTCCGTTTTCACATCCGAAAAGGTCTCGGATTTTGATAGTTAACAGAAGTCAGGTTTGATCCGGCTAGGTCTTCAGACCTCTCATTCCCTTCCACTGCACAGTGTCTGGGAACCCATATCAACTTCAGACGACCCCTGCCAGAGTACCCGTTTATCATCCTCTTGCAGTCCGAACCCGTCTTCAATTTGACGGACTCCTCTGACAGAGCCCTAACCGCAGCCTGACTATCAGTGAAGATGACTGCATCCCAGAATAATCAGTTGAACCCCGTAATAGCCACAACCTGCTCCTGAAAAACGGGGTTGGGTCCGGAAGTCGGAAGCACATTTCCATTCCCAGGTCTCCACAAAGGAAACCTAAACCAGTTCTTTTGTCCAGTTTGAAGCCGCCAGTGTAGAAATGAATTCCATTGGTATCATTCAATACACCTTCATATCTGCACCGCTCTCTGTCAGGAATAAGAAAATCGCAGCCCGCCAATAGAAACTCCTTGGCCTGAGTATATGTGTAACAGATATCTAACTAAAATTTTATAGTATCGGTGGTTGTATAAGAGTAACATACATATATATTTTTAATTGACTTGCTTTAATTGCACCTCTCAAGATTTGACTGTAATTTAAATACAGGTTTCCCAGTATATTGAATTCCAAGATTACCTGACAAATGAAATTGAAGTGTAGATGAAGAAATGAAAAAAAAAATTGTCATAAATTAAAAAGCAATAAAACTTTCAAGACAAATGCTAACTTGAAAACAAGAATAACAAAAAAAAAATCAGGAAAAAAAATAAAAATAAATAAACATAGAGCACTATACTAAAATTTTCTGTTAAATTTTCAGTAGACATCATCATCAGCATATGCAGGCGACAAAAGAATGCATACATAAATACCATAGCAGCCGCCAGCATAGAACGAACGAACGAAACCACGACGACAGCGTTACACAAATGACTAGTGCATGGCGGTTGTTATGATACCGATGCTGATGATGATGAGCATCATCATTATTTAACCATATTGTATGTAGTACGGTGTTTTGTTATGTGCTCTTGTTTGTGGCTAAAGGTTGTGTTTAAGGTTGAATGCCACACCAAGTTTCTTTTATTACTTACACGTATTCGAACTCTCATATAATGTCATTTAAAAAAATATAAAAAAAACCCTACTATAAACTTGAATGTAGGTTTATATAATACCTCATGGTAACGTACAAGAAATTCTATACTAGTTTTTTTCTGTTAATTTTTTCAACATGCTCCAAAAGTCAGCCAACCATCTACACTTAACTATGCTATTATACTATTTTTTTCATTGGAAATTATAAAATGCATAAATCTCTGATGAAATAGAAAACCAGCGGCACAAGTTTATTATTTGGTTTTAGTATTTCTGTATTTCCACAGCAGCTTTTTTTTTATAAATGCTTAATGAAAATTAAAAGAGTTATTGTGTCACACTTGATGATACCGAATGGAAATTAAAAAAAAAACAAAAAAAAAAAAAAATCAACGACATATATGTGTTTATAATTTATTTTTAACCAGAACATTGTTATGGAAAGGTATTCTAAAGAATTTTTATATGAAAGAAATTGATTTAAATTTTAAAATAGGGTCACATATTGGGAAACATATTTTGTTGTTTTGGAATAAAATTAAGTCATTAAAATGGAAAAGAGAAACCTTATAGATTTTTTTTATAGTTTTTTAATTAAAAAGTCTTTTTTTAGAAATCAACAATAATGTTATTGTTTTATTGTTCAAACTTAATAATTAAAAATTTATGATAAACTATTAGTAAATACAAAATAGTAGAGAATATGTAGAAAAATATAATTGTTGTTCACAAACAAAATATGTTAAAACAATTACTTTGTTTGTTAATGTAAAAAAAATTTAATTAAAGGTTTAGATGATTTTGCAATACAACATTTAATAATATTACGGAAGGACTATTTTCCCCCATTAGTATTGTCGATTTATTTTCTTATTTGATAATTTATTTCAATTTATTCAAGGAAAATTAAGGGTGGTTAAAACACAAATTATTTAGGAAATTGTGTATTGTCATTTTTTTTTATTATGATAATATGGTATGGTTCAATTATGTATGGAACAAAATATCGGCCAAATGGCCGCCGCGACCTCGGCCGCACACCTCTATCCGATGGTCCAAATTTTCGATGACGCTGAGGCATAATTTATGATCTATGCCGTTAATGTGCCGAATTATCTCAGCCTTTAGCTCTTGAATTGTTGCTGGTTTATCGACGTACACCTTTTCTTTTAAATATCCCCAAAAAAAGAAGTCCAACGGTGTCAAATCACATGATCTTGGCGGCCAATTGACATCGCCACAACGTGAGATTGAATTTGTCACGCAAAAGAGCCATTGTTTGTCCTGTTGAAACCACATATCGTACACATCCATATCCTCAATTTCTGGCCACAATAAGTTCGTTATCATCTCGCGAAAGCGAACACCATTCACGGCAAATGTTTGGTCGACCTCATGACACCCTATCGCGAACAACAGCAATGTTTTTCGCAGAACGAACTGGGCGAGCATGCACAGGTGTTTTCACAAACCCAGTTTGCTGAAATTTGCCCACAATTCTCCCGATTGTGGACACATTTGGTCGATTATGCTGACCAAAAAAAATTACGAAGTGCACGAAATGCATTTTGATTTCAACGCCCATTTTCATAATAAGCCTGAATAAATTAAATACGTTGCTAGATTGTGTATCTTTCCATGGTTCAAATTGAGTTACACTCAGAAAAAAAAGTTAGTAGAACAATTTGTAAACGGTTTTCAATCGCACTCTACTATTTTTGTACTGATTTTTAGTAAAAAATTATTATTTAGCAAATTTACATTTTACAAATTACAGATTTTTTACAGAATTTTTACAAATTTTTGTTGGTAATTTCAGAAATCATTTTACAAATTTTTGAAAACCGATTTGCTAAAATTAGCAAAAAATATTACTAATTTTAAAAAGTGGATATTGAAGGAAATGTTATTTCTAATTAAAACTTACACCTACAAACTTAAATTTCCTTAAAATGTTACATATATTAAACAAGTAAGAGCGGCTAAATTCGGCTATGCCGAATCTTATATACCCTTCACCATGGTTGGGAAAAAACTGAAGTTTATATATGGACATATATGAAATGGACAGATTTATATACGGACGCCTTTAAGAGGAAATTAACCATTTAGTTTGGAGATAAAACTTGGACTCGGGAAGATTTATGGTTCCAGAAAATATGTATTTTAAAAAAATGTATGTTTTGGGCATAACTTTTTTGTATCTGAACCGATATTTCCGAGTTTTTCAGCAAATATGTTATACTAAAGATTTTCGAACTTTTGCTATATAAGACGTAGTGTTTGTTGTTTGTGTATAAAAGGTTAAGAGGTGAAAGAAAAGAATTTCAACAAATCGTTAAAAGAAATCACTACAACTGCATGTGTTTTATTTCTACAAAATAGTTTGATTTAGCTGGCAAATTTGCATTTAGGATTTTATTTAGCTTTTTTATTAGAAATATTTGTAATTTCTTTAGCTTAATTTTAAAAATTTGAAGGAAAATTGTTTATAATTTTTTTTATAAATTATTATAAGTTATGACCTAAAATAGTTGCCCTCAAAGGTAAATTATGTATAAAATTTTCTTAATATGTGAGAAATAAAATGGTTTAAAAATGTTTTTATAAATTCTTTTAAATCGGAGCAAAAAATAGAAATAAAACCGTTTGTATTTTGTTTGTATCAGAGGGTTTTTATACAAATTTTGATGTTTTTAGCCTATTTATGGATTATTTAATTATTAATATAAAATTTTATTTAAATTAATTATTAAATGTAAAAAAAACACAAAAAATAAACAAAAAAAAAAATCTTAACGAACCCGCGACCCTTCCACCTGTGGTGAAAGGTATAAAAACGTTTGTATTTTGTTTGTATCAGAGGGTTTTTATAAAAATGTTGATGTTTTTAGCCTATTTATGGATTATTTAATTATTAATATAAAATTTTATATAAATTAATTATTAAATGTTAAAAAAAACCAAAAATAAGCAAAAAAAAAAGTCTTAAGAAAATAATAAAAAAAAAATGTAAAAAAAAAGTGAATTGACCTCACCGAGATTTGAACCTCGAACCCCACGGCCTTAGAGAAAAAAAAAAGTATTTGTGACACAGCGTCTAGACAACTGAGCTATTGAAGCTCACACAAAATCATCGTCAATAGAGGTACATATATAAAAGTCTTCGTTCATTAGAGATTTGTTTAGTTTTTATTTAAATGACAAATCTTTATATGTGTGTTGTTTGTGTATAAAAGGTGGAGATGAAAGAAAAGAATTTTAATTATTAATATAAAATTTTATATAAATTAATTATTAAATGTTAAAAAAAAATATAAAATTTTATATAAATTAATTATTAAATGTTAAAAAAAAAACAAAAATAAGCAAAAAAAAGTCTTAAGAAAATAATAAAAAAAAATGTACAAAAAAAAAGTGAATTGACCTCACCGAGATTTGAAACTCGAACCCCACGGCCTTAGAGAAAAAAAAAAGTATTTGTGACACAGCGTCTAGACAACTGAGCTATTGAAGCTCACACAAAATCATCGTCAATAGAGGTACATATATAAAAGTCTTCGTTAATTAGAGATTTGTTTGGTTTTTATTTAAATGACAAATCTTTGTATGTGTGTTGTTTGTGTATTGAATTTTAACACATGGATGTGTTGTTATGCTCAAAATTCTACATACATATTAAACAAAGGGATTTTACTGGAAAAATTAGAGGTAGTCCTGGTTTTTTGCTAATATCTCAGCCATTTATTAACCGATCTGTCTGATTTTTAATAGCAAACAGAAATGGATCACATGTAACAGAAATAAAAAAGAATCAAGTCCTCATCATGTCTGGGTTCTTCGGAAAACCCATTTCAACACACAGACGGACAGACGGACAGACGGACAGACGGACAGACGGACATCGTTAAATCAACTTCGCTCTTCATAAGGACCCAGAATATATATACTTTATAGGGTCTAAGATCAATATTGTAGAAATTACAAACGGAATGACAAACTTATATATACCCTTCCACCTATGGTGAAGGGTATAAAAAGGGATCGGAAGTGAAGATACCGACACATGTCTAAAAAGAGGACATCCACTTAAAATAGCACTAAAAAGGTTTTTTAGTTCTAAAAATCCGCCCCAAAAACAATTAAAATTTAACCTTAAAAGAAAAAAAAATTGACCAAAATATTTTTCAAAACAGAAATTACCAAATTTAAACAAAATGATTAATTCGTTTTTTAAAAAAATATAATCAAAATTTTTAATGCTCGATAAGAAAAATAAATTCAAAGCTTTTTACTAATATTAATAATATTTAGTAGTTTTTTGCTGATTTTAGCAAACAGATTTTAAATTCCACTTTACAAAAAGTCTACTAAAATTTAGTACCGGCTACTAATTTTTCTACTAATTTCATTGTACTACACGTCAGCAGACATGTGTTGCTAAGATTAGCAAAAAATACCGCTGGGCTCAAATTAGCAGAATTTCCCGTAATAACAGCAAAATTTTCAGTTGCCATTACATACTTTTTTTGGTGAGTGTAGTCTGGAATTGAGATATGTCAAACGAAAGGCAGAAAAAACTTGACGTTTAGGTATGGTTCACATTCAACATCGGACCTTAAAATTTAACCACCCTTTATAAAAAATCCATGTGAGAGCCCCGGTAGGCTAGTTGGTAGCGTGCTAGCCTATCAGTGCGGGGGTCGTGGGTTCAATTCCCACCAGAGGCTCTGGTCTGTTTTCGCTACAACGAGCCGAAAGCCTGTGTTGTTACATAGTACTCTGTTAAAGTATTAGGATATAATTTGTAATTATATGATTAATATAAATAAAATAATATAAAAAAATAAAATATTATAAAAATATAAAATAAAAAATCCATTAAAAAATCTGAACCAAAATGATTCATTTTAAAAGGATTTAAGAAACACAACTCCATAACTAATTTGAATTTTTATAGTAGTTTAACAGACATTTAAAATCTTTTTTAAAAGTGAACATTTTGTGTAATAAACTTAGCACAACAGATAAACTAAAAAATGTATTTTATACTTTACGCTTAAATTTCACTGGCTGTGAGTCATGTATTGTAAAGAATTCCTAAATAAAAAGAAATAATACTTTTATTTTCTTTGAAAATTCTTCATTCAAAGGTTATCTTTTTATTGTTATGAATTTTTCCTCGCAATGTTGACCTTGGAGTCGTATTATCTACTATAAAATATATAGATTTTTTTTTATATTTTTTTTGTAATATTTAATACTCTGGGGATTTAATTAAAACAACAAACTAAAAACATTGATTTTTTTTTTCGTCTTTTTTTTTGTCAAGTAAAAGTTTATTATTTTTCTTAATCAAATTCCCTGATGTTTTAATGTAAAACAGGGTTGTAACATACATAGCAAACTCATGTCTATACATATTTATTATTCCTTAGGAACACTTAGCACTTCATAAAATGACAATGACAAAGTTTTCTGAGATTTATCTTGGAGCTGAAGACGAACGAACAAACATTAAAAACAATCACTATTAACAAAGACATAAAAATTTGTAGTTAAATAATTTTTATATTTACAAGAAATGAAACGAAAAGAAAAAAAAAACAATACTTCACAAAGTGTTAGAGGGAGCTACAAGATATATTTAACAATTTATTTTACTCAAGTTTCTTTAAAAATTATTTTTTTTTTTTTTGTGTGACAAAATACAAGATATTTTCTACAAGTCTTTTTTGTATGTTATGGCATATGGTTAAACATACAAAAAAACCTATAAAAAATTAAATTTTGACAAGACAGATGTTACGAATGATCTTTTAATTTTTACAAAAAAAATTAAATAATTATGGGAAACATTTTATTATTACATTGTCTTATTAAAATTAATTCCTTAACAATCAAATTTTGTTTTACACTTTTTGTTTTTATGATTACGCTCAAAATAAAATGTTGGCAATTTAACAAAAATAGTCCCAATATTCAACTTTATATAAGATCATTGCAAATAAAGTTATTTTTAAATTGAAAAATAGTTAGGTGATAAAAGTTTTGCAGAATTTTATTAAAATGTCTCCTAGTTACTAAATTTAAACTAAAAAATTTTGCAATTTTCGTTAAATAGCAGGCGTATTTTGTTGAGTGTACAGAATTAAACAATAAAAAAAAATGTTTCCAATGAATTAGGTAAAATAGTGTAGTTTTTTTATATACATTATTTACCCAAAATCTTGGTAAAATTTCAAAACTTTTTAAATGTATTTGAACCGTCTTCAAAAACTTTAAAATTGGGGACAAATTTGAGATCTGATCAAATCTAGGGTGCTCTGGCATACCATATACAATCATACTAAATCTTGTCAAAGATATTACGAAATTTGGGATATGTTTTTAGATATGAACAGATCATCCACCAGATATTATCCTATATGCCCAGCTCTGCTCATATCTGGTCATGAAAATCACACAATTTTTCAGATATCTTTAGATAGGAACAAATCTGTTACCAGATCTGATGATATCTGGCCATATAATGATCACATATTAATATAAATATCATATATGTATGATTAGATCTACCAACAGATCGATTTAAAAGGATTGATTTTACAATAATTGCATATTTGTTTAAGATACAGTTTTTAGCTGCATCTTGAATCCTTTGCAATATTTGGAAAAATACGTATAAATTAAATTTTTTACTTTAAAATTAAAACAAAAATCGAAACATTTAAAGTATGAACAATTTGGCTTTGCAAAAATGTCTAACTTTCATTCATTTCATTAATGGCAGTTTAATAATATTATTGTAGAATATTATTTTGAAAAATGAATTAAGACATTTTCAAAAAAATTGTTTTTATCGTAAGGTACAACACCCTCTTTTTCTTTTAATCTGTCTACTTAATGGACCGAAATTCCACATTTTAACAGTAAACTGATTGACTGTATGAAACTATGGTTTTAGCCCAAAAATTAGAGGAATTTCTATTAAACTACAAACATAATATTCTGGGTGTATGTGTGTTCCAGGCGCATTACACGCAAAGATAATACTTGTTCATATAAAAAATTATATAAGAGCAATTTGATATCTGTCCTGTTCATTTAGTGCTGGTTAATTTGGTTATTATTTATTTGGATACTTAATACTTATAATGGACTTTTTAAATTGGAAAAACGTGAAATTTTAAATTATTTTTAAGCATTCCCTATATGATTTTCGCTTTTTATTTTTTCTAGTAGCAGCGTTGTTTTTTTACAAAGTCTGTAAGTATGCAGTAAGTACTTTTGCGTATCAACTACTCAGGAAAGAGCAAATACTCGGATATTCGATAACCACTACAATTTTTTTTCCAGCACTAGTTCATACAGTAATATAACTTTATAAACCAGCTACCAGCAATATTACTTTTAATAACCAAAAGAAAACAAGAAGAAGAACAAGAACATGCATTGAATTCATCTCTGACGATGTTATTTGTATTCTTTACTTGAGACCCTACGCTTGAGAAAACATTTTCGAGTTGAAACAAAATTTATGTGGAGAAAAAATTTTTTGGACGTGAATAAAATTTTAGTGGAAAAAAAATTTAGGTGAAAACAAATTTTATTGGCAAAAAAAATTTCGTGGTGAAATAAATTTTGTAGTAAAAAAATTTTTAAGTTGAGAAAAAATTTGAGGTAAATTTAAAATATTATTCATCTCTAAGTCATTACATATTTAACTGACATATTTATCTTCACAGACTTTTCATCTCTGGGTGTCTGGTGAAAAATATGACATAATATATACTCTCAATTCACCAGACGCTGTTATGAATTTGTGCTAAAAACTAAAAAATAGAACATTTAGAGGCACCTACACATTTCGATTGATAAGATTTAAACCGCTGGACTGATTTCACTTATTTGAAGCATTCGATCTGTATTTCGATGAGTTCCAAACGGAATGACAAACTGATATATACCATCTCATATAAGTGAAGGGTAACCAACAGTAGCAGCAGCAAGTCTAATAACCGCAGTTGAACGTGCAACATCATAAACATGCAGGCTTAAGCAATAAGAGCAGTAGCATTTTTTGTCTGGCCCTCTCCACAGTCAGTAGTTATGTGTTCTGTGTTCGTTAATAGAATTTTACTTACTGCATTACGGAAAGTATAGAAAAATTTAAGAATACC
Organism: Eustalomyia histrio; assembly: GCA_949748255.1. NCBI lineage: Eukaryota > Metazoa > Arthropoda > Insecta > Diptera > Anthomyiidae > Eustalomyia > Eustalomyia histrio. The sequence goes on from OX456525.1 coordinate 27,303,616, forward strand.
TAAAACAAATCCTCACTATATCGACGAAATTAGCTATTACACCATATTTTAAGAAGACTTTAGGAAGCAGCTTTTATAACCTTTACAGCATATGGCGATTCATTGTTACTTACTATAAAATTCGCAGATGTCTACTTTACGACTGTCATTGATTATTGCCCCATCTTGTATATCTCAAATTTACTTGCAAATATTTTACAATATATATTTGTATCTTAAAGATCTTAAATATATATAGTTCAATATAAGCCATATATATCTATATATATTAAAAATTGTTGCAAGTGGTTGTGACTTTGTAACTTACGAACCATCAAACCGAATTGGATTAAATGTTTACGGTTTGTTTCTATGGTCGTATAGATAGTTTATCTAAAGCTTGACTTTTCATGTTAACATGTGATTTTGTCAATATAAAAAAACAACAACAACAAATATTTAGGCGCCCATGTGCGTGTGCGGTATGTATACTGTGTGCAGACTTCATACACACGGTAAATACACGTTGTAGCGCATACACGCAAAAACATTGACAGCTGTCAGTGAGTGATCATTTTAAGGTTCTTTTTTATCGAACTCGCCGATCGAGAAACCAATGAACCAATGAATTTGATTCGTTAATATTCATGCGTAACGAAGCACGCCGGGATCCGCTAGTAAGTATATATAGTTCAATATAAGCCATATATAAGTATATATGGTCCTGTATAAGCCATATATAATTAAAACACCAGATTTTATTACATCTAATTAGATCTGCTAAAATCTAAACAAATGTGGCGCACCAGGTGCAATCTGCTCTGAAAACTATTAAATATGTTTCCATCAGATTAAATAAGAAATTAAAAAACTGTCTTATTTCTATGGTTCAAATGGAAACGATCTTGTACTATAATCTATTATAATATATGAATAGATCTGTCATCAGATATATTTCCTGGTCAGATTTGTTAATATCTGGCATTAAAATCATGAAAGTTTCCAGTTCCCTTTAGATATGTACATATCTGGCACTAGATCTGATCAGATCTATCAGCGTCCCCTAAAAATTCCCTTATATTAGATTCATATTTAGCAGCAGCCAAAATATTCTCATAAATTATTCACAAAGAAATCAGACCAGACCAAGGGGTAAAAATGTATCCATCTATTAAGCTGTAAATCGTATTAAAAACATATGTCTAATATAGTTAAAACATTCAAATTGCGTGCAAAGATCACGATAGGGTTAAAACTAATTGTGGACTTATGTATTTGTGAGATAAATAGTACAATGAATATTGTTCAACTTCTTAAAAAGTCTTACATTAGATCAAAGAACTAAGTTTAAAAATGCTTGAGTCTTTGGTAAGAAATTTTCTTTTATCTATTTCTATTTACTACTTTATCCTGCCTTAACCTGAAACATATTCTTTTTGTTACTGTTATCAAATTTATATTTCGCCAAAATGTTTTTTATAATAATATTTATGCATATTCATGCCAAAAGAAACGATACAGAAAAATGAAATCAAAAAGAATTACATTGAAATATGTATTTATACATATATATTTCATTTGAAAAAAGGCCTCTTTTCACTTTGACTCTGTTAATCTGTTTGTGAATGCCCTGTAATAAAACTGTCTGTGACTGTTTTTCTTTTCTTTGTTGTCATTGATGCTGTATCATTCCATTGTCAGACTGTCAGACTCATTGTTGGATTGTCTACTTATGGAATTTTGTCTGCTTAATTTGACTTTTTTTAAATTTTTAGCAGTTAAGCAGGTATTTAAATAGTATTTGTTTGTAATTTTTATTTTTGAGAAATATTTTTTTTTTTAAATATTTTCTTTTAAATTTTTGAATCTACAAAATTATATTAAATATCCTTTTAGCAATTTTTTGGTTTATTTTTAAAATAGTTTTTAGATTAAACGTTTTATTTTAAAGTTTTTCTTAGTTTTGTTTTATATATCTATGGCTTAACTGTTAGCCTCGAGATAATACGAAAGCAATTTTCACTGTCATAACTTTCGCCATTTTAAGATTTTTTTGTTTTTTGAAAAGAAGAAAAAAAAAAGTTTAGACTAAAATGTTTAAAGTGGTAACAAGAACTAAAACTAGCAGCTAACATAACAATAAAATGCCAAGCCAAAAAGTCAAATAACAAAAATTTTCTTTAATACTTTTTTATTAAGATTATTTTTCTAAAAAAAAAATATAGAATTTATATAAAATGTTTTCCTTTCCAAACCATGCTTTTTTGCAAACAAACATATACAGACAACATATATATATAGAGAGAAAAAACAACTAAAAAAATTGCAATTTCCGCACAGACGCACACATTTTCCGGACAACGAAAAAAATATATAGAAAAAAGTTAAAAAATAATATAATATAGTAAAAAAAAAAATATAGAAAAGAATAGTTTAAAAAGTACATTTTAACACAAAATTCAATTCCCCAAATAAAATTGCAACAGAAAATTTCATCAACAAAAATAAAATGAAATTTTAGTAAAAAAAAAAAAGGAAAAAGAATGAATTGGAATTTGGCAAATGCATTAAACTTTCATTTTTTCTTTGTTAAACAAAAATAAAAGAATCATAGGTATGATAACTGCAAATAATTTGTTATTGGATTCTCCTTTTGTTTAAAAAAAAAAAAAAAGAAATAAAAAAATGCATAATTTTGTTTTAGTAGAAAAAAAAATCAAAGGCGAAAGTTTTAAAGACAAAAGTTTTTCTATGAATTTTAGATAAGAAGATAGAGTATCTTCCAGAGATTTCAAATGAAATAAAACTGCATAGAGTTAAACAATATCAATAAACTAAAATAATAAAAAAAGTGATAGAAAACAACATAATGATAAGAAAATTAATATGGAAATTTTTATATCTTTAAAAAAAACACATAAAATGATAAACATTAACAATTTAAATAATTTTCTTTATGATCCATTTTACACCAATTGCGGCGAGTACAGAGAGTTTTGTTTAGAGAAATATAAGTTAAATATTGCACTGAAACTATTAATAATTTACAAAATATTTAATTTTCAACAAATCAACTGCGACTAGTTTTTTAGCATAAATTTGAATCAGCTAAACTCGAAAGAGGCATTTTTATTTTTTGATTTTAATTTCTAGTCAGATTTTGGGATGACCTAAATATTATGTAGGTGATCCCAAAATCTGACTTATAATATGTTGGTCATCCCAAAATCTGACTAGAAATTTGATGAGCAATCTTGTATTTGTCTGTTTATTGGTGTTTGTGTTAAGTTTACGATTTTGGTGTGTTCTGACATATGTAGTAGAATTTAATGGCCAACATTTTTGTAGAACATTTTATCCCCGCCCTTCTCCATTTTCGGGATGTTTTTTACAATTCGTTTGAATAAAACAAAAAAAAAGCCGTTATGAGGGGGAGTTAGAGGGTTAATAGATTCTACAAAAATATTTGGCATACCGTTATCTACAAAATTTATGAACATACCCTACACCTCAGATGTAAAGAAAACATAGTTTTATATACCGATATGCTGCAAGAACAGGCCAGAGCTGGGAAAATTAAACCGTCTCTAAAATGAAATCCCGATGTAAACTATCAAAACGCCGACACACGTATATTTTTGTTGGTCTCCTTAACAAGAGCCAATCGTCGGAACCCCGTAATTTTTTTTGTGTTGAACTGTGTTATCAATAATATTTACCAGAGCGTAAATATATTTTTGACTTTTTTTAAAATATTTTTTCTGTTTTAAAAAGCTAATTTTTTTCAAATTTACGAAAGTTTGACAATACATCCTACTCGTTGTAAAGTCGCCCATTGCAGAAAATATTTTTGAAGGCGAAAAAAGTAGTCTATTATGTTTTCTGTCGATATAATACAATTTCTTTAATAAAATATAGTTACTTAATCAAAAAATACTTAGAGGGTTAAGGATTCTCTTCTCTAGGATTTGTCCAACTGTGGTTTCATTACCTAAAGTTTTTCACTAATACAATATAATAAATTATATTTCGGACAAAATCCCAATAAAATCGGGCATAATTCCCATTGGTATTAAGACTGTTTGGTAAACGCTTATAACCCACATTTTCAATGTGAGGATTATGGCCGAAGGTTTTAAGAACGTAATTTCTGGATATTGGGATAATATCCGTTGAAATAAGGTCCGGCACCGTTACAAGCAGCAGCATTATGAATAAAAAAAATTTTAGATAAAGAAGATGTAGTATATAAAAATGATTTGTTTATTTTTAATCTTAGCTCGTTATATTAATTTTTAATCCATTTCAACCAAAACTCACATGATTTTCAATGAAAAAAAAAATATTATCATATTATCCGTAGGCAGCCTACTATTTTTGTAGACGCTTAATCTGGAAGCAACATAATTCGATATTATACCACCGTTACACCATTTACTAAGTCAGCTATTAACTTAAATTTTAAAAGTTCATAAAAAGAAATATTTAATTTTATATAAATCAAAAAAAAAACAAAACAAATATGTTGTTAACTTTAATGACAAATTCATGTTTTAGCCACACAAGTGATAACACAAAAATTCAAGCATATTATAATTTAAATACTTAAAGTAGTTAAATGTTTATACAAAATATTATTTTTATGATTTTAAGATGCTTAAGAGAATTCTTCTTCTAACAATGTTAGAAAATAACAAGTTTTATATTAGATCCTATTTGGAACAAGAGCTGGAAAAAACATAAATAAACGATATACAATGTTTTGTCAAAACATAATATGACACAAAACTTCAATTAAAAATTTTGTTCTTCAAAAAAAAAAAAAATATGTAAAATAGAATAAAGTTTAAAGAGGTTAAAATTCAATGTTCTTTGATAAAAAAAAAATCTACAAAAAGGGAGTGTTTTAAGATAAAAAGTCATTAATAACAAATATTTTAAGCTGCTAAAGATGTTAAAAATAAGTATTTTTACATATTTTTTATATTTGTGATAGTAATATTTAGATCTTTAAGAAGGCATTAAATATATTGATACAAATTTTTGTTGATTTTTTAAGTTGAAATTGTGATAAAAACCTATGTTAATTCTGCTTTGTATTACTTACACCTCATTTATAATAACAACAAAATTCAATTAATTTAATATAATTAATATAAATTAGACTAGGCCGAATTCAAACAAAAATTCCAATTGTAAAATTTTACCGATTTTCTCCGTTCCTCTAGTGCGATTCCGTAACTTTTTAAGCACAAAATTCTGTAGTTAACTGAAATCAGTCATCACTGTCAGTATCTCTTGTCAATTATTTTAAAAAAATTCGGAATAGCCTTTTCGGTAACGCACCCGGATATGTTTTTTCGAAACCGGTTCAGTTTTCAACTATCCCGGGACAAGTCCTAATTCCCAACTGACCCCTTTTTTCCCGCAGGTTAGTTACTAAAATCGTTAAGAAAATTATTGTTTCAAAAAAAATATATATATATTGTGAGTGAAGCAGTTAGTTTTTTATAGTTATTTTAAAAGTAAAAAATTACATTGAATTTTTAAAAGTTTTTGTTAAGTTTATTTTAGTTATTCTTAACATTTTAACTAGTTTGCAAATTAAAATCATAAAATTGTATTCTAGATTCAATGCTTAAAAACAATTAATTATTTTGACTTTAAATTTTAAGTAGATTGAAGCGTTTTTTGTTTGCAGTGGAAGAAAAACAATTGTTTTTTATTCCTTTTACATACAGGTTGAGGAAAAAACCGACATCTGATTTTTTTCGCTAAAACTTTTGTTTAAAATGAAAATTTACTCCGTACTGATTATGTTTACTCAAACTTTGTTTTAATTAATTGTGGAACATCATGTCTGATAAATGAACGCCGTCGGCTTTGATGCAAATTTGGGCTCTTTCGATAACATTTTACAAAACCGTGCACAATATTTGTAGTAAATTTTGGCTCGAATGTCGTTCTTTAACTTCTCAAAGGAGTGGAGCTTATTCGAGTACACCATCAACTTAAAAAATCCCCAAAGGAACAAGCTTGAGGCAGTCAAATCGGGAGAGCTGGTTGACCCAGATCTCTGATCCATCCACCATGCCAAATCACAAAAATGCTAGATTTTAAGCGCCTGGAAGACGTCATTCATAGTACTACATGCAGTTTACCTGTTGGAACCACGTGTCCTCCAAATCCAGATCGTCAACTTCCGGTAAGAAAAATTTAGCCAGTATGGCTTTATAGCGGTCGCCGTTCAACGTAATAGCTTTACCGTCGGCTCCTTGGAAAAAATAAGTTTAAACATAACTGCACACCATACGGTAACCTTAAGAGGAAGTATTGGTGGTTCATGAATTATGGGTGGATTTTTCGTTTCTCCAAAATCGACAGTTTTGCTTATTGACGTATTCACTGAAATAAAAACGATCCTCGTCGCTCATGATAAATTTTGATGGAAAATCGTCCACTTCATCGTTCTCGCGTTTTTTAGGTGTACGGCAATTCATTGTTATTCACTATAAATTTCTAACGTGTGTTCTTCAAGAATGTCATAACCAAACTGGCATACAAAGTGAAAGACAGCACTTTTCAATAGGAGGGTACTTATTGCTCCACCTTGTATATGAGAGTTTATATATAAAGGGTGGTCCAAGCATAATGCACGATGTTTGTCGAGAGTCACCTCATAACGTCAAGTTTTTTGCCCAACTTAATTTGACATTTCTTTGTTTCAATGTTTAAAAAATTCAACCATAAAGAGGTACACAATGGGACAGCGCGTTAAGATTGTTCAAGCCTTTTACGAAAATAGCCCTTCAAATCAAAATGCATTTCATGCACTTCGTGATTCTTTTGGTCAGCATAATCAACCAAATGTGTCAACAATCGGGAGAATTGTGCGCAGATTTCAACAAACCGGGTCTGTAGGAAATGTGAAAGCACTAGTTCTAGTTCTGGAGAGAATACAATGCGCGAGAAATTCAATGGGCGTGTTTTCTCACGTCGTGGCGATGTTAATTGGCCACAACGATTATGTGATTTGACACCGTTGGACTTTTTCCTTTGGGGATATTAAAAAGAAAAAGGGTACATCAATAAGCCGAAAACAATTCAAAAGCTTAAGGATGAGATAATTCGGCATATTAAAGACATTGAACCTCAATAACGTCTCAGAGTCATTGAAAATATGGACTATCGGATAGAGGTATGTCACCGAAGACGTCACGAGCATGTGGCCGATATTTTATTTTACACATTATTGTCATAGATCCTTCTATCATAATAAAAAATATTTAGATAATTTTATGAAAACTTTTTATTTTACTTGCAATTGACATCGTGCATTATGATTGGATCGCTCTTTATATAAAATTTTCCATCCGATTCTTAGGTAATTCTAAGCCGATCTAGCCAAGTCCGTCAGTATCTCATGTTCGTAGGAATGGTGATCACGACGCGAAGACGAATGTGGTTTGTTCGTTTTTACCTAGATTGCTCGTTATTCTCCCGAGCAGTTCGGCATCGGCATTTATTAAAAATCGGTCCAGCGAAAAAAAAATGTTATGAATGAAAATGTGAAACTACCTCAGAGTCTTCCACACAAGTTTGTGAATTTTAGTACAATTACATACTAGTGTCTGGTGAATAAAGAATTTTGTCATATTTTTTTCACCAGACGGGGTAAATAATATTTATCTATTCACCACATAAGTTGCTTTTCACCACAAATTTTTTATTTTTTTTAATATTTTATACCAAAAAAATTGTTTTCATATCCAAAAATATTTTTCCCAACAAAATTGTTTTCACCTCGACAGTATTTTCTCAATTTAGATTTTTTCAAATTATCTATAGCGAAAAAAATTTGGTAAAACCGTGGTAAAACCGAATTTAACCCTTTACTTGTTTTTATAAAAATACCTAAAAAACTTAACTGTACAAAAAGTAGTTTTTTACCAATATTCATTAGTTTCTCAAAATTTATCAGTTGCAATATTTTTACGACATTATTAGATATTTTTACTGCAGTTGTTCGTGGATTTTTATAGATAAAAATATTTTAATTTTTAGTCGCTGTTTTAACTACATATGCCTTTGTTTTGACTATAATTTTCAGTAATCAATAACTACAATTTTTTTTTAAGTTAATTAGTACAATGAGCAGTATCTGATAAGTAAATTTACACTAAGAACAGCTGAATAATATGTTGTATTAATTTTATACAAAAGTGTTATTTAAAACTAGTTTAAACTATAATATTTGTTTATCTTGATTTGCATCGATTTTCTTTTGCAGTTATTTTTTTCTTTTCTTTTGCCTTAAATTTAAATATTTTAGTCCTTACTTTTTATGATTATTATAATCCTTATTTTTAACTAAAATCAATTCTCTTCCTTTTTAACAATGGCTTTAAGCCAAATAGGTTTTGGTTTATATTTTGAATGACGCCAAAAAACTTTTTGGATAGAGAAAAAAATCTAATATTAAACATAATTTCGCTATATTTTCATAACAATATTTTTGTTACATTTAAATTTTGATTTTATTTGTAAATTTAGGTTAGTTTTGCTTACTTGTTTTATTTTTCTGTAAGTTGCCAATTCATAACAACAAAATATAATTTATTTTTTTAACATCATTTTCCAGTTATAATGATAATGTTTTAAACATTAAATAATGGCAAAACAAATACTCTACAAACAACTACTGTTCATAATAGACAACAACAAATTGAGGTCATTTTTAGGGTTTTTTTTTCTTTTCCCAAAAACATTAAAATGATATTAAACAAAAATTATAATGTAAAAGATAATATTTTTTTCAGTTGTTTTTGCAATAAAACAGAAAAAAATTATAAATCACTTATTTGCGTGTTTTAGACAATGATAAAAAATTATTCTGGTGGTTTTATTTTTTAAATAAAAAAAAAATAATAAATAAAAATATTGCAATTGTTTGAAAATAATAAAAAACGATAATTTTTAATGTTTTTTATATAAAAAAATATTTATATGCGTGTTTAAGCATAATTCATATGATAAAAATTAATACCGAAACAAAAAGAAGGTTTAAAATTTCATTATTTTTAAATTAAAGAAAAAACCGCATAATAGAGTTTAAAAAAAAATGTTAAGTAAAATTATCTTTAGGGTTTATAATAAAATGTTCATTATTTATTTGAAAAAAAAAATCTATTTTTTCGAACTTTCTTCACATTCCCCATCCCACGCTTTTGGTAATAAATCTTTAAAAACAACCCAAAAATTAAGGCAACAGCCGTCATTATAAACACCTCCCTCTGCCATAATATTAAATAAAGATGCTGCCTGTATAGCAGTTTTGGAATTTCCGCTCATAATCACCAATTAGTAATAAAGCATAGACAAATATGCCAAAAAAATATATGTTGATTACCCAACACATTGATAAATTATTTGTAATAAATTTTCCAAATCGAAAAATTTTACAAAATACTTTCAAGTTCCTAGAATAGGAAAAGTTTAATCATCTTATCTCTCTACCTACAACATTTTACTTAATAGATAATATTATCTAATTTAAAGAAAATATTTTATTTAAACTTTCATTTATATAAAAAAAAAGAGGGAAGACAATAAACATTTTTTAGAAGACAACCAATAAATGTATTTTTCATACTTGTTGTTCTTGTTTGGCCTGTTCTAATGTTGTTGATATGTTGCTTTACAACAGCCCAATGCCCAGCCCAATTTATTTATGTTTTTCCTTTTTTTTTTCTAAAATGTCTTTTACTACAAGATAAAAATTCCCTTGTGCCTAATTTTCATAGTAAGCAAAAAAAAAAGAAATGAAATAAAATAAAATTAAATGAAAATTGCCAGTTTTTTGTTGCCGTAGTTCGAAAGACTTTGAGTAATGTGAAATTTGTGCGTGAAATTTATTTTTCATTACTTTTAGTTTACTTAAAATTTAAATATGTTGACATTTTTTTTTTGTTGAAATGAGCAATTTGTTATTGGTTGATATTTTTAAAGATACAGAAAACCTAAAAATATTTGTGGCCAATTAGAAGTTTTGTTAGAAGAAAATTTTAAAATTTTTTAAACCAAATAATAAGAACCCATCTAAAAATCGAAATATATATGAGCATACATGATCATACATGGGCCTGTATATGATCATACATGGGCATACATGGTCATATACGTCCATACATTGTTCAATATATGACCATACATGATCTCATATATGACCATATATCTTCGGATCCGAAATTTGAGGGTATATAAGATACATGAATAATATATGAGCATGTATGATAATATATGCACATATATCACCATATATCTTCAAATTTCGGATCCGAAGATATATGGTCATATATGAAATCATGTATGGACCTATATGACCACGTATGCCCATGTATGATCATATACAAGCCCATGTATGATCATGTATGCTCATATATATTTCGATTTTTAGATGGGAAACGAAAAATTCCCGATTTACGAGTTTGTAACATATCCGAAATAACGTGCCCTTGCCTGGTAGCTTTCCAGTATTGACAATAATAACGAGCTCTAAAAAAAAAATTTTCCAACTAAAATTTATAAAAAATATTTTTTAAGTGTTAATTATTTTTTAATCAAATGCGCTCACACCGAGAATCGAACCTGGGATTCCAGGTTCTAAGTCAAAACCTCTACCAGATCAAAACAATTATTGATTGCTGCATACAATACATCAAAAATCATTATATATCGTTTATAAAGGGTGGTTAAATTTTAAGGGCCGTTGTTGATTTTGAATAAAACACAAAATATTTAGGAAATTATTGTCATTTCCTCATATTAAGATAATATGGTAAGGTTCAATTATGTATGGAACAAAATATCGGCCAAATGACAGTCGCAACCTCGGCACCACAACTCCATCCGATGGTCCAAATTTTCTATGACGCTGAGGTATAATTGAGGTTCCATGCCGTTAAAGTGCCGAATTATCTCATCCTTTGGCTCTTGAATTGTTGTCCAACGGTGTCAAGTCACATAAGAGCCATTGTTGCGTTAGCTGTGTGGCAAGTGGCACCGTCCTCTTGAAAGCACATATCGTGCACATCCATATCCTCAATTTCTGGCTTTAAGAATTCCGTTATGATCTTGTGATAGCGAACACCGACGGCGAGTCGAGGTTGACGGCTATTCTGCCATACTATCGCGAACAACATCAATGTTTTCCGCAGAAGGTGTGGTTCACATTAAACATCGGCCCTTAAAATTTAACCACCCTTTATGTCTTGACCAGAGTTAAAAAAATATTAAATGTAGAACCAGAATTAGCTCAAGTGCCTTAAGCTAAATAATGGAAACGCGTTTTTTAAAATGTCCATTGGCGCAGTTCATCAATTTGAGGCAATTAAGCTCGTTGTTCATGGTTCTAAATCAGTCACAGTAACCTCTTTAATCGAAGCGTCCTCGAAAAAATAAGTCCCGATTGCACCTCCGGCGTAACTGCAGTGACTTTGAGTGGATTTACAAAATCTTCATGAATGGTACGTGGATTCTCAGTGCCCCAGATTTGACGATTTTGTTTGTTTACGTCTTCGTTCGAATGATAATGGGCCTCGCCGCCCATAATACATTAGAACAGAAAAGCGTCCATTGCACAATAATCACAACGCAGAGTGCATTCTTGAGGATTAGAGCAGTCCATGGCTCGTCGACGTGTAACCTGTATATTTTCGCTTTACAAATTTTTAAAAGACATAGAATCTTCCGATACATTTTGGGTCACCTTTGGGTGTAATATGTATATTAGGATGTCCCGATAGGGATTCAAATATGATGATATTTCTTAGAACAGCTGTTGCCCACCATTTCATTAAGAGTTGGCGTTGAAGCATTTTAGTTCATAAGGTCATTTTACTTCGATTGGGTTATGTGCTATGGGAACACCGAACGTGGCAGCTGCGATATGCATGATGGATAAAAACTCATATATTATTTTTCAAAATTGATGTAGCCGCCTCTTGGGATAGAACCCGCAACCTTCTAATCATTACACCACAACGGCCACAAAAAAACATTGTTGTCGTAAATACGAATGGTGTGAGTATTGTTACATAAGTTTTTATCGGGGCACCCGATAAAATTGGCGGTCTATTCAAATCGTGATCACGGCGCGACGACGCAAACAGCGTTTTTAATTTTTACTCAGATTGTCTGTTATCCTTCCAAACAGTTTGATATTCCAAATGAGCAAAATAGGTCCAAGTGTTCATGAATATATAAAGGTGAATAATATTTTATATTCATCTCAAATTTTTTTTCAACTCAAATTCTTTTTTACCTAAAAAATCGTTTTCAACACATACACTTCTTTCACTCGAAACATTTTTTTTTTCTCAATTAGTTCTATTGAGATCTATTCAGACATGATCGTTTTTACACAGCTAAAAAAAATATGCAGAAGGAATTTAAAAAATTTATAAGCCGGATTTAATCTCCTAAAAATAATTACGCAATTACAAACAGTATTAACCCATCTTTGGACCTTGACCCCATTTTTTTCGTCAATTTTTTGTGCACAAAGAAAACAGATTTTTTGTGGTAACCGAATATTTTGCCAACCGATTGGTTTGGTTGGAGCAAACAAATATTCGGTTAAACAATGGAATTTGGTTTGAAACAATATTTTTGAATTGTGTCAGATATACATTTGATTGCGACAATAAAATAATTTGGTTGCTGTAACCAAACTAATCGGTTGTTACAATGAATCTGATTTTTTAGTGTGACTGAATATTTAATTGCCATTAGAGCGCCCCGGTAGGCTAGTTGGTAGCGTGCTAGCTTATCAGTGCGGGGGTCGTGGGTTCACTTCCCACCAGAGGCTCTGGTCTGTTTTCGCTACAACGTGCCGAAGGCCTTTATTGCTAGTGCTCGGTTAGGGTATTAACATATAATTTGTAATTATATGATTAATAAATAAAATAAATAAATAAATAAATAAATAAATAAATAATTGCCATTTATAGACAAACATTGATAAAAGTCCATTTTAAGCCATTAAATTTTGAACCCCCACACACTAGTTAACTTTCATTCAGAGTCTTAAGAACTTTTAAAAAAAAGCTCTGTTTTCTTAGGAACTACAAAAGAATTTCCAAAATTCTTTGTCGTTTTAATATTTAAGAAAATAGTTTAAATTATTTAAATTTTGTAAAAAAAATAATATAACACCACATTCTTTTACTTAATTTTTCATTGTTTTGAGTCATATTTCTGTTATAATTTGATTTAAATTTTTTTTTTAACTTAATATTCTACTCCTCTATATTATATTTGCCACATCATGCATGCAGCAGAAATAAAATTTTATGTTATGGATGGTATACATTTTTTGTTATGCCGGAGCTAAGAAAAGCAAAAAAAAAAAATAATTTTTTGTACGATTAAAAAAATTATATAAATATAAAAGTTGAAGGTGCTACATGGTAGATGTGCGACAGTTGCAAAAGGCAGGCATCGTTTAATTTTAAACATACTTCTTTTATTTTTTTTTTTTTTAACTTTTCTTTCAGTTTTGATGATGTGATGTTGCTTTTTTATGCATAGACCCATGTATAGAATATGTACGAGTGTACATACATACTACTCTGACTCTATAGAATTCTTAATTTAGCAAAACATTTGTCATTATATCTTTTGAATGGTTGGAAAATGAATGAAGCAAAATACAAATGAATTAAGGCTGCTAAAGTTGAGTTGCTATTGCTGCTACAACAACTGAATGGTATATGTTGGCGCTGGTTAGCTTACTGCTAATGTTGAGTGAAAGATTTTATTTTCATTTGTAAAAACAAAAAAAAAATGCTGCTTTAAAATGATGAGTTTGTTTGTTGTATAGAGTATATAGTATGTTTACTATATGGAAATGTGAAAATTTAATGAAATATTAAAATTATTCAAGCAAATATAAATGCAAAAGGCAACAATATATAAACAGCAGCGGCAACAACTAATAGCAGCACTCAATCAAGCAGAAAATGAAAACAAACAAAAATTAACTAAAAAAATATTAAAAAAAAAGGAAAATACTGAACTTTAGTATAAACAAAGAAAAAGTTGTATGAAAAAAAAATCAACACAGACAATTGTAAAAAATTAAGAAAATAAAAACATCGACAAAAAAGTATATGATATACAGTCTGTCATACAAAAATTTAAACACAAATATTATGCTGTTTTAAATAAAGGAAAATGTTTAGTAGCCCGTTCACACTAAAGACATTTATATGAAATATTTAATTGACATTCAAATGGCGGCCAACATAAGCGTTATTTAACTTTAAAATTATCGAAATGATAATGAATGTTATGCTGTTTTAAAAAATGGAATATTTTTATTAGCTCGTTCACACTAAAGTTAATTCCAAGATATATTAAAATTACCTTCAAAGGAACATACATAATCATACCTGGGCTTGTATATGAGCATACATGATCATACACATCCATGCATAATTCAATATATGATCTGATACATTTCCATATATTGTGGGACCCAAAATTTAAGGTCTTATGTGATAATATATAAGCATATTTAAATCATATATTAGCATATATGATCTTATATGAAAATATACAAGTTGGTTAAAAAGTTCCTGCGCTCACCAAGAGATGGCACTGCTAGCTCCAAACTTTTTTTTCTCAAGTTGGTATAACTGTCCTGAGAACACATGCACAGTTGCAAGTCATTCTGTCAATTCTTTCTTTGTTTACAAGCCATTTGAAGTTGACGTGTCATTGATTTTTTTTAATATGGAAAAAATTGAATATCGTGCAATCATTAGATTCTTTGTATTGAAGGGTTTAAAAGCAAAGGAAATTTATGAAAAATTGTTAGAAGTGTATAAGGAGTCCTCACCTTCAAAACGCACCGTTGAATTTTGGGCTGGTGAATTTAAACGTGGTCGTACCAGCCTTAAAGACCATCCACGCGAAGGACGACCAAAACTGCAACCACAGCAGAAATCATTTAGCAGGTACATAATATGATTAGTGAAGATCCAAGTTTCACTAAGCGTGAAATTGCTTACGAACGAGTACTCCATATTTTACATGAAGAATTACGTATGAAAAAACTGTTTGGAAAGTTAGTGCCGCACACATTAACAATTCAACAAAAACTGGATCGAAAACAAATTTCTCAGCGTAATTTGGAGCGTTTTAAGCCGAAAAAACCAACTTCTTGCGTCGTTTTATAACTGTGGATGAGACTTGGATCTACCACCATGATCCTAAATTGAAACAAGAACGTTTACAGTGGACTGAAGCTGGTTGTTCAGCTCCAAAGCAGGTGAAGTCACAACGATCAGCAAAGAAGGCTATGGCATCAGTTTTTTGGGATGCAAAAGGAATTTTGTTGATTGATTATCTTCAGAAAGGTAAAACAATCAACTATGAATATTATTGCAGCCTTTTGGATCAGCTGGATGAAAAAATTCGTGAGAAAAGACCTGGTTTAAAGAAGAAAAAAATCATTTTCCATCAAGACAATGCACCTGCTCACAAAAGTGTTTTTACGATGGCTAAATTCAAAGAATTAAAATACGAATTGCTTGAACATCCACCGTATTCACCAGATTTGGCTCCCAGTGACTACTATCTCTTCAGAAATCTCAAACAATTCCTTCGTGGAAAGCATTTTTCGTCGAATGAAGAGGCCATAGCAGCCGTAGACGGTTATTTTGCAGAGCTTCCGGAAAACCATTATAAGGATGGGATAAAATTATTGGAAGATCATTGGAACAAGTGTATTGAGCTTCTAGGAGATTATATTGAATAAAAAAATGTATTTAGTAACAAAAACAGTATTCTTTCATTTCGAGCGCAGGAACTTTTCAACCAAGCTGTATATCCATATTCTCTTAATTTTCGGAAATGTATCTGATCATGTATGATCACATATTGAACTAAGCGTGGATTTATATGATCATGTATGCTCATATAAAAAGCCAAGTATGATCATGTGTTAATATAAAATTCATTTTTAACATGGCTATTGAAAATTTTAAATAAATTTTTTTATATAAATTATATAACATCTGATCATGTTTGAAATTTTGAAATTAATTTCGAATTTTCGAAATGAGTGCCAAAATAATCCTTAGCCGTTTATAACCTAATAAACATTTCTTAAATCTTAATGCTTAATCATTATTTACCATTTTTAAGACAATTACAAACCTTATGATATGTTTTTTAAGTCAGTGTGAACAGGTTAGTAGAGAGTTTTAATACTACCGACAGACAAAATATTGTATAAATCTTTTATTATATGTATGTATATCTTTTTGTTGTTATTTTTTTTGTTACACTTCCATCATATAAAGAATTTATACAATTTACAATCAGTGATAGTATAGTTTCTCTTTATATTCGTTCTTTTACTTAATATCAAGCCTGAGTACACTTCAAAAGCATCATCATCATCTTCATCGTCTACTCTACTCTTCTCTATGACAAGTAGTAGAGTAGAGTGTATGTAGATAGAATATTCAACAACTTATGTTAAGCTGTATTTGCTACATCTTTAGCTTTTGGATATTTATTTACAGGGGAGTCCTATTCTACATTTTCTGATATTTTAAATACTAGCAAGCAGTACTTCCGTGTTGTTTTTTTTTTGCTTCTTTACCCTGTACAAGAGTGTTAGAGTTGTCGTTTAATTTTTTAGGTTGATTTTAAATTTAAGTTTATTTTTGTTGTTATAATAATAGCAAATGATTAGCTTAAATTGGTTTCAATTGAGTAGAGTTTAATTCCCAAATTGATAGTTTCTTGTTGTATTGTGAGTCTTTTTTTTTTCTTCAGCTTAAATAGTTTTATAATAAAAAGTTTTTTTTTTCAGTAATTTTTTTCCATTCGTTACACCACAAGCAAACAAATTTTGAAGCAAATAAAGCGCTCGAGTATGTTAATGTAGGGGGAGGGAGGTTCTTTGTTTGTATATTATATATACATACATATCTTTTTTAAGTTCATGAGGTTTTTCTTTAGATCATTGTAGTTTTTTTTTTTTTTTTCACTTTATTGGGTTATAAATTGTTTGCTTTTGATTAGTCAATGAATAGATGTTGTTTGTCTTTTGTTGTTTATGTTTTTAGGGACTTTTTTTCATAACTAAGCAAAAATCTTTTAAACTTTATGAATATTGGTCACTGTACGGTTGGCTTAGAATGATAAAAAAAATACAAATTTTCAGTATTTTTTTTATAAAGCGATATAAAATTTATGGTTTTAATAAATATTTAAGAGACAAATTTTGGAAATATATTAGTTTTTTTTTTTTTAAATTGCACATGGAAAAAATAAATCTTAAAATTTTGTGTAATATACAGAGAAACATGAATACTTAAATAATACAAAATGAGAAATAAAATGTTAATTAAAATTGGAAATTTTTATAGATTAAGAAAACATTATTAAAATGAAGAAACCACAATAAAAAAATCTATTAAATTTCACACAATTGCATTAACATGAGGGCGGATCAATAAGTCCGTGACTTTTCGAACTTCCCTGGTGGTTATATGAAATGAAACAATGCTCCCATGAAGAACCACCTGTTAATAGACTACTACCAAATTTTAAGCAAGTTCCGTCATTTACTTTGCGTTTAACAGCTGTTCAAGTGAATTTCGAGTGCTCATTAAACATTATTTTTTGCGAGAAAAAAACGTCAATAAAACCAAGGAAAAGCTTGATAAATACTATGGGGACTCTGCACGATCAATTTCAATGGTAAAAAAGTGGTTTAGTGACTTTGGTTGTGGTCGCAAAAGTACAACTGACGCTGAACGTTCTTGACGGACAATTGAGGTCAATACACCCGAAAATGTCGAAAAATCCACGATATGGTGTTGGCCGATCATAGAGTAAAAGTGCGTGAGGTAGTTGATGCCATAGGTATTTCATATGGCAGTGTGGTTTCGATTTTAAATGATCAGTTGGATTAAAGAAAGCTGTCTGCAAGATGGGTGCCGCATTTGTTCTCAATTGACCATAAACGTAATTGTGTGACAACTTGAAAGGATTGTTTGGAGTGTTTAACCGTAGTTCGAATGAGTTTTTGCGGTATTTTGTAACTGGATGAAACATGGATCCATTACAACACTCCGGTGACCAAGCAGCAGTCTAAACAATGGGTTTTTTCCGGGTGAACCGGTTCCGAAGAAGGCTAAGGCAAGTTTGCTGGCCAATAAGGTGATGGCAACAGTTTTTTGAGATGCACGCGGAATAATTCACATTGATTACCTTCAAAAGGGAAAAACAATTAAAGGCGAATATTATGCCAACTTATTGGACCGATTTAACGAGAATTAAAAAACGACCGCGTATGGCCATGAAAAAGTTCTTTTTCAGGTCTAGACCAGTCGACCGAACGACCGGGTAGACCAGCAGGTCACATAATTTGTCCTTTTAAACCGGTATTGTTTTCACCGGTCACGGGACAGGTGCTCCAACTTCAGCTTACCCCTTTTTTACCCAAAGAGATGATTTTAGAATTTGTTCGTTTTAATTGCAGAATAGTTTAAGAATATTTTAGTGTTATTGGGTACTTTTCCCCATCTTTCTGGTAACATAAGGATTCCGCGCCAAAAGAACTGCTCCGGTTTGAGGTAAAGAATGAATCAAGCCAATTTATGATACCCTGTTCTGAAGTGAAGCGTATTCCAGTAAGGGCGTTCCGCGTCGATCGAAACAAATGTTAGCCAGAAGGGGCAAGGTCTGGGCTTTAAGGCGGGTAAGTCAAAGCTTCCCATTCACTGTTTTCCAAATAGTTTTTGACCGGTATTGCAATATGTGGCCGAGCGTTGTCATGATGGGGGATTACGGCCTTGTGTCTGGTCGAATATTTTGGTCGTTTTTGGTTGATTTCTCTCTTTAAACGAATCAATTGTGTTCGGTACAGGTCCCCTGTGAACGTCTGACCCGATATCAATAGCTCAGAATACAAAACACCCTTCTGATACCACCAAATACAGAGCATTACCTATGCGCCATGGATATTCTGCTTCGGCGTAAATTTGGTTATTTGGCCGGGCTTTACATATGACTTTTTGCGCTTTGGGTTATCGTTTTTTTTTAAATAAAAATTTGCTTTTTCACAAAAATTAAAATTTTTGTAAAAAAAAATATTTATTTGTTGCTTGAATTACTAAAAATATAACTTTATCTAAAACTCCTGTGGTTTAATATATTGTTTATTAAGAAAACAAAAATTTTGTGTATTTTAAATGTAACATCAACAATATGAAACATTAATTCTCATACTGTTTTCAAAAATAACGTCATATGTTTCACTTAAGTTTAATATCAGATTTTTGTTGCTGTTATTTTGCCAATTTATTTGCACTACAACTTCAAAAGTATATATAGCAGATATATGTATATTTATATACAAATCCCCAATACAATTTAAGGCAGCACCATAAACTTATACACGAACTCATCTGTATTTCTTTTATTTTTTTTTGTACTGGATGATACATTTAGTGATGTGGAGGATAGGATGCTGATGATGATGATATAAAATACTGATAGTCATAGTCGTGTTTTTGTTTGTGCCCATATACATTTAAATCTTTTTTGTTGTATCTTTGAATTTTATATTGGGTGTATGTTAAAAGTCTATAGTAGAATAAAGTATCTCTTTTATATGTTACTTTTTTTTTAAGTGTAGCAGCTACTTGTACATCTATGTTTACACTATAGTACTCTATAATATTAGATGGAGATGTAGCTAGATGTTTAAATGTATAGAGAAGTGTATTCATAGATACTTCTACAACAATTTTTATAGTATGTATGTTCTATAGAGTAGTACTGTTTCTATAAGCCACTCGTTTAACTAATTAAATATCTATGAATGGCGCGGTTTCTTTTTTGCCTGTTTTTTGTAGTTATTTTTGTTTTCATTTCATTTATTATCTAATGTATTTGTGTGTGATTGTATGTTACCCAACATACCAAATGACTTGAGAAAAATATTATTATAAGCTTTAAGCTTGAAAAAGACTTGAGAATATATTAAAAAAGACTTTCGTAACAATTGTAGAAAAATCAAAACGGAACCCTCGTGAAAATATTATGTGTGTATGATTACTATAAGCTTATTTTTGCAATTGTAGAATAAGCTTACAAAAATAATATTGTATTAACTTGCGTATAGAAAAGCTTATTTGACTCAATATATTTATAAGTTTTTTTTACATAATTGTAGAATAATCTTCACATAAAATATATTATTAAGTGTTGAAAAAGAGAAATCACAATTATTTTCTTTAATTTCATTTTTTTTATTTAAATTTAAATATAAATAATAATAATTCATTTTAAATATAAAAAAATATAATTAATTTTAATTAAAAAAAATATAATTCATTTGTTGTTATATGTTGTTTATAAGCATACTTTAAAAAAAGTTATGTATAATAATCTTTTCTCAAGCATTGTTAAATACTGTTTGTAAATTCAAATTTTATAAACATTATAATAAAGAAAAGCTTAAAACACACTATTAATTTAAGCTTATTCTCAAGTTCTATTGCAGTTTGATTATTATATGGTATATTGGGTAATTCTTAATACCATCATATAGGTACTATGGCTGTATATGTGGTAGTAAAATTTTGAATTTTTGTTCAGTTTATTTTTGCGATATATTCAATGTTGTTGTACTAATTTAGCAAAATTTTAAATTACCAACAGGAAATCACTTAAGTTTAATCCCATTGAGTGTTACATTCACTAATACCAAATTTTATATATGCTATTAAATAATATTCTAAACAACTTAAAGTGATATTTTGCACACAAAAATATAAATATACTTTAATTATACAATTTTATAGCCAATTAAAAGTAAAACATGATATTGTATATTATTTATGTAATCTAAATTCAATATAAGAGTGTGATTTTAGTCAAAATTTTCGGATTAAAATAAATAATAATAATAAATTTGTTATATTTTTTCCTATAAAAATTTTTAAAAACCAGATGTTACACACACAAATATTTTTATGTGTGTAAGTAAATAGCCAACTAAAATTTTTATTAAAATAATATATATTTTTATTACTTATATTTTTATATTTATTTAACATTTTTATATAAATGCAGGATTTTTTTTTTTCTATTTCGTATAGATTTTAATATTTTATGAGTAGTTGTTTGTATGGCTTTGACCACACTCCTTCCCTGTTAAGCACATTTGTTATAAGCAGGGCAGTGACTTGAATGCATTAACAAAATCGAAATATACGTAACAGCAATGAAATCAATGCAAATCCAGATTAAACTGTAAATGCGTGATCAGTATACAGTTAACAAAATCAGTCAGTTGAGTTAATAAATTTTTTAGTAAACATATATTTTGTCATTTTTTTATTTGATATAGTTTTGTTTTAAAAAAATATTGACAATGCATTTTATTTGTTTTTATTGATTTTTAAAAAATATTTAATTTTATATTTCATATATATCTGCAATTTACTTAATGTAATGGCGATTACTACTACAGTTTTTCAAATTTAAAATGATTTTTATCAAATTAACATCACTGCAATTTTAACAAATTTATTTGGAATTAACAAATCGAATTTTGTTATTTTAACAAACAAAAATTTGAGATAACGAATATGTTTTTTCGATTTCATAAAAATATATTACTATTTTTATAACAATTTGTTTCGCCAAAAGTTAACAAAATTTTTATATTAGTTTGTATGCAGTAAAAATTAAAATATGCACTTTATATTTTTGCTGGCAAACATACGGTAAATATAATTTACAGATAGTGTTTCCAATACGAATGTTTAGCTGGGTAATGAGAATTGTTTTCAGCTCGAAAATTTTATTTTCGTTAAAAACTACAAGCATTATAGCCTGTTTCTCTATTTCGAAAGAACACGTTCGTTCGCTTTTTAAGCGAAGGAAAACTGATTTAGATTTCATTAACTCTACTTCCTTGCGAACGATAACGTAACTGTTTTCATACAAAATTAGGTTTCTCTATTTCGAACACTGCGAACGCAAATGTCAAAATCAGCCACATGTTTTTTTTTTTGTCGAATGAATATATGAATGAAACACAGTTTTTTTTTTTTTTGCAAAAACTCAATACACTTAATCCAATGTTTCTTCAATTTGTCTATCCCTTCCAAATAATAGGATTTTTCGAGGTCCATAAAATAGGCATTTGTTTGATCAATAATTTCATTCTTGGAGCTAAATCCCTTTCCACCGAGCCATTTTTTTAGATTTGAAAATCGGAAATAGTCACTGGAGGCTAAATCCGCAGAATATGGCAGATGAGGTATCAATTCGTAGCCCAATTCATGGAATTTTGCCATTGGCACTACACACGTGTGCACCCGTGCATTATCTTCATGAAAAAGAACCTTTTTTCTTGGCCATATGGGGCTGTTTTTTTTATCCTCGTCGGTCCAATAATTTAACATAATATTCGCCGTTTATTGTTTTTCCCTTCTGAAGGTTCTCGATGTGGATTATCCCGCGTGCATCCCAAAAAAATCTTCCGATTGGCCGACAAACTTATCTTGGCCTTCTTCGGCCATTTTTGAGACTGCTGCTTGGTCTTCGGAGTGTTGTAATGTATCGATGTTTCATCCACAGTTACAAAACGCCGCAAAAACTCATTCGAACTACGGTTAAACTCTCCAAACAATCCTTTGAAGTTGTCACACAATTACGTTTATGGTCAATTGAGAGCAAACGCGGCACCCATCTTCTAGACAGCTTTTTTAAATCCAACTGATAAAATCGAAACCACACTGCCATATGAAATGCCTATGGCATGAACAATCTCAAGCACTTTTACTCTTCGATCGGCCAACACCATATCGTGCATTCTTTCGACATTATCGGGTGTATTGACCTTAACTGGCCCTCCAGAACGTTCAGCGTCATTTGTACTTGTGCGACCACAACGAAAGTCAGTAAACCACTTTTTTACCATTGAAATTAATGGTGCAGAGTCCCCATAGTATTTATCAAGCTTTTCAGTGGTTTGATTGACGGTTTTTTTTCACAAAAAATAATATTTAATGAGCACTCGAAATTCCATTTTTAAAAAATCCACGAGGTTGTATGTTTTGAACAGCTGTTAAACGCAAAGTAAATGACGGAACTTGCTCAAAATTTGACAGTATTCTATTAAAAGGTATTGCTTGATGGGAGCAGTGTTGTATTTCATAGAACAGTATTCTATTAAAAGGTATTGCTTGATGGGAGCAGTGTTGTATTTCATAGAACTACGAGGGAAGTTCGAAAAGTTACGGACTTATTGATTCGCCCTCGTATATATTTGATATTTTTAAAAACAAAATAACGAAAAAAAAGCAATGAATAACGAAAGATAAGTACAAAATAATACAAATATTTATATTTTACTAATATATATTTCAGTTTCAAAAAATCAACAATGCACCAGGACTGATTTCGCCAAAGGGACTACAGTGTTCGGAACAAACGAATTTTCCGCAGAGGAAGAATGGAAAAATTTTACCAATAAATTTAACTTCGTATGCGTACTGATGCTGAGTGGAAAAATGTGTGTTTAATTTTTTATTTGTGTCTTCCATTTGTCCCAAGAAGCTCATATTTAGATTTTTTATTTACAGACCGGAGCGAATTTGAAGTGCCGAATCAAAAAAAAAGCTGAAACCCAAAAAATCCTTCGAGAATCCGGTGGTTGTCTTTATCGCTTCATCCATTTGACGGAATTGGAGCAAGTGATTGAACCACAACCAATTCATAACAAAAATTTTCACAAAAAAAAACTTTCTCAAATACAAATTGATTTGTTTATTGTTATTTTTTATTTCAACTGTCATATACAGCTAAACACTGTTAAACAGGGTTGTTTTTATTTTTAAGCAGTTTAGTCGTATTTTTGGTACTTTTTAAGAAAATTTTAATAAATGCTCAAAATATATGATCTGGCATCGCTGTGATTTGTAAATGCGTAAGAAACACAAATTGACAGACTTCAAATAAAAATGATCGAAGGTTTTCGAAATAGAGAAACCCAAATTAATTCGAATTCGAGTGATTTTCTTTCGTTCGATTAGTTTTTTGTTCGAAATCGCGGAACATGCTAAAAATTTATGAAAACTAAAAACTAACTTCTTTCAACATATTTTTTATTTTGTGAAAAAAATTTTGAAAAAAGAAAAAAGATTTATTAAAAATTTTTATTGAAAAATTTACCAGACTTCCCATCCAAGGACTCGTATTTTTTATTTTCTCTATAAAATTTTTGTTTTTTGTTGCAAATTCTTTGCTTCGAAACATTTATTTGCATAAAAGTCGCTGCCCTGGTTATAAGGATGATATTAAATGAGGGTTCTTATATACATTAAACCTTTTTAATTGAAAATGAGGGTTGCTTATTTTTTTTATTCTGGTTTTGTCTTTCTATTCAAATCTTTTAGTCAATATCTATAAAAAAGCCAGCTGTATTAGATTAAAATAGGGTGTTTTTTTTTCCTTTTCATCTAAATACAAATACGACCGTTTTGTCTTTGCTTTTGCTTGTGTCATATATTTAGGATTTTTCCCATTTTGCAGCCTTATTTTGAATAATGTTTAGGTCGATTTTAATTGAATTTTTAAGTAAGGTGTTATTGAAAAATACCCAATAAACTACACATATACATGCAAGGGGTAGCAAAGGCAATGAATTGTAATTAAAATTTTAATGTTTTTACTAATTATAGCAGTTAAAGAGATGTTTTCAAAATGTTTAGATAATATGACAGAGAAACACAAGATATTTTAGGTGCCTGTAATCAGGAAGTTATATGTTTTGAAAGATAATTAAAATAAATTAGACGGTTAAGAATTTTACATAATAGAAAATATTCAAAAAATTTTTGATATTGCGATTAACAAAATTACTATTAAAAGTTTAATTAAAAATAAAATTAAATAGTGTTCAAAATAAATTCCTTATAAAATTAATGAATTAAAGTAAATTAAATAATATTTGATTCAAATTATTGGCGCCCATTGTGTGGCCCTAGTTATTATTAAAAATTACAATTTCTTAAAAATTGCTATAAATTTATTAAAACGTAATTTCAACGTTAACTTCGAATTTCCGATCATAATTAAATATTAAATATTCTACAACAGTAGCCCAACAATACAAGAAAATCATAAAATTATACCTTAAATTTGAAAATTTCTTTAACGTGTTTTAAACACGTATTTAACAACTTTTTTGCACAATAAAATAAATATATTCCTTTACCGAATCTTAAATATTATACAAATGTTGTATAATTTTCTGTTTTATGTGCAAAATTTGTTCCAATGACCCCTTAGAGATTAACCTAGAAAATTTTATTAGCATTCAGTGTTTGCTAAGATCCTTGTTGTATTACTTTTTAACTTCCTTATGCAAATGTATCCCTTCCTAGTTGTTTTAGTAAAACAATAAACGTGACTTATATTTTTTCCATACAAACCCAAAAAAAAAAAAAAAAAAAAAAACAATAACAAAACTGTTAAACATTATTTCGTTTTTGTATTTTGTTACTTATTGTCAATAAAACCATGTTTGAATGTTTCAAACAATAAATGTTCTCGTTTAAATGTAAATAATTTTCATATTTAAACTATTTTAAGTGGAAACAACACGCAATTTTGTGTCCCATATTATTTTGCTAACTAATGTATGTTAGGGTGTCCCATTAAAAAACAATAGCATTTAATGCAAAAGTACTCAAACTGATTATAAGAAAAATAACAAAAAATTGTGTAAGGCTCCAACTATTTTATTGCCCATGATAAAATCGAAGTGTATATGAACATACATGGTCATATATAGGCTTTTATATGATTATACATGATCACATAAGTCACTGCATAATTCAATATATGACCATACGGAATTTCATATATAATGACATAACTTTGGATCCAAAATTTTAGATTATATGGCCGTATATTTCTATATATGATCATATATGCCCATAATAAAAAGTCCTGATAACCATATGTGGACATATACCCCCACAATTTCTGTTCTGAAGATATATGGATATATTAACATCTTAAATGATTATATATTGAATTGGACATTGACCTATATGATCATGTATGCCCATGTCTGATCATATATATAATTTAGTTTTTAGATGGGTCATGAAAAACTTGCATGAAAATCATTTCTTTTTTGTTTCTTTAAGTGTGCGCAAGAATTCTTTTACAAAGCCTACGATCCCATGTAACTCATATCTTCGCATACATATATTTAAGTTACTCCATGAAATTTGTTTTAATACTTTTTTCATAACATTTACCGAACTTTCAAAGTAAATTTTGTAAAAAAAATATATATATTAATTTTTTAGACAAAATACACTGCTATCGCCATTTTCAAAGTCTGGTTGTTACCTAAAAGTTACCTTCAATTTTAGTAGCCTTTTTTCAGCTTATGTGCTTTTGTTTCACATAAATCAAGGGAATATGCTTTATCGGGACATCCTAATGTGTATGTTTTATGTATATGAATTGAAAGAATGCTTATGTATATTTGTTGTCTTGTTATTACTGTTGTTTTTAAAAAATTAATGAAGTGCTGGTTGGCGCTTAAGTGTTTTTTCTTCTATTCTGTGTTTTATTATAATTGTTTTTTATTTTCTATGAGCTTACACCATTTCATATATTTTCTTTGAAATAATCTATTTTGAGCTCAATACAGTGTGACCAATTTCTTTATGCCACCCAAGACATGAGATTTTTCGAGGTCACCAAAATAGGCATTTGTTTGATCAATGGTGAAAACTTTGGAGATAAATTTAATTTCGCCCGGCATCTTTTGTTAACTTTTGAAATATAAAATGGTCACTGGCAGTTAAATCCGCATAATCGTAGGAAAATTCATGGCAGGTTGACATGGCCTAATGCGGTTATCATATTAAGGATTACTTCGCTTATATTCCACAAAATTATGCACATGACTTTGTTGCCTCTACATATTTAGACTGCTCATTGGTGTTCGGTGTATTGTAACAGATGGTTGCTTTTTTCATTCAACCGTATTTATTTGAAGTTGTCGCATCAACAATTTCTCAAAATTTTACTCTCTAATGGGCCAACAACAAATGGTGAATATTCTTGATATTTTCGCGTGCAATGATTTTAATTGGCCGTCTAGGACGTTCATTTTCACTAGTGCTAGTGCGACCACAAGGAAACTTAAAAAAACATTTTTTCCCATTGAAATTATTGGCGCAGATAGAAAAACATCTCTCAAATTAAGGAAAAGTTTTATTAGTACTCTGGGGACACTTATCAAGCTTTTCCTTGGTTTGGCTGTAGTTTTTTCTTCAACGAATAATGTTTGCAAAAATGTATGAATGTTGTATGCTTGAAAACACAACTTTTTTAAAGGAGCTCTCTGAAAATTTGACAGTAGTCTGTTAACAGATGGCGATTGAAGGGAGCAGTGTTGATGTTTTATTTGATCCGCCCTAGTATTTGTGTGATTTTTTTTAAATTGAATAATATTTCATATTTACGTAGTTTTAATCGTTTCCTCTGCAAAATATATAGGATATATTCATGCATTTCCTTCGCAATAATAACTCATTACCTTCTGCATTATTTTAAAATGTAAAGGGTGGTCCAAGTAGAAGTATATTTTTTAAAATTAAGTAAAATGTTCAAAACTTATTTTATTTTAGTATATTATATTCTATTAGAACTAACAAATATTTCCATTATTTATGGAACACGAATTAATTCAGAGTTGCGGCTGGCTTCGCTGCCAGTCTAATTTTCCAGACTTTGCTGACAGTTTCTGGTTTTATCTCGCGAATGGCTAGGACGATATTTGCCTTAAGGGTGTGGATTGTGTCTGGATTATTCGCATAGCATCGGTTTTAAACGGCTCCCCACAAGAAAAAGTCTAAAGGGGCCAAATCGCAGTTCCGAGGCGGACAATTGATATTGCCAAGATTGCTGATAATACGATTACCGAACTTACTGCGCAAAAGTTCGATTGTTGGATTAGAAGTGTATCGTAGTGCGCCATTCTGCTGAAACCAAGTTCTTATGGTCCATTTAAGACCATAAAAAGTCCGCAATAATGTGGCTCCTCAGTTTAGGCTTTGCAGAAGCCCCAATCGGATATAAAATTTCACCTTTTTTTTGACGAGACGCATTTTTAGCTTAAGGCGATCGACTTTGACTGACAGCAGCATTGAAAAAAACGGGCCAACGATGCCACCACTCCAATATCCACGCCAAACTGTCACTATCCACAGAGAAAACACAGAATCATCGTGACAATGGAATTTCTTGCTAACTGAATATTTTGGTTGCAGCAACTTAATTTTTAGTTGTCCCAACCAAATGTTTTTTCTGATACATTTGAATTATTTGGTTTCAACCGATATTCTGTTGCTTTAACCGAATTTCGGTTGCGAGAAACAAATATATCGTTTGAGACAAACAAATATAACGGTGGCTCCAACCAAACCATTCGGATAGCAAGAAATTCGGTTGTTACAATGAATCTGTTTTCTCTTTTGATACAGTAGCCTTTCGAGAATGACGTGCAGGTTTTCCGATGCCCAGATGAGAGAATTTTATTTTTGCCATAGCCGCGAGCTTAAAATGCGCCTGATCAAAAAAAAATTATGAAATTCGATGTCCGACGGGAGCTTTTGTAAAGCCCAAAATTAAGGGGCCGTAACGATGGTCATTTGCCTTCTTTTACTGAGTAACCTGGAAATTTTTAGCGTATAATCCGAGATCTTTGTGCAAAATTCCCATAATTCCGATGCGTAAAATGCCGGGTTGTTGAGCTCGATGGCGAGGGGATGTTCTTGGTTTGAGTTGCACACTTTCGGTCACAGCCAAATTCTCATCGGTAGGCATTAAATGACGACGGGGACACAAGTGTTGCCCTCTAGCATTCCAGTCTCACGAGCTTTTGGCATAAACTTGCGTTCAGTTGGATGGAATGATTAATCAAGAAGTTCCGTACTGCACTGTGATTATAAAATTATCGATTTTATTTGAAAAATAAAATCTACTATTAAATTAAACTTTAACATTTGAAAAATCCCACAGTTTTTAATGGAAATGGTATAATTTTTACTTTCTGGTTGTTAATATAATTTATGCTTTTTGTGCGAGTTTAGGATCTAGTAGCATATATTGAATATTTTTTATGAGTGGAAGATATTTAACGGCGGCAGGAAATATTTTGTATATTTGGTGCGTTTTATGATTACAAACAAAATGTAGCAAATACAATGTATTAAAGTGTATAAAACCATGTTTTTAGTATGGTGTTGGTTATATTCAAGTGATTTAGGAAGTGTTTGCTAACGTTACGCTTGGTTAGTTGATAAAAATCAGTTTTTATATTTATTTCCCAAAAAGAACAGTACACTAGTACTGAATAGAGAGGTCTTATTTCACTTAACACAACACCAAAAATATATAAATATATTCTCATCTATCCTTAGTAGGTTTATTTATATTTCGGTTTTGTTTATAAGTCTGTCTGTCTGTTTGTTTGTCTTGTTTAGCACGAGTGCTTTGTCATAATTTTTATTTATTTTCTATAATTTTTTTCTCTTCGTTATTGTTTATATTTAGTTACATCTCTTAAGTTTTAAAACTTCTTTCATTGTTTCCCTTTATTTTGTTTTTGAAATTTTTCGGTACAACACAATTATTTTATGAAGATTTATATTTATTTGCTTTTTAAAGTATATTATCTTTCTCTAATATTTTTTTTTGTGTTGTAACATATACATCCATACTTATTTGTGGTTGGTTTGGAAAAAGTTTTCCTTGTTTTTTTTTTTTTTTTGGTTTTAGTTTTAAATGTTGTATGTTGTAATTTTATTTTCTTTTGTAGTATGTATTTTAATTGTTTGCGCTAGATTTAGTGGGAAATTTATGTTCATATTGTAGAATATGTGTGTTGTAGTCGTTATTTGGAAAATCCTTTTTTTTTATTTTTTTTGGAAAATTAAAATTTATGTTTAATTTTAAACGTTTTGGGTATATTTAAAATAGATAAATTAATAAAAATGAATATAAATTTGAAATCAAAACATATGTTTTTTTATATGCATTATTTAGAAATTTTATGGTATGTTTATATGAAAAATAATATAAATTAGGAGTAAACATGAAATATTTTTAAATTAATATGGTTAAAAAAATAAACAAATTTATTTAGGGGAAAATTACATTTTGTAACCTTGAATTGGTTTTAACTTTTGTATAAATTTTAATATAAATAAGAGAAAAACATTTTAAAAATTCTTAGATTTTTATATTTATTGAGCGCCCCGGTGCGGGGGTCGTAGGTTCAATTCCCACCAGAGGCTCTGGTCTGTTTTCGCTACAACGAGCCGAAGGCCTTTGTTGCTAGTGCTCGGTTAGGGTATTAACCTATAATTCGTAATTATATGATTAATAAATAAAATAAATAAATAAATAAATAAATAAATAAATAAATAAATAAATAAATAAATAAATAAATAAAAAATAAATAATATATTTATAATAAATAAATAATATATTTATTTGTTATTCGAAATATGTTTTGGATTCTGGCTATTATTGGAATAATTATTTATGCAAATTTTTTATATTACAACATAAATCTAAAGAGTTCGTGTAATGATAAAAAATGTTGAATTTTACTAAAAGGTTGCAATTTTATGGGGAAAATAAAATTTATTTTAAGAAAATTCATGGATAAATTTTAAAGTTATGATTAATAAGGTGCAACAAAAATTACTATAAAAATAAATTTGTTTTTCGTGGACCTTTTTGTTGTAATTTTATTAATAAATTATCAACTTCAAGCTTGATTGTTTATTAATTAAATTTCTATCAAAATGTCAAGAGAAAACATAACATGTTTTTTAGTATATGAGTTGTAATAACTTTTTGTTAAATGTTCATAGAAAAGGTGGGGCAATAAGTATCACTCTATTAGAAAGTGCTGCCATTTTTGCAAATGCCATCATATGTTAATTTAGTTTTAAAATTCGTGAAGTAGACACGTGCAAAACTAATAATGAGTAAAAATGAATCGCTATGCGACTTAAGAACGCACGATAATTGTGTTACTGTTCGGCGTAAATTTCTCAGCCATCACGTCAATAAGCAAAATTCGAGGTTCTGGGGGACGGAAAATCCACACATGATCATAAGGCACGATTACACCCTCTTAAAGTCACTGTGTGATTTTGCAGTCACTTCGCAAAAGGTGATAGAACCTCATTTTCGAATAAGCCGACGGTAACGCTATAGAGCCATGCAGACTAAATATTTTTTACCAGAAGTTGGCGCTCCGGATTTGGAGAAGGTGTGGTTCCAAAAGGACGGGCTACTTGTAGTAGCCTTTAAATGCCAATTAGATTTTTCAATTTGACTGTCCCGGAATTTTTCTCCTGGTGTATTACGCGAACAAGCCCCGCAGCTTGGAGGATATAAAGGACAATATTCGAGTCAAAATTGACATCGTACACTCAGAAAAAAAAGTTAGTAGAAAAATTTGTAAACGGTTTTCAATTCCACTTTACTATTTTTGTACTGATTTTTAGTAAAAAAATTATAACTAAGCAAACCTTTTTGCTATATACATTTTACAAATTACAGGATTTTTACAGAATAATTACAAATTTTTGTTGCTAATTTCAGAAATCATTTTACAAATTTTTAAAAACCGATTTGTTAAAATTAGTAGAAAAAAAAGTGGATATTGAAGGAAATATTATTTCTAATTAAAACTTACACCTACAAACTTAAATTGCCATAAAATCTTACATAGATTAAAAAAGGGATCGGAAGTGAATATACCGACTCATGTCTGAAAATAGGGCATCCACTAAAAATAGCACTAAAAAGTTTCTTTTTAGTTCTAAAAACCAGCCTTAAAAACAATTAAAATTTGACCTTAAAAGTAAAAAAAATATTGACTAAAATATTTTTCAAAATAGAAATTAACAAATAAAAAACAAATTATTAATTCGTTTATGTTTTAACAATTTTTAAGATTTTTTAAGCCTTTGATTTTGTTTTTAATGTTGTATAAAATATTTTTTGAAAAAATAAATAAAATAAAAAATTTGATGCTCGATAAAAAAAATAAATTTTAAATTTTGAATTAATATTCACAATATTTAGTTTTTTTTTTTCTGATTTTAGCAAACCTGTTTTAAATTCCGCTTTACTAAAAGTTTACTAAAATTCAGTAGCGGCTACTAATTTTATTGTACTACACTATTTTACTATTTTTACTATTGTAAAAATACCGCTGTGCTCAAATTAGCAAAATTTCCCGTAATAGCAGCAAAATTTTCAGTTGCTATTATAGACTTTATTTGGTGAGTGTAATGTAATCAAAAGTTTCCAAATTTCCATAAGAGACGACGGCGGCCATTTGTCGGTTAAATATTCACAATTAACTGAAACAAAATCTATTGGTGTTAGTAAAAATAATCAGTTAAAAACTAAACAAATTTTCATTTTAAACAAAAGTTATAGCGAAAGAAAATCAGATAATGGTTTTTGCCCCACCCTGTGTTACAAGTGCACATTTAATAAAAACAAAACTTGTTTTAAAATTTAAACAAAATACTTCAACAATATTTAGCTATAATTGCTCTTAACCCCTTTTTTATAACAAAATTATCCCTATTTTAATTTTTTTTTCTTCGGTATTTATTAAATTGACTTTATACTTTCAGGGTATATATGTGTAAGTGTTAATCTTATGATTTTTTTTTTTAATATTTTACTCTACATATTCTTATGACAAATTCTACGTGTTGTTGTTCTCACAAAAAAAAAACCCACAGACACTTGACTTTTTGAGTGTTGTTTTCCCGCTTTTTAAGTTTCTTGTGTTGTGTTTTTTGCCATTTTTTTTTGTTGTTGTTCAAGTGTTGCATGCTAAATAATATCCTGCTGTGCCAGTATAAAACAACAGAAGCAGCAGCAGCAGCATCATCTACAGTAACAAACACAATCATAACCTCCCGACCACTTAGACTTTAAACAAAAAAAATATTTATTTATGTATACAAATTTACAAAATTTGCTGTAAAAAGAAAATTACAAACGAAAAATATGAATATTTAAACCATTTTCTTTTTGGATATTTATTCTTCGTCCTTTTGGAAAAATAACAGTTGAAATATATTGTAAAATATATTTTTACATGCATAATTTTTTATCTTTTGTATTATAATATTCTATAATATATTTCATATTTTTTATTACCATATAAGAATTTTTTTTCTGTTGCTTATATTGTGTTTTTGCATAATGGTCATCTTTGTTAGGGCATAAATAAGCAAAATGAAGCAAGAACATTTTTAAATTTATATTGTTAAAAAAAAGGATATTGCATAGTTTATTTTTTTTTTTTTTTTGTTATAACAATTCTAAGAAATTACACAAAACAACAAGAAATTACTTGTTAAGAAATACATAAAATATAAATTATACTTTAAGATTTGTAGCTAGACTGTGTATAATGTCATTACAAAGTGCTTGTTAAAAATTCAAATGATATTGAGTTGAACAAAAGAAATATTGATTTCAAATTGAAATTTTATATGACTGCAAGAAAGAAAGAACATTAAACAAATTATTTTTGGTTTTCGAAATTAAGTTAGAATTTTCGAACGTGGCCTAAAATACTTTCAGCTATAAAAACTTTAAATATTCCAGTTAAAAATGTGGTAAACGTTAATTTTAAGCCAACAAATTCTATATTCGAATATCGAAAGATTATTAAAGACACTAGAAAAATTAATTTTTGTATTATTTCTTGAATTTATAAATAGTTTCTAATGTATTTCGAATATTTGATATTATTTTCGAATTTTCGAACATGATTTCGAATTTAAAATTCATAGATATTAAATTTTTTTTATTTTATAAAGGCTTAGAGCCCATGCAATTGATTACGTATAATTTTCTTAATTCCATTTTCAAAGTTGCTCCCAAAGTTATGTCTATTTATACGGTGACTTTAATTGCAGGAAAACTGAATGTGAACAAAAGAAAAATTCATATGAGTGTGAAAGAGAGATAACAAAAACATGCATGAAAAACGAAAACCGTGCCTTTTATGTTACCCCGCTTGCTTCTCTTCCCCGTTCGCCGACAAACAAAAATTGCGCGCAATAATTGCATGAAACAAACTCACCGTCTAAATTGGCACTAAGACAAAAACAACTTATTAAAAAATATATATTTTTTTGAAACAACCCTGCGGGAAAATGCCCTTTCCCATGACACATTACGTGACCGGTTCTCTGTGATAGGGACCGGTCACGGGATCGGTTTTTTATGTGAAAAGGACAGGTCACTTTAACATGGTCTAAAATAACATGTCAGAGAACCAACGCAAATAAACATGTCACGACTTTTGAACCCGTTACGTGGTAGGTACTTTAGGAACCGGTCATCTTTTTTCAGGTCCCAATTCCCAACTGACCCATTTTTTCCCGCAGGGTAATTAGTAAAAGCCCTGTGGAAAATAGGGTTCATTTAAGTTCGAGCACCTGTTCCGTGAGCGGTGCAAAGGAAAACGGTCCGAAAGGATTCCTCCTGTGACCTGTCTCGTGACCGCTGCAAACAGGATCGGAAAGTACATACACCGAACTGAAGAAATAGAATCGAACTGAAAGTGCCTCCTTTCTAACCTTTTCCATGACTGGTCTCAAATAAACCTATTCCGTGAATGGGGAAAAAGGTACAGATCCGGCACATATCAATAAAGTTGTACAAAAAAGCTTAAGAAAGCTATAATTATATAAATTAAAAATGTAATTATCTCTTTTACAATCACTTTTGATCTTTCTAGTTGTACTTTGTCTAGGTTTTTATTTATATTAAAAATTACACGGTTCAACACAATAAGAAAAAATTGATTTTAATTAATTATTGTGGTTTCTCGATTTTAATAATATTTTAAAAATAATTTTTCATTTCAATTTACATTTGTTTCTTTATTTTTAGTCAACCTAAGGGAAATGAATTGTCCTTAACGGACCTCTCCTTTTACCTGTCACTTAAGGGCATATCGCTAAATTGAAACAAAATAATGTTGATTAACAACCAAATGCACACATTTTTTTTTATTCTTATAACAGTCTGTTGTTTTACATGTTTATTTGATTTATAAGTATGTAATAAAAATCAATAATATGTCTATGCATATGACAGTATATATTTAAAAAATTTTATCATTTTGGTTAAAAAAAGTATATTTGAAAATGTTTTACTATTTACTTTAATTTGAAAATGAATATTTAATATTTAATTCAAATACAAATAAATTTATATTTTAACAAAAATTCTCTTGTTCGAATATCTTGTATTTGTTGTTAGCTGTGAAAGCAAAGAAAAATAATTTTAAGCCCATAGTAAAACTTATAAATTCTTCATTTTTTTTTAGATTAAGGTTGATTTTTTATATAAAATTATTTATTTTATTATAAAAAAAAACAAACTTGAGGTTAAAATGAAAAAAATAAAAAATGTTTTAAATAAAAGTAAAAGGTTAAATAAAAGTTAAAAATTCCATAGTAGAATATTTCCGGATATTTTTTAAAAACTAAACCACTTCAAAATATTTTATTTCGAATTTTAAATCACATAAAAATAAAACTAATATATAAAGTCAAACTGAAAGTCTATTTTTAATACAATAAACATATAAAAATTATTTTCACATTTAGTCATTTATCTAATAATTCAACTTCACTATGTATTAGCCATTAAAATATAATTGTCCTTATCTCTTTTTAAAAAGAAAAAAAATATAACAAATCATGCTTTCAAAATATTTTTGCATAACAATTTGTTAAGTCTTGTCGTTGTTGTGGTCTATTAATAAATATGTAAAAATCCTCTAGGATATTTGATGATGTAAACGACATTAACATGACAGGACAGTATAAAAAATAAAATGAAAACCAACTAAAAAGACTACGGAAGTTACACAAAATAAAAAAAGAAAATCCATTAATATTAAATGATGCCAGGTAATACAAACATTAAAATAGATAATGTTAACTTAAGCTGAAATAAAATAACACAAAAAAAAAAAGTATATACAAAACAGGATTTATCAAGATAAATGTTTTTTGAGGATTTCCTTGTATATTTTTCCCTACAACACCAAATATATAAAGAGTGCACTTGTGCCGTGTTAACCCTCTTACGGCCTAAAGATTTATGCTTACCGACAGAATATTTCTGTAGAAAGGTGTCCCTGATGAAAAATCTTCTGATATAATTCTATATAGTTGTATATTTAATTTTATACATGGGATACATAAACTGATCTCTTGGGATCCCGGGATATTATTTGACCCGCAAAATATGTTTATCTAATTGATAAAATTTTTATATATCTTTATATAGTTAATTTTAAAAAATAGTTTTGAACTATTTCAGAAATTTTTTTGTCAAATATTGATTTTATTTTTAATTTTTAAAATAATTTTATTGGTGAGACCGGCACAGAGCTTAAAAAAGATAAATCTTTATTGAATTAATTCGCCAACAAAAAAAAACAATTCTTTTTGTAAATCAGCTAGTTGATTTAACATTTTATAAATCAATTTATTAAATCAGATTTAAAATCATAATTGATTAATCAATTTCATTTGAATCTTTTTTTAATCAATTGAATCAAATCAAATCTTTTCAAACATAATTGTTTTTTTTTTTAATTCGAGATTTAAAAATAGATTTGGTTTAATTTCAGTATTAAAACAAAATAAAAAAATTAAAATTGGCTCACAAATCTGGCGATATTCGCCATTTTGTATAATGATAATTTTTTAAAATGGTCGTTATGTCGAAAACTTAGCGAGATAGGGCAAATGGACAAAAAATGTTCTCTAATACCCTTCATCGAGCTTTGAAAAAATTTGGCCGTTTTGCGCTATATGGCTTAGTTTTCGAGATATTTGCAAATGGACAAAATTGTTCCTCTAGTAGAGTATTAATATACTGCGATAATAAAAATAGGCCAGGTCCGGAAGACATCCCGACTTGTATTGTTTGTTGGAGTTTGTTAATTTATATTGGTTTTGTTTTTTTTCGAATTTGATTTAAATATTCCATACAAATTTAAGTAGATAAAGACTTGCTTAGTAGTTATAAATATAGCTACTTAAAAATTAAGAATGTATAAAAGTGCTGCCTAGTCTAGGAAATTTTTTGCTTTTCTCTTTTAAATGTAAACAAAAATATTTGTCATAAAAATATTTGAAATTTTTGTGTTTTTAATTTGATAAAATATTAAAAACTACAAAAGCTAACCAATGAATTATGTATTGTAAGTTAAGAAAGAGCAGGGCAAATAATATAATTGCTCTATTTTGCGTTTCCGCGCAGTTCATATACGAAAACAGCTTTCGTACAAAGGCGGCCCAAATGTTCAAATTGTATTTTTTTACAAAAGATAAAGAAAAGTCAGGTTAGTAGGGATAGTCGTTTTTTAACAAGTAATTATAGATATAGATAAAAAATTCGAAAAAACAAACCTATTATTATATAAATTGATATAAAAAAAAAGTCACCATGTGTCTGTTTTATAAAAATTCCATGGAACCCTTCTGATTCAAAATTAAAATCATATTCAAGAATCAAAATAATTCTTATTTTGAATCAAAATAATTCTTATTTTAAATCAAAATCATTTTTATTTTGATTCGCGATTAAAATCAAAATTGATTTAAAATTTAATTATTATGTTTCATTTATAAAAAGAATTATTTAAATCAATTTTAATCTTCTAATAAGATAAATATTAAATCATGGTAGATATAATTCAATCAGAAAAATTAATTAGCGAATTAATTCAAATTTAAATCAGATTTGAAAATTGATTTAAGGAATTATGTTTTTAAAGGTCTGGACCGGCACCAATAAAATTATGGCAACTCATAGTTCTTGAGTTAAAGAATAAAAAAATCATATATTTTTTATATATAACAATATTCATTGCGCTATTTTTCCACTAATAAAATCTAAAACCTTCACCTATTAACCTTTGTCAAAAAATGTGGCATATATGTCCAATTGGATATCAACTTCCCACAGTAAATGGAATAAACAATAACAAATATCGTAGTGTTTTTTAAAAACTCAAAAAATTAGATCAATAGTTAAATTGCTATCTGCAATAACATTCAAGGGAATAAAATTAAGAAAAACTATGGAAGAAAATTATATTTTTGTTATCTTGGAGTCACCGAATTTTGGTACAATGTGAAACCTAAAACTAATCTCTAGCGACACAAGTTACATGAGCAAAAAATTGGTTAAAACATATGGCTAATATAACATAAATTAAAAATTTGTCATCAAAGGGTTAACATAACGTAACGAATGAAATTAATATAAAGGTGAATTAAGCAACACCATTTCCAAATTATAAATATTCTAATTTAATAAAAAAAATATACAAATTTTTTACTGAAAATATATAATTATGTAACAAAATTTAGTTTTTTCATTAAATTATTTTAATTTCAGATTTGTTTAAAAAAACTTTTTTGATTTTCTTGCTTGTTACAATTTTTGTAACAATAAAAAAAAAAGAAATGGTATAAATAAGGTATTATAAAAAAACTAAGGAAATTTTGTTGCCAAAAAAATTACTGTAATGAAGAGGTAGAATTTTAAGATCCATATGATCTAAAGGTGTTTATTACTACTCAACATCCTCAAAAACAACCTTAATCCCAAAGTTGAGAAATTCAACTAACAATTATAAAAGATACAAAAAAAAAAATGAGTAAAAAAAACAGATTGAAAAGAAAGGAAAAAAAATTTTAAGCACTTGAGATGATTTATGATGTTGTGTTAAGGTTCTTTTAAGCAGCAAAGGAAGACAAAATGAAATCAGCAAAAAATCACTCTTATGGCAAAATGGAAAACTCAAGTGTCAAAACAACAACACTAACAGACAGACGGACAGACAGACAGCCAACAACAGCAGCAGCATCAGCACCAGCAAAAACATTACAAGGATTCAGTAATTTAGCAAAAGGTGTGAAATAAGAAAAAGATAAGAATATGTGCTTAACAAAACATCAACAACAACCAGAAGAAGAAAGAGGATGAAAAGAATAAAAACTGCAAAAAAAAAGGAATACCTGAGAATTAAGACAAATGTTGAGTTAAATTCTTAAATTAGCAAAAAAAAAAATTCATTAAAAGTTTTAAAATATCTTTGAAAATTTAATGCAATAAAAAATTCAATAAAGTTTAAACTAAATTGACTTAAAATAATGGACAGATATTATAAAATTTTGCGTTTATCAATTAAAGTAATTTAGACATCCCTTTGAGAAAAAAAGTAGTCATATATTATACATTTGTTTATACGTTTTTCTCTTTTATCTTAATTTAAGCATATTTTAAAAAAATATAAAATACAAAAAGAAAACTTTTTCATTAAAAACGGGAAGCTCGATTTTGATTTTAGACCAGTGATCGGCACTCATAGCCCTCAGGGGCCGAACACAATCGGCAATTTACGCGTACACTACACGAATGTCAACAAATTTCACAGCAAAGAGCACAAAAAATATAATTATTTCATTCAGTAGTACGCTAAATAAAAATAAAGTACACTCTAAAAAATTGTTTTTTTATTATAGATATTTTTTATTGTAGGTATTTATTTTGTTTTCGTTTACATTTTGAATTAAAAATGTGGAACGTTGAGTGGAAAGATTTTTTTTTTTTTATTTTCTTGAAATATTTTAAATGAGGCAGAGTTCCTTGTATGCAATCAAAAAATTATTTTTATCATTATTATGAATTATTTTTTATACTAGAGAAAACAAAAACATGAACTATTTTAATTTGGTGAATACGGATATTCTCTTATCGATTAATTCATTTATTAATTTATTCATTCATTCTTTTATCTAGAAAGATAAAATAATTTCTTGCGGTGCAAAACACCAATACATTCATATTCTCTCTTTCTGCC
This sequence comes from Eustalomyia histrio, assembly GCA_949748255.1. NCBI lineage: Eukaryota > Metazoa > Arthropoda > Insecta > Diptera > Anthomyiidae > Eustalomyia > Eustalomyia histrio. The sequence goes on from OX456525.1 coordinate 27,343,685, forward strand.
GATCGCTGTTTTAGACCCATGGTTTCTTGGACAAAACTTCTTAATTCGTCATAGTTAGAGTTTTCATAGTTAGAGTTTTTGTTACCACAGTATGATAAAAGTCAATTATGTTATGAAACAGAAAGTGTCAATCATATATTAGTAAAATATTTACTATAATAATGATGGTAGCGACCATGTTGATGGTTAGAAAACCAATAACATGGTTGTGACAACCATACCCAATTGCAACAAGCACAATATATTAGCAGTGATCATGTTGCAACCATGTTTTTTCTCTGCGTGTATATCGTGAGTGGTGTAAACAGGACCGGACTGAAAGAACTTATCCAAAAACTACACAGAAAACAGATGCATTGTGACTACCCAGCGCCAACTATTCGGTAACTTTCAGTTGGCAAGAATTTCGGTTGACACAAAGAATCTATTTTCTCTGTCTACCAAAAATGGACATTGAAACAATGGAAAACTCATTTTAACTTCGAACTATGACTTTTTTTATTTAATTAAATGTTTTTTGTTGTATCATTTGTGTACGTTGTCTTTGCCAATTAAATGGTTTGGTTACATCACCCGAATTATTTAGGTGTTACAATCAAATATATTCAAATTTGTTTATCACAATCAAAAATATTATTCCCATCGAAATTTCGTGCCCTAAGCACAATTTCTGTTGTCTTTTTTTAGCCGTATAAACAATTAGGTGGTGTTTCAGACGAACGAAAATACAATAACAAAATAATACATTCAGCTGCTATTTATCTAACGACGAACGCCTTGTGGAAACCCACGTTAAAAAGTTTAATTTTTCCCCAAAGAAGATAAGGCTTCGGTTTTTTTTTAATTAACACATTTATAAATAACATACAAAAATTTTGTAAAATGTCAATTAAAAAAAACATGATATCTAAACAAATATTTCGAAACAAAGTTCAGTTATTTCTTTTGTAGTTCATTCACTATAAATATTGTATATTAATATTTCTCATAATATACAAATCACATTAAACCCTAATTTCTTATATAATTTTTATGTAAAAATATCACTATTATAAGGTTTAAGCCGATTTAAAAATTAAATATCTTTTTTTTTTCTTACTTTTTATTACTCTTTTTATTCTTTACTGGCTTAAATTTGATCTTCTTTGTAGGAGCAGTTACTTTTATTTTCAATCTCAAGTATCTACAATAAGATTCAGCTAACACAAACATTTTGCTGCAGTTATCTTTCTTATACCTGGGTATTACGTAGGATTTTTTATTTAATATTGTATAGTACGTTTAAAGATTATTGAACCATTAAATAGCAGGTAAAAATTTGGTTTATTTTCTTCATTTTATATATTTTCATTTTTTTACATTATTTCACTATCTCTGTGTCAGTGAAGTGTAAAACGACACACATGTTACTGAGTGTTACAATTTTGTCATCTTGTTTGACCAGATGTGCCACAAATATGATGAGTTGAAAATATGTTACAAAAAAACAAAAAAGGTAAAATGTTTTAACATTTTTATAACATGATATATATTTTAATATTTGTTTAAAGTTTTTCTTAAATATTTTATCACATTTTTCTTTTGACAAATTCAACGATAATATTATTATGAAAAATATGTGTGTAATTATAAAAATTTTGTGCAAATTTTAAATTTATTTCAATTAAACTGTATTCGGTGAATTTATGTTATATATGCAGGTTTGGTAATATGAGCTCCTAATACTGGTAGTATTCAATTTAGTGCAAAATATAAAAATTTAGTATGGAAAAAAATTTAATTTAAAATATTATGGAAAAATTTTGTTTGTAAAGAATTGATAAAAAGAAGTTCTATTACAAATTATTTCTTTGAAAAAATATTGATTTAAACTCTTGGTACTAATGAACTTTTCAAAAGAAAAATAATATAATTTTGATTTTTTTCACGATTTTTAATATCAAAGTAGGTGAGATTGATTAAACTTATTTTTATGATTTTTATTTTGTTTTCTTTTATTAAACAAATATGATTAATTCTTGCAGCTAGGGGTTATTTTATGCACATTTATTATTTTTATATTCTAATATTTTTAACACAATGAATTTCACTATCAATTTTTTTTCAAGAAAAATAAAATAAAATCTTATATAATCAAAAATGAATTTAAGTAATCCATGTGAATATCGAAATATATACGAACTTACACGATCATACATGGGCTTCAATATGATCATATATGATTATGCATGATCATGAACGTCTCTGCATTGTTCAATATATGACCATGATCTTATGGCTGTATATACATTCATATGTGATCAATTATGCTCATATATTGCCCCATAGAGTTATATACCGGCTAATTTCGGATCCAAAGATATATGGAAATATATGAGATCAGGAATGATCATATACTGAACTATGCTTGGACCTATATGCTCACATATATCCATGTATGATCATATACAGGCCCATGTATAATGATGTATTTTTATATATTTTTACATGGGAACCCAAAAAAAAAAAATTGATAAAATAGTAAAATATATATTTTTATATATAATTTGGCATAAACATTATTATTAATATTAATTTCAAAATGCTTTTAAATAATTCACAACTTTTTAAACAGAATAATATGTTTGTTTACATGCTGCTTTTTACTATTTTTACTAGTTATTTAACTTAAATTCATATTTGACGTGAAATGTCCAAATTTTAGTTTATTAATGGTGTAGGCTATTTTCTACTTTTTTCAGAACTATTAAAACAGTCTAAAAGTATGCCAATGAGTTTTAAAATAATTCTGAAACAATCACTACTATTATCAAGAAAATGTTTTTTTATCCGTCGGCAGAAAGCATATTATTATTGTATTTTTTGTTTGCCTAGTTCGGCGTTTTCGTAAATTTTTCAAATATAATTTGTTTTCCAAAATAATAATTTATTCACTTAATAGGGAATTTTCGCCTTTAAAATATTTGTTAACATAAAATCTAACTTTTCGCTTCTTGAGTTGATTCGACCTCTTAAAGGAAAATAGAAAAAAAGACAGCCAATTTTAAAAATAATTTTTTTTTCTTTATTTTACTCAATTATATTTGTTTCGGTCTTATAGTTCGGAAAATAATTACTTGAAAAAAGAGTAAAAAAGCCAGTGTCATAACACCATAAGTTATTTCTATTTACTAAATTTGATATCATTTTAATTTACTCCACTTGAAAAAAAAAATATTTTTTTTCCAATACTTTCTTACTTTCTAAGTTTACTATTTAATAATATAAAAAAAAACTGACCCAATATTTCCAGCAACTAAAATTTTTCAAATTAAATATTTGCTTTAAAAAAGATAAATAATTTTTTTCCAAAATGCAAAAAGTTATTGTATATACATCTAGAGAAATACACCAGTTAACAATTAGGGAGAGTGAACATAAGCAAATTCTCAAATAATCAACTTCTATTTAAAAAAATATCGAGCAGGAATATACAATTGTGAATTGGCTCACAAATATTTTGGAAGTCATTAAGAAACCCTGGTCGTATTTGAAATTGCAATCAGATTTAAATTCTGCAAACACAAAAATATGTCTTTAAATAAGAATATCTCTCTAATTCAAAATTTTCTTGAATAAATTAAGTTCAAAATGAAAGTAAAAACAAAAATAACTGAAATATAATCTGATTCACAGGAAGTGTTGCCAATTTGTATTTTTTCTGTAAGATATAGGCTTTTTGTATTCATTTAGAAAAAACATTAAGCAGTTATTTGCATTATCCAGACAATTTTTTCATTCTTTAACAAATTTTTTTCCGTTTTTTTAATTCAAAGTTATTTTACATGATTTTTAAAATGAAAAACCATTGAAATTAAAAAAAAACAGTAATTTTTCAGAAATTTTTTGCACTTTTTAACAAATTTTTTCCAATTTTTTTATTTGCCGTCCTTTTAATTAAAAGTTATTTTACATAATTTTTAAAAGGTAAAATCATTGAAATTTTTTCATAAGTTCTTTAAAAAACAACTGGAAATACATTTAAAAATTGTAACCACCGGCTACTTCACAAACAACTGTATTGTAGTTACTGTCAAACTTTATTGAATGATTTTTTGATGCTTGGATTGCAGTGAAGATTATAACACTAATTGCACTATTTTTATATTTTTGGCCAGATAATTTAAAAGATGTGTCAAAATTTTTTTATAAATTTATTTTTTTCCTTATTAATTTTTTTTTTTTTAAAAGTTTCCCAAAATAGTTTTTCCATTTAAATTATATCTTGAGTTTAAAGCATTTAATCTACTAGTCATAAAATTTGCCAATGTAAAGAAAATCAAATAAGCAACAAATATTACAAAAATCATTTTCAAATCGATTTAATAGTATATGGGTAATGAAAGAAAATATTTAAGATAGTAATTTTTAAATAAAAAAATAAAATAAGAGGAAATAACATTTAACCAAAAAATTAAATAAGCCATTATTAAATTATTTCCAACTTTGGTACGAGAACTTTTTTGTTCTGAAAATTGTCTATACCAAATTTCAAACCACTCCATGGAATATATTCTCTAAAATAATTAAAAACTATTAATATGTGCAAATCTTGGTTGTGTTTCCATATTACCCCAAGTTCTTCTACTAAATTTGTTTACGATGTAAAATTATGTCTGAATGTATTATTGAAAAACTGCTTTATTGTAAGCAGGACAATTAATTTTTTTTTAATGAATTCCACATAAATGGAATTCGAGTTTTATTTATTTTGAACAAATTCATTTATTTAACTAAATAAATTTAATTCATTCAATTGAACACGCTTAACTGCCAAAATGAGTTGAGAACTAATTTAATTATTACAGTTCTTTTTATTAAATCAAATGAATTAATTTACTGAAAAGCGTGTTTAATTTTTATAATTGGAACGAATGAAATAAATCCGTCACTTATTTAACCGTCCCGTGCGAACGAAAAATTTTGTTCAATCGTAATTAAAATTTTTTTCCATCCAATGATTTAAAATACACTTTTAACTATTCATTGACTTAAGATCAAATTTTTACCGAGCAGTTAATAAAAAAAAAACATTTATTTCTGGCTAATATAGGCTCTAAACTGCTGAACAGGGTTTTTGGTTTTTTTTTATTAACTGAGTTATATAATTTCCATTTTAAATCACTAACCAGTAAAACACTTGTTATAAATCACTGAACGGAAAGTTTTTGTAGAATCACTGAACTGAAATTTTTATTTATTTTTTTAAATCCTTGAATTTATTATTTTAAAAAGAAATTGAACAAAACCGAATGCAAAATAAATCCATTACTTCTATGTCAATTCAAATTTTAAAACTTTAATTTTTTTAATTGTTAAAAATGCTTTATCGACATACTGTTGCACTGCGGTAAAACACTGTCGACAGTTCGTTTATATAGTTTGGATTTTTGTTATTAAGTGCATGGTAACCCATTTCGCGCAACATTTGTCAATTTTTTGCAGATTTTTTATTTGTGATGTTTTTATTTAATTTAACATACTTTTTATACAAATAAACTTTATTTAGGTTTTTCTTCAATGATTATATATGATTTTATGTATAAATATATGAAGTTAAATCACTAAAAGCAGAAAAAGCGTTCATTAAATTTCCAAAATGGGATTGCATTATTTGACAAAGCAGTTTAACGGTGTAGTATTACTTTGCATACTGCCTTTATGAAGTCAGCCTGGATGTTCTTATTAAAATCAACCTATCACTTTCATAAAACCTCACTTCTTTCTATATATATTTTAATAGCTTTTCAAAAAGGTAGTGCAAAAAAAATTTAAAAAATTGATTTTTTTTAAAAACAGTATATGGCAACCCTGGAACAATAACTTTTATAATTTTTTAATTAATATGTTTAGCGATTACTTTAAACTACCTCACGCTTTTTATTGCAGAGTTATGTTGATCTTCGATCTAAATTTATCGGGAATACATGTGTTGCTTTAAAGCAATACAAAGAATTATTTTTTAACATTTTTGACATTTATTTTAAAAATAAATTACATATAAATAAGGGTTTTCTTTTACAGATATTAATTAAATTTAAAATGTTTTGTTGAAAAAAAAAATGATTTTAATATTTACAGTTAATGGGCTGACAGTTTACATCAACAAAATAAAGGACAAATCGTTTATTTTTACAGATTTTGTAGTTAGTTTGATGAAGGTTAAATATATGAAATAAAGAAAAAAGCAGAACTTTTTACGCGTTTTGTAGTTAATTTGTAGACAGTTAAAGGAAATGTCAAAGGTTTTTAAGGATTTGTAATAAGTTCACAGATGAAATAAAAAACATTTATTTTTTTTATGGATATTGCAAGTTAATTTTTTGACTTTTAAAAAAATGATTAAGTTATTTTTTATTTATTTTAAACTACATATTTAGTTAAATTTAACTACAAATTATTTTGAGTATATTTTTAAAATTTTGAATGCATATTTTTCTACTTTTAATATATAATTTATGTACATAAAACACGATTTTTAGTGCATGAACTTCTTTTTTCCGGTAATAAGCATAATTTTGTTATTTAAAATAAATTATTTTCACTGTTTTTTTTTTTCAAATTTAGAGCTGCATTTTGTTACGTAATATTATTATTTTAAGTTTTCAGCAATTTGTCAATTATCAAAACTGATTAACGATGTCTTAATTTAGAAAGGACCGAACTTGAATTTATATTTTTTTAGAAGCATGGAAAAAATTCATTTAATTCTCAGAACTTTGAATATAAAATTTCTTTGAATGCAATATTCAACTATAATAAGCGTTAATAAAATAAAAAATTGCATTCAAGCAAATTTTATATTAACATTTTAAAAAGTTTATTTCTTCACCTCTGAAGAAAACAAAATCGAGTTATTCTCTTTCAGTATTAAGCCATCGAAAAGATAACAACAGGTAAATTTTTATAATTAGCAGTTGCTATAAGAAAAATTTTCATATTTTCAATTGGTTTTTTGAACCATAATTTTGTATTACAAAGTCTGTTGTAAAATGTTTACTGGGTTATAGTACAAATACCATAAACCCTAGAGTATTTGTGCAAAATGTAAAATTGCAACAAATTATTATAACAAATAGAAAGGTTTGAGGGTTTTTAAAATATACACACACAAACACGCACACACTCACATACTGCACACAAACACTATTGTAATACAAAGGCCATGGAGTTTGTAGTTTTAGGTATAAATTGTGTAGGTAATACATTTATTGTCCATTAGGGTGTCCCGATAAATACTTTAAATAATTGAAGTTATACGGGAAAAACAAAATAATTTCAGAGGGAATCTATAGTTTATTGTACTCTGAATATTCTGTAGTTTACTGTTTGTAGTTTAACAAAGAATTTTTTAGTTCAGTTAAAAATAAAGGAACATACATTTATAATTCAAGGAAATATTTATTTTAACTTTTTTATACAATTGTTCAAAGTGATTTACTGTCATTTACTGTTTTTTTAGTTCTATTTATTTTTTTTTTTTTCATTTGCTGGAAATTTATTAAAAGTTTCTGTTACAGTTATAACAAATTTAAATTTTGTTTGTTGTCTGTGTCAAAAAACATTTCCAATTTTTTTTATAAAAAGTGTTTTTTTACACACATGCACACATATTGATCATTCACACAAAATGTGTTTATAGACCGTGTGAGTACATTTTACATATTAAGAAACAAACGAAAATACAGAAAACCGAAAAAATTTCACATAAATAAATAATCCTTTATTTTTACTGATTTGGAAGGTAAAATTTTAGTATTTATTTTTAACTGATTTGTTTTTACTGATGTGTCAGCTGTATAAACAATATTTATAAATCAGCAAAAAAAAACATTTGATTTAAATGAACAGTAGACCGGTTTTTCACTGAAATAGTTTTCTTATAAATGGTATTTTCTGTTATTTTAACTGACAAACTATTTTAATCAAACTAAAATTTATTTACTCCAGCGATTGAAGATGTCGAGATTAATGTTTATAGCAAAAAACAAAAAAGTTTTACATTTTTTTGGCAAAATTGGTATCAAAAATTGTGTAACTACGATCTTGATATGCATTTATTTATATTTTTAACTGATTTGTTTTTACTGATGTGTCAGCTGTATAAACAATATTTATAAATCAGCAATTAAAACCATTTGATTTAAATGGACAGTAAACCGGGTTTTCACTGAAATAATTTTCTTATAAATGGTGTTTTCTGTTATTTTAACTAACAAACTATTTTAATCTAACTAAAATTTAATCTTTCCAGCGATTGAAGATGTCGAGATTAATTTTATGGCAAAAACCAAAAAAAAAAAAGTTTTAAATTTTTTTGGCAAAATTGGTATCAAAAATTGTGTAACTACGATCTTAATATGCATTTAAAAATTTTGAATGAATTAACTTTAATCCACCATTACGTTTGCAAAAGCAAATTTTTACCGTTTTGGCAAAATAGGTCTTAAAAGTTTGGACCAGCCTATATATTTTGTTTGTTACACGGTATAATTCTAGTCAACATTTTCCTTTGTAACTTTAAAAGACTTCCATGCTTGTCTTTTGTTATAAATTAAGCATTAGTTGGAACAAAATTAATCAAATTAAGATTTAAAAAATATTTGTTATTTAAACAGCCGCGTCATTTCACAAATTTTGATACTAATTTGGTGTAAAAATTTAAAATTTATGTTTAGAAAGGTATATCAATTTTGGACACTTTTAGAGGCCAGAAGAGAACTGAAGATCTTCTAGATTAATTGATCATTTGGGTGGTATTACTTTAAATTTTTTTTTTTTTTATTTTTTTATCGGGACACTCTAATGTCCATGTATTGTGTTTTAAATTGTTCAACGTATATGCACTGTAATAAAACAACAAAAATCTAAATCCCAGGTATATGATGTATATAGTAGACAATTATTAGTATTGAGTTTTGTAAAGATAGTGTATAATTTTGTTTTTGTTTTAACAGAAATTGTAAGATAAATTTTCTGTTTATATAGGATGAGTTTTGTTAAAATTTAAATTTTATATGAAATTTTGTATTTGTTATGATAAATATTGTTGTGTAAATGTTGTAGAATTATTATTTGATTAGGATTTATTGTATTTATGTATGTTTTGTCATTGTGTACAAAATATAAAGGATTCGACCTACATTTTTTTATATTTGAGATAATTTTTTTTTTTTCAACAAACTGCTGTTAAAGCTGCTGACAGTAGAGATGCTGTAGAAGACGATGATGAAAACTGGATTGTTGTATGTATTTTATTTACTTTTGCCTTGATGTTATTTGAAGATGACAAAACAAATCATCTTATACAATATTTTATTTTTGGCTTAAAACTGTAGTTTCGATTTTATTTTTTTTTTTATAAATTTTTTAACTTTTCATTTTTTTTTTTTGTAAAAATTTAGGTAATCCAAGGATTTATGAAGAAATTTTAATACACTTTTACACTTTTTTTAATACACTTTTTCGAGATTTTTTTTTTTGTTATAATTAATTTCACTTAGATATTAAGGTTTTATAATATTTCGATTTTTCTATATAATATCTTTTTGCTTAACGATATTTTTAATATTTTTTCGATTATATTTTAATAATAAATATTTGTTTTCATTTATTTTGATGGATATTTCATTCATACACATTTTTAATGCAATTTTCTTTAAATTTTCATTAACATTTTTTCATAACGCGCGTTACACTAAACGTACGGATATGGACGCGTCCAAACGTACCGACGAATAACACAAAACTAAATTCGTTTCAACAACCATTGTATGTTAGAGCGGAGCGCGACTAAAGTAAATATATTGCTCGTGGAGAGTTTGTGTTTTATTTTCATTCTGTTAATCGTTATGTTGTATGATGACATGGTATGGTGTTTTCTTCTACATCACAAAAACTCAATACACAACGTAGGCTATTGTGTGTTTTGTTATAGCCAAACAGGCTGACTGACTAACTGGCTGGCTGGCTGGTGGTTCTTTGCCATCAGAAGACACCAAAAAAAAAATATAAGTTCCTTTAACCAAGTGTTTGTATATGTCTGTCATAAAACTAAACTAAAAGAGTATAAAAAGCACCAAAGATATGTTTTAGTTAAAAGGCCTGATGATGATGGTTTATAAGGCCTTTCATCTAACAAGAAAAAAAAACAAAAAAGTTTCAAAGATACTTTGTTGCATGTATCTGTTTGGAGAGTTATTAAAAATGAATATAAACCTTTAACTCTCACTCTCTGGCTCTAGGTTTTTTGAACTCTCTTGTCAAACTTCTCTAAACAAAATAAATTCTAGTTTTGTTGAAATCTTCCTTATTTTAAAAATTACTTGTGTTTTATATCAATTTTTTTTTTATTTTTTGTATAATTCTTATTGGTTTGTCTGTTATATTTTCTTTCAATTTTTTTATTCTTTATTTTTATATGTTCTTTGCCAATTTCATTTGAGAGATTTCGAAGAAATCTAAACAATAGAGTATAGTATTAACTTTACTTATAAGCAGGGTAGAAAAATTAAGTAGTGGAGGAGTACTTTTATGAAAAGTACTTTCTGTGTTGGTCCTTTGTTCTTGTTTTATGCAGTAAGGTTAACAAGACAAAAACAATCTTAGTAAAAAAGGAAGGGTTTTCGAAATAGATGTTTAAAAAGATCGAAAAAGATGTTAAAAATATCTAAAATTTTGTCAATTTTGTATGTGCTCACGAAATCTCGAAAAAAATTAAAAATTTTTCGTAGAAGTAATTCATATCAAGACTTTCCTTCTCAACTTAAAATTTCCCATAGGCTCCAAAATTATCCTGTGGCATACAAGGAATCAGTTATAGACTCAGAACCTGTCCCGTGACCTTTGAAAGCAGGACTATTAAAAAAAAACTCCGTGACTGGTGAAATACGACAGATATAAAAAAACTTGCTCTGCAGCCTGTCCCGTGACCTGTAAAAAGTGGACCGGCCTGAAAACCCTACTCCGTGACTGCTTAAAAAAGGACAAACCCAGTACTTATCAGTAAAGTGGTACACATATGCTTGAGGAGAGGTCAAAAATTAAATTGAATTTTAAATTATATATTTCTCGACTTTTAATACATATTTTAAGTAGGTCCATAAAATAAGATTAACAATCGGTTCTCAACTATATATGCTTCTACAATCCAATCGATTACATGAAATAAGTCTGGAACCCATTTAACGGTTCTCTACTGACGTATCACAAGTTTCAGAAATGGATTCACTGCCTGGCTGAATGACATTTTTTTAAAATAATTTTAAACAAAATTTTATTTATTAATTTTAAATACCCATCTGAAAATCGAAAGATTTATGAACATATAGATCATTCATGGGCTTGTATATGATCATGCATAGTCGTATACGTCCATATACGATCTCATATGTGACCGACCTATACCTTCAGATCCAAAATTTTAGGGTATATACCTGTTGGTTATATGTGATCATATATACTCATATATTATTCATGTATGCTGATATATAATCATATACGGTCATATACCCTAAAATTTCGGATCCGAAGATATATGGCCACCTATGATATCATGTTATATTCAACGATGCGTGCACGTATATGACCATGTGTGTATGTCCATGTGTGGTCAAATACTGGTAATTGTATGATCATGTATGTTCTTATATATTTCTATTTTTAAACGGGTAGTCAAATTAAATAAAATTTTTTTGATTTGTTAATTTTTAAAATAAAATTTCGACTGCTTTCTGTCGTCTTTTTGTAATTATTCGGGTCTTTTAATAAATATTACCTTTTCTAGAGTTTTTGTTTGAATATATAAAAAAGAAATACTTACAAAAATTATAATTTTTTAAATAAAAAGTCTGGAAAGTGCTGAAGTAAGCCAACATATATTTAAAATCATTCCTGAGCCATTTTAGTTTTAAAAAAAAATTTTCCTAAAATAAACTCTTATTTTTGTCACAAAGAGGAAAAAAATTACAATAAAAAATTTACAACTTAAAAATACCTTTATTTGAGTTGTATTATTTTTAGTCGTTTTCGACTAACAAAATAAAAACACTTAGGAGATCTTAAATATTATTTTAAGATTATCGGATGTAATTCTCAATGAATTAAATAAAAAATATTAATGAATTGAAAGGCGCAAAAGACGAACCCTCGATCCTGAAACAAAGTTCATGTAATTTTATATTTTGAAAACAAACTTTTTGAAATGTACATTTTTTCAAACCTTTTTTGTACTTTGACAAATTTCAAACTGAACAATCGTCATATATTCCTCAAATGTATCGACAACAGTTTATAAAAGAAATCTAATGAAGGAATTTGCACAACTTTTGAAAAGGTTTTTAAGAAACTTAAATATTTTGTGGATGACTAAAAATTTTTACACAAATTTTATATAAGTTAAAACTATCCTCGATTATAGCGAACTAAATTTTTGTGGTCCCTCGGAAATCGTCGTATTCGGGTTTTACTGTAATTGCTAAAAAATTCCATATTAAAGCAAAATGTTCTAATGATTTTAAAATCTATTCAAATTTCGATGACATCATTATAGGGAGAAAATATTTGGCAGCCTATTTCTGTGCTGAAAGAAGATCATATTTAATTTATTATAATACCTATATTTTAAAATTTCACAACCGATTGAGTGGTATTTTTTCTCCACAAAACATTTTTATTTATATTTTTTTATTATTTTTTTCTGGCATTTTACATCATTGTTAACTAATAATTCCCTAAAAATAGCAAAGCGAAGGCTAGAAACAATTGGTATGTAAATGAAATTATAAAGGCGATTAAACAGTTCATATTCAACTATATGACGACTGACGAAACCAAACACGTCTAGTATAGGTAAAATCAGCTGTTCTTAGCCGTTAGTTACCTAATGTTTAAAATTCTATTTTTAAGTGTATAATCAGAAATGAAACAATACGTTATATAAACCAGAGGACACACAAGCTAGTTCATAAACGAAAAACAAATCAGCTGATTCCTCACGGAACGTTGTGTACAAACTAATTCTGACTTTACTATACACTAGTATTCTTAAATTACTTATTAAAAACTGTTGTTGTTTTTTGATGTTACCATTGCCGTTTTAAATATTTTCTCGTCAAATCTAGCGATTTTTAAATGCACTAGTTTCAAATGGTTAAACTTTTGCAAATGGTGGCAACTGTCAGTTTTGTTTTAATATTTCTAAACATACAATATTTGCAACAAGCCATAAAATACTATAGTTTACAAAAACGCAAAATATTCGAGACTATTTTTTACAAAATAATTCATCAGTGATCTTCGCGCAATGTGAATTTCGCACTGGTTTCTAGGCCGTTCCACGCCAACTGACCAAGCTCTAAGGCGTTTAGCTGCACGCCTCGAAGGGACTGGAGAGGAACCGGATGTTTAGAGCCATACAAAATCATTGACCATTGAGATTTTATTGATAAATTAAGACAGGGGGACATGTAGTTGTAACAGGATGGTACAACTGCATCCAAAGCTCGCGCCCAGAATTTTTTCTTTAGGGTTTTTTTAAGTTACGGGTCTATGTGAACAACTCACAGACTCTGTAACCTCTCAGTGTAAAAATCCGTCAAGTGTGCAAGAACTTATCCAAAGTTCTCTCCACAATGATAGAAAATGAAGTAAAAAGAGCACAAATAATCAATCCCCAATTGACTGATATAATCTTCAAATATTCATTGAAAAACTTAAAAGTCCAAATAAACATTAAATAAATTTTAAAGATTGCTATATCTTGAAAAACAACATTGGATGAATGTTTTTGGGCCAAATGGTACGATTTAGCTATCAAACGAAAATCTAGCGTTTTTTGGAAGTTGATTTTTACATTTTCTTAGTGTTTTTAAGAATATCTAGCAATTTTTTTGGAAGTCTATTTTTATGTTTTCTTTGCGTTTTTAAGAAATTTCTTTGTTAGTAAATTTATTATTTAGAGATTTATTACTAAATGTTTAAAGAAATTTTTGTAATATTCAGCTAATTTATCTAACTTTACAACAGAAATTCAAAAGTTGGAAAAATTTTAAATTTCTACAATAAATTAATTTACAATTAACTTTATTAATTGTATTGTAAAATTAACTTTATTAACTGTAAAAATATATAACCCTGACAAAGTGATTTAACCTTTTTTTTTTTGCAAAAACATTGCTTGCTAGAAAAGGAAATAGACTATTCAGCAATGCAAAAGAGAGTTAGATAGATCAATACAATAATAAGAGAGTAACACTCCCAGAGAGTATGAGCGTAATATTTTTGAGTTAATAGGTAACGGAAATTTAATTATGAACACGAATAAAAGGCAATAAATGAGAAAAATATTAGTAGGAAGAAAGAGAGAAAGATAAAAAACATATTATTTATACACTCAAATTATTTTTTAGGTAAAATATACTAAAAAAACACAGCTAAAACAAATATGTGTGTTAAAATGGGTCTACTCATAATTTGAATCAATTAAAATTTGTTTATTTTTTTTTTTTAACTTTCTTTATTGTCAGAACTTTTATTACTTATTATTATCTTATTTGTATTTTATTTCGTCTTTAAAAATGTCTGTAAAAAGGTGGTCTCAACAATTTAAATTCTGTTTACGCCATTAACCAATGTCACTCCTAAAACCATCAACGTCCCCTAGATGTAATAAACCGCAGCTGATGGCCAACCTTGTTTTGATGGTAGTGGACGTTAATATTGTGCTACTTTTTCACTTGCACTCACTCTCATAAAAAGAATCAACAAACCCAAAGGCAAAACCCCAAACCTATTTCATCTAAACCCCTTTACACATCTAAGCAATTTCTAATAAATTGTTTATAAATTCTTTAAGCTCCAGATTTCCAACCCTGTTTCTTCACGCCATAATTGTTCTATAATTTACAAGTGTCGTCATGGAGAAAAGTGAGAAAGACATTTAATTTCGGCCAGTGTAAGGGCTAGTTTTATAGTTAAACATTTTTTTTCTTAAAATTTTACTTCAGCGTTAGATTTAACTTAAGTGTTCACTATAATGTCGGCCCCAAATCTAAAAAATTTCTGATAAAAAATTTAATCACGTAAAGCTGTATAATTTTACCAATTTAACAATATTTTTTCACTCAGGCTCCTCGGTTATAAAAAACAATTTCGATTTTTTTTGCTCCAAATTGCTTAAAAAAAATTTAATTTTCAGAAGTCGATACAACTTGTATATTAATTAAAAAAAAAAAATAAGGATTAATCATACGGTAATTTTACAATTAAACAATATAAAAATTAAAGTGCACCAACTATAATTTGGAACATATTTCTAAAATAGATCCAAATAACAAAGAGGGCCTTATTTCTAATGTTATAGGTTGCTTTACCTATAACATTGGAATAAATAAAATACGGAGATAAATCTCAAGTAAATTGTTGAAGAAGTTAATTTAAGCATCGAGAAAGTGGGTTTATATGGGAAATATGGTTTGATTTAAATTTAATTTGGAGGAATCTTCTGCGTGCATAGGCCAAATTTTAACCAGATGTCAACGCTTTGCGTTTCTATATATCAGTTAAGCCTAATTTCGATAGGTCCATTTTATGGAAGGTAGATTTGAACATGGACCGATACTAACCAAATTCAACAGGGTTACTTCTTGTACTAAGAGAAGCTTATGTAGAAAATTTCACGTGTAGATTTGCGACATGCAATTTGAAGAAAGTTTATAAGGAGACTAGGTCAAAATATAGTTCGATTTTCTTTAAATTTAAAAAGTTATTTATGATTCCATTTTATTTTCATTGCTGAAATTTTAAGCAGATATCTATGGGTTTGTGTGCCTAAATAATATCTATGTCCAATTCAGAAACGATATTTCTATGGTAGGTACCTTTTAATAAGAGGTATCACTGTCACAGAACTAGTTGTATAGCAATATGGTTCCTCTTTGCACCAATATAAAGCTTCGTATCAAATTTCATCTGAATATCTTATATTTGCGACCTGTAATTTGATTACAAATTTCACATAGACAAACGAACGGACATCCTATTGGTATAGTGTAAGGGGGACCTTTGTCCAATATTATTGGAAGCACAAAGTCATCAGAGTATAAAAGTCATCAAAATTTTTGAGGCATCTAATTCATGTTTTTGTTTTTCAGGTCCAGATAGCTCAAATAGTAGAGCTGTTAACTGACAACCTGTAATTCCAAGTTCACAATAGAAAAGTTATTAATTATCGTTATTATTATATGTTGTCATTTATTTTCAAAATGAACATGACCCTATGTTATAGTTCAGGGGTGCCCAAAAGTTCCTTATGGAAGAGTAAACACCAATACATTTAAAGAATAACTAATTTTTATTCAATATTTTTTATTGTAAAAGCCAATACATACAAAGAAAAAAAATTTTTTTTCTTATCATACGTTAAATATAAACAAAATCTGATGATCGCCAATGTTTACCAGCAAAGCATACGAAAGTGTTGTTGCTCTGCACTTGCGTGTATACAGTGAATAACGACAAAAAACTAATAAGGCAAAGTTGTTTATGTATTTCGTATTTTGCTATTGCTGAGTGCTCTATGTGTATTAAAACACACAGCCTATAACTAAGCTCTTGTACAAAAACAAATGAGCATCAAGCGCATAGGGCTTGGTCACCCTTGTTATAGATAATGATGTAACCTATTACTTGCTAGGCTTTTTATACACTAAAATAGGATCGGATTGGGGATTCCAGATTGTTAGTCGGCAGCTCTACCACCTGGAATATCTCTGATAGAAACATTTAATATATAGAAATAGCGCCTATTCGTTTAATATGGCAACAATGCAAAAGTCAGATCATAGAAAATGCAAACGAGGATCAAAAATTTTGATTATATTTTTTTAAAAATATTTTACACAAAATGAAAAAAAAAAATTAAAGGCTTAAAAATCTTAAAAATTGTTAAAACATAAACGAATTTATGAGTTTGTTTTAATTTGGTAATTTCTGTTTTGAAAAATATTTTAGTTAATTTTTTTTTACTTTTAAGGTTAAATTTTAATTGTTTCTAGGGCTGATTTTTAGAACTAAAAAACATTTTTAGTGCTATTTTAAGTGGATGTCCTCTTTTTAGACATGAGTCGGTATCTTCACTTCCGATCCCTTTTTTAAACCTTTGTAACGTTTTAGGGCAATGTGTAAGTTTTAATTATTAGAAATAACATTTCCTTCAATATCCACTTTTTTAAAATCAGTAATTTTTTTTGCTAATTTTAGCAAATCGGTTTTTAAAAATTTGTAAAATTTTTAAAAATATTTGAAAATATTCTGTAAAAATTCTGTGATTTGTAAAATGTAAATAGCAAAAAGATTTGCTAAATAATATTTTTTTATTAAAAATCAGTACGAAAATAGTAAAGTGGGATTGAAAACCGTTTACAAATTTTTCTACTAACTTTTTTTTCTGAGTGTACCAGTTAAGAGAAGTAAATAAAGCCATTATTTTCTATATGTAAGTAAGTTTATATCGTAAGTTTATGATCAATTACTTTATATATTTTTATAAGCGAGGGGGTAATGACCAATTACTTGACATGTTTTTGCAATTGAACGGGTACATGGCAATATATACGATAATGTCCTACCATTGCCAAACTTCTGCTGGACGAGACTTGTTGTGGGAAAATTTTTTGAGTAGATATAGAATATGAATATGTCCTTTTAAATATGTTCGCCTATTGCGAAAGGTAACTTATATATTATAACCTTGTTAACCTGATATAACTTTTAACATTACTAAATCAACAAAGTACCGTTTGGGGACAATATTAAGTACATAACAGTTTACGAGTAAAACTCTCATAAATAAATGTTCTACGCATGTACCAGCAAAATCAAAACATAGTTTTTTATTGTTGTTTGTATAGAATTTTACGTAAAACAAGTTGTGTCTTGTTTACTTTTCATTGAAGACATAACTTTATAATAATTTTATGTAACTATGTATAAGGGATTTCTAGGATATGGGAGTGTATTGTACTATTATATAAAAAAAAAAACTTTACCCCATAAAAACTGTTGCTTTTAGTGAAAGGATATCTAAAATATAAATTTAAGTGATAATTGGAATTTAATGCAAAAATATTTGTTATAAATAAACATTTTTATAATTATAAGTATCACTAAAAGACAATAACTTTATTTTGCAAAAAATTCTTTTAAATTTAATTATTTACATCTTCTGTAAAATTTATCTTAAAACTCTTAATCACCAACATATCTGTTCTAATACATTCTGGTAAATATAATATTTATATAATTATTTGTGCTCTCTTTTGAGGAAAATGTTATGAGATTTTTTTGTGTAGACTTTTTTTTACAAAAACAGAGAGTATAAAATATTGTAAACAATATTTATTCGACTCTCATTGCAAAAATTGATAGCAAAACAAAATATAAAAATAAACAAAATTTTAAGGGACTTATAACAGTTATGTTGAAATTTAATAATTTCTCTTTATGTTTTTAATTAACGAAAAGAGAATTTAAAATATGCTATAAAGGAATACAAATAAATTTAAATGCATACCTTATAAACAAAGCAGTCTCTTAAATCGACATATTTTCTCTTTAGTTATAAAATTGTGTGTAAAAAATCAAAAATAATCAAAACAAAGTTAAAACTACGGGAAATTAAAAAAAAAACTAGATAAAGATACTAGATAAAGTCATAAGATGGAATTTGGGTATTGCGTATTCTGGGGCTTTTTTGTTGATTTTTTGTATATATTCTAAATATATTGTTGTTGAAATCAAGAGAACATTTAAATAATGTGTTACCAAATATTGTTAGGCCATATAAGAAACCAGCCCTTTAACGTTTTTTTTAATAATTTATTAAGTTGCTAAGTTATTTACTTTGATATATAAAAATTTAACAAAAGTCCCAAGTTAGATATTTTATTTAAGAAACAGAATATTTACCAAACATATAATCCAAAAACTAAATGTTTTTGCTCTTCTTGCTCTTCGACCAGTTTTCTCTTTTGTAATCGGATATTTAAAGGAAGAATATTTTACATACAAGTTACTCTTTTTATTTGGAACTTATGCTAAATTAAACATTTAAATTATTTAAAGTTATTTTGTTTTCTCTTTTATTTAATTTTTTTGTATCTAAACAACATGGTTTTTGTCTATGCTACATATATTTGTGAAATGTGGTAACATGCAATGAATTCTATGCTATAATTTATTTATAGCAAAAGGATTTTTAAAATTTGTTAGTAGTGGCCGCAATTTTTAGTAGTTGACTCATGCAGAGAAGCTACTTCAAATCCTTTGTAGCGATGAACTTTTGTATTGTGAAATTCAGTACTATTGAAGTCCACAGTTCATACTTCCTTGTAATATTTGTGAATTTATTAGGACATATTATAGCAAAATGATAAAGTGGATATTGTAGCATTGTTTTTATTTAGTCCTTGTTTGTGGAATCTTAATTTCCACTTAAAAGTGCAAATAAAATTTCTTGCAATTGAACCATATTCTCCTGCACAAAGAAATCGTGCGAATTTTTCCGCAAAAATCAGTAAGTAGCTTAACAGCTAAATCTTTAATGACCTAGCAAGTGTTTATATAATGAAACTAAAATTTTTTTACTGCTTACAATTTGACTTTAGTACAAGTTGTTAGACGAAGTCGTAACTACTTATTATTTTTAATAATTTAAAAGTATATGAGAAGATTTTAATTACTAAACCACTTATTTTTTAGATACTTGTCAGTACACAAATAACTATTTATATTGTTAGTTACTTATTTTTTACACTTTTGATTTGATTCGCGAATCAAAAAAAAATAATAATATTTTGATTCTCGAATATCGTTTGATTCGCGATTTAAAATGATTTTTTTTTAAGTCACGATTAACTTAGTTTTAAACCGAAGGGTTTCATGGAAATTCTGTAAAACAGCCTCCTCGGGATGTCTTCCGGAACTGTCCTATTAATATATTAATGCTCTACTAGAGCAAAACTTTTGTCCGTTTTGTTCTATCTCACTTAGTTTTCGAGATACCAGCCATTTTAAAAAATGTTAGTTTTATTAAATGGCGAATATCTCGCAAACTAAGCGAGATAGCGCAAAACGGACAAAATTTTCGCAAAGTTCACCAGGGATTACACCCCGTTTCGGTAGGTTCCCGAAGAGTTTCATGGAATATCTAGCAAATTAAGCGAGATTTTAATATTTTTTTATTTTGTTTTAATTCGCAAATCAAATCAATCTTTTTTAAATTCGCGAATTAAAAAAAAATTATGTTTGAAATGATTTGATTCAATTGAATCAAAAAAAAATTAAATTAAATTTATTAATCAACTTTGATTTTAAATCTGATTTATAAAATATTGAATCAACTCGCTGGTTTAAAAAAAAAGAATTATTTTATTCGCGAATTAATTTAATATAGATTCATCTTTTTCCAAGTTTGTGACAAGCATTGCAGGAAATTTTAAAAGTTTTTGTGATATAAATTACCGATCTGCATATATTGGTTCTTAAAGAAGTGTCACCATATGATGACGGTACACACAGGGAAAAATCTTTATCACATTTATTAAAAACTTCATAAATATAATAAAGCTGTTTCATAAAAATGCAAATTGAAGAAATGCTTCTTCATAATTAAGAAAATTTATTTTTATATGATCACAGCTTCGAAGAAATAATTGCCTAAATCCATTTTTACATTTTCAACTGAATTAGAATTTATATTTTGGGAATGAATTCCCTAACCCAACTTAATGAAATAAATAATTTTTTTTTTTATTCGATTTATCTTGAAGAAATTAATTTATTATTTTCTAGTTAATTCATAAAATTTCAGAATTAATTCGCAAAAAAATATTTAAATCTATTTAATTTAACTTTTGTTAGAGACATGAATTCCTCTTGAATTCATTCAATTTTCGCTTAATTCCGTAAAGAATTAAGTTTTTTTTTAATAATTCCCTAAGGGATTCAATTTTTCTCCTAAGGAATTTACTTTTTTCCCTCAAATCCCTAAGAATTCAAAAATGGAACTAATTCTTTAAAGTTTGGAATATGATAAAGAATTCATAAAAGTCTAAAGAAAGATTTATGAAATTCTTTTTCATATCTATGAAGAAGTTTTTTCATATTTAAGAAGAATTTTCATAAATAATGCAGAAATTTCATAATATTTATAAGTATATCAATATGATGAGTTTTTTTTTTTTATTAAAATTATTTTTTTTAATTATTTAAGTAATAAAAATCTAAATGTAATGATAATTATAAACTTCAATGTTTTGCAATGTTTTGTTCTTTTTATGATTCTTTTTTTTTAGAATGATGAAGATTTTTTAAATATTTCTTATAAATTTTTATGAAATACTTCATCGCAATAAAGTACATGTGTAGTTGATCATATTCATGTTTAAATGAATGATTTTTGTTCGATAGGAGATCATGTTATCATAATTTTTTTTCTAAATTTATAGAAATATGATAAATCCTATTAGTAAAAAATTAAAAGAATCAGCAGCATAGAATCCGTATTTTCGGTTTTCGCTACAGTACCTTCTTCAGTGGACACAGAGAAAAATCATTGTTGGGGCAATTATATTCGAAGAGCATCATATATTTTTAGGATTATTATTGTGCCAACCATAGTCCTACTATAATATAGTTATCATATCATGTTAATAAAATAACCGTAATCTTGGCATAACATGGTCCCTAGAGAAATATTATGAATCGAAACTAAAGAGAGAAACCAAATTCACCGTGACAAACGAATTTCTAGCCAACTGAATATTATGGTTGCAGCAACCGGATTATTTAGTTTTAGTTGTCCCTACCAAATGTTTTCCTTATACAAATAAAATATTTGGTTTCAACCAAAATTCTGTTGTATTAACCGACAAACAAATATATCGGGTGCTTCAACCAAACCATTCAGTTGGCAAGAAATTTGATTGTTACAATGAATCTGGTTCTGTGTGTATGAAAAAGTTCTTTAACTTTAGGAATATTTCTTTAAGAAATGTTTTTTTCTAAAGAAAAAAAATTAATTTTACGAACTTTTTCTAGAAAGCTTATTTGATTCTTTGGCCTTTTTTTAAAGAAAAATAAAAAAAAATAAATTCTAAGGACTTTTTAATAAAAAAACATAGTTTTTATAAGTTTCCTCTAATAGAAAAAATCTTAGATTCTAAGGACATTTTTAAGAAAAATGTTACATACACCTTAGGGTCCCAGAATTTTTCTTTTAAAAAATTTCTTAGAATCTAAGAATATTTCTTCTAGAAAAAATTCTTAGAATCTAAGTATTTTTCATAATGAAAATTTCTCAGAGTAAATTAATTTTAATAATTTAAGTTTTTTAAGAATACGCGTATATGCACATTTAACTAAGAAACAGTTTGCAGAACTTGAGATTTTGACTTTAAGGAAAAGCCCATAGAATCTAAAAATGTTATATCAGAAAAATTTCTAAAATATAGTATTTTGTATAAGAAGGAACCTTTTTGAACAAAACAAGTCCTGGGTTCTAACGACTTTTTTCTATAAAAAATTATTATATTACATTCTGGGTACTTTTTCCACAAGAAAGTCTTTATTTTACAAAAAATTTATTAAATTCGACTACATAAAATAGAAAAAAAAATTATAAAATAAATTTCAAACGGCGGTCTTATAGCGGTTTTTGAGCGCTAAGTTTTTAAATCCGGCACTTAGTGTTACTCAAACAGTTTTAAAAGGATCTTTATATTTTGAAACTGCTGCTTTTCCACCATTTTCTGAAATCTTTTATGATTTTTTACATTTTTTTTTTTCTTTTATGTATATATATTACATTTGAGGTTATGTTTTTACTTTACAGTTCACAAAATATTGTCATTATCAAATCGAAATCCAGTTTGGCTGTCAGAATTCGAAATCGGAACTAGAACAAATTTAATTAGATTTTGGGCAAGTGTAAGTTCAATACATTGTCCGTCCGTACTCATGCGCTTAAGAATAATTAAGTGTGAAATATTTTATTTTTGTGATCAAAGAAATTTTATCAATATTTGGATATTGTATAATTAACCCATCAATCTATATGCATTAAAATAATTCAAAATAACAAAGAACTATTTCATGTTACTTTACTATAACATCAATCATACAATCAACACTTTCCAAATAATTTATATATTCAACAACAGAACAAATGCCATAAAAACGTATCTCCCAAATACAAAATCAATGGGGTCATTAATAATCCAGCATTTAAAAATACAACGTTTATTAAACAAGTGATGAAATAATCAAAAATTTATAAAAACGATTTAAAATGTAATAAGAATAAATGCATTCATGCAATAATAACAGGATCATTCATACTTAAATGATACAATCAATGAACAAAGAAAGAGGCTTACGACAAACTACGCGAAACGAAAAAAAATCATCGTCATACATAATAATAAAATGACAGTTACAAAGGATAAGAACATCTGATCAACTGTGTATGTGATTGTATAACTGAATGAATGCTTAAAAATATCTAGATAACACGATCATATACACCAATCCCTAGCAGTCACTCTGTCATTCCGTCAATGACTTAAAAGCAGCATGACTTATCATATGCAATATGTCATATTGAAAAGTGACATGTAATGTGATGAAAATATGTATTATAAAGATACAATCGTCATGTTTGAGATAGAAATATAAAACAAAAAAAAATCTTATAAGGGTTAAAAGCAGATCAAGACAAAATATAGAATATGGGATATACAAAAAGTGGATAGATTGTTAAGTAACTTCACTACAAAAAATTGCTCACTTATAGTCAGTTTAAAAAGAGTTCACAAATATTTCTGCACATCAGTACTGAACCCTATTTCTTTTTAATCATAATCTTATTTCAAGTAACCCATGACGTAAGATATGATATACACCCTAGCAAAAATAAATGGAAGTGATTATTAAGGAATTAATTTTTCATTGATTCCAAAGTATCGTTTAGTCCTGATTCTCTTCTTCTAAGGCAGTCCTTTTTCGCAACTTCTAAAAATTTAGCACTTTTGAAATCTATGACGGGTAACTTATTTTAAAAACAACCAAAGTTTAATATTATTCTTGAATATTTCTATATAAATTTGACATTTATAACCATGCTTTAAGTTTATGTGAATTGTTTCCATATTTAACTTACAATTTACCAGATTTTAAATTCTTAAAATCGTGTGTTAGTTATTGTTTCGAAAAAAGGAAGCTAATAAAGTATGCCTCGTTAACTGAATGTCCCGTTATAATTTAACCAACAGTCAAACATAAACTTTATATGGGAAACAGCAACAAATGTGTTAAATTCCCATGAAGTTAACGGGAGTTTGTGAAAATGAGGCTAAGGCCCGATTACTGATGTCCTGTTGAAATTTAAATTACAAATTTAAAATTTATTTGGGAGGATCAAAAGATTTAATTTTTCACTAAAGGATAAGAAGAGCTTTAGATGCAATGAAAAAGGATCATAAAAGAAAACCCAATGACACCCCTATGTAAAAATCACTGGTTTCGGGCCAAATTTTCATAACACCGGAATCAAAATCAGTGCTTCTTTTTCTATTATTTTTCTATTCTTTTGCTCGTTAATATTTTTGACGTTCATTAATATTAAAACATACTCGTTATTGTGGATATTTTGTGAGAAATTCACTAGGCATTCTCCACAAAATTACCATCTGAATTAATCCATTGATTATCTTAAAATGAACCTTGGATTCTGCGTTGGAATATGGCATCTCGATAGTAATAAAAACTAACATTTTTTTTTGCAAGTTTTCTTTTTAAAGTTTTTAAAAATTAAAAAAAGGGAGCTGATATACGGAAAACTAGATCCAATCCGAAAGATAGGATCACCTAATCCTACGTTCGATATCATCGACAGGTAGTCCAGTATATGATCGTACAGGTAATATGGCATTGTTCATCATTCACCCGCCCGAGTTTGATATCGTGCCTTCCTATGAGTCAGTGGTCAGTCAGCTATTCCATCAGTTTCGAAACCTCCCACCCAGGAGAGATATAGAATGCCCCAGATCGTAGTTGGGCCATATAAGCCTCGTAGTACTGCAAATGTCCAGTTCACGCCAACTGCTAATCATCTTCCGAAGTCGCTCGAAGATGCCTCCCTTATTTCTTCACAGCGATTTAGCGAATGACACCGCTGTTGATACAGTTAAGGCAGACCCTGTCTTTGCTAACTCATCTGTCCGCTGTGACCCGCGACTCATACCAACTGAACTTAGCCTAGGCAGTTCTTACATAACTGGCCGACGAGGATAGAAGATATAAGAATTCAGTGATATAAGCGCCGCTTTGCTATTAATGGAAATACCCACAAGTGATCTTTGATCGATATATGTCCCAATGTCAAATCCCGATTTTGGATATCTCTTGATCCATTCCTCTCTACCAGGAAAGCTGACCCGAAGGTGTGTATTCAAATTAATCCTAGAAGTAGAGCACTCAAAATAAACTATTCAGTTGTATTGTAACCTGTTTGGAAGTTACCGCCCCCCACACAAAAGAACCGTAAAAGGGTATATAACCATATCAGTATATGCAGGAGTATAAGCAACCGTCACCTTCTTAACCATGTGCTCGAAGGAGAGATTTCGCGATAGTTTCGAACCCAAACAAGTTCGGACGGGAGAGATTGCAGCCTTGAAAACAATTTCTAAGAATAATAATGTTTGAAGCCCTCCATCTTTCACCACTCTTCTCTATCCCCTTTCCAAAGAGAAATCAGTGGGAATAATTTCCTGAGTGTAGTTAATCATTCAAAAAAGAAAAATAAATAAAAATTATTAACCAAAATCTTCAAGACAAAGCGAGATGAAGTTAAAGTGAACAAAAATTAATTACTCCGTACCTATAATTTAATTAAGCCACAACTATAAGTGATTGAAACCACAATAAGAGTGAGATAACTCCTCTACTAAGACGTCCACTGAGATTCGAGAGTCCAGCAAGTCATTTTAGTCGCTGACAAATTTCTCACCACCAATGTACAAAAGTACATTCTGTTCCGCATCAGTTCTGACATTGTTTATACCACTTTCTATATCTAAAAAGCAGCTAAAGTAGTAGTTCGTATTCCAGGTATCTCTCGATTACCCTTGAAACCTTGAGAATCGTAATTTTCTTGACGATCTCTTATATGCTAATCGATGAATTTTTTCGGTGTCTTATGTAGAAAAGACTGAATGGAACTGATTGATCTGAAATCCCTTCAGCCACAGGTCCTCTTTTGACAATCTTAGAAGTAAATTGCACCTAATTCTTTCTTAGTTGAGAGAGAGAGAGAGAGGAAGAAAAAGTAAATATATCACGAGAAGCGCAAGAGTGATCAGATTCTCATGCGTTACCTTGTAATGACAGCACGTTACCTTTTTCATTATTTGCAAGCATAAAGTAATAAGTTACTCATTATTGATTACGTAATATATGATTTATAAATGTAAAATAATAATTGAAATATTTTTGAAAATCTTATTTTAGATACATTACTTTGTGTTTTTGTGTAAGCAAAAGGGTAATGTATGTTTGTTTTCACAACACTAGCGAAAAAACGAAGCGCAACAATACATTTAAGTTTTAAGCAATCAAATACTATATGCGTCGATAGCTCAGTGGGTAGAGTTCTTGGCTGGCAACCAGATTTCCCTGGTTCGATTCCCATCTTGACCACATTATATTTAATTATAAATATTTTAAATAAAACATTTGTAATATTTTTTTTAATGAAAACTCCTCGTTTTTAAAAATTTATTTTTAGACATATTACTTTTTCCATTCTCGTAACCACATAAGTAACCCCTTATATTATCACCTCTAAAGTAATGGGTATATACATTACTTTGAGGCTCATCGCTTATAAAATTCATCAATGAAGTAAGGTGTAAAGTAATCCGTTGGCGCCTATGGCTAGACATTACTTTACCCATTATTTCGTAATGTGTGGTTTTGCTGGGTAGTGTTTTACGCATTTTCACTACTAAATTTCACGCCCTCGTTGCACTATTGGGGCAGTCATCAAAACTTGATTAAATTTTGTGTTGTTAAAAAAATAAAGTGAAAACTTTTAAACTTTCTCCAACTTACATATGTACTTTGACTAACATTCTGTGTTACAGTCAAAGTATGACTTTCAATTTTGTAGCATTCAAAATCATAAATAACTCGATTTGGACTATATCAAATATTTATAAAATATCGTGATACCACCTCCTCTTTGGTGTTACTTTTGGTACATTTTCAATTAACCCCTTAATGCATTAATTTCATAAAGTGTCTAATAGACAAAGTGTGAAATAGAGAAATTGAAATTAATTGTGAAAACTTCAACCATACACAAACAGCAGCTGATCTTTACTTTATAAGATACTACAAACAAAACAAAAAAATTGTGAAACTGTATCCAACATATATAGAAAATATTGTAGAAAATTTTAATTAATTGTTACACTCCAAACAAATATTAATGAATGAACCAAGAAGCCGCTGTTATGCTCAGCTCACAAAGGGGTTCATTAATTTTTCTATTAATTCTTAAGCGCCAGGCGTCAACGAATGTTTGTGTTAGTATAACAACCTAAAACACGCTATTAAGTCTAGAAAAAAAAGAAGCGCAGACAACTCGAGAGCCACAGAGTTTAAACTAAGAAATAGAAGAAAATTGAAAATACAAACAAACCAAAGAACACAACTTTTTGTTACAAAGCGACTTACATAAAAGGATAAATTTATTAAAATCTTTAAAGAATACAGAAGATTTGAAAACATACACACACATATACATCAACCACCAATTCTTGATTTATCCTCATACAAAACTGACCAAAAGATGTTACTGAAGTGTCTACATTCTGCGCTTTGTTACACAAACTAAATAGTAGGAAGGCACTTATTAAAACACTTTTATTCAAAGCGAAGTGCCACACACAATTACAGGTCTGATGTGAATTCCATATAAAGTTCCTAAAGAAATATAAATCGAAAAAATGTACATTCCATTAGTAAGATTAATCATTTTTGTAATCAAGCTGTTTTTAAAATTCCTTAAATATGCTCCCCTACTATACTATTCAGAAAATTTACAAAAAAATAAAAATGTTCAATGTTGGCCTTGTGTAGTTTAACATAAATTACATGATGTTGTTGTTGTGTGTGTTTTGTTGTCGTTCTGGTTGTTGTTATTGCTTTTATTTGTATGATCATGCTCCATGTATCATTTAAGCATAACCAATCGTGTCTGTCTAGATCATATTACATCTGTAATATATCAGTGTTGTTAATTTCTGGAAATACAACATACAATTTTGTTTCATATTGGGAATATGGTTGGTTTCGTTTCATGTTGTTGTCTTTTTATTTTTGTATATTTTGACTATCGGAAGATGTATGATGTAAATTAATAATACAAGCATAAACACTTAAAGAAATACCCAATAACTGAGATTTATTTTTGGTTTACTGTTGTCGTAATGATCACACAACGAACGAAAACAACATAAGACGTATTATCACCTTAACACACCTTCATTTTTATTAACAGTTTTGTTGTTTTTTATTCCTTGAAATACCCTACTGTGGTATACAAGGAAGCAGGATCCATAACATAACTTTAATTAGAATGATTATTGATACAAAGTTTTCCTTTGTTATAAAAAATCTCAAAATTTGCAGAAAGTTGCTAAGCAAGAGCTTTACCGGAATTTATTTTCTAATTTATTTTCTAAGATCTGAATTTATACGAAGGCGGATCAATAAGTCCGTGACTTTTTGAATGAAACACAGTTTTTTATGGACAAAAAAAAATATATTTTTCAACATTATCTCCTTTCAGCTCAATAAACTTAGTCCAACGCTTCTCCGATTTTTGTAACCCTTCCAAAAAATTGGATTTTTCGAGGTCCATAAAAGAGGCATTTATTTGATCAATAATTTTATCGCTGGAGCCATTTAAGTTTGGAAATAGGAAATAGTCACTGGGGGCTAAAGCCTGAGAACATGGCGGATGAGGTACCAATTCGTAGCCCAATTCATGGAATTTTGCCATTGAGACTACACACGTGCACTCGTGTACTTTTTTTCGGCCATATGGGGTCGTTTTTTTTAAATCCTCGTTAAATCCGTCCAAAAAGTTGGCATAATATTCGCCGTATATTGTTTTCCCTTTTGAATGTAATCGATGTGGATTATCCCGCGTGCATCCCAAAAAACTGTTGCCATCACCTTATTGGCCGACAAACTTACCTTGACCTTCTTCGGAGCCGGTTCACCCAGAAAACCCATTGTTTAGACTGCTACTTGGTCTCCGGAGTGTTGTAATGGATCCATGTTTCATACACAGTGACAAAACTCCGCAAAAACTCATTCGACTTGCGGTTAAACAACTCCAAACAATCCTTTGAAGTTGTCCCACGATTACGTTTAAGCAACTTGTTTATGGTCAATTGAGAGCAAACGCGGCACCCATCTTGCAAATAACTTTCTTAAATCCAACTGATAAGTTAAAATCGAAACCACACTGCCATGTGAAATGCCTATGGCATCAAAAATCTCACGCACTTTTACTTTTCGGCTAGCCAACACCATATCGTGGATTTTTTCGACATTTTCGGGTGTATTGACCTCAATTGGCCTCAGAACGTTCAGCGTCATTTGTACTTGTGCGACCACAACGAAAGTCAGTAAACCATTTTTTTAGCATTGAAATCGATTGTGCAGATTCCCCATAGTATTTATCAAGCTTTTCCTTTGTTTGATTGACGGCTTTTTTCGAAAAAAAATAATGTTTGATGAGCACTTGAAATTCACTTTTTTCCATTTTTAAAAAAATCGACGGGGTTGATGTTTTGAACAGCTGTCAAGCGCAAAGTAAATGACGGAACTTACTCAAAATTTGACAGTAGTCTATAAACAGGTGGTACTTGATCGGAGCAGTGTTATATTTCATATAACTACGAGGGAAGTTCGAAAAGTCACGGATTTATTGATCAGCCCTCGTATTTTGGTTATGAATTTCCTGACCAAAATTATGAATTCTATTAAATTCAGAACGCTTCATAAAGTTAATTTAACTAACTATAAAATTTGTTCGAATTCAGATGTATAGCTTAAAACTCCTGGATATTTTTTTTTTGTGCTAATTTTTGGAGTTTATTGTGAAACATTGGTACGATATAAATATTTTTACTTTCCTTTTCCTATCTTTCTACCAACAAATGTATTCCACGCCAAAGGAACTATTAGAGCGTTCTGCACTGATCGAAACAAATGGTAGCCGAACGGGGAAAGGTTTGAACTAAAAGGCGGTCGAGGCAAAAGTTTCCAACTACTATTTTCTACATTGCTTCTTTTATAGCGTTCAAGCAGCATATCTGACATAGACAATCGTTTTAGAAATCTATCGGCTTCAATTCATGTAATATCCAATTTCCTTGCTTTTGCATTAATCCTGCTGCTTTCTACTGACTCCCAATGATTTTGGAAGTTCTTCTTGATCACTTTTGAACTGCACAAACCATCTCTCGGACTTTGAAATCGATGGAACATATTCAGGATAAACTTCGGTGAGCAATCGATGTCCTTCAGCTGCAATTGTTTTCAAATTAAAGAAGTAAAGCAAAACTTCCCGCAAATGATGCTTTTTTGGAAGCAAAAAAAAAAAACGTTGTTTCTTACAACAAGGACTAAGTTTAAATGACAGATGTTTATCTTCCCAAATGCTATTTAAGTTATTAAAGCCACTACTCATGGGTTAAAAATACACCATCTCTTGTGCATACCGCATTTTTAAGTTACAAAATGGTTAATTTTGATATTCGGTCAATAAATTCATTACTTTTTGAATGAATTTCTCTTGAATTTATTTTATTGCGAAAATTGTTTCCTTTATTATGTAAGGTTAATAAGGACGAAGCGAGGACTTTATAAATAGATACCAGTGCCCATAAAGGTCTATAGGTGATCCATTATGATTCCCCCTTTTATTTTAATTTTTTTATCACACATCGAATTTCCTGCAGTTTCTGAATTATATAAAAGCCAAAAACTTTACAAGTCTATGGGATGACTATGCAGGACATTCACATAAAAAGTGATGAATTTCTTCCAATGTTCTCAGCAGCATCTGCACCAAGTATGATAGATTAATCTATTCATTCTTTTCATGTGCTTTATTAAGGTTTTATGATATGCAAAAAGATTAATAACCATCCTTTTGTTGTGATTTGTCTACCTCCAAACGAGTCCTGCAGTATTTTATTGAAATCGTATCGGACAATAGTTTTATCTGAGCGCCATCACCTGAGTTTATCCATCGGTTAACCAAGCACTTCAAGTATCGCTTCTAATTTGTAGACACAGAAGTGATAAAGGGGGAAAAGGTCCTTTACTGCAAGGGGAATAACACATCAATAACATTGAAAAACAGTAGTGTAAAGCGATGGATAAACTTTGGTCTTCAGCAGCCTTTTCCCTCGAATTAATTTCTGGCACGATTATATCGCAGGCATAAGACCCTTTTCATATGATTATCTATATCGCTAGATATTAACCAATGTTGTAATCAGTAGAATACTCATTTTCGCATATGACGCTGAGGTAAATTTTTTTTTAACGATTCTATATCAATATTCTTATTGTCAATTATAAATATCTTTTATTCAACTCACAAGTTAAAAGAAAAAAGCTTCAAGAGATATAATCCGTGGTGATTTATATCCAAATGATATGAGATGCAAAGAATCTTGACAAAGGTCGTAGCTGACCAGAAAATGCATTCCATTTGGCTAATCTGTATTCTCTGTAAATTCAAAAACTATAATTTTTCATTTAAAAAAATGTTCATGATTTTAAACCAAACAAAGAATATATCATATAAAATTTATATGGCTCAACAATAAACTTTCACGCTAAGAAAAACATCGTTGGGTGAATCATATTCGAAGAACATCATCCTACTATATTATGGTTATCATATTATGATAATAAAATAACCATATTTTTACCATAATATATATTATGATTCAAAAATTACCATATTATTGTTATAAATAAACATGTTATAATGAATTTATCATAATATGATCGCACGTAATCATAGTATACTCAAAATGTTATCATATTATGGTCCCTCATAACTATATTATGATTCCTGGATTATCATTATATGATCCATAATCTAAAAAAAGCTCTTTAAATTTAAGAATATTTCCTATGAAATGTTTTTTCTAAAAAAAATTAATATTAAGGACTTTTAGAAGAAAAATTGTAAAGGAAAAAATCATAGACTTTAAGAAATTTTCTTTCAAGAACACTTTGATTATGTGGACTTTTTTTTAAGAAAAATACTTAAAACTTTTTTTTCATTTTAATAACTTTTTTAATAAAAAAGATCTTCAGACATTTTTAAGATTTTTTTAGAAAATTTTTAGAAATATTTCTTTAAGAAAAAGTCTTTAGAATTTAAGAATTTAGAATCTAAGTATTTTTTTCAGAATCTATGAATTTTACCTTCAAAGAAAGGCATTTGAATCTAAGTTTGTTTAGAATATATGAACTTTTATCTAAGAAACAGTTGAAAATTTTAGTTTAAGGAAAAGTCCAAAGAATCTAAAAATATTTATATCACATAAATTTATAAATATCATGGGTTCTACGGACTTTTTCTTATAAAAAATATTTTATTAATATTTTGAGAACTTTTTACAAGACATGAATTAATAAACATCTTTTTTTTTAATTCTAATTGTTTTTATTGAAAAGAATTAAAAAAAAAAATAAAATCTTACAATAGAATCTTTTTGACAATGAATTGATTAGTGTAAATAATATTATATTTATTAGGAATTTTCGAAACACCCCTTTAAAAAAATCTTCTAAAGCTAAAAAAAATTAACTGGAACCTAATGGGTCAATTCTCGTACGAAAATTTGATCTTTATTCAATAAATCAGTGTGAATAATTTCTCATGTAGCTTTTTCCACTTAATTTATGACATAAATGAATTCATTTATTTAATTAAAATACTTAATTTAAGAAATTCATTACAAAAAGAATTAATTCATTGAAACACTATCCAAATTATCGAATTTTGCCAATTTAAACTCAATATATTACTTTCATATATATTCGGAAGTGAAGTTTTAAGCCTGTCTTTATCAACTTATACCTTCTTCCTTCTTATAATTTAATTTGAAGTCTATGTCGTCGCTTATTTCCACCACTTCATTTTATAATTCGTTTACACATTTCATATATAAAAATCAATGTTTCTACATATTTTTTTAATCATTCACTACTACTCTTAAGTAATTTTTATCAGCGACTTGAAAACTTGTTTGCTGTTTTATGATTTCCTTTATGTATTTTCTTGTAGTCCCGTCTTGGTCTTGTGCCTGATCATACTAACTTCACACAATTCGTCGTATATTTTTATTAGTTTAATATGATGTATTGCACTGTGCATTGTATTGTATTTGTGCTTGCATTTTCAACTTAAATAACACACCACATGTTGCCTGTTGTTTGTCTGACAATATAATTCATTTTATTCTTTCAACTCATCAATTCTCATATGTTAGCATATGAATCGTTCTTTCGGTTGTTATATTACTTGCTGCAATATTTTATTTTTGTACATCAAATTTTGATATATTGCATTATATTAGTTTAATATTGTAAGCAGGAGACAATTTTTAACACACATAAAAAACAACATTATTTAAATATTGTAAAATACTGGAAATGTATGTTTTTGGTTTAAACTCGAATACTGGAATTTTAAGATTATTGAACTGGAGTTTTATAAAGAACTAAAAGGCGACAATTTATTACATAACTAAGTAAAACGAATATGACAACTCTGTGGCAAATATATATGAAATTTAAATACCTAGTACTTTCAATTATTCTGACACATGGTTTTTTCTTGATAAAAAACAAACAACAAGAGGTTTTTTAATTTTTTCTTTTTAATTTGGTTTTTTAAATATTAAAATATTCAAAATGGCCGCCATTTGCCTTCCAACATGACCGAAGTCTGACCGGCCAATCGTCTATTGCAGTACGCACGACCTCCATGGGGAAATTGTCAACTACGCGGATAAGTGCACGCTTAAGCGATTCCAAATTTTTGTGGTGAGTAGTGCATACCATACCTTCTAAAACGGACCACAATTTGTAGTCTAAAGGATTCAGGTCTGGACTACCCGATGGCCAATCATCCGTAGAAATAAAGTTTGGTAAATTGTTTTTTAACTAGTCTTTAGTGGTTTTTGCCTTATGGGCTGGGGCAGAGTCCTGTTGAAAGGTCCACGGCTCGTTTTTGAACAATGTGCTATTTAATGGCTTCACAACCTTTTCTAAAACGTCAGATTGGAACACCTTTGCCGAAGTTTTAACACCTTTTTCGCAGAAATGAAGCTTGGTGACCCCATCATAGGCCATCACAGAAGCAGGATGGTGACCTCTCTGAACTCTAGGAACCAATTCATTTGCTTGCAGAGATGACTTAGCATAGACTCTATCATTTTGTTTATTGAACGACTGCTCCAAAGTAAAAATTTTCTTGTCAGTAAGCATCATTTTTCTGTGGCGGTTTTTGGCGTACTGGCGAATCAATGCTTTTGATTTTTGCTTCCGTTTCTGCTTTAACGCCGCCGTAAGTAGATGCCCCGTGTGTCTTTTGTAAGTCCGAAGTCCCAAGTCATATTTAATGATGCGAGAAATGAATACCTTCGATATATTCATCTCCCGCGACATTATTTGCTGCTTTCTGAGTGGATTTCGATAAATTCGATTCTTTACAACTTTAACGGCTCTGGGAGTTCGCACAGAACGCGGACGGCCAGATCTCGGACAGTCTGCTACTCTACCAGTATCCCCAAACATTTTCACAGCACGATAAACAAAACTACGACTAACCCCGAGCGGCTGCAATGTTCGATAAATGTCTCCAGTTTCCATTCCACATTTTTTTAGGCCAATTACGACAATACGGTTTTCAATATCTCCCCATTCCATAATTTAAGGTAACGCACGACAAAAACTTTTTACACAAAAATGAAGTTTAAATGCTAGTTGTCAAAAAACTGTCAACGTAACGAGAGTATGTTCAGTGGATTTCTTACAGTGGGGGCGACTAACAGTGTGTCAGTAATTATGAAAGTACTAGGTAGAAAATATGACTCATGGAGATTATTTGGAAAACTTTAGGCAACTCGCGAAATTTTATCAATGATAGTTTTAAAAATATTGATAAACTAATCCCTACAACCAATAAATGATTATGTAGTTTAAATTCCTATAAATATAATCCTTAAAAAAAGATATAACATATTAAACATAAATCCCATCTTTAAGTATTTAAGATGCTTATTTACATACACTTGCCACTCATAATAATAAACTCATTTTGTTATGCATATGAGCCAATTTCATACTGATATCTATGGAAATCAAAAATACACGATTATCGGTTTATTTGTAATTTATGCCATATGTTGGAAGATGAGATAGACGTACTTGCATGAGAGTGACTTAAAACAATTGAAGCATAAAATACCAATTATAAAGACCTAAATCTAACGATGGATAGATAGACCACAATAACCAGCAGATTTATTCGTTCATTTATTCAACAGCAGCAGTTAGGAAACTAAACTAAAAGACATTGAGAGATAAACAAAAATATATATATGTGTGTGTGTGTGTGCATGTCTGTTTGTTTAGCAAAAAAAGAAAAAAAAAAAAAAACAAACAAATATTATTATTGATGGTATTAAAACAAACAAAAACCGATTAGAATTTTTAAATGGAAAATGATTATTATTGAAAGAAATATACACACACTCAAACTATTTAGTTAGTTGATATATTTATAAAATTTTATAATTTTATAAAATTTTCTGGGTTAAAATAAATAATTGGTTTTCACCACGAATTAGTTTCATCTGGCTGATCCAGGCTTAAAACTAATGAATAGAAACATTTTTTTATCAAAATATCACTGAAGGGTAAAAAAACTATATTTAATTACTGAAGGGAAATTATTTTATTTTTTATCACTAAACGGTTGGGTGAAATGAATTAATTTATTTGACAAATTGAAATCTTTTAAAAATAAATTGAACGGGGCTATATGCAAATTAAATCTAATCAATCATTGGTCATGAAATTGCACTTAATTACATGACTCTTATGAACGCAAAAATATTCATTATTCCCCATGCCAGGTATTAAAAAGTTTTAAAATTTTCCATGGAAGAGTTTAATCCCACAAATGTGAGCGTAGATCTGATAGAATTATTGATATGCACACATTGCACAAGTGAATAATTGTAAAATATAATTGAGATCGCCCAGGTTTGGTCCATATAAATCGTATAATCAAACTGCAGATAACAAATACAGGGTGTCCCGAAAAACCGATGAGGTTTTGCAATATCTTGAGAATAAAACGACGGAACGTTTTCGTATCCGTTAAGATTAAAATGGGCCTAACGAATAACTAATAAATTTACATAAAAAATAGTCGCGAGTGTTCCCCGTTCTTGAAGAGTATAGCGTTCGATGGCTTGTCGACGTGTATTCTGTAGCTTTTAAATTATTTTTTAATTTTTTCCCACTTAGGTACCCAAAAGTAGAAAGTTCTAGATACCCTAACGTTAAATTAACTCGCTAAAATAGGATTTTTTCACAATTAACAAATGTGACCAACCTTTTCACAAGGGAGGATTGATCGCAAAATTTGGATGTCAAAATTTATATTGCAAAAGTTACATTTTGGGCCACCTTGCATAAAGATTTTGGGATAAAATTTGTATATAGATTTTCATTGGCAAAAGCAAGAACCAAATTGCATTTGGTTACAATCGATCCATATTCAGACCTACCTCCTAACAAAAGGTCCTTTCCAAATTGGTATTTAATGGTATTTAGACACACGGAACCGATAATATTTGATCAAAATTTGTGATGAGAATATTATGTATGATATTAAATCATATTTTAATCTAGTGCCCATAAAAAACTATTGGAAATTTCGTTAAGAATTATCATTAAATTTTCCGCCCTGTTCATTAAAAAAGATTAGGAC
The DNA here is from genome assembly GCA_949748255.1 of Eustalomyia histrio. Lineage (NCBI taxonomy): Eukaryota > Metazoa > Arthropoda > Insecta > Diptera > Anthomyiidae > Eustalomyia > Eustalomyia histrio. The sequence continues at coordinate 27,380,898 of OX456525.1, forward strand.
CCTTTGTGCAATTTGAACCGCTTCCCAAAATGTAATCCAAGTATCATAAATTCGGCATACTCTAATATATTTTTTATACTTAATTTTTTATACTGTAGACCAAAACTCCGGGGATGACCCCTACTAATGTAGTACATTGTGTTGGTGTAAAAAATAGTTTATTGGAAAGACGAAATAGTTTTTACTGACATTTCACTTAAATATCTCTAAACTGTAAGTATCAAGAAAGATATCTTTGGGTGGTACGACTAATGAACAGTATTTTCTGTGTAATGACATATATTGCACAAGCGTGTATTTTAAATAGAAACACTTGCCCTAGGGAAAAATAACTTATCTCAGCAGAACATTTCCAATGGCTGAATCGATAGGACAGTGTTACACAACCCACATTCCGACGATACTCCGATGAGTCAATATATCTAGATACCCAACTATCATTAATGAGCGCCGACACTCAGAAGCTCTAAATAAGACTTTGAAGTCCCTGTCCTTATATGGCAGTTGTATTCCATTTTCGGTCGGTAAAAATTACAAGATACACAGAGAAAACAGATTCATCGTGACAACCGAATTTCTTACCAACTGAATATTTTGGTTGCAGCAACCGAATTATTAAGTTGTTTTGATACAATTTTAACATTTGGTGTCAACCGAAATTCTATTGCATAAACCAAATTTCTGTTGCGACAAACATATATTTGTTTGATGGCTCCAACCATTCGGTTGGCAACAAATTCGGTTGCTACATAACATTGAGTCTTGCATGCATTAAAATCGAACCTAATCAGAGTCGTTTAGAAAGAATAAAAAAAGGAAAAGCGAAACAACGGAGCCTTGCGGTATCCCTGCATTTAACTAAAACCCATTGGATCTATAACATCAATAACAACTCTCAGTTGTTGCGATACCTAAAAAAACCTGCCTCGCGCAATCAAATGCCTTGCTCTCACCAAATCTGTGAACTTCAACGTTCCGAAAGAAACTCAATCAAGTCTCTCTTAGAAAGACTTCTATGAAAGCCCTAATGTTAATCGCTAAGAACTTGATTGGTCTCTAAATAATGATTTATTAACCATGCTCTCCAAAATCTTCGAGGGCGCAAACAGATTGCAATTGGGCGGTATTTGTTGATGTTATTAGGGGTTGGCTGGAAATTGACAACCTTCCAACACGAATAAAATATACGCGTCCGCATGCTAGAGCACTGCTTTGATACCGGTGACTGTAAGTGATTCAAGCCCACTGACTTGCATTAGATTACATTGAGATTCGCAAGAACCCGTTTAGTGGGTCAAATTTCAATTTATAATTGAATTAAATCTTTGAAGCTTTTGGAACAAAAGTATGATCATACTAATTTCAGTTAAAACAAATCGTTCGATTTCTAAATTCAGGAGAATACGAGTTAGAAGAAGGATACAACATTGTTTTTTGAAAACTAAAATTTATTTTAATTTGAATTCTGGTTGCAAGACAATTGCGTCCCTTTTTGTACTTATTTATTAATTTGAGTGTATATTTACAAGTTTTGTTGGAATAAAATGCTGTAGAAAGGTGAAACAGTGTGTAGAGGGGAATGTTGTTAAAACAATAAGTAGTATATGTATGAAAAATCAACATCATCATCAATAACAATAATGATGTAAAAAAAAAAAAATAGTAGGCGACGGTTGGGTGAAGGGTAGAGTGGAGTCAAGTTTTTTTTTTTTATTTTCACATTTATGCATTTTCAGAAACTCTATTATTGTGCCTTGTATCTTAATAAAATATTAACCCTTATGTGGTAAATGGTGTAAATGGCGTAACTAATTTTTTTGTTTTATGTAGAGGTAAGGCAAAAACACAATGAAATTTGAATATAAAATTCCTTTAAATATTTATATAAAATAAAAAAATGCATTCAAGTAAATTTTACATAAATAAGTTACCACTCCTTGGAATGGCTCCATCAAACAGTTTCCATCTTAATGAGACCAATTTACATTGAGAATCACACTTATTGGTCTTAAATGTGAATCATACCAAAGCGTGCAGCAGCTATGTTTTGTGGAGATTAGCGGCCCGATTTGATCGACATCTATGAAGACAATACTCTCCATCATATCGGTAGATATTCGGGTTAAGTAAAAGGACTGATGGTGTCTTGGTTGTGTTCTCTTGGAGGCGGCCATACCCAGCATCAGGTGGTCCTTGAAAATCTGTCAGGTTAACACATTTTGGCTATGGAAAGTAATTGCGATTTTCTTATTCCGGACAGGAAGCTGTGGGGGATGAAAGAATCTTGTATGATACCAATGGAATTTCTACACTGCTTCTGGTTTTTTTGTGGAGATAACGGAATGGAAATGTGCATCCTGATCCCGCACTACAACACTTTTCAAGCGGAGGTTGTGGGTATTGTAGAGTGCATTCAGTTTTAAACTCCGACTGATTGCTTTGGGGATGCAGTCATCTATACTGATAGTCAGGCTGTGGTTAGTGCTCTGTCAGTGGAGTCTGTGAAATCGAAGACAGTTTTGAACTTTAAGAGGGTGATGAACACTAATTCTAGCAGGGGACGTCTGAGGTTGATATGGGTTCTTGATGACGAGCTGATCAGGGATGGATCAAACCTTGTCTCTATTAACCTTCCAAATCGGAAATCTTGTTGGGTGACAAAAACGGAGCTTGAAAATGTGGTTAATGTTGGTGCGATCACAAAAATAATGTGGAATAACACAGAGGTGGGCAACACAAGAAGAATCTTAAGGCTGAGGAAAAGGGAACTGACCAACAGGATAAAAAATTTTCACAGGCCACACTAAACTACGATCACAGCTATCGGAATTGGTAAGGAGTGACTCTGTCATGTGTCGAGCCTGCAGAGAGGACAATGAGACTCTGGAGCACTTTCTTTGTGTTTGCCCGGCTTTCGTGAGGAATACGGTAAAGCATTGGCACGGCTACGTAATACCGTCATTGGGATGCTTGAGGATGCTTGGTTTTGGAAAGCTTGGATATCTAAGAGATACTGAAGTATTCAGATAGACTGGAATATATATTATGTCGCAGGTTTTGGAGATTCTCTGCATAAGGTGTATGCCATTAATTACTATGTGATTATAAAGGGCGAATGGCCCTTTCTCTTTTCAACCTAACCTATCCTAAGTGTGAATCAAAAAAGGTTTTTTAATTTAAACAAGCGTTGAGTACTTTTATTTTTTTTTACCGAGAGAAGTTTATAGGAAAAAAAATTAAAACAAAAATCTCGAGATTTGTATTGAACGTAAACGCAGTCTAAACCATTTTTATTGAAAGCATGTAAAGAAAACTGATATAAATCATTTCTCTAAATTAATTTTGCTGTCGCTAAAAATCGAATCCGCAATCTACCTTTTTAGACTCCAACCTGCTAATTTTTACACCACAATGCCCACTGTAGCACCTTATGATCAAATATTTACAAAATCAAGGATTATCAAACTTTTAAAACTATTCAAATCTTCTCGCATCATTATTAATTACTGAAGTGAAATGAAAATCAATCTCTCTGTACATTCATAAATATATTGAACCTTCTATTTATATTATAATTTATAAGGGGCTTTTTATTTTTTACTGTTGCTTGCCAAAAAATCTGGTCAATATTGATAACAAATGCCAATGATATTTAATAACAAGTGTTTTCATATTATAAGAAGTACAAACAATTTACAATAAAGTGTTTTTAGTGGCATATATCGAAAATTTAAAAACAAGATTATGTAATACAATTTAAGTACATAAAAACTAACTTATGTTGTAATGATGCTACATATTTACACAATGAAAGGTTTTTTATGTACAATAAAGTTGGCAAATAAAATTAAACAAAAATGGTGTTGCTAACCTCTGTACGTATGTATTTTGTTTTAGTGTTTAATTTTATAACAAACATCTATTTAAGTTTCTGTATAACATTTATGACATATGTTACACATTTCTTTAAATGCCAATTTTGAAAAATTTCATGGCCACAGACTATCATTTTACAACAACAATATCATAGACATTACAAAAATAAAATACAGTAAATCTTCTTAAAAATTATGTACAGACTATACAGGTTGGTTGAAAAGTTCCTGCGCTCGAAATGAAAGAATACTGTTTTTGTTACGAAATATATTTTTTTATTCAATATAATCTCCTAGAAGCTCAATACACCTGTTCCAATGATCTTCCAATAATTTAATCCCATCCTTATAATGGTTTTCCCGAAGCTCTGCAAAATAACCGTCTACGGCTGCTATGGCCTCTTCATTCGACAAAAAATGCTTTCCACGAAGGAATTGTTTGAGATTTCTGAAGAGATAGTAGTCACTGGGAGCCAAATCTGGTGAATACGGTGGATGTTCAAGCAATTCGTACTTTAATTCTTTGAATTTAGCCATCGTCAAAACACTTTTGTGAGCAGGTGCATTGTCTTGACGAAAAATTTTTTTTTTCTTCTTTAAACCAGGTCTTTTCTCACGAACTTTTTCATCCAGCTGATCCAAAAGGCTGCAATAATATTCAGAGTTGATTGTTTTACCTTTCTGAAGATAATCAATCAACAAAATTTCTTTTGCATCCCAAAAAACTGATGCCATAACCTTCTTTGCTAATCGTTGTGACTTCACCTGCTTTGGAGCTGAACAACCAGCTTCAGTCCACTGTAAATGTTTTTGTTTCAATTTAGGATCATGGTGGTAGATCCAAGTCTCATCTATAGTTATAAAACGACGCAAGAAGTCGGTTTTATTTGGCTTAAAACGCTCCAAATTACGCTGAGAAATTTGTTTTCGATCCAGTTTTTGTTGAATTGTTAATGTGTGCGGCACTAACTTTCCAAACAGTTTTTTCATACGTAATTCTTCATGTCAAACATGGAGTACTCGTTCGTCTGAGATGCCTATGGCGTTAGCAATTTCACGCTTAGTCAAACTTGGATCTTCACTAACCATATTATGTACCTGCTCAATGATTTCTGCTGTGGTTGCAGTTGTTGGTCGTCTTTTAGGCTGGTACGACCACGTTTAAATTCACCAGCCCAAAATTCAACGGTGCGTTTTAAAGGTGAGGACTCCTTATAGACTTCTAACAATTGTTCATAAATTTCCTTTGCTTTTAAACCCTTCAAAACAAAGAATCTAATGACTGCACGATATTAAAATTTTTCATTATTAAAAAAAATCAATGACACGTCAACTTCAAATGGCTTGTAAACAAAAAAAGAATTGACAGAATGACTTGCAACTTTGCATGTGTTCTCAGGATAGTTATACCAATTTGAGAGAAAAAAAAGTTTGGAGCTAGCAGTGCTATTTCTTGATGAGCGCAGGAACTTTTCAACCAACCTGTATGTTTTATAGTGTATTACACAGGATAACAAAATAAGATATTCAATTTGGAATCCAATAACATTTTTTATAAGAGATTCCCAACTAGGCTAAGACCTGTCCCATGACCGGTGAGAACAGGACCGGTCTGAAAAACTTCCCATGACTGTCCCGCGACTGATACAAAGTAGACAGGTCTGAAAAACATACTCCGTGACTGTTGAAAGCAGACCAGATACAGCACATATCAGTGAAGTGGTACAAACATGCTTGAGAAACTTCAACTTTTTTAATCTATTATTATTATTTATTTATTTTCAGTCAATTTGTATTTTATAAAATATATTTACAATATTTGAGATTTTACTTAAAATAGTATTACAGCAAATAAAAAACAATTTATATGTATAGATTAACAATTCATATAGCTCAATACAAGGAGAAAAGTATTTAAAACAAAACCTTTTAATGTACAGTAAATAAAAAAGTTTATAGAAGAAGTTAGGGTGGTTACTCATATGATCTCTTCCCAAAATAGGAAGAGAAAAATGAACAAATAAACGATCACTTTTTTTAATCTGTCGACAATCACTCAATTATATTTTTTGCTGCATTTTATAGGCGTATGTTTTAAGATTAGTCCATTAATGAGCTCTTATGAAAAATTTTTAAAATTTAAATCAAAATTTAAATTTACTATTTGTCTCTTAAAAATTATAGTTGTCCTGTGTGTTTTCTTCAAATACAAATAAAATTCAAGAAGATTTTCTATTCATACTTTAATACAAAACATTGGCCTAACAAAAAGTCTCGATTACAAGTGGAAACATTCGATTTTTATTGCTTTTTCGGTAGGATTATTGTAATGAATTACCTTTTATATATATAAACGATGCGATACAATGATGCTTAAACACACACGCATACATATGATTAAATATAGAGAATTGTTCTTTCTACAGCCTTTTACTTTTCATTTCTATTGTTCATGCTTTTTCTATAATCCTGATTTTAGTCTGAGAATTGTACTCACAATAACAGTCTGCTCTTAGGAATATACACTCTCATATATACACACAGTATGTGAGTCTGAGCGTATCTGCTTAATGTGATATATTTGTAATCCTTCAAAATGTTATCATAGTGTAAGTAAATGTAAAACCACTAAATATAATATTCATATGTCCATACGTAGAGCAGGGTGGCAATGAATACGAATTTGAAAACATTTTGGAAGTCGCTTAAATCATTTTCGAGTTATCGTGTTTTTTTTAGAGACTTTTAGAGAAATTTCCCTTATCTCAAGTATTGCTTGTGAGATTTAAAAATGCTTAGTGTTATTCTTCAGAATAAAAATTTCCCAATATTTATTTTATTGCCACCCTTATATGAAGACTCATAAACGTTAACTTACTACTTTTTAATGGACATGTTTTTTCTGCAGTTGCTAGCAATAAAAACAAGATATATTTTTGTTTGGTTTTTTCGTTGCTGACATTTAGCTAAGATGTAATTTTGCCCAATTGGTGAAAGAAATAAAAAAGAGGAAAAACTGCTTTTCCTAAATTTAATGTCGTCCATTTTCGGTTAAACCAGGCGTAAACATTCTCTTAGATGAGATTTTGGAAATTCTTACGGGAAGGAGCAACAAGGGGAAAGGCCTCCCCTTTGCGGCTCTGCCCAAACTCCTTTGGTTAGAAATGAGCTAACTCAGCGATAAAGCCCATTTTTGAATTTTCTCTTAGAACTTGAAAAAAATGAGGTTAAAGGGAAAAAGTCGACCTGGCAAACCTCTCTACCTAGGAAGTTGAAATATGACGAGAAAGTTCCTTCCGATGTCGATATTATCCAAACAGTTAATTTTGGAAAATCCTAAGGGGTAGGGATAAAAAAGAGGAGAGAAGATCAAAAGGCGAAAAAGCCAAGTTCGTCAAGGGGACGAACTGCCCACATTCCTGTGGCTGGAAAGCTGAAATTTGAAATGCATGTTCGCTAAAGTTAGCCCGAAGTCTAACTTTATAGGCTGGATTTTTGGACATCTATACGGGGAGGGTCAAAAGGGGGAATCTCCTCCTTAACGGCCTGGCAAACCGCTGTAGCTAGGAAGTTGAAATTTAATTTGAAAGTTCGGACCGGCGTCGATATTATCCAAAAAGTTTTTTTTTTAAATCCTAAGGGATAGGGGTAAAAAGAGGAAAGAAGTTCAAAAGGCGAAAATGCTAAGTTCGTCAAAGGGACAAACTGCCCACATTCCTGTTGCTGGAAAGCTGAAATTTGAAATAGATGTTCGCTAAAGTTAGCTCAAAGTCTAACTGGAAAGGAGGGATTTTTGGACATCTATACGGGGAGGGTCAAAAGGGGGAATCTCCTCCTTAACTGCCTGCACAAACCCATTTGGTCGAAAGCTTGAAATTTTATATACCTGTTTCTTTGAGTACTGATTTTTGTATGATTCTACGAGGATGGAAAAACTTCCCCCTAGCCGTCCTGCCTTAAGCCTTTTTTGGCTAGAAACCTAAAATTTTAAATACGTGGACTTTGAAATATAAAATATGTGTTCCCTAATGCTCTAATAAGGTAGATTTGAAATCATTTTCAACTAGAGACTCCGGAAATAGCGGTCGTTAGCCCGAATGCAACATTATTTCTACGCTTAAAACTTATAACATTTTTAAGCAAAATTTTTTGTTTAAGTTGTATCGGGTTTAAGGTGAAAAAAAACTGTTATAGACAATATGGAAAAAATATAATTTTTTTTACGATAATGAATTTCACTTGAAAATCTTGTTTTCACGCATATTTGATATACAAGATGATTATTTTTCTAGTGGAAAAGTGACAATAAGCCCATAATTTATCCTGATTAAACATAGTAAAAATTATTAATTTTTACTATTTAAACTAACACTGGATTACAAAGGTTTTTTCACTGGAAAACAATTTACTGTGCTTAAATTAAAAAAAAAAGTAAAATCTTAGTAAGACTGTTTTTTGCAAGAGACTTTATTTGTCAATTGTTTATTATTTTCTCCACCAGTTTTGGCAATAAAAATTAACAAAATTGGGACTAATTTTAACGGATGGATTTTAGGGTTAAAAAATTAGGAATGAAATAAATAAAAATACCTATTAAATTTCCATACAAAGCTTTGTATTGAAGCCCAATTTTTCAGGTTCTTAGTGCCCCCAAAAATTGTAGTATTTGTAAGCTAGTGTAATTATTTGTTGCTTTTCATACAGTTTTCAAAAACTACGCATTTAAGGATTTAATTGCTGTTAGTCGTACCTTTTAAATAATCACAATTGTTGCCCATAACGACCAATGGTCACGATGAAGAGTAATAATACAGACATTTATCAGAATAACAACAATAACGGCTTTAACAGACGAATAAGCAAAGCAATAACAAAAACATCATCATCACCACATGAAGCATCACAACAAGATTTAGAATCTATCTAAAGCACCATTCACATTATCACACAAGTTAACATTTTCTTTATACAACGAATTTCTGACATGTAAAAACAATTGTATGATAATGTGAACGGAGCTTAAGCAATAATGTGGTTAAATGTTTATTAACTTGTTTAGGTAGGATACTAATCATTAGGACCAGAAAAAAGTGTGAGAACATACAAAGTTGTCTATGCGTATAACGACAAATCTAATCTTTGTTCGAGTACGATTTAAATACACAAACCCACACACACACACACACACGTTCATATAAACCAACAAACAAATAAGCAACCATCTAAAAGCGTAATTTACAAAAAAAGATTGTTTTTTCAAATACACATGCATGTTGATGATACGTCTGCGTCTGGATTTTTGTTTTTATATTTATTGTTGTGTTGGTTAAAAATAAACATTTGATTCGGTTTTTTTAATACAATTTCATCTATTTAAAGCTGAACCATTTGATTGTAGTTAATTCCCTTGTCCATGCATGTTTGTATTATATTTACCATAAGTGGTGGTAAGCATGCACGAGTGTGTGTGTTTGTTTGTTAAGTTTTTGATAGTAAAACAACGAAATCTCTTAATCTACCTTGGCCTTATAAATCCTTTTAGACCATAATAATACTAGTACTTTTGTTGTTGTTGTTTTGGTTTTTCAATTGTTTTCTTTTTTGCCAAATAAAGCGGTTGTTTAGTAAAAACTACTTCCAGTAGTTTTAAGGTTATAAACAATTTATATCAATATTTAGGGTTTGAGGTTTTTTTACGATGATAAAGGTTAATAAAAACTAAATTCTTTGAAATCAATTTGAAACTCTAATTTTTTTGGTGTAAGAAAGCTTAAAACCCCAGTTTAAAAATAGATTTTATTCTGAAAGAAACACTTAAAATTATTTGTAAGATAAAATAATAGAAAATACAATTTAAAAGCAATGATATTTGACTTAAAAGCCGGCGTACTTACTTTTCATTTAAATTAAATGTTTTTTTTTTATTAATTTTTAAATAGTTTTTAAACAACTAACACAAATGTAGGCAATATCTCATAAATCTATTTGGTCAACAATGAATTAACAAAAATAAATAATATTTAACAAAAATAACTAGTTCGGACGCTAAATTAAATTTTTAAAATTTTGGATTTCTCATATAACCACTTACAAAAAGTTCAGTAAAAGTAAATGAGTAGTCAGTTAAAATAAATTTTCAAATTTTACTTACCAATTCTAAGAATAATTAATTATTCATTTATTTGTATTTTTTCTTTATCTGAAAAATTTTGACTCAAAGGGTTTATAAATGGCCTTATGTTTGTGTGTTCGTATGAAGTTCTTGTAATTCGAATTGAAATAAGTTTTGTATAAAGCAAACAATTTATATATAGGGTGATCCAGTAGAGATACTTTTTTCAATAGCATTTTTTTGACAGATCACGTGTGAGTCGTCTCATGCTGTCATGTTATTTTTGTTTAGTATTGTTTGGCATTTCATAATGGAAAGACTTACGCCTGAACAACGTTTACAAATCGTTCAACTTTATTACGAAAATTTACGTTCTGTGAGGAATGTGTTTCGTGCACTTCCCTCAACTTATGGTCAACATAATCGGCCTACTGAGCATACTATTCGCAACACCATCACCCATTTTGAGACCCAGCATTCTTCCTGTGGGGATATGTAAAGTCTAAAGTTTATGGGGACAAACGCGCTTCGATTCAGGCCTTAGAGGAAAACATCACGCGTGTCATTCGTCAGTTACCTGTCGAAATACTCGAACGAGTCATCGAAAATTGGACTCAACGAATGTATCATCTGCGACGTAGCAACGGCCAACATTTGATAGACATAATCTTCAAAAAATAAATGCCAAAGAATGTTCTTTAAATGATAATAAACATTCCCCATTAAATTTGAAATTTCTTTTTTTTTTCTTTAAAAAAGTAGGGAACCTCGAAATGGATTACGCTATATAAACAAAACTAAAAAATTTTTAATGTTTTTTTTTTTTGAAAAAGACAGAAAACAAAATTTTTATTTTGTATTTGCGTTTTGTGGGTAAATTTTTTTTAAATTTCAAAGAATGGAAAAAATTAATGAAACTGTAAAAAATCGGTAAATGACAGTAAATCATTTGAGCAAATGCATAAAAAAGTTAAAATAAATATATCTTTGAAAGATAATGTACAAACAGTCAATTAATGGATGATTTTTTAGCAACATTCTTTTTGGTAATACGGTTTTTGGCAGCTCAGCTGTTTTCGTGTAACATGTTACTCTCAAAAATGTTCAGTTGGGTCTATAATTTAACCATGAATCGACTTACAAATGAACAACGCTTGCAGATTATTGAATTTTATTATAAAAATTCATGCTCGGTTAAGAAAGTGCATCGTGCACTATTTTCATTTTATGGTCATTTCTCATTTCTCAGGAACGTTACTGGGAGAGCGCTACCGTGTGATGATTACAAACTTTTGTTTGCCCAAAATGGAAGAGCTGGACTTGCCTGACATGTGGTTTCAACAAGACGGTGCCACATTCTACACAGCACGCGAAACAATGGCCCAATTGAGAGGCGAGTTCGGATAACAGTTTATTCTACGTTTGGGCTGATCAATTGGCCGCCTAGATTGTGCACTTTGGGGTTATGTTAAGGCTCATGTCTATGGGGGCAAGTACGTAACGGTTGACGCATTGGAATTTATTCGTGAGATACCGGCCGATATGTTGGAGAGAGTATGCCAAAATTGGACCAAGCGTATGAACTATTTGAGGCTCAGCCATGGTCAACATTCACATGAAATCATCTTCAAACATTGAATTATATAGGCCGTTCTATCGACCGACTCAAATAAAGATTTCATGCATTTCTCTAAATATTATTTTTTTTAAATCAAATCTTAAAGCTCTTAAAAATCACCCATTACATATTCTGAGTGTATAAAAAATATATTTTGAGTGTATAAACAAACAATTTTAACCTGTACAGTGGGTCGTGAGTTATAACCTAACAATCTTTTCACAAAGTTCTAACCTCAACCTTTCTTACAAATCATAAACATATATATAAAAAAAATTAAATCCATATTGATAAAATTTTTTATTCATTTCAGACAAAAGTATTATTTTAATGAAAAAATTGACCCAACAAAGCGAATAAGAATAAATAGTAAAGAGTTTAACAAATTATAGAATTTACAATATAAAATACAATACCATTTAAATAGCAATCATGTTGAGATCAAAAGAACTTTCAGTAAGAACAACAAACAATAACTGCATACATGTACAATAGTTTTACAGTTGAGAGTTGCATCAACGAAGTAAATTTATGAATTTTCAAGAAGAGATATAGAAAAAAAAATAGAAAAATATGAAATACGTTAAAGCTCATATAAAAATAATAATATTTTTTTTTTTATTTTTTTGCTTTTCTTTAAGAAAAATATATCTTGTCCTTTCAATGCACGGAAATCATAACAATACGAAGAAATAAATGTTTAGAATTTTTCTAATTTTATCAACACAAAGATACATATTACACTCATACATTCATTTTCTATGTATGCTACTAGTTGGAAACAGGACACAACGCATAAATATAAAGTAGATGAAAAAGATGAGCACGATGGCAATTGTTGTTATTATACAATAAGAATGCATTACATGCAATTGTGATATTATTCTTGTTGTTGTTGTTGTTGTACGTATTTATAGACCATGTCCTGCATGTTGTATGATGTACAATAAAAAAAAACAACCGATTAAATTTTAAGAAATTCAGAAAAGAATGCAGAAAAAGTCTGTTTCATATTTAGATTTTAGAGCCATTTACTGAATGTTCCGCTAAAATTTTTCCTACAGTTAAATTTAATTTTTATGTAGGAAACAAAAAGCAAAAATATTGGTTAAAGTCCCATTTAGTGGCTAAAGGTGCATTGTGAAAATAAGGCTTAAGGCCCAACTACAGGTATCGGTATGAATTGAAAATTCAAAATTTCTTAAAATTAATTGAATTTCTAATATTTCGTTAAATACCAAAACAAATTTTATGTTACTTAAGCCAATTGCAGTTTAGGTTTTATGTATTAAAATTTTTAAAATTTTATTACCAAAAAAGTTAAATTTGTTTCTACTGATTTACAGAGCAAATTTTGATCTTGATGTTTTTTAGATTATGATTTCGCATTTAATTTTCGATCTCCAGCTTTTATAAACTCTTTTAATTGATATATTGTTGTCGAGCTTACAAGAAGTTACCATTGCTGGGTTCTCCCCGATTGACATAAAATTTGAATAAGTTCTAGAGGTACATTTTATTTTTGATGGGAGATCAACTAGTATATAAAACATATCTAAGTTCTTCCAATATATTTGATTATTCGAAAAAATTAATATCACAACAGACATAAAAACTGGCGCTTTGTATAAAAAATTTTAGTTAGTTTGGGTTCAAAATTACTTAGAATGATGTCTATTTAAATAAATCAAGAGATTGCCTGTGTTCAAGCAGAGAAAAAGTATGGTTGCAACATGATCACTGCTACTATATTACGCTTGTCGCATTCGGCTATGGTTGTCACAATCAATAGGGTCACTACAATCATTAATAAAATATTTTATTATTTCATAATTGCGACTTTCTATTTGATAACATGATTGGCTGTAACCATACTTTGGTATTAAATGTTCTGACTATGAAAACATATGATAATTATGGAATCAATGAATAATTATAAATGAATGAATAATTATAAATTAAATAATATACAGGTTGGTTTAAAAGTTCCTGCGCTCACCAAGAGATGGCACTGCTAGCTCCAAACTTTTTTTTTCTCAAGTTGGTATAACTGTCCTGAGGACACATGCGAAGTTGCAGGTCATTCTGTCAATTCTTTCTTTGTTTACAAGCTATTTGAAGTTGACGTGTCATTGATTTTTTTTTAATATGGAAAAAATTTAATATCGTGCAGTCATTAGATTCTTTGTTTTGAAGGGTTGAAAAGCAAAGGAAATTTATGAACAATTGTTAGAAGTGTATAAGGAGTCCTCACCTTCAAAACGCACCGTTGAATTTCGGGCTGGTGAATTTAAACGTGGTCGTACCAGCCTTAGAGACGATCCACGCGAAGGACGACCAAAAACTGCAACCACAGCAAAAATCATTGAGCAGGTACATAATATGGTTAGTGAAGATCCAAGTTTGACTAAGCGTGAAATTGCTAATGCCATAGGCATCTCAGACGAACGAGTACTACATATTTTACATGAAGAATTACGTATGAAAAAACTGTTTGGAAAGTTAGTGCTGCACACATTAACAATTCAACAAAAACTGGATCGAAAACAAATTTCTCAGCGTAATTTGAAGCGTTTTAAGCCGAATAAAACAGATTTCTTGCGTCGTTTTATAACTATGGATGAGACTTGGATCTACCACCATGATCCTAAATTGAAACAAGAACGTTTACAGTAGACTGAAGCTGGTTGTTCAGCTCCAAAGCAGGTGAAGTCACAACGATCAGCAAAGAAGGTTATGGCATCAGTTTTTTGGGATGCAAAAGGAATTTTGTTGATTGATTATCTTCAGAAAGGTAAAACAATCAACTCTGAATATTATTGCAGCCTTTTGTATCAGCTGGATGAAAAAATTCGTGAGAAAAGACCTGGTTTAAAGAAGAAAAAAATCACAAAAGTTTTTTGACGATGGCTAAATTCAAAGAATTAAAGTACGAATTGCTTGAACATCCACCGTATTCACCAGATTTGGCTCCCAGTGACTACTATCTACTATTGAGCTTCTAGGAGATTATATTGAATAAAAAAATATATTTCGTAATAAAAACGGTATTCTTTCATTTCGAGCGCAGGAACTTTTCAACCAACCTGTAAATATGTTGACATATTTATTTTAATACAAATAAGTTCATTTTTGTTAGAAATAAATTTATTTTAATAAGATTCATAATTAATTTAAAAATGTTTGTAAAATATAACGATGCTAATTTTAATATGATTGATTTAATTTTGATTTTTTTTCTTTGTGTACCAACATATTTCTCTGAGTATGGCCCACAAGAATTGGATAATTTATTTTATTAAACAATCCTTTTGTACCTAAAAAAATCTTTATATCAGAAAATATCCTAACTTCGGCTATAAAGTATTCTTCGGTCAGACTCTTATATTAATGGTTGAGGAAAAAAATGATACCATGCAACAATTGGCTGCATTTAGATTTTTTTTTTCAATTTTTTACTCCAGATTTTTATTGTACTTTTCCTCAAATATAAGATTTTATTTATAATTTTTGTTGTTCGTGTTGTTGTTTGTCTTTGTGTTGTTTAACACAAAACAACAACAACAATGGGGAAATATAGACTACAAAGGTAATAAAATACAACAGTCATACTTCAAGGATAAATAAGTACGATTACGAATGCTTGCTGTAGTATTAGTTATTGTGAAATTTATAAAACATCACCAATAAGAAGCTAAAGAAAAGCATTTAACAAAAATAAAAAAAAAAATAAATGTTGTTTTGTAAAGATGATATTTTTGTACTTATAAAAATTAATTCAAGCTTTTAACTTAATATTTATTTCTAACATTTCACGCAACAGCCATACAAACACCAGGATTCTTTCTGATTCTAATACACCAGTCACTAATACTTTTATAAGTCTCAGATAAAAATATATTTGCTATTGTATAAGGGTCATTTAATGTTATCATCATCATCATTATTACATATCTACTTCATAACTAATAAATATCATTTGATTGCAATTTGCAAAAATACTTGTAATCTATAAATAACACGAAAATATTGTTATACGTTCTTAGTAAATTTGTTCTATTATTTTCATAATTTAATTTCAATTGAATTTGAACAAAATGCTATTAGCTTAAATAGAATAAATAAAATTACATACAGAATTCAGACTTATTTAGTTGTTTAATAAGTTTTAATTGACATTATTTTATTATCACTTTGGTTCTTAATAGTTTTTGTTTTCTTCTTAAATGTTTTAATTAACTTTCTACTTACCCCTGTTGACTTTGTGTATCACTAGTCGATGCAATTGACTTAGATTGGCTTTCACTGCAACGTACTGTGTCAGCAATTAAATAATCTGTAATAAAAATGGGAATAAAGACAATTCAATTTCATTAAAATGCATTCTATGAATTTAATAAAAAGTGGCGTTTTAATTGACGTTTATAGTAAATGCTTAAATTGAAAATTTATTTATTTACAACTAAACTTATGAAAAAAAAAACAATATTATTTTTCTGCAAGGTTTTAATATAAAATTTCCAATTTTAATATCTTCCACTTTAATGGAGGATATAAAGTACATAATTTCTCCACCTTAGTAACTTATAGAAATATGGCTCTATGCAGTGATCGGCACTCATAGCACTCAGGGGCCGAAAACAATCGACAATTTACACGTACACAACACGAATACCAACAAATCTCACAGCTAAGAGCACAAAATATACAATTATTTCATTCAGTATTACGCTTACTTTCAACAAAGCAAGTATATGCCGCCTTGTTGAAGAAATAAAGTACACTCTAAATTTTTTTTTTTTTTTATTGTAGGTATTTATTTTGTTTTTCGTTTACATTTAAAGTTAAAAATGTGGAACGTGGAGTGGGAACAATTGTTTTTATTTTCTTAAAATATATTAAATGAGGCAGAGTGCTTTGTATGCAATCAAAAAATTATTTTTATCATTATTATGAATTATTTTTATTTTTTATAATAGAGAAAACAAAAACATGAACTATTTTAATTCAATGAATACGGATATTAGCTAATCGATTAATTTATTTATTCATTCATTCATTTATCTAGAATGATAAAATAATATCTTACGGTGAAAAACACCAATACATTCATATTCTCTCTTTCTGCCGACCACTGCTCTATGTTATCTTAAAGCAAACAATTTCGTCTGTTAAAACTGGAACCACGGATCAATCGGTGAGCAGGAATGTTTAATTTTTCTTAACAGTTTGAAATTAAACCACAGAAAAATCTATAATTGTTGCAGTAAACTCACTTGAGCTTTCGAATTCGTGAAGTTAAAGGGGTTCTTGTGGATCTCAGCTTGAATAAGTTACCGGGACCGGATGATATACCAGCTCTGATGCTAAAATATAGCTCTTCCATTGCCTGAACTTTTTAGCTCTTCGCACAGTGTGGGAATCTTCCCCTCATAGTGAAAGGTTGCTAATGTTCAGCGAATCCCTAAGAATGGTGCTGCCTATAACCACGTAAGCTATCGCCCAATCCCAATATGCTCTGCGCTCTCGTGGATGATGGAAAATATGCTTAATTATTATATTGGTAACATAATTACAGGGTGGGCCATTTAAATTTCTGGTTTTATTGGAAAGGTTGAACTTTGTTATTTACAAATGGAACACAATATCATTCATTTGACTACCACGACTGTTTGGGCAGTACCTCAACCGATCGACCCAATTTTTTAGTACATTTTCGATTGTTTCGGCTTGAATCTTTTAAATTGCAATTTCGCTTTCATGTTTTAACGCTTCAATTGTCTCTGGATGGTTTGCGTAACATTTACCCTTAATGGCTACTTACAGAAAATAATCTAAAGAGCTTAATTCACAGCTCCGAGGCGTCCAGTTGACATCACAATTTCCGCTGATTAGTCGATTTTCAAAAACAGTGCGTAAAATATCGATGGTTGCGTTGGCCATGTGACATGTATTGTTAAAACCAAATGTCGTCCATATCATTTTATTTAATTTTCGGAAACAAAAATCTGTTGAGCATGGCACGGTAACGCGTACCGTTGACGGTAACGGCGGCTCCTTGCTCATTTCAGAAGAAATTCACACCAAACAGTGACTCGTTGTGGATGCATTGGCTTCTCAATAGTCACGTGTGGGTTCGCTAAATCCCATATGCGGCAATTTTGCTTATTGACATAGCCACCGAGATGAAAATTAGCTTCATCTGAAGACACGATTTTTCGAAAAAATCTCCTGCCAAATAATCTTCAATAGTCATATGAATGAAAAAATAATCAGTACTTTTTATAACCAATTAAAAATTAAAATTTTAAATGGCCCACCCTGTATCTAGAGTCCAATTTACTTTTAAACGATCGACAGTATGGGTTTCGTAGAGTTCGTTCCGTTGGTGTCCCTTTCGGAGCATTAGCGTCTGTCTATTATTAGTTTGGTGAAAGTAAATTAATTGCTCTAGATATTTGCAAGGCGACCGACCGCTCTATTTCGTCCAACGAGTTTCAACTTAATTCAGGGGTACAACAAGGTTCGGTTCTTTCTCCTTCTCTTTTTCTCATCTGTATTAATGATCTTCTTGATCAGAATTTCAACCCTGATATATTTGTCACTCATTTTCGAGGTTTGGGGCACTCAACATTGAATTTTCTGCAATTTCCAAGTGGGGTCTTGATAAAAGTTTTGATTTCAATGCAAATAAGACCCAATGTTGTATGTTGACCAATAAGGGTGTGGGGTCGGGACATCAATGTCATCAGTAAATATGGATAGTGTCAGTATCGAGGAAACGGATACTCTTGATGTTCTGGGCATGAAAATTCAGTATGATGTTCGTTGGAATAAGTGCGTACTTTAAAGACTCGAAAAAAAGCATTCAAGTGTCTTGGCTCCCTAAAGCGGTGTAAGAAATATTTCACTTCATTCGATCTCCTTACTATTTACATCACTTATATCCGACCAAAGATGGAATACAACTCCCATATATGGGCAGGAGCTTCAAAGTATTCAAAGTATTCTTTGGACGGTGTACAAAGAAGAGTATCCAGTTCAATTAACACATTTTGGCATCGTTGAATTATGCGTTGTGTATCAGTGTTCTAACAATATTACCATGAAAATTATTCTGCCGAGATAAGTGAACTGATCCCGAGAGTCCCGCTTTATATTTGGAATACTGGCTTTTTTAGTAGAGCACATCAATTTGTGGCCGACTGTACAATAAATTGCTCATCGCATTAAAGTGAGAATTCATTTATTGGTGGTTCAAGTCGTACGTGGAATAAACTCTCCACTGAGGTCTTCCCTGTTACCTACGAGGGCGGTCTCAAAAATAGCCGACCTGACAAAAAATTTGGAAAGCTCGGTACACTTATCACCGTGCTAATTTTGCAAGTTTGGAAATGGAAAATAAATCGAGGGCGCCAAATCTGACGAAAAAGGTGCGTCGTGAAGCAATTCAAACTTTCGTTCATTGATTTTGACCTTTTTTTACTGAGATTGTTTTTTTTTATTTCGCCATACAAAAATATACTAAACAACGTGGCGGTATTTCCCTAATTAGTTTCAAAAAATTGCAAAATTTTTTTTCTATGATATATGCTTTGTAATCATCTGTCTGTAATCAAGCTGTCAATTTGTAAGTAGGTTTGCCTCTGGTTGGAGTATACATTTTGTTAATTACCGCAATATGAAGATAAACCAAAGCCGACAAAGTGGAGGGTGTTTTCAACTCAAAATGTCATCCCATTTGTTTGTACATTCAGATAAAGTACGGAGTGGTAACACATTACCCCTTAAAAGCAAATTGAATTTTCTTGTTGGTCTACAGACTTTGGCAATATTTTGTATTCTAAATAAACGTATTTCCTTTCTCAGTGAAATATGTAGCAAGGAGGAAGTCTAGGATTCCAGATTTGTATGGTAGTCAAACGATATAAAACGATTCATGGATGTCAGGAACACAAATACTTTGTAAAACGAAGTGTGAGTACTTATCTAAAAAAAGCTTGATTAAGAAGTGGACTTCAAACCTTTTATACAGTAAATATGCTTTCGAAAAAAGCTTTTTGGCAATGTTAAGTTAAATATTTCCTACATATTTCTTGTAAGCTTTAGGGCTATACAGCTTTTATATATTATTTATATTAAAGAAATGAAAAACTTTCGAAAAAAAGCTTTTATTAAAGTTATTAACTTAACCACAAATTTTTCCCACTATATGTATTTAATGTACTAAAAAAAAGCTTTTAGTTAAAACTCACCCATTTGCTGTTGGTGAATTTGTGGCTGCTGTTGAATTTGTTGTAATTGACTTGTTGGTATAAATTCTTCATGTTTTTGGTCCCCTTTTTCTTCATATTTAAGCTTATACTCCGAATGCTTTCGCAATGACATTAAAAGCGATTGTGTACGTGGTGGTATTTCCGGTGGTGCTGGTTCTGGTGGTGGTTCTGTTTCTTCACCACCGGCTATATGAAATTCACTAATTTCACCAACAGCACCACCTCCACCATCACTACCTATGCCGGCAATGCCACCATTCATATCAATACCATTTAAAGCAGAAACATTTGAACTTTCATCAGCATATTCACGTAATTCCATTTGCAGTTGTTGTAATTTTAATTTATCACGTTCGTTTCGATTGTTCGCATTATTTATTGTTGCATTACTATTGGAAGACGTAGCACTACTAGAGGAAGTCATGCCACTTGTACGATTTAATGTACGACCACTTTTCGAACGATGTGAACGCGTTGTATTCGTTTCACGGACACTCGGATTTAAACTATTCGCCGTTGAGTAAGCGGGTATTAAAAATGCATTATTAATAACCGTCGACGCCGAAGTCGTTGTTGTACCGTTACCCGTTATAAAGTCATTGGTATTTTGTAAACGATCTAATACTGCCGTACTTCCCGAAAACGATATCCGATCGCTAACTGAATCCGAATTCGATTGTGAATCATATTTGGAATTAAGAAATGGATTTGTACTACGTGTTGTGGGTAAAAACCCCAAATTGGCATTATTCAAAAATTTATTATTGGCAGTCGTAGTTGTTGTTGCTGTTGTGGATGTATGTAAGTTGGCAGTCTGCGTTTGTTTTAGAGGTGAACATAGTTCAGTACTCTCATGTTGTTGTAGCTGCTGTAGATAAGATTGGCTGGCATTGGCATTTAAAAATGTATCATGATTTGATGAGGAGGGATATTCATTCAGTCGAGAACATAAATTTTCTTCATTTTCAAAATCGGAATTATAACGATCCAAATCTGAAAAAAAAATAAAAAAGTTGCAGAAATATTTTAGTTAGTCTTTTTCACTTAAAATTTGTTTAAAATAAAAAGAATTTAAATATGTTCCCTACAGTCAGTTTTCAACAACTTATCTGTAATTAAATTTCCTTGCAGTCAGAAGAATGAGCTTATAATGACTATATGATAAGAAAAAACTGTCGAATATTTATTGTAAGAAATAAAAAAATTAAGAAATCTGGAAAGCCTTTTTTATTTACGATAACTGCTAAGAAGTCATGGGATGAAGATATGTTAAATATTGTTCCGTCTAGAAGATATCAATTTCGGACACATCATAGTTTCCCTGCATATTTTAAAACAAAATTTTACAGATAATTTGATATATGCGCCAATAAGATTTTTTTTTGACAGCCGTTGACCCAATCTCATGTTCAGAGGGTTAAAAACTAAATTTCTCATTTGTTACAAATTTGTGTACCCAAAAATATAAGATAAAAAAAATATTAAAAAGGGGTTGTATATATATTATCAATTGCTAATAATTTAGTTATAGTTTTTCAGCAATAAGTAACTAATTTCTTACTAACTTTTAAGAAAATTTAAAGAAAATTGTGCTGGTCAAAATACTTATAGTGAGGACAACAATCAGTTTGAAAAGTGGTAGATGTCGTAGCTTGTCTAATGCAGTATAGACAAAAAGTAACACCAAAAATACAAGATTGGTGTATATTTATTACATACACTCACCAAAAAAAGTCTGTAATGGGAACTGAAATTTTGCTGTTACTACGGGAAATTATGCTAATTTGAGCCCAGCGGTATTTTTTGCTAATCTTAGCAACACATGTCTGCTGGCGTGTAGTACAATGAAATTAGTAGAAAAAATTAGCTGTCGCTACTAAATTTTAGTAAACTTTTTGTAAAGTGGAATTTAAATTCTGTTTTCTAAAGTAAGCAACAAAAATTTACTAAATATTATTAATATTAGTACAAAATTTCAAATTTATTGTTTTTATCAAGCATTAAAATATTTTATTTTAATTATTTTTTTCAAAAAATATTTTAATTAAAATTATACAAAAAATCAAGGGCTTAAAAATCTTAAAACTTTTTAAGACATAAGCGAATTTATCATTTTGTTTTAATTTGGTAATTTCTGTTTTGAAAAATATTTTAATCAATTATTTTTTTGCTTTTAATTGTTTTTAGGGCTGATTTTTAGAACTAAAAAACTTTTTAGTGCTATTTTAAGTGGATGTCCTATTTTTAGTAGAGTATTCAAAAACCGAAACCGAAAACCGGTCAACCGATTTCTTTATTTTTAAAAACCGATCGGTTTCAAATATTTTGTAAATTCGAAGAAAACCGAAAACCGGTCTTTTTTGTTCGGTTAACCGGTTTTTTTTAATTACATCACCAACTGGGTTACTTGATCTCTTTTATTTTTTCCGAACACTTATAATCGTTTGTTTGGTTATGAAGATTTAGATGTAAGTCTGATAGATTCCGATAAAGACTTAACTTTGGATATTCCAAATTCAAATAGTTTAATTTCTGATCTAAATAACACAACAAACAGTATTCAAAATCCTAAAAAGAGACTGTACAAAATCATTCATCATTATATGATGATTTCATATATCTTGATAAGTGCGACAAAAGAACTGAAAAGTTGGAAAATTTATATAATTGTTTCTGGACTATTTGTCCAACATCTACTATTAGTGAAAGAGTATTTTCCACTTCTAGCTTTATCAAAACAAAAAAATCGTCTAAAAACGAAACATTTAAATTGCATATTATTTCTAAAATCTTATTTTAGAAGTGAAAAATAGATTTTCTTTTTACATATTTAAAATGTAATATTAAAAAAAACTTATTTAATGCCAAAGTTTTAAACGTTCAAATTGCTAACGTACCTAATTTTAACCAATTTAAAAACGTAATGATCTCTATTTATTTGATATGAATATAGTTTTATAATATTAATTTTTAAGATATTATATTAAAAAAAATTAAAACCAATGAATGAAATGTTGAAATGAAATACAATAAAAAAATAATTTTTTTTTTTCAAAGAATGTTTTTTTTTTTTATTTTTATTATTTGATATATTAAATTTCTGTTTTTTTTTTACATAAATAACAAATTATATAAGCTTTTTATTCAAATTACAAAAAAAGCCGGTTTACCGGTTTTTTCTGCAAAAACCGAAACCGGTTTTTTTTTTTAAATTCTATTTTTCAAAGAAAACCGAAACCGGTTTTTTCAAAAGGGCGGTTTTTTTAATACTCTAATTTTTAGGCATGAGTCGGTATATTCACTTTCGATACCTTTTTTTAATTTATGTAACATTTTAAGGCAATTTAAGTTTGTAGTTCTAAATTATAACTAGAAATAACATTTCCTCTAATATCCACCTTTTTAAAATAAGTATTTTTTTTTGCAAATTTTAGCAAATCGGTTTTCAAAATTTGTAAAATGATTTCTGAAATTAGCAACAAAAATTTGTAAAAAAATTTTGTAAAAATTATGTAATTTGTAAAATGCAAATAGCAAAAAGCTTTGCTAAATAATAATTTTTTTACTAAAAATCAGTACAAATATAGTAAAGTGGGATTGAAAACCGTTTACAATTTTTTCTACTAACTTTTTTTCTGAGTGTTGTATTTTTATTACATAGACACATACGTACATATATTAAACAAAAGAACGCCAAAAATGTTAGTATATTTTTAACGGAAGACTTGATACTTTTGTATTTTACAAAACTTTTAAAAATTATTTTCAGAATTACACAACAAAGCAAAAAATTTTCTTTCAATTAATATAATTTTTATACAATCTTTTGGGTTATTGTCAGTCTACTAACATTTTTTTGTTTTAGCAAGAATTTTTTATTTTAAAATCAGCTCGCTGACTTTCACCAACACGATTTTGCTGACATTAGCATTTTTTCTACAAGCACCCTTCTAACTACATTTTTAGTAACTATACTAGTTTTATTTTGAGTGTACGTTGAATCAGCTTATTCGTCACCTTACGTATGTCTAATTCAAGCTTAAACTAGGGGACAAAATATTATTTTTCCAAGTTTGTAAAATTTATTATTTAAAAAAAACACTTACTGCAGTTTTATCCGTCAAACCTACCAATCGTCGAAGAAATTATTGTTTCCAATGATCCCATCCAAGTGTAATCAAATGAAGAACATATTTAAAAATCTCGTGCTACAGATAAAACGATATACCTCGTCTCTGCGGATGTGGTATTTTTTATTTTGTAATGAAAATAATAGAACACCGAATAAAATAATGAACGTGTAAAGTATGTATATTCTTAATTTTTCATAACACAAACAAAACTATATCAAGTGATTACACTCAGAAAACAAAGTTAGTAAGAAAATATGTAAACGGGTTACAATCCCACTTTACTATTTTTGTACTGATTTTTAGTAAAAATAAATATTATTTACTAAACTTTTTTGCTATTTACTTTTAAAAATTACAGAATTTTTATAAAATATAAAAATATTTGTTGCTAACTTCACAAATCATTTTACAAAATTTTGAAAACCGATTTCCTAAAATTAGCAAAAAAAAAATACTAATTTCAAAAAAGTGGATTTTGAAGGAAATGTTATTTATAATAATTAAAAATGATACCTACAAACTTAAATTGCATTAAAATGTTACATAGGCTGAAAAAAGGGATCGGAAGTGAGGATACTTTTCACAAGCGACGCATGTCCAAAAATAGGAAATCCACTTAAAATAGTACTACATTTTTTTTTAGTTCTAAAAACCAGCCCTTAAAACAATTAAAATTTTACCTTAAAATCCAAAAAATTTACTACAAATATTTTTCAAAACAAAAATAAGCAAATTAAAACAAATCATAAATTCGTTTATGGTTTTACTATTTCTTTAGCCTTTGTTTTTTTTTAATTTTGTCTAAAATGTTTTTGAAAAAAATAAAAAAAATAATAAATGTTGCTCGACAAAAAAATATTAATTTGTGTATTCGAATACGTAAGGAAAATTCAAAAGAAATTAACAGCTTTAAATTATAACAAGTTTATCTAAAAATAATCATGTTAATTTGTGCATTTTAATAATATTTTTTTTAAATTAAAATTTTGCTATAATTTAAAATTCGTTGAGTTTACAGCAATTTAATAAAATTTAGTAGGGCTTATTAATTGTTTATACTAATTTGGTTGTACTAATATTAATAATATTTAGTATTTTTTTTTGCTGATTCCAGTAAAGCGATTTTAAATTCCACTTTACAAAAAGTTTACTAAAATTTAGTAGCGGCTACTACTTGTTCTACTAATTTCATTGTACTACACGTCAGCAGACATATGTTGTTAAGGTTATCAAAAATACCGCTGGGCTGAAATTAGCAAAATTTCCAAGAGTCACAAATTGAAAAACAAAAAAAAAAAAACGGTAGTAAAATAAACCAAAATTTACCTAAAGAATAATACTTGTGTGTACGTCAAACTAGTATTGTCATAGTTTTGTTGACGAGTTTAGTGTTACGTTAGAAGTGTGTTAATTAGGGTGATTTTTTACCGTTTCTGTTTGGAAAATTAAAAAAAAAACACAAATTTTGCAAAAGTATATAAAATATCTATTTGGGGCTATAAATAAATGCCTGATATTTACTTTTTAAAAATTATTTCATGTAAATATTACCGACGGCTACGTCGAAGGTAGTCTATCCGTGAGCTCCAATTTTTACATACTTTTTCCAGCATTTCGGCCAGTATCCTACCAATGCAAGTACGGCTTTAATTGTGTCTGGCTTGTCCCTGTACGCAAGAAACTTCACGTTTCCCACAAAACAAAAAATCTCATTCGCATGAGATTAATTGCTCACCAAACTCTCCTATCATTAGATTCAGGTGCCGTGCAGCACGGTACCTTGCTCCATTGACTGTAACGTTGCGATTTTTATCGTACGGTCCAGGGACGCCACCAGCTCACAAACCGCACCTTTCAGGGTGCATTGACAGCTCTTCAACTCCCTCTAGCGATTCTGTTTGTTAACGTGACTATTGAGCCAAAAATGCCCAAAAAAGTGAAAATGGTGCGAAATTTAGTCACAACAGCTTGAGTAGCCTGTTTAGTGGGTCGTTCATGACGACCATAAAATAGACGTAATTTACGAAAGACATTTTCATACAGCACGATTGTAATGATTCAATGATTTGCAAGCGTAATTCTTTTGTTAGTCTATTCATGGTGAAATAGCAAACCTTACTAAAAATGTTTAGCATTGCCAGATGTTTTTACACTGAAAAACCAAAAAGCAAAAAAATCACCCTTTATAATTAATAATGTTTCTTAGTGTAAACAAACATGTGAAATGTTTTTACTCTAATTCTAGCAGTTTCTCTCGCGTGTAAGTGTGCACCTATATATTTCTAAACGGAAATCCAAGCTCTGGAATTGAGCAGCATTATATATTAATTCCAAAAATAGGCGGAATCTGCCCATAAAAATTTTTCACAAGTAAAATTAACATGATTTTTTACATTTTTTTTAATGCGAATAAAAATCTACTCTTGTGAAATTAGCAGTCTTCGCTTTTTTAAACAAATATTTCTATTTTAAACATTGCACATTAAACGTTTGGCCTCCTAACCGGGTCATGTGACCAATAATTACTCCATCAGTTAGGTCTCGAGTTTTTCTTTCAAAATAAGTACGATTCATTTAACAATTTCATATCAATAACCGAATAAAACAACGAAAGAACAATTACATTTTTTAATTTTTCGAACTGTTGGCACTAAAAATAGACCAGATTATTTTTACTATAAAAAAAATTGTCATGTACGCAGAAAAAAGTATGACAAAATTTTAATTAATTAAAAATATTTGTTAAAATTAAAATCGATTTCTAACAATTGTTTGTTTGAAATGTTTGTAAATTGTTATTTTCATATAAAAATTCTTTTAAAATAAAAATTAGAGTTACAAAAAATAAGAAAAAGAGCCGCTCTATTTAAATGCATCATAGTACAGCTTTCGCCAGAACCGTGGAAACCGCTTTCAATACCGAAATATGGAAACATCTACGCTAACATCACCCCACTGAGCGCTCCTTTAAAATTAAAAAATATTCTACACTTACTGCTGTTGACCTTAATAAACAAAATCCCTACAAATGTTATAAAATAAAAAATAATCCCCAGTATTAGCGAAGTAACTAAGAAAAAATTGTTAAAATTTGATTTCAATTTCAATTTAGCAATAAAAAAAATAATCTAATTGTTTTAAGCCTTTAACTATAACACTGAAAATGAACTCAACCTTAAAATCTGTGCACTAACTGTTAACCAACATAAAAAAATGGGTAAAAAGACAGAGAAGAGCTTGTAATAAAATAAAAAAGAATAAAATTATTTTCATCACTTCTATAATCTCTTTGGGGAAATCCTCTTATCATAGTACCGCTAATTGAAAAAAAAAAATAATAAAATAAAATGTCCTTGTCTATGCTAAAAGTTGCAGATGTTCTCAATAAGTTTTGTATTTAGACCCTGAAGATATTTCTTTAAGCAAATAAATAACAGTTATTGCAGTACTTAGGTAAAATATAAATAAAAAAAATATTTTTGTTAAAATTAGTAAAAATACTTGTAGATTTATCAATTTTTTTGTCAGCTTGCCCAAGTTTTAATTTCATTGCAATTCAATGTACTTGAAAATATATTAAATTACCTAAAGATTTTTGTATTGTAATAAACGAAAATAAAGTTTAATATGTTGTTTTATTTACCTAACTAGAGTTGTAACCGACAATTATCATTCTATTTAAGCTGGTTATTAAATTGTTCAAATCGATGATTGTGCATATGCACTCAGTAAAATATTTAGTAGAAAAATTCGTAAGCGGTCCCACTTAAATATTTTTGTACCTTTTTTTTAATAAAAAATGATTATTTAGTAAATTTTTTAACTACCCATGTAAAAATCGAAATATATATGAACATACATGATCATACATGGGCTTGTATATGATCATACATGGGCATACATGGTCATATACGTCCATTCATGATCTCATATATGACCATATATCTTCGGATCGGAAATTTGAGGGTATATGGTGCTATATGTGCATATATTATCATACATGCTCATATATTATTCATGTATGCTCGTATATGATCATATACGTCCATATACCCTCAAATTTCGGATCCGAAGATATATGATCATTTATGAGATCATGTATGGTCATATATTGAACAATGTATGGACGTATATGACCATGTATGCCCATGTATGATCATATACAGGCCCATGTATGATCATGTATGCTCATATATATTTCGATTTTTAGATGGGTATTTACATTTTCCAAATTAGAGAATATTTACAAATTTTTATTGCTAATTTCAGAAATAATTTTGCAAATTTTTGAAAACCGGGTGGGTAAAATTTGCCAAAAAAGTAGTTTTAAAATAGTTGATATTGAAATAATTTTTTTTCAATAACTAAAAATTATACTTAAAAACTTAAAATACCTTTATATACAAGTAGATTATATTGGCATGGAAAAAAGGCTATCTACTATATTACAGCAACATTTTAAAACAAAATAAAATAAAATAGATTTGTTGTAGGATTTAGTAGAAAGCATAATTGTTTAATGCTACCACAATATGGCAGCGCTACCTGAGCACTTAGTGATCCAGTCGTTTAGAAGATACAATCACCAAAAAAAAGTCTGTAATGGCAACTGTAAAATTTAAAATCAGTTTGCTAAAATCACCAAAAAAAGTACTAAATATTATTAATATTAGTACAATCAAATTAGTATAAAATATCGTAAGGGCTACTTAATTTTAGTAAATTGCTGTAAACTTAATGAATTGTAAAATATAACAAAATCTTAATTAAAAAAAAATATTAGTGAAATGCCCAAATTAACTCAATTATTTTCAGAAAGATTTGTTATACTTTAAATCTGCTCATTTATTTTGAAATTGCCTTCCGAATTCCTGTATACAAATTTATATTATATTTTATATTATATATATTATATTATTTATATATATTATATTTATATTTTTTTTATCGAAAAAAAATTTTTTATTTTATTTATTTTTTTCAAAATATAATTTAGACCAAATTAAAAAAAAATAAAAATTAAAGGCTATAAAAATATTAAAAAACAAATTTATCATTTTTGTTAAAATGTTTTAGGTATATTTTTTGATTTTAAGGTCAAATTTTAATTGTTTTAATGGCTGATTTTTAGAACTAAAAAGTTTTAAAAGCTATTTTAAGTGGATGTCCTATTTTTGGACATGAGTCGGTTGTGAAAAGTATCTACACTTCCGATCCCTTTTTTAACCTATTTAACATTTTAAGGCAATTTATGTTTGTGGGTATAACTTTTAATTATTATAAATAAGATTTCCTTTAATACCCACTTTTTTAAAATTAGTAAATTTTTTTTTGCAAATCGGTTTTCAAAAATATGTACAATAATTTCTGAAGTTAGCAACAAATATAGCAAAAAAAAATTACTAAATAATATTTTTTTACTAAAAATGACTACAAAAATATTGAAGTGGAATCAAAAACTGTATACAAATTTTACTACTAACTTTTTTTTCTGAGTGTAGTTGCAAAGCTCTTGAAGAAACATAGACTAATAAACTCTATCTCTATCTGCTGGCCGCAAGCAGATAGAGTTGTAAGCTAATTTGATTCTTTTTAAGAACAATCAACAAAGGTCAAATTGATTGAACTTATTCGTTGAAAATTTAAACATATTTTGCAAACGATTTTGTTTACAAGACTTGAGTTATATTTTGAAAAATAAATGAATTGAAAATAATCTGTCAGCACATCATATTTTTAATCCACTTTCGAAAATCTATTTATGACTTAAATTTAAAGTTTGTAAATTGTAAATGAATGTTTTAAGAAAACCAAGGTCTAATAAAATAAATTTGTTAAAATATCATTTGATTTCGAACAAAGCGTTTGCTCTATTGCATTTTCATACGAAATTGTATATACCCCGCGGGAAAAAAGGGGTCAGTTGGGAATTGGGACCTGTCCCGGGATAGGTGAAAACTGAACCGGTTCCGAAAAAACATATCACGAGGTAGGTAAAAAGAGCACCGGTTCCTAAAGTACCTATCACGTGACCAGTTTAAAAGTCACGACTTGTCCTTTTAGATCAGTCCTGTGACATGTCACAGAGGGCAATTGACTTTGTAGAGAATTTTCCTGCTATTTAGTAGCGTTAATTAACTTTCCTGTTTTTGGCATTGTACTAATATTTAGCAAAATTTGTTTGCTGATTTAAGCTGAACGATTTTAAATTGCATTTAACAAAAACTTTACTAATTGTTTAGTAGCGGCTGCTAATTTTTTCTACTATTATCATTGTGCTATAAGTCAGCAGAGTTTCTCATTTCGAAAAAAAAATCCCCTTTGAGATATTGAAGCGCTCATATTAATATGCAAGCTAAGCATATGGTTTAAAAAAAAAAATGTGAATCGAAATTCATGGGACTCGATAATTTTAATAGACGTATACGTTATATTAATTTGTTACAAACTGATACGAGTATACATATTTTTATTAAATAAATCTTTATTTTCTTTAAATCAATTAAAAAAGGACGAACTTAAATTAAATTTTCGTTGAAATCAAAGCTTGTGATATCCATGTATATATTTATTAAATGAATATATATGTTTTTAAACAAAAAGTTATATTTTTAGCAGGACAAATGCTCAACATTAATTCGGCGAAATTACTCCATAGGTGGGCTAGTTCAGATATTTTGGGTTACTTTCAAAACCATAAAAAAGAAAAAAAGCCCAAAGATATTTTATATTTAAAATATAAAATTTTTGCTGAGCTCTATCCAAAAAAAAACTTTGAACAAAAACTGGTAAATGCTCCCTCTTCTACTCTACCTATTTCAATATTTTTTTCCTTTTTGTATTCCAGTCCATATTATTACTCTCAAATGCACTAATAAGGGTATAAAAAGGTTTGCGTCGCAGCACACAATCAGTTTGGAAGCATATTTAAATATTTTAGAATCTATCCACATTCAGGCCTACCTCCGACAGAAAGGTTCGAAATGTAATATAGCACCATAAATCATACTTGAAAATATATAAAAAATCAAAAACTGAACTTTTCAGCAGGCACGAAAAAAGTTTTATAATAAACTTGTGACATTTTTTAAAAACAATTTATGAAAAAGAATATGATTATATGATCTAAAATTCTACTAATACTATTCATTTACAAAATAAAAGATCAAAAATACATAAAAAAACTTCAATATTTTTCAAATCCCATGTAAAAATCGAAATATATATGAACATTCATGATCATACATGGGCTTGTATATGATCATACATGGGCATACATAGTCATATACGTCCATACATGATCTCATATATGACCATATATCTTCGAATCCGAAATTTGAGCGTATATGGTGATATATGTGTTCGTATATGATCATATACGTCCATATACCCTCAAATTTCAGATCCGAAGATATATGATCATATATGAGATCATGTATGGTCATATATTGAATAATGTATGGACGTATATGACCATGTATGCCCATGTATGCCCATGTATGATCATATACAGGTCCATGTATGATCATGTATGCTCATATATATTTCGATTTTTGCATGGGATTTTTTTTTTTAATTAAGAAGTATTGATGAATTTTAAATTGGAAAAAAATTGTTAAAAAAGTGTCACAAGTGTTTTAGAAAACGTTTTTTGGTCTCTCCTGAAAAGTACTAATTTTTAAGACACGACGTTGCTGCAGTAAATCCTCCATTTGAACCCAGTCGCTAATATTTTCCTATATTTTCTAAAATGGATTTTTTCAGCAGTATTATGCTGATGTTTCACTTTTTTATTGCATAATTAATTTTTCGCCTAGATAATAATATCTTCCCGGAATATAAGCCAAACCGTCCTGTGTCTATCTCATGACGGTCTTGGCTAGGAATTGGGATTTCTCGCGAAATAACATAACACGGCTATGAACTAAAAAGCTTCAACAATTTCGCCAACTCTTTATCAGATGGTGGCAACCAACTGTTCTAAGAATTATCATCTCGCTCAATTACAGTGTTGCCGTATTTGGATAAAGGATCCTTAAATAAAACAGGTTAAGATTTTATAAAAATTTAAATTTTTTGTTTATTAAAAAAAAATACTAAAAATAAATGTACAAAATTTCATCTGTTCGTCTTTTATGATTTTAGATGATTTTTTTAAATTCTGTTGTTTTTAGATAATTTTTCAAAATTTCAATATGGCAACACTAGCTGCTGAATTGTTTAGGCTCTATTTTTAGATCAAATATATATTTCAATATTTGTTGCTGCCACTGGCAAAATATGTATCTGATGAGGGAAGTTTTCGCATCGATACATTTTTATATCACCTGCTTTCTATTCTATAGCTAAATTTCTTTTATAAAAATCTAAATTTATCTGGTCTTGAAATGTAAAATGGGTTAATAATATTGCATATTGATTAGAACTTTTGATTCCAGTAATATTTATAAGCATTAATTTTTCAAAATTCCACCGTGGCAACCAATTTTAGATCCTTAGTTCTCTAACACGTTTGAGAATCCCTTATATATAGAAAATAAACGAAATAAATATAAAAGAAATCCAATTTTACTCCACTAATATATATTAACTCCTTAAAAATGTACTACACCAAAACCAACCAAACTGAACTGAACTAACTAAAAAAAGATGTATCTGATTGTGAGTTTATACCCTTTTTTTGCTGTTGCTGGTCATAAAGCTTTTTAGCCTTACAAAATACAATACATACACTGATACTCATACCGTCATACAGTCATATATACATTATGAAAAGAGGATAATAGGGGGAGGGGAGGCTTTAAACTACCTAAATGAACGACTAACGACTAAACCACTTACTTGCCAATTGCTGACTTTGCAATAACAGCTGTGCCAACAATTGCGTATCGAATGCTGATGCTTGACCCGTATTCTGATATTCATCCTCACTGCTGCTATTGTAAGCATGACGACTGTGCCATTCAGCTGAACGTTGTCTTCGTATGGCATGTTCGCCACCACTAAAATAATATTCACTTCCGCCACTACCACTGCCACCACGTTTGCGGCCAATTGTCCCCGAATGGCTGGACATTATGATATGAGTATTTTTTGCTTTACTCTTCTTCTACGGTTGTAGGAAGGCGTGTTGCTTTAGGCCATCTATTTTGTAAATGATATGATGGCTGCCAATGTTTCTGCTCAGTTACACTCTGATTCCGTTTAGCTTCAGTTAAAGATATTATATGGTTATGTTTTATGTATGTGGAAAATATATAGTGGTGTGTGTAGTTGTAGTTGTAGTAGTAGTAGTTGATGATGATGATCAGATATAGGTGGGTACCCTTTGGCTGGATAATTTTGTTGCTGGTAATAGCATGTAGTTGTTGTTGTTGTTCTTGTCGTTATTGCTTTTCTACTTGCAACTGTTTTTGATTTATTTACTCCCAATGAAATGTCATTCATGCATGGTGTTTTAAACATCTTTTATAGAACGGGACATTTCTGTCTATTTCACATAAAGTGTTGGTTGTGTCTCTGTAAAGATATAATGAAAATAATTTAAGCTTAATTAAAATATTTCTTCACGTACAATAATTTATTAAAAATTAGCTTAAATCATTTTAATCTTTCAAAATAAAAAAAAAAAAATTATAGAACGGTTGTCATTTTAATACAACATAATACATTAATCTTTCAAATACAAAAAAAAAATTGCAAGATCTTTTTTTTGCCGAACTTAGGGCCAGGTGGCTTTTAAGGCAAAAATTTGCTCTCCTCGAGACAAAAACATCGATATATCATAATTTAAGTTCTGACTGTAATTACCGAAAAATATAAAAAGGCCACCTTACGTTCCGCAAAAAAAATTGAAATTAACTTCCAAAAATAATTTTTATCCAAAGGTGTACGGCGCATTTTTTTTGCAAACAGGCCCAGTGTGTAAGGACCCATCCTGTGCCAATATGCATGGCCAATAAGAACTTAGCCAGTAGAGGTTTTGCCTGGTAGGCAGAACCTTGAGTGATTGAGCGCTACTGCCGTTCAGCCAATTTTTTAAATTATAATTAATTGAGTAAAATACTATTTGTGTCTAACATTCCCAATCAGTTTTTTGACTAGTTTTTTACGATAGTCTTGTGACAAGTTTTGTCTCAGGATCTTGTGTGAATTCAATCGTGGCCATAGTTCGGTCGCCAAGGAATTCCGTGAATCTCGTCAAAAATCGGTTGTTTGTGCCTCAAAATATAAATGCAGTGCGTAAACTGATAATGCAAGATCGTCATGTGACATATTGTGAGAGAGAAGCATTCTTGCACATTAGTTCTAATTCAATACATTCGATTTTGTATGAACACTTAGTTGTAAAAAAATTTGTTCAATTGCGTCGATCGGTGTAAGGAAAATATTAAAAAGTTCGATCGTGGTACTTCAAAAGACGTGTATATTCCAAGAAGAGATAAACCCAACAAAAGTTGTTCGTGGAAGAAGCACAGTAAAGCAAATGGTCGCCTGTTCCTTCGGCCGAATGGGTCATGTGGCCACTGTTTCGCTTGAGCAACTTGAGCACAGTTAATTCTGAGTAGTATATGACCATTTGTTTGCCGGAAGTCTGCGGAGAAATTCGTAAAACCAACCGCCGAAGACGAATCATTCTCCATCATGACAATGCGAGCTCTCACACATTTTGTCAAACAGGTGAATTTTTGAGCAGTAAAATATCGAATTGATGACTCATCCTTCATACAGTCCTGAAATGGCTTCCAATGACTTCTTCGTGTTCCATAAAATCAAAGGTAAAATACATGGCCAACCATGTTTTGGAGGTGTCCAAAGTGGAATGGAAAAACTGCTATGACAAATGGTTTGAACGAATGCAAAAGTGTATTGATCATCAAGGTAAATATTTTGAAAAACAATAAAGCCATTTTCATATAAAAATGTTTGTTATTATTTGCTATTCCCGAAATATAAATGGTACCCCTCGTAGTCCTGTGATTTGTCACAAATCGTAGTTCAACCCCTCCTATGATAAGTTCATTTTAAAGTAATCGGTCTTTTTCATTTAAAAGAAACGATTCCAGGACCAATACATATTCCAATAGACCAGTCACCTGACATTTCCTTTGACAGATCAATTTCCCATATGCTAATGTTGTCATTTGAGTTGAATAAAAATATGTTTCTTCCCCATTTAAAATACTTTGTGTTCTTTAACTTCAGGTTCAGAAGACCAAAATAGTTTAAAAAAGTTTTAAAGAAGGCTATGTAAAAACTGACTAGTATTATAAGGATTTTTTGGGATCCATCAAAAATAAATGATTTCAGATAATTTGTAAACATGGAACAATTTCAAATTGGCCAAAATCAATGAATTAAAGTTCGAACTGCTTCATCACGCACCTTATTTGCCAGATTTAGCACAATTGAATTATTTTCTATTTCGAAACTTGGTGGTAAAATATTTGCCAACAATAAAAAGAAGGAGTCTGCGGTTAATGGTTATTTTAAGAAGCTAGACAGTTCTTACAATATGCAGGGTATGGAAGCTATTGAATATAGCTTGAGAAATAAAGAAAATTTTCCCCAAATTTGTTGTGTTTTCTGTGTTAGGTAATGCTAATTTTGGCACCGCCCTCGTATTTGTATAAGTCTATCATATTATTATATCAGATTTATAAATAACTTCTCCAGAAGTCTTTCAGAAATTAAATTTTCAACTAAAGTCAGTCAACATAAAAAACTCTGTGCATTAAATTCTTAAAATTTGACTTTGTATTTGGTTTCAGAAATCTTAAACTTTCTTAACTGTAAATCCTACTGTGGAGACACTTTGTTGGAGTTTTTATAACAAATATTTTTAAGTAGCTTTGAAATAAATTTTAAAAAAGTTTAGAAAATAAAATAATCAGTTTTTACTAAAATCAAAAAAAAAAATAAAAAGAAGAACGAACTTTATTTTCCCAATGTTACACTTGTTTTTAAGAAATAATTCATTATTATTTTCAAATTTGATTTTAGGCTTATATTCATCGGCTCATAGTCGCTGTTTTATTTCAAACTAAAATTATTTTTACTTTGTTGAGAAACAAACTTTACTCGAATCTAAATTTAATTAGTGAAAATTATATTTTTTCACTTTCTAAACAATTGTGTTTTGTATATTAAATTTTTCTAAAATTTTAATTGTCGGCTTAAATTCGTCCAATAAACATTATGAAATTAATTTTTCTATATTTATTCCAAATATGTTTTACTTATATTTCGCAAGGACACCGTTTATTAGGATACTTTAATTAACAGTCAGTTATACACCACCCAAAACTAAATGTTTTAGTAAAGATTTGATACTGTAACACAGTTTTTTTTCGAATTAAAGGAAAAAAGAAATAAAATTGTTAAGTGTTGTTTACAAAATATCATAAGTTGAAAATTACTAAACATATATTTTAGTTTTCTATAAAAACCTTTTCCTAAATGCATTAGTAATTTTGCAAAAAAAATAACACACAGAATGACATCTTTATCAATTTATGTACTGATTTGGTATTTTCGTTATGCTGGGGAGCTACAAAACTTAATTATACCCTTATCAAATATGATGAAGGGTATAATAATCTTTTAAATTAAGTTCCCATAAACTTTTTAACCTTAAAAGGAACATATTATTTTGTGTACATTGCGGTTCTTCGATTTTAGATCTGTCCCCACTGACTGATAAAAAAATTTAAGATTTTCATCAATTATGAAAACATAATTTAGTGTTAAAAAAATTAAAAATTACAGAAATTAAATTAAAATACTTGAAATGTTCACAGTTTTACAGTTTAGAAAGTTTGCAGGTGGTAGCAGCTGAAATTGTAATGTATATTATGTATTTATAAAAAAAAATATATTATTAAATACACCCAAAAAATGATAGTAAAGTCAGTAAAAATTTTTGAATTATTTAGTCAGTAAAAGGCTTGCAGAAACATTGCAAATGTCAGCAAAATTTTGTTGGTGAAAATCAGCGAGCTGAACTTTAGTAAAAAATAATAAATCTATCAAAAGTTATTTTAACATTTAAGTAGATTGTAAATAAAAACAAATATTATTTTTCTACATTCACATTTTCTAGATAAACAAATTTTTGGCGTCCTTTTGTTTTATCTATGTATGAACGATATATACAAAAACCTTCCACGGCTGTATTTTTTATGTCTTGGAAGAGTATTCCTATTCCCAGCCATCTTGGCCCAATTTTTTCTTCCCTTTTTTATTAACAATCTTCCAAAATTTATAAATTTTTCAAATATTTTAATGCATGCGGATGACGTTAAAGTTTTTTATAGTTACAATCAATATGTGCACTTAAAAAAGTTTGTAAGTTAAAATAACTGAAAATATCATTTAAAAGAAATTATATTTAATTTAAAACCCTGTCTACTTAATTTTCATTTAAATTAAAGGCATTTTTTATTTATTTTTAAATGTTGATTAATCAACTGATACATCCGTAAGAAACAAATGATATAATCAGTTAAATTAAATTTCAAAATTTTACCTACCAAGCCTTAAGAAATAAATGTGTTTTTTCATTTATTTTAAATTGTTTCGTTTTTGTATTTTTTGATTTTTTTTTTTAATAGACTCGTACAATAAAAAATGTATGTATGCATATGAAGCTATAAACACTTTTTGTGTAAATGTGTTTGTGTATGTATGTATGTATGTATGTTTATGAAGTTCTTGTAGTTTGTATTGAAAAATTTTGTATATACAACCAATTTAAATAAAAAAACAAACATAGGGCGTGTACTCTCATTAAACGATGGACTAAAGAATTTGCTGATCCAAGGCAACTATACACATCCCTTGTAAGACCTATTTTAGAATATGATTCTATAATATGAAATCTATTTTAAAACATACGTAATCAACGTATAGAGTCAGTCCAAAAACAATTCCTACTCTTTTTTGTTTACGAGGTTTGTATTGGCACTTAATCTTCCACATTACTCGGATAGAATGGCTTTGATAAAGTTGGCCACTTTAAAGAGCCATAGAATTATGCTTAAGGTAACCTTTATGATCAATCTAATCAATAGTGATATTTACTCTGAGTTTCTTTTAAAAATATTTCCTTTAATCCTCCTCAACGAGTGTCGCCTAATTTCAAGACACTAAAAGTTGAATTTTACAGAAACAACTATGCTCTTGCCGTTGTTTTAGAAGAATTTGTTGCGATTATAACAAAATATTACAATTTATTAATTTTTCTTTAAAAATTGATGTCATTAAACACAACATAATAAATTTCTTAAATACGAAACCGTTTGTGATGTATGTTATGTACAATAATTGAATATTGTTTTTATATTGTAAGGATTTAAATAAAAATAAAAATTAATTTTTAGTGTTATTTGTTTGTCTGTACTACGAGTACATTTAGACAAGCTGACACATTTATCTCTTGCATATCAGATTGTTGTCCTCACTATAGATGTATTAATCAGAACAATTTTGTTAGCAAAAACAATTAGTTCAAAGTTAATAAACTAACTGAAAAAATATAACTAAAGTTTTAGCAAAAAAAAAAAAATAATAATAATAAATTGCTGAAGACTAGAACCTAATTTTCTACTAATATTTTAGTGATCCTTGATGAAATTTAGCGAAAAGAAAACAAATATTCAGCATCTAAGTAATTAAGATAATTTTCTTTGTGGGAATACATATTAGTTTGTCATTCCATTTGTAACTTGTCGAAATATACATATGTTTAAGACCCCTATAATGTATATACACTCACAATATATTTTCCATTACCTACTGTAGTTTATTTAAAAAGTAATTCGCAGAGTTTATTTTTAAATGAAAAATCAATTGAAACTAATAGAAACATATTTTTTAACTATTTGAATCAGTCATTCAAAAAACAAACTATACAAATTAACAGGCATTCAGTGTAGGAGTTAATATTTTCTGTTTAATGTAAAATTTTATGTTTTCTGTTTCTAAAAATAGAAATTCATATAATTACTTTTTGTTTTTTAACCTAAATAGTTATTATACAAAATGATTTCAATAAAAATTACATGAAATTAGTCAAAAATAGATACACACATAGAAAATAAAAATATATACATTTGTGTGTGTTTTGTAAAATTAGATATAAATTAAAAAAAATTAAATTTGATAAACAAACCACAAAAAACGTTTTTTCTACGTTTTGTCAGTTAAAAATTGATGATTATTTTAAACGACTTTCGATTACTTTAATACTTTTGTCGATTATTAAACAATGATTAAAAATAAATAACAAATGGGCTGAATGTAATAAAAAATCAGTAAACATCCTTTTGATTGTATTTTTGATTAATTTTTTATGTATTTTAGATTATTTTTAACGAAATAATATTATGAGTGTATGTCCTTGATTTTTATGCGATTTTAAGTTGCCTTCACCATGTCCGTCTGACTGTCTGTTGAAATGGCAATCAAGGCACGAAGGCGCTTTTTTCTAGATTAGTAAAAATCCTCCCGAGCAATTAGGTATTGAAAATGAGTAAAATCGGTCCAGCGTTTGAAAAGATATGAGTGAAAATGTAAAAGGTACCCTTGGCGTATTTTAGTACAATTTCATAGTTGGGACTTATGAATAAATATTTGCTCATATTTTTTCATCATTCGTTTGGAAGTGGATAATCTTTTATATACACCTTATAATTTTTTCACCACAATTTTTTTTCACGAAAAAAAATTTTTTCACCTCAATTTTTTTTTCACCACACAAGTTGTTTTCTCACCCAGAAAATTTGTTTACCTCCCTTTATTTCTCTTCTTGATTTTCTACATTATTTATAACAAAAACATTGTAAATGATAAATTTTGTACTTATGTTAAGTTCTTTTTGTGGTACTACTAGATATTAGAACTTTAAAAGTGCTATGTTGCTATTTGGTACTTTTCACAATTTTTCCTTTTTTTATTTAATTATGGAAACTTTTGTCATATAATTTCTTTTAAATTCTGTTTGGTAGTAAATTTTTTTTTTCGATCATGATACTATAATAAATTTTGTGCCACAATTTAGAAAAAGTACATTTACTTTTGTGCCTTACAGAGTTAAATATATAAATTTATGTTATTTCTAATAGCATATTAATATTTTTAACTCATATAACATTGCAGATATCAGAGATATTTAGGAATTTTTGGATTTCAAAATAGTTTCACGCACTACTCGTTATTCGGTACAGCTGAACTTAGTATATGTTTTACTTGTTCTTTAAATATTTTTAGATTTTATTTAAATCATGTTAGGATATTTTTGAAAATAATTTACAGTATTATAGAAAAAAATTTTTTCCTAGCAAATAAATTAATTAAAGTAAAATTTTTCTACAAAATTTTTGAGTTTTTTCAGTTAACTAAAATTGAGCAAACAAATTTATTGGTTTTAACAAGAATTTTTTGTTTTACAATCGACTAACTAAATAGTACAACTTTTGCCAAATATCAGCTCGCTTATTTTCATCAACACTATTTTGCTGTCATTAGCAATTTTTTTTAGCACCTTCCTGGTTAAAATTTTGCTGAATCTGCATAATTTTTAACTGAAGTTACTAACATTTTTTTTTGAGTGTAGGATGTGTGTTCTATTTTTGAATATTGAGTCGGTTGTAAAGAATATTTTTGCTTCCGATTTCCACTTTTTAATCTAACCTAAACTTAAGATGGTCACCTTATATTTTGTCAGCTATAATCGCCAGGGTTGCCACTCCATTATTGGAGTTGCAAAAGTAAGGCGATTACTAAGTTTCCTTATGCATAGTTTTCACTATGTCATTTTTAATGTCAATTTGTTCAAATTATTGGCAATTGTATGAAAACGGGTTGTCATATGGTGTCATCTAAGTTTGCAGTGAGTTATGCACACGAACTGCCGTCTAAAATGACAGACAAGTAAAAACGTCAAATTTCAGTTTGTCAACAGATATGGCAGCATTTTTTATCTAAAATAAAATTGACAACAAGTTGTAAATTTTTTTTTTGTTTGACGATCTTAAAGCTGTTATTTTTTTCTTTTGCTGGAAAAATTAATTGAATTGGAAATTTTTTAAATAAAGAAAGAAATGGTAATGTAAACGCATATGACACAAAATGACGAGAATTCATTTAAGTCAGTTTTTGTTGTCAGTTCATATGACATAGTGAAAACCAGGCATTACAAATTTGCTTTTTTTTACTGAAATTAAAAAAAGACTAACGCTTTTGTTTGTCTACATCGAAATCCGTTAGCAGCTTATTTTGAACTCATAGCTGTGAAAGAAAAAAATATTCAAAAATATAAACTTATTACAATTTTGCCCGTTTTTCTAGTCTCCTTTAAAGTTCTTGCAATGAATTTAATGCTCTTATTGGAGCGCAACATTTAAATGTTGACTATATAACAAACATTATGTAAATTTATGCGTGTGTACAAGGTTAAACGTCACTAAAAAAACTTAAACATAATTTTTTTTTTTTAATTTTTTATTGTACAAGCATATTTTCAACCTTTCAACCAAAAATAAAATACCTTTTAATAAATAATAATACCCACCACGTGACTGAGATATTTGTATAAAATAATTTCCAGCATTATTTTTGAACAGACCCAACATAATTGTGATTTATGCACTACATGCTGACTACCTTTTTTTTAAACATTAAATTTTTGTTTCTTTTTTTCCAACTTCAGCAAAAATAAAATGGGGTAGTTTTAAGTAGGGATTTTTAAGTTGTTTCATTGCCAGGAGCAACATAATAATCTTAATATATATATTCTTTTTAAAGAGAAAAAGGGTTTCAGTTGAAAAAATGTATATTTTATTTGGTTTTCTTCTGTGTGTGTGTGTGTTATTGCTTTTATTTTACAACATCTAAATGAAATACATTCGTGTTTATGGTTTATGTGTGGCTTCATAATAATAGCTAATTATCAACTAATTGTAAAGGTAATAAATTTTTTAAAGCCACTTATGTTTATGGTACACATTTGTTATTTTGAAATTACAAAAAAACAAAAGGTTTAAGTATTTTTCCCCTTGCTGTTTTGCAAAAGTTAATGAAACACTATCGTAAAAGGCAAAAGGATGGATATTATGTTACAAGTACTGAAATATATAATGTAGATGAGTTGAAAACAAATACAGATTTAATAGATTCGTTATGGTAACCGAATTTTTTGTCAACCTATTAGTTAGTTTTAAGCACCCGAATTATTTGTATGACACCATCAAATATATTTTTAGTACAGTTGAAATTACTATCCCAAGCTAACTTCTGTTGTAATATTAAACTATATTTTAACACAAATACATATATGCGAACAAATTATTTGGCAAAAAAAAAAATCTTGGTTAACCCATATTCTTCTAGCGTCTTTATATGATGATAGCTTCGTCCAGAAAGGATATATTAAGATCGGACTTGATAAAACAGCACTATAAAAACCCTTCGATGCAGCAAACAAAAAAATAATTTTATTATTATTTCAGCTAATTGCCTTGAAAATGATTAAAAAATTAAAAATTTTTAAATTCTTTCCAGGAGCAAAAAAAAAAAAAAAATTTAAAAATTAACAAAGAAAACTTACAGAATAAAATTATTGAAATTATTATAAATTTAAAAAATCTGATTGCGGAAACTTTAAATGCATTGAGGACCTTGCTGAAGCTTTTATGCGGAGAAAACAAATTCAAGCTCACAACCTAATTTATTGCAAATCGAATGGTTTGATTAGTAATAAATTGGGTTGTTAGCACAAAGTTGTCTTTAGGGTGTAGATTTGCCTGAAAAAATACCATTCCAATGCTTTTGATTTTGTATGCCTATTTTCTATATATTAAAGAATAAAGTTACTGATTGACTGTCTGACTGACTGACAGACTCACTCACTCATTCTATCTATCAACAACGCCCAAACCACTGGTGCTAGGAAACTGATATTTGGTATGTGGGTTTCTCTCCGGCTTAGACATCCGCTAAGATGGGATTTTTGGAAATTCCTTTGAGGAGGGGTAGAAAGGGGAAATGTCTTGCCCTTAACAGCCCACCTAAGCGCCTTTGCCTAGAAACCTGAAATTTAATATGTGGGTTCCCTGGAATATGGACCAATTTATTGAGATGCTACTTTTTGGAATTTTCATCAGGAATGTGAATAAATGGGGAAAAGTCTCCTCCTTAACAGCCTTAACAAACCAAACCGCTACATTGGTTTGTCTTATGATGTAGACATCTGCAAAGATGAGATTTTTGGTGATCCAAATATGATGGGGCAAAAAGACAAAAATCTCTCTCTTGAAGTTTAAAGTATTCGTAAGCAAATTCATAAACAATGAACTTTTTGGAAAGTGGAAAAAGTGAGGAACGTGGGGAAAGTGGGGGCTTAAGTTGGGGAAATCTCCCCATTAATGTCCTTCAGAAACCCCTTTAACTAGAAACCTTAAATTAACAATATTTGTTCACTGATAAGTTAGTTTTTGATTTTTTTTACCAGACACGTGTAAACGTTTAACCCTTAATGGCGTGCCCAAACTTCTTTAGCTACAAGGGCCTATCAATAAGTCCGTGACTTTTTGAATGAAACACAGTTTTTTTTTGCAAAAAAACAAAAATTATTTTTCAACATTATCTCCTTTTAGCTCAATACAATTAGTCCAACGTTTCTCCAATGTTTGTAACCCTTCCAAGAAATAGGATTTTTCGAGGTCCAAAAAATAGACATCTGTCATCGTTGGAGCTAAATCTCTTTCCACCGAGCCATTTCATCCCAATTCATGGAATTTTGCCATTCAGACTACACACGCGTGCACCCGTGCATTATGGTCAATTGAGAGCAGACTGATTATTTAAAATCGAAACCACACTGCCATATGAAATGCCTATGGTATCAACAATCTCACGCACTAATACTTTTCGATCGGCCAACACCTCCTCGTGGATTTTTTCGACATTTTCGGGCGTATTGACCTCATTTTGTACTTGTGCGACCACAACGAAAGTCAGTAAACCACTTTTTTACCATTGAAATCAATGGTGCAGAGTCCCCATCACGTATCAAGCTTTTCCTTAATTTGATTGACGGTTTTTTTTTTCGCAAAAATAAAATGTTTAACGAACACTCAAAATTCACCTGTTTCATTTAAAAAAAAATCCACGAGGTTGATGTTTTGAACAGCTGTTAAACGCAAAGTAAATGACGGAACTTGCTCAAAATTTGACAGTAGTCTATTA
Organism: Eustalomyia histrio; assembly: GCA_949748255.1. Lineage (NCBI taxonomy): Eukaryota > Metazoa > Arthropoda > Insecta > Diptera > Anthomyiidae > Eustalomyia > Eustalomyia histrio. Next base: position 27,425,159 of record OX456525.1, read on the forward strand.
AAAGGTCGTACTTGTTGCATTTCATATAGTACGAGGGAAGTTCGAAAAGTCACGGACTTATTAATCCGCTCTCGTAGAAAGTGAAATTTTAAAAAATCTGTCCATTATTGTAAGATCTAATTTATTGTTAAGGTAATTTATGGAATTTCCCCAGTTACGTAGGAAAAATAGGGGTCGTAAAAATGAAAAAGTCTTCCACTCACTGCCCAACCGCTTTGCCTTAAAACATGATATTTAAAATATGAGTTGTATTTACTGATAACATACGTATTGGAATTTTCGCCCTAGACGTGGTAAAATAGGGCTTCAAAATGAAAGTTCCAGCACTAACTACCAGCTCAAACCGCTCTAACTAGAAATTTAAAATTTGAAAATCCAGTGAATGTATGTACAATTTATACATTAATGTAGTGGAACATGGAACTAGTGGAATAGAAATATTGGATAAGAACACCCAAATCTCATCAAATAATATGATCAACTCCTAAAAGCGCTATTATTAATTAAAAAAATGTTTTTAAAATAATTTCATTACAGTTGAAATAAATGCAATGGTAATAAATTCATCAACTAATTGGTCCCAATTATGGAAGACATCCAGTAAGAGAGAAAAAGGTATCCACTTTGTCGTCCTACCAAAATTATTTAGACTAAAAATCTGATATTTAAAATATTTGTTTCCTGCAGCATGTGTTACCTTTTTGTATTTTCGCCAGCAACGTGGTAATAATGGGGGTTCAAAAGGGAAAAGTACATTCCTTAAGAGACATTCTTTAGACTTTTGACTGATTCTTTTGTGATTTTTGTAAAGAATTACCACATTCTGGGATTTCCAAAGAGTAAAATTCTTCTTTATATCGGCCAGCATTAACAGCTTTGGCTAAGATGTCTAATGTATAAAATGTTTGCTTCTAAGTATATGTATTCATTACGTCGTAAACATGAGTTTTAGTAGGAAAAAAGATTCCCTTAATCTCACATCAGCCCAAACCGTTGAAGCTAGGAATTTAATATTTGGCATTAATATATATATTATGGTCTATGCATCCAATAAGCTATGAATTTAGGGTAAATTACGGGGAGCAAAAATTTTTTAAGACAATAATAAAAACGTGGAAAAATTACAGCTATAATTGCCCAACACAAACCGCTGCAACTAGAATTTGAAATTTGTGAGCTGTTATGAAAATAATAGTATCTTCTCACCCTTAATATCCTGACCTCAATTCGTCTACTAGGAATCCGGAATTGTAAATATATTTTCTCGGCGGTAAGGACTATTTCAGGGATAAAGTAGTTCTTGGAATATCCAATAACGAATTGTAATAAATGGAGAAAAAACCCTCTGAATCTAATTGAAATTAATTCTCTAGATTACTCCTATTGCTTAAACATACACTAAGATCGGATTTTTGGAAATTCCTACGGGGAGGAGTAAAACGGGGAAAACAAACGCTTTAAATCTGACAATTAAAATATGTTTTCCCAGGTCTTATTCACTAGAGGAATACTTTTTGGAATATCTAATTAAAGCATGGTAAAAATAGGGTTAAAAGGTCATAAATTACCTCTTAGATGATACAGGGTGGCGCAAAAATAACTTTCCGAAGTTTTTTGGCTGTACTTTAAAAAAAAAATGAAAAACTTTGATTCTTCTTGTGGATTATTTTTATTTGGTCTTTTAATTTTTTTTACATCGAGTCCAGAATATGATGTCATGTAAATGGCCGCCGCCACAGTTGATTGTCATTTGAGCCCTTTTTATGGCATTTTCCATCACTTTGGCCAAAACTTCCGGTGATAGGTCCTCACATTCTTGACGGATATTGTCTTTAAGAGCTGCTAGGGTCTGAGGCTTGTTGACATAAACCCGCGACTTCAAAAAGCCCCACAAAAAGAAGTCTGGAGCGGTCAAATCAGGCGATCTTGCTGGCCAGTGCAAATCGCCAAAACGGGAGATTAGGCGCCCGGAAAATGCATCCTTCAGCATATCGGTTGTGGCACGTGCAGTGTGTGGCGTTGCAACGTCCTGTTGGAACCACATGTTTTCCAATCCCAATTCATCAAGTTGCGGCAAAAAGAACTCGTTCATCATTGCTCTGTAGCGCTCACCATTCACAGTAACCGTTTGGCCCGCGACGTCTTCGAAGAAAAAAGGTCCGATGACTCCTCCAGCGAAAACAGCACACCATACAGTGACTTTGAGCGGGTGTAATGGCTCTTCGTGGGTTACACGCGGATTTTCAGTGCCCCAGAAGCGTAAATTTTGCTTATTTACGTATCCGCTAAGATGGAAATGGGCCTCATCACTCATGATTATTTTTGATGAAAAATCATCTTCATTATTGCTCAAATAAATAGTCACCAATATTCCGCGTTCTGGAGCAGTGTAGCGTAACATTGTTTATTAACGTGTATTTCGCATGTGTTTACTACACAAATGTCAAAACAGAACTGACATTAGGGGCCAATCGCAAAATTTATAGCATTTTCTGATAGGAGGATTACTTTTGCGCCACCTTGTATGTGCCAAACTTTTAGGTTTAGAAATATTTAGCTTGAAATTCAAACAAATTTATTTAAGGAGGACAATCTTTAGAAACAAGAATTCAATGTTCTTAATATATAACAACATTTTAAACAGCCGGTTGCGAAATATCGGGCTTTTAAGCTGATGTGGTTATAAAACTTCAATAATGCCAGAAATTACAAAAATTCATTTGACTTATTCCCATATGTTAGATGTCTCTATGTGTATGTAAATGCATATAAAATCTTACAAAACATGTTTCAATCTCAAATCTTATGAATGCTTTATACTCGTAGTACAAGTTACACACACAAATATTCATAGAAAAGGCATGAACTAATATTGAAATATGTATTTGTGTATGTAATAACAGTATAATTTCTTTGCACTGAATAAATGGTGTTATTTAGCAATTATACAAGATACTCGTATAAGGCTTTCAATATCAAACGTTCAATTAATTAAAATTTATCGTATCAATGTAAAACTTACAGTTTCTTATACAAATTTATAAAACTTTTCAATATTTTTCCAGAATTTTGACTAATTAATGAAGTTTGGTAAATGAAAGAATTTTGACTACACACAGAGAATAGAGATTCATTGTAACTACCGCATTTTTTGCCAACTAAATAGTTTGGTTACATCAACCAAGTTATTTGATATTCACAGCAAAATCTATTCCTGATCCAATAAAATATACCGAAATTGTTTAACAGAAATTCTATAAGCACAATTTCCGTCGTCACAAACAAATATGTCGATTGGTCCAAAAAAACCGTTGTCTGTGCAACAATAGTGTTTTCTATGAACTATTTAAAAAATATGTGCATATTTTTTTTAGTTTGCTTTTAAAGACTTTTTCAAACAATTGTTATTAAAACTATCATCAACCTCCATCTATGCTTATTTTAAGCTCCAACTATAATTGGCTTAAATAACTTAAAATTTTTTAAAATAAAAATTTGTATTTCCAAAATTTTTTTTTCAGATAAAGCTTAAGTCACTTAAGCCAATTGTAGTTGTACCTTTAGGCACTCAGTCCGTGCTCTTTATTTTTGGCTGGAATTGGCTTTTTATGGGGTTTCATCAAGATCGCTTATTTTTCGCCAGAACCGTGAGAAGCAAAGTCTTTCTCTAAAACACGTACTCTTTGCTTTAATTAATATGCAAATTATTTGCATTATTTGCCATGTGCGTGGTAGGGTACAGCAAAGTACAATGGATCTCAAAAATAAATACACATCAACACGGTTTTAGATTCTCTTTAAATTCTAAAACAAACAAAAAAAAAACACTAAAAAATACACAATAACTTAAAAATAATACATAGCAATTCAGTATTATTAAAAATAAGGAATTTATTTTCATTACCGCAGCCCAATACAGAAAAAATATTTGCCTCTCTAAAATTAAGGACATACCTATTCAAATAATAAACATTTACATTAAAAAATAGCAAACATCACGATTATTTTATCTCTTTAATGTATAGTTGGTTAGCATTAATTTTCTAATACAGCCTTTAAACGTTTATTTATAGATTTAACAATCCAGAGGATCAGTTGGGGTTTGCTTACCATATGGGAAATTCTCAATGGGGTGAAGGTCCAGACTTTGTGGAAGTGTTGCTAGCATATGTTGAGTGTTGAAGAGAATCCAAATTTTTACATTGTGGTTTGTTCGCTTCGGGTCGTTGTCCTTTTGAAAATAGTAGTTTCCAACTAAACCCATTTTTGACGCACTTTCCTTCAGACTTTTTATCTAAATAATTATATTGGTTAAGTGCAATTTTTATGACTATAGTATTTCCAATAACCATATTTTACAGTTACCAACTCCATATTTTACAGTCTTTGCCGTATTTTTTTGGATTCAAAGTTTACCCTTGTCTACGCCATATTTAAAACGGCCAACAGAACCAAATATATAGTACTTTGATTTGTCTGTAAAAATTCCTTTGCTCCAAAACCCTTGAGCAAAAATAATACAACTATTATTTTGCTTCCCTGTGATTTCTGATGTACCGTTAATCCATGAAAACAATAACTGTGCCCTTAGTTTTGCGTTGCCATATTTTAGGATCACATGAATATTACTAGTATTTTTTTTAGGAATTTAAATTAAAGGTCATAACGTTTTTACTCTAAAATAAAGGACAAAGTTTATATTGAAATACCAGTGCTTGACACTCATTATTAATAGTTTAATGCAAAAAAAATGTATTTCTTTCATCAATAAGAACACAAAGAGCTGCTTTTTCAAGTTAAGTCTATTGCGTTGGGTTTTAAAGTGTTTGTTTAGGACAATTCAAAGCATCCTGAGATTTTTTAAAGAATCATACCTTATAATGTTGGGTTTTTAGAGGAATCTGACGACTCTTTAAAAAGAAAATGTCAGACGTATTCAGTGGAAGAAAACCCGTAAAAATGCAGTGTAGATAGTTGGTTTTTATTTTCTTTATATGACACTGTCTAGAATAAAAAAATGCCTAAATAAACGATAGCTGCCTTCAAAAAAATCAATAACAAATTCTTTAAAATATGGTATGAATAGTTCTTGCAAAATTCACAAACAAAGTTTGATAGAACTGCCACTGTTCCCTGACTTTTACTACCTACACCCAGAGAAAAGATTGTTGACAATTCGATCAAAACCGTTATCATATATTTGTGAGTATTTAATTTTATTTGGAATAACCTAAAATTTATTAATAAAGCAAAAATGTTGTATTGGAAATTAAAAAAAAGGGAAAACTTAAAATCAATCCTATTATTCAATTATTGGTATTTCCAATCATCTTTAAAAATAAAATTCGTTGAGTATTTGTGTGCGGTGGAAGCAACCATTTATTTAGTGAATATATTAGAAATTTGGTACAATTTATCAAACTTTTAAAAAAATTGTAGATATTAAAAAGTTGTAACTACAAGTACGTTTATCCTAATCAAATATATCATTTTATTTGGGTTTCAGTAGAAGCAACCGAATTGTGGATTGTATTGATAATAGACATCACTTATGATTGATATTGATAAACAAATTTTATACTAATATTTCTTTTCCTTCCAAATTGTTTAAATTCAAAATTAGCCATCAAAATTGTGGTGGGTAGAGAGGTAGCTCAGAACTCCGAATTCCCGAGTTCAAATCCCGGAGAAAGCAAACATTTAAAAAATAATTTTTTTAACTAAAATAAAATATTCAAAAGGTTAAATGCAAATATATCAAAGAAAATAGAAGTTAGTTGCGCAGGTTCGATACCGGAAAAATCTAAAAATAAACTTTTTTTAAAATAAAATTTTTCGGAACGTTATAAAATTTCTGTGGAATATACACTCACAATATTATTTCGTTAAAAATAACTTAAAATACATATTAAATTAATCGAAAATACAATCAAAAAGAGGACTACTGATTTTCCATTATTTTCTACCCATTTTGTTGTTTATTTTTAATCATTGTTTAATAATCGACAAAAGTAAAAACAATAGAAAATCGTTTAAAATAACCATCAAATTTTTACTGACAAAAAGTTAGAAAAAACTACTTTTGTGGTTTGTTTTTCAAATTGAAAGTTTTTTTTATTTGTATGTAATTACAAAACAGAACACAACACATGCAGATGTATATATTTTTATTGGCTTTGTGTGAATGTATATTTGAATAATTTCTTGTAATTTTTATTGAAATAATTTTGTATATAAACAAACTATTTTGGTAAAAAAACAAAAAGGAATTATATGAATTTCTATTTTTTGAAGCAGAAAACACAAAATTTTACATTTAACTGAAAATATCAACTCCTACTGAATGTCTGTAGATTTTTATAGTTTGTTTTTTGAATGACTGATTCAAATAATTAAAAAATATATTTCTATGAATTTCAATTGATTCTTCATTTAAAAACAAACTTTACGTATTACTTTTTAAATAAACTACAATCGGTAACGGAAAATATATTGTGAGTGTACATATTAAATTGAACAACTAAATAGTGGATTTCACAACTAAAAATATAATTTAATAATAATAATTTAATTAATAATTGTCGTAACCGCCAGAATTCGATTGACAACAAATCGGTGGCCACAACTGATACTGTTTTCTGGGTGTAGTTTAAGCTTTATAGTTCAAGAGATTATCTATCTATTAGAAAAGACATAAAAATCACGCATATTCCTGACAAGTTCTCACCGATTCTTCTGTGTTTTTGTGCAATTAAGAATTCAAATAAGCGAATTCTTCAAACAACTCAATTCTACTGAAGTTCCTACTTTAGAAAAATTTATTGTTAAATCAAATTAGAAACAAAATTCCATTTTATTTTTAGTTTTCATAAATTTTTTCATAAAATTTTAAATGAAACAGTTTTTTAGAAAATACAGCTTTTGAATTTAAAGCAATTTTGTATTATTATTTTATAACATAAGTGACGTCATAGTGCTTGTTAGGAATATGCCTAGTCACGTGTTTCATTGCTAAGGAGAAAAATATATATTTAAATAGGTTTTTTGTTAAGCTCTGCTTAGAGACTCTAGCTTTTGTAAAACTTCGAGTTTTAGTCATATCTTTTGTCAGCTTGAAATACATGTATACAGAGGTTGAAAACCCTATTTAATTTTTGTGTATATAAAAATATATTTTTAAATTATTTAAAATTTATTTTTTAAACTGAAACAAAAATAAAATTGTCTATCATATTTCTTAAAGCCTATATAATATTTGCTTTGATTCAGTCGATTTGAAAATAATGTGATTGTATTTTAGTTGCTGTTTTTTTCTATAATTTTCTTGCCAAAGTTAAGAAAATTAGGAAGTTTTAAGAAAAATAACAAAAAAATAACCGGTTAATCGACCTATTTTAATCGATTATTCGGGCCGAATAATTATTTGAGTTTTACTCTGCGGTTACACGTACATTGCTTTCAATTTTTCTCATATACTGTATGTCAAAATCTCTCGAATTGAAAGCTGTGCCTGCCGTAGGCTGCACGCAATTTGAGTTCAATTTCGTTTCTAAAACGCGTTTATCAAGAAAAAAAAAGTACTTATTGTTTTACTGTGGCATCGTTATATTGTGGCAGAGTATTTGTAGAACGAAACATTCAAATTTATTTACAAGAATTGTGATCAGCTGTTAAAATTGCTTCTAGATTGCCTTACGGCTTGAAGGAGAAATTGAATACCATCCAGTTTTCAATTTCAAAAAGTGTGAGTGTGTTAGTAAAAAAGTGTGATTATATTGAAAATTGAGAGAAATTGAAATGATGAAATTGAATGTGTAACCCCCGGGTTAAATAATTTGTTTCAACATTAACCGAAATAGAGGCGATTAATCGAGAAATCGGTTAATCGATTAACCGAATTGGAAACACTATAAAATACATATTGTCTTTGTTTTAATATTTTTTTTCAAACAAATATAAGTTGGTAAAACATACGAGTATAAAGATTTTTTTTTGAGTCCTTAGTTTTACCCATTTTTGAGACAGTTAGTATTAAATGCCCTTTATGTATGTTGTTGTGCATTTATATAAGTGTATATACATTGAATTCAATTGTATGTATGTGTTTGACACTATTAAAATCCAAAATGCAATTTAGGAGCAATTTTGTGTTATGAATGACTCAAATGTAATAGTGACAACTGGTAACTGGATTAGTAAAGTTTAACACAAACATACATACTCGTATTACATCACATACAAAATGTACTTTTATGATCAATATCACAACATGCAAGGATTTAAAGGTAATTTAGGGTGTACAACTTAAATATGCCAGATTTTTGGAAAATTTTGGGCGTTTATTGTGAAACATTGGTAAAATATTAATTTATTCCAAGTATTGGTCATAGTTAGCTTTTAACATTCCCATCTTTCTGGCAATATATGGATTCCGCGCCAAAAAAAAAAAAAATAACTGATCCTTTTTTGAGGCCAATAACAAATCAAGCAAATTTCCGAAGTGCAGCGTGTTTGCATTGTTCAAAACAAATGAGTCGCACGGGATAAGGTCTGGACTGTAAGAAGAATGAGGCAAAACTTTCCAAACACTATTTTCTGAATAGTTTTTAACCGGTCTTGCAACATGTGGCCGAACAAGGTCATGATGGAATATTACGGCTTCATCTCTGATCGTATATTTCGCGCGTTTTTCGTCCAATGCTCCTTTCAAACGATTAAGAGTCTTTACAAAATTTTCAATTTTTGTTTATTATTTGCAAGATATATAGAACTCAATTTAAAAAAGAAAAAAATCAACAGTTTTAAATGGTAGAATCATAAAAAGAGAAACATATTTTTCATATTTTCATTTTTTAAAATCTACAACTTTCAGTTCAGTACAAATTTTATAATATTCCTCTCATATATAAGTATATATGTTACATTAACCCATTAACGCCGAGGTGATCAGAATTTTTACGAACTTTTAAACGCGTTTATTTATTATGTTGTCGGACCAAAAAAATAATGCAATATCTCTATTCCTACGCGAAATTTGATGCTCTTTCAGAATCTGAGCTCAAAATTTCGATTAGGCAAACATTTTTCAGGTATTTTTGAAAAATTGGATTTCTTAATATTTTCGAAAATCAAAAATGAAAAGTTAGTAAAAATTCTGATCAGCCGGCGTAATGGGTTAACAAAAAACTATAAAAACCTCTTATACAAAAATTTTAAATGCTAGATTTGCATATACAAAGCCATATTTTAATCTAATGAAACTTTAATCTAATGAAAATCTTACAATCTCAAATAAAGAATGCTTTCTGTATGTTCATTTTTAATCATACTACAGGTTGGTTGAAAAGTTCCTGCGCTCACCAAGAGATGGCACTGCTAGCTCCAAACTTTTTTTTCTCAAGTCGGTATAACTGTCCTGAGAACACATGCAAAGATGCAAAGTCATTCTGTCAATTCTTTCTTTGTTTACAAGCCATTTGAAGTTGACGTGATATTGATTTTTTTTTAATATGGAAAAAATTGAATATCGTGCAGTCATAAGATTCATTGTTTTGAAGGGTTTAAAAGCAAAGGAAATTTATGAACAATTGGTAGAAGTGTATAAGGAGTCCTCACCTTCAAAACGCACCGTTGAATTTCGGGCTGGTGAATTTAAACGTGGTTGTACCAGCCTTGAAGACGATCCACGCGAAGGACGACCAAAAACTGCAACCACAGCAGAAATCATTGAGCAGGTACATAATATGGTTAGTGAAGATCCAAGTTTGACTAAGCGTAAAATTGCTAATGCCATAGGCATCTCAGACGAACGAGTACTCCATATTTTACATGAAGAATTACTTATGAAAAAACTGTTTGGAAAGTTAGTGCCGCACACATTAACAATTCAACAAAAACTGGATCGAAAACAAATTTCTCAGCGTAATTTTGAACGTTTTAAGCCAAATAAAACCGACTTCTTGCGTCGTTTTGTAACTATGGATGAGATTTGAATCTACCACCATGATCCTAAATTGAAACAAGGACGTTTACAGTGGACTGAAGCTGGTTGTTCAGCTCCAAAGCAGGTGAAGTCACAACGGTCAGCAAAGAAGGTTATGGCATCAGTTTTTTGGGATGCAAAAGGAATTTTGTTGATTGATTATCTTCAGAAAGGTAAAACAATCAACTCTGAATATTATTGCAGCCTTTTGGATCAGCTGGATGAAAAAATTCGTGAGAAAAGACCTGGTTTAAAGAAGAAAAAAATAATTTTTCATCAAGACAATGCACCTTCTCACAAAAGTGTTTTGACGATGGCTAAATTGAAAGAATTAAAGTACGAATTGCTTGAACATCCACCGTATTCACCAGATTTGGCTCCCAGTGACTACTATCTCTTCAGAAATCTGAAACGATTCCTTCGTGGAAAGCATTTTTCGTCGAATGAAGAAGCCATAGCAGCCGTAGACGGTTATTTTGCAGAGCTTCCGGAAAACCATTATAAGGATAGGATAAAATTATTGGAAGATAATTGGAACAAGTGTATTGAGCTTCTAAGAGCTTATATTGAATAAAAAAATATATTTCGTAAAAAAAACAGTATTCTTTCATTTCGAGCGCAGGAACTTTTCAACCAACCTGTATTATCAATTATAATCGGTACATTATGTAAGCTACTTGGGAAACGTTTTACCAAATTAGAAAATTTATAAAAACAAGTGCAATTCCAAGTTTGTGAAAATTAATAAAAATTAATGTTTTGCAACTATTTAAAAAAAAAACATCTTCAAGTTATTATTAAATTTGTTTCGTTGAGAATTCTCTCTTTTACAAAATGTTTTCAAAAGTTTTATAAATGGCATCATATGTATTGACACACATTGTATTGTAAATCCACAAAGCCTTACTAAAAGACTATTCAAATTTTACTAAATTTTACATAAAGTAAATTTATTTTTAAATCATTGATTTTTATTAAAGCTCAAGATGAGTATCATTTCTATTAAATTGCAGACATAGTTTTTGAGCTTATCAAACAGATATAGAACCTACATATTTAAAATAAAATTGTAAGTTATACAAATATAATATAATTTTTTAATTCAATTTATAACTTTTGATATCAAGTTTAAACATGTTATGATTAGATGATGTTTAATAATCAAATTCAATAATATAAATATTAGTGTGTCCTGTTAAATTGAATTCAAGTAATAGCACCCAAATTATAGGTATTGAAGAGTTGAATAACTTAGTTAAAAATTTTAACCATATATGGCTTTATCTAATAACATATTATAACGTATAAATAAAAATGTCAATATGCATCATTTATAATTAGATATTAAATATATTTTTTTTAATTATTTTATATTGTATATTGTATCCAGTAAAAAGTCTTCATACTCATAGTATATGCTGGATCTATAAACAGTTTGAGGACAGTCCCCAAAGTAACATATATGTCCTTTACATGCCTATATGTATTTATATATAGAATATACAGAACCATATAATTTTACATATAGATTCCACAGAACTATATATTTATGATATAATAAAAAATATATGTCAACGATTTCGAATCCCATCCATGCAGGTACACAATTTTTTTTTTTTTTTGGCATTTTTAATATATTATTTTTTTTTTTCTATTGAAGTTTTTATTTTATAGTTGATCTTTGAAATACTTATATGTATGAAAAAAATATTTTTAGTCTGGTTCGAGATCATGGAAATTTGTTTTCAAATGAAAAATTTTCTTAATTTTATTTATCAAATCAGCTGTATGTGAAATAGTTTTTTCCTTTAATGTATGAGTTAAATAGAGATATTTATAATTGGCACTTTCAAGGGCACGAAGAATGTGAATGAAGGTCGTAGCGGACCAGAAAATATATTCCATTTATCTTGTGTCTTATAATTTTTCTGTGTATTTTTCATGGTTACTAAATAAAAATAAGAAAATTTTTTCATTTGAAAATGATATGGCGCAACATTTAATAATATCTAATTTGATATTCTTTAATATCTACTATAATATCCAGCTGATCTTATTTGATCTGAAAAATGGCAGATGAAATTAGATCCACTAATATATTTGGAGATTAAGTTAGATCTTAATTGATCCGAAAAATGGCAGATCAAATTAGATTCAGCAATAAATTTGGGGATTTAGAACAATCTAAATTGATCCGAAAAATGGCAGATCAAAATAGATCCTGCAATATATTTAGAGATTAAGGAAGATCTAAATTGATTTTAAAAATGGCAGATCAAATTAGAGCCAGTAACATATTTGGGGATTTCGAAGGATCTGAATTGATCCGAAAAATGCAGTTCAAATTAGATCCAACAATATATTTAGGGATAAAGTTATATCCAAATTTATCCGAGAAATATCAGATCAAATTGTATTAGATTATATTGAACAATGCACGGAAACAAGTTTATTAAAAAACGTATAAAAAAAAAATAAAAATTAAATTACCAATATTTCCACTCGGTCTGCCGGAGTTTTCGTGATATTAGGACTCAATTACATACCGAATAATAAATAATATAAAATAAAAAATATATATATATATATATAATTCTATATAATCATATCTTATTGACTAAGAAAAAATGTGGAGAAATAATTATATTTAAAGCAAAAAAAAAAACAAGTAAAAAAGGGCTAAATTCGGCTGTGCCGAATCTTTGAACACCCTCCACCATAGGGGCTGAAGATGATATACGTATATACTAAATTTTGCATGAACTGTAATATAAATATGTTTTGTCAATTTATGTAATGAACTTTTGTTATTTAGTTTTAGTAATGTTATTTATTTAGTTTTAGCAATGTTATTTACAGAGGTCTGCTCTGTTAGCGACTTTAACATTGTTGCTTTTAACGTTAACTTAGTTATTAAGAGTAACACACATATAGCTCTAAAATGTTATTATTCTCATAGTATGTAAGACAGTAAATGTAATCGAACAAGAAGAAGACTTAATAACATTTTTACTTACTTAACAGAAAACAAAAATAGATACAGAAAAATTGTACAAATTTGTATGGAAAATTTAGAGGTACCTTCACATTTTCACTCATAACTTTTGAACCGCTTGACCGATTTTGTTCATTTTAAATACCAAACTGCTCGGGAGGATGTTCAATAATCTGGGTAAAAATAGGCACCTCCGCTTGCGTCTTCCCGTCGTGATCGCCATTTCAACAGACAGACGGACATCGCTAAATCGACTTAAAATTGCATAAGGATCACGAATATATATACTTTATGGGGTCTTAGACCTATATTTCGACATATTACAAACGGAATGACAAACTGATATATACCCTCACCATATATGGTGGAGGGTATAATAATATATAAATTTTTACCACTTATATTCAATCAAAAAATATTAGTTTTTGTAGTCCCGAAAAGGTTTAAAATTTTAAAGTTTTTTAAGAAACTATTAATAAGGAAAGAAAAATAAATCAAAAGCACAAAAAATGTATCACCACTGACATGGGTCCACATATAATAATATCAAATTATATCTTTTATCATATCAAAAAAAATACTCTAGATATGAAACTATATATAATAAAATCTCAAATTTGTACTTATTGTATCATTAAACCATATACAGGGTGATTTAGTCACGTTCCGCCGAATTTCCCCAGTTTATTCCTTGGCTCATTCCATGAAGATATGTCCGTTACGACCATCCCCGAAAATGCAAGTGCGCGAAATGGCAGCGGTTTGAAAATTTTCGGATTGATGGTCGGAGGGTAGTGGGGTAAAATTGCTTACTTCTGAAGCTTGTTGGAAGAGTCATTGGGAGACCTTTCAGAATCAATAAAGAAATTGCCGAGATACAGAGCTTTAAAAAAATTGAAAAAAAGACTTAAGAGAGTGCACATAACCTCAATTTGCTCAGCCAGATGGCAGGTACATTATGTTTTTTCTCTTAAAAGACCTCTCTCAACAAGCCCAATTTGCTCAGCCAGATGGCAGGTACATTATGTTTTTTCTCTTAAAAGACCTCTCTCAACAAGCCCAAAAACAAAAAAATCCGACCACTGGTTCCGAAGTTAGCAATTTTACCCTACTACACTTTGACCACCAATCCGAAAATTTTCAAACCGCTGCCATTTCGCACTTTTGCATTTTCGGGGATGGTCTTAATGGACATATTTCCTTGAAATGAGTCAAGGAATACGCTGGTGAAATTCGGCGGAACGTGACTATATCACCCTGTGTAATTATAGCTCATATTAAAATATATTTTGTTGATAATTATATAATTATTACATTTCAAATATTAGGTACCATATATAATAATATATATTGTTTTATACAATTTTATATGATATAATATATATATATACGATATCTTATCATATAAAACATACATAATTTTATAAAGATTAATATACAACCAGATATAAGGTAATTAAAAAAAAAATAATGTAATTTATCATTTTAAATGCTAATGCATACTGACATATGTTTTTACAATATATATGATAATAAATTATTAGATAAGGCCACATATGATTATATCTAAACTTTTTTACTCGGGTGTGCATTTGAAATATAAACATCGATAATTTGAAACATGTTTTCATACAAAAACGAAGTAATTTTTAACGTAACTTATGCCTCTTATATTTCTCTTCTTTGTCATATATACGAGTTTCACTAACAAGGAAAGTACCCCAATCCTCAAAAATCTCTTTTAAACTGTACCACACATTAAGAGCTAAAAATTCCGAGGTAGCCCAAAACTTGAGACAGGTCGATCTAAGATTTTCGTTTACACATTAAAATTTCAACAGCATTGGAGTGTTTAGGTTTAGCTGAATTCCTTATAAGATCGAAGAGAATCGATTGGGACAATCTTCCAATTGGTTACATTATATCAGGAATAAAGAAGAACCTTATGCACTTTGCTAAATAAATTATTTTCTAGATAAATATTTTTGTGACAAAATACCAGAAATATGCAACAACCCAACATTTTGCATAACCATATATTTTTTTTTAAATATATTTAATTATAAATAAGAGCTTTCTATTTATTTCTCATACCGACTTATAATTGACAAAACGATCTATTAGGAAATCATTTGTCTGCCTACAAATATCTACAACAAAACTTATTTTCTATATACAATAGTGCTCTCTGGAGGTTTAGGGTAATTTAGTAATTCCTTATATCTTTTGTAAATCTTTTTCTATATAATTTATTTATCAACATTAACTTACAGATGTATACACTTTGTCACATAAATATTGTATGTAAAGCTATGTGTGAGTATGATTGTATGTAAGTGTGTGTGCGTAAATCTACTAACATTTTATTATAAAACCAAAATCCTTTGATGCCAAAAGTAATGCCTTGATATTGTAACCTATAATCTTGACTAATGATGCTACCTGAATTAATTTCATTAATGTTAAAAACATAAATCTTAATGTTTAAACAAAAAAACATACGAAATAAAAATATATAAAATATTGTATTGAAGTGACAAATAAAATCATGTAGAATTTTATATATAATATTTAGTATTTCTGCAGACAAATGTGTATAAATGAGAGAAAGGTTAAATTCGTACACAAAGAAATTTAATACAAGTATGAAAGACAAGTAGTAATTCATAAGATTTATGGTTGTCAAAGTTAAAAACTATGAAGGCAAATGATTTAAACATTTTTGTGTTTATATTTTTCATATAAATTTTTATACATGTACAGAAATTTACAATACAAACTTGTAAACAGCCTGTAAAGATATTAAGAAATTTGTCATTAATATACCTGACAGACATGATGTGACACAAACACACACTTTGATATGTAAAAATGTATGTGTGTATGTAATAGGGTGAAACTTAATTTTAAGTGAACAACTTTTTATTGCAATATTTTTTTTCGATAAATGCCTTAACTTCTTCTTTTAAATAATTTAGCACCGTAAAAAAAAAAAAAAAAATAAGAACGAAATGTCTATTAACGCTATCCACAAAAAAGGAGAAAAAGTAAAGTTTTCACTGTCTGTTTTTATAACAAGACTTGACTTACTGAAATTTTTAAGTACTTAAGACACAAACTATCGTAATAAAATATTTACCATTTAAAAAAAAAACGTCTGCCTAACCAAATGCCACCATAATATGTGTTACATTTTTATATACAAAAGACATTATCTTAAACCTTAGCTCATGTCATGTTTTACTGTAAGTATAAAGTTTTATTATAATGATATTTTTTTTTACGATATTATGAAGTTTTGTTTAACATGTTTTCAATATGCAAATTTGTAAACACAGAAAACCCTACAAGATTTTAAAAGTGTATCAAATTGTTTCTACCAAAGGCATACATATATTTATGTATGTACCCTAACAGTGTTTAAATCGAAAATGAAACGATGTAATGAATATTTGTATTAATTTTTTAAATGAATGATTGAACTTATTTCATCATTAAGTATGAATTTTACCTAAGTTATCTCAGAAAATTGGATTTTATCTTTAAATAAGTGTTTTTTTTATATTGAATATGTAATGATACCTTTAAAATACTTCTATATAACTCAGCATTTAAGGACTGTTGTGAAAGGGCTGTGGAAAATTCGTTTTATATATTTTTCATAATACATTAAAAAAAATTCTTGTAGTTGCTATATGTTAGTTATTTGTCTATTAAATCAGTTTTAGTTATTTTAATTGCAACTTCAGTTGTTTAATTTAGTGGAAAATTTTAATGTTTTTATCAGTTGTTTTTAAACATCCCGCAATGACTAATGAATTTTAGTTCCATTAATTTTATGTAGTTATTTCGAGTTTTTAAGTGTAAGTTCGTAAACTTAGATCCAGCAATATGTTTGGGGATATAGTAAGAATTAAGTTAATTGGATCAAATAAGATCAAAAAAAAAAGGTTATCCGAACAATGGAGTATCGAATAAGATTCAGCATAATTTTTAAGGATTTAGTACGATCTACAAGGTGGCGCAAAAGTAATCCTCCTATCAGAAAATGCTATAAATTTTGCTATTAGCCCCTAATGTCAGTTCTGTTTTGACATTTGTGTAGTAAACACATCCGAAATACACGTTAATAAACAATGTTACGCTACACTGCTCCAGAACGCGTAATATTGGTGACTATTTATTTGAGCAATAATGAAGATGATTTTTCATCAAAAATAATCATGAGTGATAAGGCCCATTTCCATCTTAGCGGGTACGTAAATAAGCAAAATTAACGCTTCTGGGGCACTGAAAATCCGCTGAAGGATGCATTTCCCGGGCACCTAATCTCCCGTTTTGGCTATTTGCACTGGCCAGCAAGATCGCCTGATTTGTCCGCTCCAGACTTCTTTTTGTGGGGCTTTTTGAAGTCGCGGGTTTATGTCAACAAGCCTCAGACTCTTGCAGCTCTTAAAGACAATATCCGTCAAGAATGTGAGGACCTATCGCTGGAATTTTTGGCCAAAGTGATGGAAAATGACATAAAAAGGACTCAAATGACAATCAACTGTGGCGGCGGCCATTTTCATGATATCATATTCTCGACTTGATGTAAAAAAAATTAAAAGACCAAATAAAAATAATCCACAAGAAGAATCAAAGTTTTTAATTTTTTTTTAAATTACAGCCAAAAAACATCGGAAGGTTCTTTTTGCGCCACCCTGTACATTGATAAAAAAATGGCTTATCAAATTGTATCGAATTAGATTCACCAATATATTTAATGGAATCTACTTTATATTAAAAATATATATAGTAAAAAAAATTTAAATAAAAAATTGAGTTTCAAAAATATAAATGGACTGAGCAGAATTTGAACCCGGTCTGCCACAGTTGCAGTCGATCGCTTAATTCACTCAGCGAACACATTGCAATACATAATAGCTGGCTTATATTATAACATATAATTATATTTTCGGATCATATATATGTATATATATATGCATTGCCCATACTTTGAAGACATCTGTATATACAGCCAAAAAAGTCCCTATAAAATACGCTGTGTCCAGTAAAATGTCTTCAGTGTAAACAGTAGAATAAAGAAAAGTTTAAGGACAGTCCCCAAATTAACAAAATGTCTTCATGGTAACTTGTGAAACAAAAACGTGTCCCCGCAACATGCGCTATGCACATATATAATTATATATTTGTAATTATATATTCGGGAATTTGGAAAATCATGGAGAAAAATGCTACATATAATGATTGAATTTATTTATATTGTTTCTGTACTTATCTGATTATATATAATTTTATATAATATAATAAATAGAATTTATACTCATATCTCTCGGAAAAAATGTGCAAAAAATATCCCTGTGGGAAAAAAGGGTCTGTTGGGAATTGGGAACTGTCCCGTGGTAGGAGAAAATTGGACTTGTTTCGAAAAAACATATCACGGGATAGGTGAAAAGAGGGCCGGTTCCTAAAGTACCTACCACGTGACCGGTTTAAAGTCATAGGGGCTAGTTGTCTGACATGCCATTTTAGACCAGTCCTGTGACGTGTCACAAAAGGCAATTGACCATGTTAAAGTGACCGGTCCTTTTCATATAAAAAAAAACCGATGCGGTGACAATGAACCGGGAATGTGACGTATCCTGGAATAGCTTTATTTCCCACAGGGATGATATTTAAATAAAAAAAATATATATACATATATACGATATAATTTTCCCCACTCACAGGACTTTTGAAAACAAATTGCATATGTTTTTATATATACCTAGATTATTATAAACTAATTATATCCCATACGCTATCAAATCAAATTTCTAACTATTATTGCTCCTAAATGATTTAAAATTTTAAAGTTTTGCAAAAAAAAAAAATTTACCAAAAAAATAAATACATAAAAAACACAAAAGAAAATATTTGTTTTATCTCCCTGGCTGGGATTCATTGAATGAAAACGGCATTTGGAAGAAGCCACAGAAAAGGAAGAACGTTGTAAAGAGCATCATAAAGCAAAACAAAATGGTCGTAAGCGTAAGGCTTATGGGTTACTTAGGTTTTGTTAGTTCCAAAAATTATGCTTATACTTGTTTGCTGGGATTCGATACCATTGATATGGAACCACATATAATTATATCTAGCTAAATCTTATATCATATCAAAAATACTCTTGATATGGAAAAATAGGTGATTTTTTAAGCGCTTGCGTTTTGAAAATGAAAAAAATGAATTTTGCCATTTACTTTTTAAAAAATTTTTCATGTTTGTATTGCCAGCGGCTACGCCGTAGATGGTGCATCTGTGGCATACTTTTTCCAGCATTTCGACCGGTATCTTACCAATGTCAACTGTAATGTTCTCTTCCAAGGCTGGAATTCCGGCTGGCTTACACGAGAGACTGAAGCTATCCCCACAAAAACCATTCTAGTGGGTTAAATCGCATGATCTTGTCGGCCAATGAACTGCTCAAAAACATGAGATTAATTACTCACCAAAATCGTCTTTTCTCTTACGGTATCTTGCTCCATTGGCTGTTACCATGTACTTCTTGAAGAAGTACAGTCCAATGATACCGCCGGCCCACATACCGCACAAAATAGTACATTTTTCAGGGTGCATTGGCAGCTCTTGAACTGCCTCTGTCTGCTTTTCACAGCAAATTCAGCAATTCTGTTTGTTGACGTACCCATTGAGCCAAAAATGAGCTTCGTCCTTGAAGACAATTTTTTGATAAAAACACATTTCTCACACAGTACGAATTTTGTTTACAAAATTTAATGATTTGCAAGGGTTGTTAGTCTATTCATGGTGAGTATTTTTGACATTGCCACATGTCACAAATCTTTTTTTTTACACTGAAAAAATTTACATTGAATAAACAAATAGCAAAAAAGTCACCATTTATATAACTTTATCTGAAATTAGTTGGCAAATAACATATTACCATGTAAATGGTAAAAGATACCATATTAAAAATATTTCTGATCTGGGAACATATATTCAGTCATGTATAACTATATAAAAAAATTGTTTTCATAAGGTACCATATCTTAATATATAACTAATATGTGATAGCTTATATAAATAAACCATATATAAATGAATATGATTCTTAAAAATATACAAGGTATATAATTTTGTAAAGATCCCATATATAATAAGATGTGATTATATATGACATAGATAATTAAAGAAAAAATCCTGTGTTATAATTATATATGGTTATGCATACTGACATATGTATTTATATATAATAATATATTATTCGATAAAACCACACATTATTATATATAAACTTTTTTGTCCCTTATGGGTCAATTAAAAAACTAAAAAGATTAAATTCCCTTAAGACAATTTGAGTGGCAAAAAGATAATGACAAAAAAAAAAACGAGGAAGAACGTAAGCAACAAAACTGAAGTCATAGTGACATAGATACTAAAGTATTCGGTAGTTGAGTGTCAAACCTTTTCATCAGATTTTGGGTTGACCTACACATGTGAACAATAACAAAATTAATGCTTAAGGAGCAATCTTGAATTTTACAGGTTTTTGGTGTATGTGTTACATTTGGAGCTTTGATGTAGTAATTTTTTTGTAGAACATTTCATTTCATTTAGATGTAAATAACACATAGTTTCATACACAAAGGAGAAAAACATTGATCTTGTATCATTTATTTTGTATATTATTTCATTGATCCCATATAAAATTTTGATTCTGACGCAGAGAAAAAATATGGGTCTGGAAATCATATTCGAAGAGCTTTTTATACCTTTGGGATTATGATTGTGACAACCATAGTCATACTATAATACTTATAATTTTACCATAATATTGTCCCTAGAGTTTTAGTTAGAAATTTTTAAATCTAAAAATATTTCTTTAAGGATTTTTTTTACTAAAGAAAAAAATTGATATTAAAGACTTTTTCAAGAGAACTTCTTTGATTCAATGGACTTATTAAAAAAAAAAACTACAAAAAAATTTAAATTCTAAGATCTTTTTTAATAGAAAACATAAATTTTATGGACTCTTTTTAATAGTGAATTTCTTAGATTTTAAAGACATTTTGAAATTTTGTTTTTAAATAGTCCTTAGAGTCTGAGAATATCTTTTTTAGGAAGTGTCCTCAGAATCTAAGAACATTTCTACTTAAAAAGTCTTTAGAATCTAATTATTTTTCATGGTGAAATGTCCTCAGATTCTATTTATTTTTTTTCAAAAAAAGACCTAAGAATCGATGTTTTTTAAGAAATTTTATCTATAAAACAATTTGCAGAATCTAAGAATTTTACTTTAAGGAAATGTCCATAGAATCTAAAAATATTTCTATCAGAAAAATTACTAAAACTCTAGTATTTTGTATAAGAACAATTTTTAGTTCAAACCAACTCTTGGATTCTAGACTTTTTCTTATCAAAAATTATTTGATTAATAGTCTGAGTACTTTCGTCAAAAAAGAAATATTACTGATTTTATTGAAAAGAATTAATATATATAAAATTTGTATACACAATCTTTTTTATAATGAATTGATTAGTGTAAATTATAATGTTACATGTATAAGGATTTTCGAAAATAAAACCCCCCAGCTGAAAATAATCATATATTATCATTTTCACAGGGGTGATTGAAGTGGTAAATTTTTTTTTTTGGTGAAATCAATACAGTATTATGACTGTAAATGTCAGTCATGTTTTATTTCATTTATAATAATTCATTGATTGTTTTTAGCATTTTATAGTTTCATAATTATCATATTTTTTCATAGTCAGCATTTTTTTTGCCACAGTATGGTTACAGCCAATCATGTCATAGAATAGAAAGTGACAATCATGAAATAATAAAATATTTACAAGAATAATATTGTTAGCGACCATATTTATGGCTAGATTCTTTTCATAAACCAATAACTTGTCACAATCAAGTTATACCAGAATGTGGCAATCATAATATCGTAGCAGTGATCACGTTGCAATCATGTTTTTTCTCAGCGTGTTGAAATTGCTTCTATCAGATCTTTTTTTATATATTCTGATATAATAAAATCCTGTTGTAACGCCGCTGTAGGCTAGTTGGTAGCGTGCTAGCTTATCAGTGCGGGGGTTGTAGGTTCGATTCCCACCAGAGGCTCTGGTCTGTTCTCGCTACAACGAGCGGCTAGCCTTCGTTGCTAGTGCTTGGTTAGGGTATTAAGATATAATTTGTAATTATATGTATAATAAAATAAATAATAATAGTAAAATCCTGTTGTATATAAATATAAAAATCTATTAGGCACGCATAAAAACGTATACGAAGTTTATATAATTTTATTATACCAATAATTGGACAATAGCACTCAATATAACCTTTGCGTGCAGGATTTAGTGTCTATAAGCTAAAATTTCGCCTTTGACAGACGTTAGTGAAATCTCCAACGTGTTGTAAAAATATTTTAATACTTAAAATGCTCGTTTTAGAGGTAAGATATTTCTTGAATATAAAACTTGGATGACCCATAAAATTTGCAGATATAGAGTTAGAAAGTTCGATGAAAAAATTCATAGTAAAATTTCATTGTGTGTAGCCTAAATTTTGTAGCGAAGAACTTGTGCATTGGTTCTTAAATCATATTTCATACATATTTAGCCAACAAAATCAAAAAATATTTAAATGGCTCTAAAATTTAACTGTACTTACACAGCGCCAAACTATAACTTATAAATCGTCCACTGCCTAGACAATGACTTTCATTTTGTTTCATAGTGTATTTTGTGCAAACAGTTTTTTTTTTTTAAAGGACAAACCTTAATATAATATTTTTGATATATGCAGATTAAAAGTCCAGATAAAAGTTTACAAACAAATTTACATAAAATACGATATTGTCTAATATTTATTTTTAACTTTACAAAAATCTCATAACATATAAACTTTGATAAAAAAAAATTCCTATTTTATTTTAATATTGCATTGCAAGTACATACATAACTACATATAATACATTAGTTGTAACCCTTTTAAATTATTCATAATCTATTATACGTTGAAGTTAACCTAAATCCAACTGAAACTAATGTTAGTCAAATGATTTTGTAAGTAGAGAATATTTGTAATGGGATACATGATCATTACAATATATTGCAAAGAATAACTCCCCATTTTTGTAACAAACTATCTTTTTTTTTTGGTAGATTTTCTATAAAGCTTTGTAGGGAGGGAGTATGAATAAATTGAAATTTATAGTAAAAGATACTATTATAATGAAGAAAAAACCTTGCATAGAAATAGTGTCTATGAATTCATGCATATGCATGCATAGGTTACTTTTATATGGGTTACTGTGTTGATTGGGGGCAAAAGTTATTTCAATTATTTTAAATTGATAAATATATATAAAATAATTGTGATAGAAATACACTAAACCTAAAAGAGCAATGTGGGTATTTAAGCCCTCTACCGGCTATTTTTATTTGATCTTCCTCCAATGCCTTGTTGTAAACTTAAAATTGTATTTAAATTTTGAAGAAAGTATTAATCTCTCTTTTAAACTCTCTTAATGCTTTCTAAGCACTAAAAGGTTAGTGAACTTACTTTGACCTTCTAGAATTAAATAGAGTGATTATCGAAGAGAAGTCAAGCATTTGCAATCTTATTTTTATAGGTGTATTTAACACCCAAAAAAATGAACTAGAGTTTAGAAAAATTAACTTATTTGGAGAAAAATTTAAATAAAATATTTTACTTCAAATTTGGTAAACATTCATTAGATAATTTTTTTTACTAAAATCTAGACTTAGCTCCCTAAATATAAGAAAATATTTTCAAACATCAAGTTAAATAGCATAGTGAAAATTATCATTAAATTTAAAAAAAATTTCCAATATATATGAAACTGTTTCTATGTTAAATGCAATGTATTTTACGATATATTTTAAAGTACTTTACACTCATCATGTAAGTATTTTTCCACTTTCGGTGTACCTCCGCTCTGTGAGGATACTTCATTTAACAAGCTTTTTTCTATATATTTTCGTCTTTAAATTAAATTGAATTATACTAAACTCATATAAAGGGTGTCCCAAGAAGAACGCAATTTTTAAATCTGGCAACATTCGAAGTGTCATTGTTTGACATTTGAACAATTGTTATTGTTTGCTAGTAGAAGGTATGAGGTTAGTAAAAATGGAGCGCTACACGAATGAACAACGCATTCTCATTGTGAAATTGTTTTACCAAAATGGTTCGCAAATTGCGATCAATTTGGGGTCACAATAATGCTCCAAAAGAGTTAACTGTAAAGAGATTAATGGATAAATTTGCCGAAACTGGGTCTGTTAGTGATGTAAAGACAACAACGCGCCATCGACCAGGTCGATCGACCGAAAATGTCGCAGCTGTACGTGATGATGTCGCTCAAACTCCATCCACCTCAATTCGACACCGAGCTAGAGTATTCAAAAACCGAAACCGGTCAACCGGTTTCTTTATTTTTAAAAACCGATCGGTTTCGAATATTTTGTAAATTCGAAGCAAACCGAAATCCGGTCTTTTTTGTTCGGTTAACCGGTTCTTTTAATTACATCACCAACTGGGTTACTTGGTCTCTTCTATTTTTTCCGAACACTTTTATAATCGTTTGTTTGGTTATGAAGATTTAGATGTAAGTCTGATAGATTCCGATAAAGACTTAACTGTGGATATTCCAAATTCAAATAGTTTAATTTCTGATCTAAATAACACAATAAAGAGCATTCAAAATCCTCAAAAACTGTACAAAATCATTGATCATTATATGTGACCTTCTCCGAGAAAAGGGACCTAGTGTGTGAAAGTGAAGTTTTGGGAAAAATGCATTTAAAGGTTCATAACGCATTATCACTGAGAACACACCTTCAATTGGGAGTTGCGATTTGGTATGGTTAGTTATGATTGGGTGCCGACTTTGGTGACGTCTTGCCTATGTGGTGACGTATTTTTTTTTTCGCTTTTAGAGTGACAATTTAAAAACAATTTAAAACCAAAAAATCAAAAAAAAGTAAAATTTTAATGTTTTTTCCATTTTTATCGATTTTTCCAAGTTCGTTTTGTACGTTTTTATGGGGTAAATCAATTTTTATCAGAAATCTAACTCATTTCATCTACCTGGTACCATTTTAGGTACCAGAATGCACTCTTAAGTCCAAACCCGTTTTTTGACACACTAGGTCTCTTTTCTCGGAGAAGGTCACATATGATGATTTCATATATCTTGATAAATTCGACAAAAGAACTGAAAAGTTGGACAATTTATAAAATTGTCTTTTGATTATTTGTCTAACATCTACTATTAGTGAAAGAGTATTTTCCACTTCTAGCTTAAATTTCTGTTTTTTAACAAAATATATAAGCTTTTTATTCAAATTAAAAAAAACCGAAAAAACCGGTTGACCGGTTTTTTCTGCAAAAACCGAAACCGAAACCCGTTTTTTTTAAAATTCGATTTTTCGAAGAAAACCGAAACCGGTTTTTTCAAAAGGCCGGTTTTTTGAATACTCTACACCGAGCTCAGCAAATTGGTGTATCCAAATCCACTTTGCAGCGAATTTTGACGAAAGATTTGCATCTTCATGCATACAAAGTTCAATTGACTCAGGAACTGAAGCCAGCTGACCATGGACAGCGAAGGGAGTTCGTTAATTGGGTATTGGAGAGACAACATGAAAATGCTGATTTTGCCGATAAAATCATCTTCAGTGACGAGGCCCATTTTCATCTTGATGGCTTCGTCAATAGGCAGAATTGTCGCATTTGGGGTGAGGAAAATCCTCGAGTGATTCACGAGAAGCAAATGCATCTTCAACGTGTCACTGTGTGGTGTGGTTTTTGGGCTGGAGGAATCATTGGACCTTTTTTTTATGAAAATGAGGCAGGTCAAGCGCAAACAGTCAATGGTGTTCGGTATCGTGAAATGATAACCAGTTTTTTCTTGCCTAGAATTGAAGAAATGAATGTGGAGGGCATGTGGTTCCAACAAGACGGCGCCACATGTCATACAGCCAGAGAAACAATTCAATTGCTGCATCAGTCATTTCGCGGTCGTGTTATTTCGCGTTTTGGAGATCAGAATTGGCCGCCTAGATCGTGCGATTTAACACCATTAGATTTTTTTCTTTGGGGTTTTTTGAAGTCGATGGTTTACGCGAATAAGCCGACGACGACTCAAGCCTTAAAAGAGGAAATTGGACGCTGCATTAATGAAATACCGCAGCATTCATGCAAAACGGTCATTGAAAATTTCATTAAAAGATCGCGTGCATGCCAGCAAAGCCGCGGCGGCCATCTGCACGATATATTGTTCCATACATAACCTCATTCTGTCTACTTTACGATATAATAAAGTTTCACGATTTTTTTTTAAATATCTGTGTTTTGTTTAAAATTTAAAAATTGCGTTCTTCTTGGGACACCCTTTATTTAAAATATAAATTAAATTTCATTAGCAAAAAGGTAACCAAAATAAAAAAGTACTGTAGGATATCCTGTAGGATTTTCAGATCCTTTTCGTAGTTAATTAATGTTTCTCATCGGGTGAACTATGAAAAGGAACGAAGTAACACACGGCATCTGTGGATACTAAGGAACACTGGGGGTCCTTTGTCTTCTTAAATTAACTAATTTTAGGGGATTTGTTGCAAAAATACAAAATATCACAATTAAATTTCTTGTTTTTATTGGAAAATGTAAGAAGTCATACACTCACCAAAAAAAAGTTTGTAATGGCAACTGACAATTTTGCTGTTATTACACAAAATTTTGCTAATTTGAACCCAGCGGTATTTTTTGCTAATCTTAGCAACACATGTCAGCTAACCTGTAGTACTACGAAATTTGTATAAAAAATTAGCTGCCGCTACTAAATTTTAGTAAACTTTTTGTAAAGTGGAATTTAAAATATAGTTTAGACAAAGTTAAAAAAAATCAAAGGCTTAAAAAAATTGTAAAAACATAAACAAATTATTTATTTTGTTTTAATTGGCTAATTTCTGTTTTAATTATTAGAAAAAACATTTCCTTCATTATCCACTTTTTAAAAATCTGTAATATTTTTTTTTTTTGCTAATTTTAGCTAATTGGTTTTTAAAAACTTCTAAAATGATTTCTAAAATAAGCAACAAAAATTTGTAAATATTCTGATAAAGTTCTGTTATTTGTAAAATGTAAATAGCCAAAATATGTGCTAAATAATATTTTTTTACTAAAAATCAGTACAAAAATAGTAAAGTGGAATTGAAAACCGTTTACAAATTTTTCTACTAATTTTTTTTTCTGAGTGTAAGTTTATTTTATGGCATTTTTAGCTTAAATATAAATATAAAGTTTAATAAGCGTAATGTCAATTATAGGAAAGTCATTATTACATAAAAGCGCAAATTCGAAATATTTTATCTTTTGCTTACAAAATTTTAAAGTATATTTTAAGCTACTTAATATTTAAGACTGTTAGGATTAGAAAGGGGCACGTGAGCGATTTTTGACCCATGCTCACGCACCAAAAACCACAATAATGCTTGATAATTTTTTTATTGGTAACTTTAATTTGTTTCTTTTAATAATATTTTTGCTGTAACTAACTAGTTTGTTTTTAACTTATTGCTTTTTTTTAGGAAGAAATATTGAAAAAAAGTTAAACAAAAAAAATTCCTATACCTTAAGTTATTATTTCTCAAAAATTATTAAACTTTTATTTGAAAAAAAAAAATACTTTATTAAATTTTTTAAAATTTATCTGAACTAAGTTGCATGAAAATTTTCCCTACAAATAGTTCATCAGTTTCTAAAATCAAATAAATTTTTATTTTTACATAGGAAAAAATTTTATTAATTTTTGTTTTTAATTGCCTGAACTAATTTTTAGAAAAGAATTAGAAAGTGGTTGACTTAAAAACTGAATTTAGAAATGGTTTTCTAAAATTTAGTTAATTTTACTACTCGCAAAAATACATGAACACACATTAAGTTCAAGTACTTTCTCACTTTAAGTTAGACTAATTTTTTGAACTAAATGGGAGTAAATTATGTTTTAATTTTTTTTAAACTAAGCCCAGTTTTATTATATTTTATTAGTATGAAAATTTCTTAAAACTTAGATGTTTTTCTTAAAAATTTATAATTTTTTATTTAATAAACAATTATATTGAATAAAAATCAAGAAATATTACTTAGGAACTATTGAACTTTTTCTTAGTATATAAACTATTTAATTTTTACCCAAACATAGAAATTTTTATTAATTTTAAGAAAAATTTCTAAGTTTTAATAAAATTTGACTTAAATTAAGGAAAATTTTTTTTAACTTTTTTAAAAGAAAATTTTAGATTAATTTTTAGTTCATGTATTTTTTTAAGGGTAACAGTGTTGAACATATTTGAAAAAGAATGCCTTTAATATGTTATTATTACAGATATTAATTGATATTAAAAAAGGTTAAGCTTCCGCATTGTCATCCTTTTAAAAAAAATCTTAAAATTTCGTATAAAAACACCACTTACTTTTTAATTCTCTTTGTGAGCCAAGTAATTTTATTTTCTTATTATCTGCTTTAATATCTACGAAAAATCTAATTTTTAATCCAATATAAGGCACATAGAAATATCTCTATAAAAAGTGATATGAAGGCATTTTTTATAACAGCCTTGCTAAGATTTTTCAAAAAGAAATAAAAAATAATAATAATAATAAAAATAAAACTCTAAAAGAAAATAATAGTAAATATACCTTACAACACAGTACAGACACTTATTTTGGTTGCGCTCAATTTTATTTGAAATCTTTATAGCATTGAATGCACTTCAATGCTGACTTGTATGCAATAGTTATTTTTTACTTTTATGCATCCATAGAGTGCAACAAGAAAAGGATTTTTTTTTTTTTACAGAAAAAAGAAAAGTCAGATGAAAACTTTTTATGCATTTGTTTATTGTATTCATATGAATTTGTTATAAAAATGTTCAGCGTCTATATAAATTTGTATTTCTTTTTTTGATACCACCAACCAACCGACATTCTGTTCAAAATTGTCTATGGTTGTGTTTGTAACAACTTTGTAACAGTTAAATATGTTTGTATATGTAGAGAAACCATGTGAAAAATAGTATTTAAATGCAAACATAACACTATGTACTATATGCATGAAGATATAAAGGGTGTTCCAAACTTCAGGCAAAAAATAATTTTGATAATTTTAATTGACATAAGTTTTTATTGAAAATTGTAAATTTTTTTGATTGTTTCATAAATTATTTAGGACACAGGGAAATAATTCAACCATTATTTACCAGCTGGTTACATTATTGAAATTCACCCAGGTACATGTATATAAATCTGACATTTTCAATATCAGATTTATAGTCAAAAATTTTTTTGCGAAATACTCACGCACACAAAAAAATAAAATTCATAATTATTTTTGAAAATTGTTCATAATTTTAAAGATTCATATTCTATATGAAGCTTACTTATTATTTATGAACTGTTCCTAACTTCCCAGTGTTGTTTTTATAAATTCGATCATAATTATTGTGAACTTTGTTCATAAAGCAAAAAATCATATTTAATTTGTCTTAATTCTTAAATATTATGAACATTTCATAACTTAAAAATGTCTCTAAAATTTCCCTGCGTTATTCGATGACGGCGGACATACATAATAGAAACATGTTTATATGTTTTAAGAACGGGTTCAGAATTACAAAATATTATAAAATACTTCAATTTATATATCATCCCAGCAAAAATAAATGGAAGTGATTCTTAAGGAATCAATTTTTCATTGATTCCAAAGTATCATTTAGTTCTGATTTTCCCATTCTAAAGCAGTTTTTTTTCACAACTTCCAAAAATGTGATTTTTAATGAAATTTAACTCTTTTCAAATCTATGACAGAAAACTTATTTTAAAAATAATAAAAATTAAACGTTTACAATAGATATTATCATATAAATTTGATATTCATAACTATGACTAAGTCCTAAACTTTGGTTATTTTGAAAAAAGTTATTAGGTTTAAGTCATTTGTATCAATTTTTAAAATTAAATTTCGAATAAAGTAATTTAAAAAATAAGGCTCGATTACTGAATGTGAATAACTGTAAACAGCCGAAACGCACGTTTTGTACTTTGCATCTTTATTTGTCTATAAATATATTCAGTTAAGCCCCGATGGTCATCAGTTGCCAACTACTATATAACAAGCAGTTTTACTTAAGAAAAACATGCCAATGACTATGATGGAAAAATTGTTTAGTATAATTAACTAAATTTGTCAGTTTGTTGTCTGTTACGAATAATTAGCTTATGACCATTGATACAGAAAATTTTATTTAGGAATATCAAAAGATCTCATTTTTCTCTAAACCATAAGAAGGGCTTTAGATGCAATGAAAAAGGATCATAAAAGAAAACTTCTACCCTATGACACCCGTATGTAAAAATAATTGGTTCCGATCCAAATTTTCACAACATCGGAATCAAAATCACTGCTTCATTTTCCCTTCTTTTGCTACTTTTTTTTTGCTGGGATATTTTATTGTTTTCATATTTGTTTTACCTAATTTTAACAATTTTTTTAACTTTAAATTCAAATTCATACACAAAGCATTTTGATTTATGTTATGGAGAGTTTCATAGCATATATGAATAGGTTCATAAAAATTATTTATAATATGAATTATTTCCTAACTAAATTCCCAGTATTATTTGTATTTATGCACTCATTCCTTAATAATAAGATTTTGTACATTGGCAAATATTTTAAGTACTTTTTCATAAATAATAAGTACATCTACAGACATTTTAAGAACCTTTTCATAATAAACGAGTACACCAAGTTGCCCAGTATTTTTTGTTATGAGCTGTTCATAAATACAACCTGAGTTTATGAAAAAGTTCTTAAATTAGTACATTGGCAAATTTTCATAAAATATTCATAAATAGTATGAATTTGTTTTTTTGTGTGCGTGAAAATTTTGCACCAAAATTTTAAATTAGCTGATCCACTAGTTTGGGCTGCGAGACTAAGAGGGCAATTTTCTATTTTGAACGCGTCCTTATTAGATATTCAAG
This sequence comes from Eustalomyia histrio, assembly GCA_949748255.1. Lineage (NCBI taxonomy): Eukaryota > Metazoa > Arthropoda > Insecta > Diptera > Anthomyiidae > Eustalomyia > Eustalomyia histrio. Next base: position 27,456,221 of record OX456525.1, read on the forward strand.
AACTACACACTTTCAGGCTTCTATCCAAAGCAGTTTGGAGAACCTGTTAGGGCGACTTCTCCCCTTGACACCCCTATTTTTACAACTTCATTTGTGAGTTAGCCTACACTCCAGTGAAAAATTGTCTTAACCAAATGAAATGCAATTTTATCTTTATCACTCAGCTAGTGAAAAATCCAAAAAGTAAATAATAAGAGAATTAGCACACACTCTATGGAATGAATAGTTAAAATTTCAAACTTCTAGCCATTGGGCTGATTATGCCTCTCCCCGGAAAAATTTCCAAAATCCTACATTGGTGGATATCTAAGCCGAAGTAGAACTCTATATGCCAAGATTCAAGTCCTCAGTTTTATCACATTTTTACCATATTCTTATTGGAATTTCAAAGAAGCATATCTATGGTAAATTGGTATATACGAGGGCGGATCAATAAGTCCGTAACTTTTCGAACTTCCCTCGTAATTATATGAAATGCAACACTACTCCAATCAAGTACCACCTGTTAATAGACTACTGTCAAATTTTGAGCAAGTTCCGTCATTTACTTTGCGTTTAACAGCTGTTTCAAACATACAACCTCGTGGCTATTTTTAAAAATGGAAATGGATTTAGCCTCCAGTGACTATTTTCCATTTCCAAACATAAAGAAATGGTTCGGTGGAAAGAGATTTAGCTCCAAAGATGAAATTATTGATCAAACAAATGCCTATTTTATGGACCTCGGAAAGCCCAATTTTTTGGAAGGGATACAAAAATTGGAGAAACGTTGCACTAAGTGTACTGAGCTAAAAGGAGATTATGTATGCAAAAAAAAAAGAACGCTCTCGTATCCCAAGGAACACAAATGTTAACTTTCAGGTCTCTACACAGGGCAAAAAGTTTTCTTGTAACAACTGAATTTCTTGCCAACCGAATGGTTTGATTAGAGCCACCGATATATTTGTTTGTTGCAATAAAAATTTGGTTTATGCAACAGAATTTCAGTTGAAACCAGATATTTAAATTGTATCAGGAAAACATTTGGTTGGGATAACTAAATAATTTATTTGCCTAAGGGAAGACTATTCCCATTTTGAGCCACCTTTGTAACATGTTCCTTGGGATATTTCCAAAGAGTGCCTTATCAGTAAATAAGCCCATACCCTAAGGAACATACATTTAAACTTCAGTTTTAAAGCCAAAGCAGTCCCTTAGGAGGGAGACTTTCTCATTTTGAGGCACAAGTTTTCCTATTTGTAGTGGAATTTGTAGCCAATCGAATGGTTCGGTTGTGGAAACCGAATTTTTCGGTTGTGCCAACTGAAAACCAATTAAGGCATGAGTAATTTGATCATGATAACAGTATTTCGGTTGCCTCAATAACAATTCGGTAGTCTCGACCACACAATTCGGTTGGTGCAAATGAACCATTCGATTGGCAATAAATTCGGTTATCAGCACGAATCTATTTTTCAATATCCACTTTCAATATCCACTTTTTTAAAATTAGTAAATTTTTTTTGCTAATTTTAGCAAATCGGTTTTCAAAAATTTGTAAAATGATTTCTGAAATTAGCAACAAAAATTTGTTAATATTCTGTAAAAATTTTGTAGTTTGTAAAATGTAAATAGCAAAAAGGTTTCCTTAATAACAATTTTTTTACTAAAAATCAGTACAAAAATAGTAAAGTGGGATTGAAAACCGTTTACAAATTTTTCTACTCACTTTTTTTTTCTGAGTGTAAGATGCAGAAAGGAGTTCATAGACCTTACAATTTGGACTGGGTGACTAAAAAGACCCGTTGCATTCAAGTTCGTTCCCATATGGATCTTTTGTACCAAGGATCATAAAACTAAATCAAATTATGTATAATATTCCCTAAGGACTGTAATACAGAAGATGGAGAAGAGTTTCTAATGTCCTCTTGCCTAGTGTTAAAATTACACTATTTCCCGGTTCCACTATTATGTATATATTATATTTTAAATTTCAGATTTCTAGCTGAAGGGATTTGGGCAGGCCATTAAGTGGGAAACACATCGCTGTATGGATTTCTACAAACCGATTCTCCCATATTCCAAGGAATACAAACACATCCAAAGCTATTTCGGCCAGGCGGTAGATTGTTTCTCCTTTTTACCTCACCCCACAGAAATTATAAAAATCCCATCTTAACGGATTTTTACGCCGCAAGAAACTGCAAAGAATATTTTTTCTAACAAACATTGGTTTGCAACGAATTATTCTTTTTACTTATAAAAATTTCGAAGCAAAATATGTTTCAGTCTTAACATGTCTTCTTTTTAATGTTGAAAAACTGCATTTTTGCAATATTTTGGTCAAACGGGTATCAGGACTCTTTTGCCTCCATATTAAAAGTTTCTTTAAGAACACATTAGGATGAGTTTTTTGAAAAAATAACATTTCCCACTTGCTAATTCTGCTTTCTATAGTCCAATTATTTATTAATTTATTTATTTATTTATTTATTTATTTATTTATTTATTTATTTATTTATTTATTTATTTATTAATTTATTTATTTATTTATTTATTATAGTAAATTATTTTATTTATACATAAATATATTTCAATTGGCCAAAAAATCTCCTAAGAAACCGGAGTTTTAGAAAGGCTAGAGATTTTAGACGAAGCCAGAGCTGAAATAAATATTCTATTAAAATTTTATATTATATATTCGGCTAAATTCTTATTTTCTTTGCAATCAAACACATGGTTAAGTTCGCCTTCTAATAACGTTACTAAAATTTAAAGACCATATATTATTTCTTGTATGAATTTTGGGCTACCCTCTTTATATGTATATTTAGATACTTTAAATTGTCTATGCACAAGTATGTCTCTCTATCTATGTATGACTGTGTGTGTGAATAAGTATAAAATAGGTTTAGTAATTTTTTTTCACATACCACTCATATAAAAAATTTTCTAAAATAACATTGAGGCTTTTACTTTCACTAAAGTACTTGAAAATATTTTATACTATATTCATCAACATGCATGCAACTACCTCAACACTCAGAGTATAAAGTTTTATAAAATCCGATTGGCAGCCCATGCAAAGTAAATCGTATTTTGCTAATATTATAAATTGCAAGAGTTCATGTTGTAATTTTTTACCATAGTGTTTAGTGCTTATATATGAATTCATGTTCAATTTTGGTTTTTCTAAGTTGTTTCATTTCCATCTCGGTTTGTTTTTAAATGTACTGACTTAAAAGACCTTTTTACTGTTTCTGTGTCAAACATTTTTGAATAGAGTTTTATATACTAGATACAGCTATATAATTGTATTCAACTTCTTTAAATAATAACAAAAGTATACAAAAGTTGTAAATATTATGACACCTTTGCATAAAAGAATAATTTCAACTGTTGAACCAATTACAAAGCTACCTCAAAATGAGGTAAGGAGAGAACTAAATTTTATTTATGAAAGTGATACATTTTTGGGTTTTAGAAGACAGTTTTAAGAATTAGATTTATACTATTTCATTTCTAGTACTTAAACAAGTAGATACATAAAACGTGTTAAAAAATTAAAGACGATAATGACGACTATAGAAGATCCACACACCAGTCTGGTTAAAAGTCTTTTATTGTTTGGATCTGATTTTATGTGAACAATAGAGTATTAAAAAAACCGGCCTTTTGAAAAAACCGGTTTCTTTTTTCTTCGAAAAATCGAATTTAAAAAAAAACCGGTTTCGGTTTCGTTTTTTTTTTTTAATTTGAATAAAAAGCCTATATAATTTGTTGTTTTAATTACAAACAAAAAAAAAGAAATTTAATATATAAAGTAATAAAAATAAAAACATACATTCTTTGAAAAAAAAAAAAATATATTTTATAATATTTTTCAATTGTATATTTTTCAACATTTTATTTATTGGTTTTAATGTTTTTTAATATAATATCTTAAAAATTAATATTATAAAACTATATTCATATCAAATTAATACAGATTATTAAGTTTGTAAATTGGGTAAAATTAGGTACGTTAGTAATTTAAACGTTTGGCATTAAATAAGTTTTTTTAAGTTTAAATTTTGTATATTATTTGATCAATCTGTTTTAATTATATATTTCTAACTTTTTCAGGCTCAAGATCATAATTTTTTAATGTTACTAACGAATAGTAAACACTAATTTATTTTATTTATTTATTTATGTATTTGTTTATTTATTTATTTATTTATTTATTTTATTTTATTTATTAATCATATAATTACAAATTATATGTTAATACCCTATCCGAGCACTAGCAACAAAGGCCTTCGGCTCGTTGTAGCGAAAACAGCCCAGAGCCTCTGGTGGGAATTGAACCCACGACCCACGCACTGATAAGCTAGCACGCTACCAACTAGCCTACCGGGAAATGCAAAAAATTGTAAGGAACAGCGCTAGAGGGAGTGCTCACTTTCGATCCGAGTAATTATATATTTCTGATCCTTACAATTTTTTCCATTTAATAAAATAAATGAGTGTTTACTATTCGTTAGTAACATTAAAAAATTATGATCTTGATCCTGATAAAATAAGTTTTTTTAATATTACATTTGAAATATGTAAAAAGAAAATCTATTTTTCAGTTCTAAAATAATATTTAAGAAATAATATGCAATTTAAGTGTTTCGTTTTAAGACGATTTTTTGTTTGCTTTTGAAAAAGCTAGAAGTGGAAAATACTCTTTCACTAATAGTACAGGTTGGTTGAAAAGTTCCTGCGCTCGAAATGAAAGAATACTCTTTTTGTTACGAAATATATTTTTTTATTCAATATAATCTCCTAGAAGCTCAATACACTTGTTTCAATCATCTTCCAATAATTTTATCCCATCCTTATAATGGTTTTCCGGAAGCTCTGCAAAATAACCGTCTACGGCTGCTATGGCCTCTTCATTCGACGAAAAATGCTTTCCACGAAGGAATCGTTTGAGATTTCTGAAGAGATAGTAGTCACTGGGAACCAAATCTGGTGAATACGGTGGATGTTCAAGCAATTCGTACTTTAATTCTTTGAATTTACCCATCGTCAAAACACTTCTGTGAGCAGGTGAAAAATGATTTTTTCTTCTTTAAACCAGGTATTTCCTCACGAATTTTTTCATCTAGCTGATCCAAAAGGCTGCAATAATATTCAGAGTTGATTGTTTTACCTTTCTGGAGATAATTAATCAACCAAATTCCTTTTGCATCCCAAAAAACTGATGCCATAACCTTCTTTGCTGATCGTTGTGACTCCACCTGCTTTGGAGCTGAACAACCAGCTTCAGTCCACTGTAAACGTTCTTGTTTCAATTTAGGATCATGGTAGTAGATCCAAGTCTCATCCATAGTTATAAAACGACGCAATAAGTCGGTTTTATTCGGCTTAAAACGCTCCAAATTACGCTGAGAAATTTGTTTTCGATCCAGTTTTTGTTGAATTGTTAATGTGTGCGGCACTAACTTTCCAAACAGTTTTTTCAGACGTAATTCTTCATGTAAAATATGGAGTACTCGTTCGTCTGAGATGCCTATAGCATTAGAAATTTCACGCTTAGTCAAACTTGGATCTTCACTAACCATAATATGTACCTGCTCAATGATTTCTGCTGTGGTTGCAGTTTTTGGTCGTCCTTCGCGTGGATCGTCTTTAAGGCTGGTACGACCACGTTTAAATTCACCAGCCCAAAATTCAACGGTGCCTGTTGAAGGTGAGGACTCCTTATACACTTCTAACAATTGTTCATAAATTTCCTTTGCCTTCAAAACAAAGAATCTAATGACTGCACGATATTAAATTTTTTCCATATTAAAAAAAATCAATGACACGTCAACTTCAAATGGCTTGTAAACAAAGAAAGAATTGACAGAATGACTTGCAACTTTGCATGTGTTCTCAGGACAGTTATACCAACTTGAGATAAAAAAAAGTTTGGAGCTAGCAGTGCCATCTCTTGGTGAGCGCAGGAACTTTTCAACCAACTGTAGTTGTTGGATAAATAGTCAAAAGACAATTATTTAAATTTTCCAACTTTTCAATTCTTTGGTCGCATTTATCAAAAATACTGTTTATTGTGTTATTTAGATCAGAAATTAAACTATTTGAATTTGGAATATCCAATGTTAAGTCTTCATCGGAATCTATTAGACTAACATCTAAATCTTCATAACCAAACAAACGATAATAAGTGTTCGGAAAAAATAAAAGAGACCAAGTAACCCAGTTGGTGATGTAATTAAAAAACCGGTTAACCGAACAAAAAAGACCGGTTTTCGGTTTTCTTTGAATTTACAAAATATTCGAAACCGATCAGTTTTTAAAAATAAAGAAACCGGTTGACCGGTTTACGGTTTCGGTTTTTGAATACTCTAGTAAACAATTTAAAAATATCAACAAATTTAGTCTATATTTTCGGTAAATTTATATTGTAACATTTTTGTTTATGTCTGTTTTTATTTAATATTGGGAGCATTTTCGGGTACAATGAATTAAAACAAAAGGTGTAAAAAATATTTGCTGACTCCACAGACCTATTTAAAAAAAAAAATAAATTAAAGATTTATCCAAAACAATAAATTAAATTAAAGTGTAAACTGCTTTTAAACCCACAAATCTCTAAAACTCTACCATATTGAAATTAAAAATGTTATATGTATATTTAACTTTATTATGCACAGAAATGCATTTGATGTTCTAAATTGTGGTACGAAATGTACTATACCCAGCATAACTTTGGTAATGGGTGCGATATTCTCATGCGTTACCTTGTAATGATAGCTCGTTTCCTTTTTCATTATTTGCAAGCATAAAGTAATAAGTTACTCATTATTGATTACGTAATATATGATTTATAAATGTAAAGAAATAATTAAAATATTTTAAAAATTCTATTTTTAGATACATTACTTTTTGTTTTTTTGTAAGCAAAAGGGTAATGTATGTTTGTTTTGATAACACTAGCGAACAAACGAAGCGCAATAATTAATTTAAGTTTAAAGCAATCAAATACTATATGCGTCGATAGCTCAGTGGGTAGAGTTCTTGGCTGGCAACCAGAGTGCCCTGGTTCGATTCCCATCTTGACCACTTAATTTTTAATTACAAATAATTTAAATCAAATATTTGTAATAATTTTTTTTAATAAAAATTCCTCTTTTTTAAAAATCTATTTTTAGACATATTACTTTTTCCATTCTCGTAACCATATAACTAATCCCTTACATTATCACCTCTAAAGTAATGGGTATATATATATGCAAATATATGGCATCATGTATGGTCATATATTGAAATTTGCATGTACGTATATGATTGGCGTACCATTTATGTTAAAATATCATCGAATTTATGCTCATATATAATTCGATTTATATATGGAAAGGAGCATTTGTTAATAATACCAAATTAGTCAATAGTGTACCATAGTACAAAAATTTTATAAGTACAAACTTTATCATCCCTGTGGTCTATAGAGTTTTCGATACAAAATACGCATTTTCGTTTTTTTCAAGTTTTCAATTTTCAAATTCCATACAAATTTGAAATCGAAAACTTGATAATGACGAAAATGCATATTTTGCGGCTTAGTATGAATGGGGTATAAGACAAATTGAAAGTAAATTTATGCAGGTGAAAAAATTGTTTTAAGGTAAAAAATATTTGAGGTGAATAAAAAATATTATTCACTTTTAGGCGACTGGTAAAAAAAATATGAGAAAATATTTTATTTACCAATTGCTTTTTTCAAATTTCACTAAAACACTCCAATTTTTAAATGCTGGACCGATTTTACTCAGTTTTAATACCAAACTCTTTGGGTAAAAATTAGTTGCTACTTCATCAAAAAATTTCATAAGGATCAGGAATATATATACATTATGGGGTCTGACATATAATATTTGTCCTTAACCGTGTATGTGTATATCAATCCTAGTAAGTCGTTCGTAAGCCGGTTCGATCCATATTAACGGCAACAACAATTAAAAAAAATCATATAAATGAATTTTTTAATCCTCATACATATCTCAATGTCCTCCCTCGGTGTTCCCATAGCACTTAAACTCACCGAAAAGAAATATTAGAACAGGGCAATAACTAAAAAGTTTCTAAGATTTTTTAATTTTTACCACCTCTCTTGGCTTCCAAAAAAGGAATACATTTCAAGTGGAAGGAATTTCTTGGATGTTGCTACTCTTAAAAAATCACACAGGCTTGGTTTGTGTGGGAAATTTGATCTAAAAATTTTAAGCCTGCATGGACAAACAAATAGACGATAGACGTACATCGCTAAATCGACTCAACAAAGTAAAGGTTATGTCCAATACTTTTTGTTATTACAAAGATCAGCACATACTTATAATACCCTGTCCGTGTTCTAAAGTTCTAAAACGAATAATTTTAAAAATACTACCCATAAATTACAAAAAAAAAAGAAAATAACATTTATGCGGAGAGCAAGTTTTAAAGATTTGTGGAAATACTGCAAGCAACTGTTAATAATTTTTGGTATTTAATTTCTGAAGTCACTCGAGAGTTTAATAACAGGCAAAGGGAAGTACTTCTAGCTAACCACTCCAATTTAGATGAATCTTGGATATGTTGTAGAAATTAAAATTCTTAGATCAACCTGTCTTTGCTTTTTGGCCACCTCCGGAATTTAGTTAACATTTTTGGCAATTTATTCTTGGAAACTATATACAATTGTGGGCAAAGGATTTACAGGCTAAAGACCTCCTGCGTTTTTTGTACTTTTTAGCTTTTCTAAGTTGTTTGAAAAAAAGGATACATTTTGTGGACTGTATATAAAGAAGTATAGTGCAGTGACTTCCGGAATTAACATATTTCATACCCATATTATAAGTGGATACGTATTTTGTCGATACTCGTGCTAATTTAGAAATTAACGATATTTTTTCGAAGCTCTTTTTGACATTTTTCGTAATGGCAAACCTGTGCAATAACATAGGCATAATTGATATCAAACTTTCCTAGTATTGTTCGAATATTGTAAGGATTTTTTTTCAATAATATTTTAATTTACCTTAATTAAATCCCAGAAATATTGCCACCTTTTGAAGCAACCGTAGATTAGTGGTAATGGTACCGTTTTTAGTTGGTGGTTGTTGTTATTATTACTTCAAAGGCAGTCTTTCGCTTTGGAGGCTTAAAAGGAAAACTGTGTCTAAAATCTGTCTCTGGGTTATTTGTTATTTTTAATATTATTTTTAACACTTTAAATATCGATTATCTCAATATATCATTATAAACAATTTCATTTATTCTAAAAATTAATAATTTGTTTAATGATAATCTAATTTACGAAAAATATTCTTATATAATTTAACCACAAGAATTACAAAAAAAAATTGAAAAATCACAAAATTTAATCAGTTATGTTTGTTTGTGTAAAAGGAAATTTCAAGACTTTCATGTCCTTCATAAATACAATTTTCTCTTATTGACTTCTTAAGCCTTATTACACGGTCCGACATGAGTTTGCATCAGTTATATGCAAAAAGAAGTGTTTAAAATTAAATAGTCTTGGCTTACAGTGTTTCTCGATCAATTCATTTCTTATTTAAAATAGCGAGTTTATATTTTAAAAGCCTAAAATCCCAATATTTTCTTAACGGTAATATAAGATATCGGAATATATTAAGAAGGAAGTAGAATACTTTTTTTCAACAGATTTTCCTCATTAAAAAAATGCTTAATAAAGTTGTCTAACCTCAACTTCATATTTCTGATTTCTAAAAGTCCAGGGTGGATATGGGGATATGGGGAAATTTGTCTTGTTTTTGTTCCTACCCACATTTTTTTTTTAAATACCATTCTCTTAATTTTAAGGGGACAAAAATCGGTTAAAAACAATTATTTTTTGTCTTTTTATCTTTTGAAGCTATATAAATAAAACGTATCATATGCAAATGTGGTATTATTTAGTAGCGATTCTGAGGACTTTTTATTGGTAACATTTATTGGGTACTATTACTTCTTTGAATTTTTTTCTTGTAAAAATTTCAATACACTGACAATATAAAATCCGTTACCAAATGTAGTTTATTTAAAAAGTAATACGTAAAGTTTGATTTTAAACGAAGAATCAATTGAAATTTATAGAAATATATTTTTTAACTATTTGAATCAGTCATTCAAAAATCAAACTATAAAAATTTACAGACATTCAGTAGGAGTTAATATTTTCTGTTAAATGTAAAATTTTATATTTTCTGTTTTTAAAAATATAAATTCATATAATTCCTTATTGTTTTATTACCAAAATAGTTTGTTTATATACAAAATTATTTCAATAAAAATTGCAACATATTATTCTTCCCAAGAAGAACGCAATTTTTAAATCTGGCAACATTCGAAGTGTCATTGTTTGACATTTGAACAATTGTTATTGTTTGCTAGTAGAAGGTACGAGGTTAGTAAAAATGGAGCGCTACACGAATGAACAACGCATTCTCATTGTGAAATTGTTTTACCAAAATGGTGAAAGTTTTGCGGCTACAGTTCGCAAATTGCGATCAATTTGGGGTCACAATAATGCTCCAAAAGAGTCAACTGTTAGTGATATTAGTTAGTTGGGTCTGTTAGTGATGTAAAGACAACAACGCGCCATCGACCAGGTCGATCGACCGAAAATATCGCAGCTGTACGTGATGATGTCGCTCAAACTCCATCCACCTCAATTCGACACCGAGCTCAGCAAATTGGTGTCTCCAAATCCACTTTGCAGCGAATTTTGACGAAAGATTTGCATCTTCATGCATACAAAGTTCAATTGACTCAGGAACTGAAGCCAGCTGACCATGGACAGCGAAGGGAGTTCGTTAATTGGGTATTGGAGAGACAACATGAATGCTGAAATCATCTTCAGTGACGAGGCCCATTTTCATCTTGATGGCTTCGTCAATAGGCAGAATTGTCGCATTTGGGGTGAGGAAAATCCTCGAGTGATTCACGAGAAGCAAATGCATCCTCAACGTGTCACTGTGTGGTGTGGTTTTTGGGCTGGAGGAATCATTGGACCTTTTTTTTATGAAAATGAGGCAGGTCAAGCGCAAACAGTCAATGGTGTTCGGTATCGTGAAATGATAACCAGTTTTTTCTTGCCTAGAATTGAAGAAATGAATGTGGAGTGCATGTGGTTCCAACAAGACGGCGCCACATGTCATACAGCCAGAGAAACAATTCAATTGCTGCATCAGTCATTTCCCGATCGTGTTATTTCGCGTTTTGGAGATCAGAATTGGCCGCCTAGATCGTGCGATTTAACACCATTAGATTTTTTTCTTTGGGGTTTTTTGAAGTCGATGGTTTACGCGAATAAGCCGACGACGACTCAAGCCTTAAAAGAGGAAATTGGACGCTGCATTAATGAAATACCACAGCATTCATGCAAAACGGTCATTGGAAATTTCATTAAAAGATCGCGTGCATGCCAGCAAAGCCGCGACGGCCATCTGCACGATATATTGTTCTATACATAACCTCATTCTGTCTACTTTACGATATAATAAAGTTTCACGATTTTTTTTTAAATATCTGTGTTTTATTTAAAATTTAAAAATTGCGTTCTTCTTGGGACACCCTTTATATATGTTAGATCTGTGTGTATTGTGTTTTGTAAAATTACATACAAATTAAAAAAATTCAATTTAAAAAACAAACCACCAAAATTGTTTTTTGCCACTTTTTGTCGGTTAAAAATTGATGGTTATTTTAAACTACTTTCGATTGCTTTTACTACTTATGTCGATTATTAAACAATGATTGAAAATAAACAACAAAATGGGCTGAATATAATGAAAAATCAGTAGTCCTCTTTTTGATTGTATTTTCGATTAATTTAATATGTATTTTAGATTATTTTTAACGAAATAATATTGTGAGTGTATTTGTATGTCTATTTTCACCAAATTCACATATTTTATTCCTTATTAAATTCTATGGGACACGTATTTTGCCTTGTTCCTATATTCGAAATTTTCGCGAAGCTCTTGTTTTTGCCAAAACAATTTAAACCATTCCGCGAATTGATATAGAATAACAGGGATATTTAATTTTTATCGCGTCCTTCAGAATAAATTGGATTTTCTTATGGGTGCCAACAGAAGTTGAATTTTGTCGCACGGTGTTATAAACCACATTTTGCTTTTCTTTCATTAACAAAAGATACAAAATTTGACATATTTACCTCAAGTAAATTTAATAATTGTTGCTTATTTGGTTTTAGGAGTTGACAAAAATTTGGATCAAATTATTTTTTTTTTTTAATTTGTTTATTTAATTATGACATAATTTAAATATGACATAATTTCAATTATAATCTATGTCCAATGTAAATATTAAAGTAAAAAGCTAAAATAATCTATGTTTCTTTTAAGCCCGGAATTTACTCAACAGTTAAAATCAAATTTTACATGAGAAACTACAACGAATGTGACATTGTAAAAATGAGGATTAATATAGTTAACTCCTGGCTGAAAATATGTCTAAAAATACAAAAAGTGTATTTATTATTCTTTTTTAGTTTTACCATGACTTAAATTATTGGCTTTAGTAGCTGTGAGCCACAAAAAAGTTTTACCACTTAAAATTACTTTTACTTAAATAAAACCACAATTATAAGGAATTCTCTACAAACAGGTGGTTTTATGCAACATCTTTTTTCTACTAAATAACTTAAGGACTTGGCAAACAAAAGCAACAAATATTATATTTAAAGGATCGTAGTAATAATAATACTGAACAATGGGTAGAAATGCTGGTGGAATTAAGACAAACATTTTTTTCGAAATTTAAAATGATTGTGAATTATTATAATTGTAAATTACACTGGTGGTCATAAAAACCCCACCACACAGATATTTGAAAAAAATTATTTATCATTAGAGATAAAATCGATTTGTTTTAAAGGACATATTTAATTTTTATTTTAAATTAAAACATTTTCAATTATTAGAAGCACACTATTAAAAAATTAGCGAGTTTCAAAGAAAATTTTACTAGTTTTTAGTTAAAATAAAATTATTGACGAAAATTTCAATTTTTAAGGATTAACTCAAAATTAAAAGAAAAAGTTATTCAAAGTTTTTCATTATTTTTATGATATCAGATTGAAAAAATAATATTTGTATCGTGTTGGTCCTCCTTTTGCCTTTATTACGGCCTCTATTTTTGATGCAAAGTAGTCAGTAAAGACTTGAAGGATATGATTGGGAATATTTTTATACCAGACATTATCCAAAGCTGCAGCAAGCGATTTTTTTACTCTATGGTTTATTTAAGACCACTTTTCGCTTCATAATGTGCCTGAGGTGCTCAATAAAATTTAAACCGGGGGAGTTTCCGGGCCACTCCAGTTGACGAATCCAAATATCTTGCAATAATTTTTTTAACTTCAAAAAAATAAATATTTAAATTTTGTTATTATTTTTCAAGTTATTAAACATTAATAAACACTAAAAAAGGGTTTACTTACCGATTTGGCACTATGGCATAGCGTAGGATTGTCCTGGAAAATAAACTAATTAGTTTGAGATAAATGCTTCTCAAGGGCTGGCAGAAGGTGGTCCAAATAATTTTTTCATATTTTTCAGCATTTGCGGTTCCTTAAATATGAAATAAGGAACCCCTAATAAATTAGGAAAAACAGCCCCACACCATCTGGCTTTCTGGAAACTGCACTGTTTTAACTAAACATTTATTCTTGTATATTTCACCATTAAACGACAAACATACGGTAGATTATCTGCGCAAAGCAAGTTTAATTTGCTTTCATCAGGCCATAAAACTTTTATCCAGTCGTCAAGAGTCCAGTTGTGACATTTTTTGGCCCAAACCAAGCGGTTGGATTTCAGGCGCATTGTCAATAAGGGATTTTTAGCAGATCGTCTTTCATATAGCCCACATTCCCGAAGCCTTCTACGCAAAGTTTCCGCGCTTAAATCCACATTGTAGTAGCTCTTCATTTCAGCCCTTATTTCCACTGTACTTTTGAAGCGATCCTTCAAACTTATTCTTCGTATTACGCCGTCTGTCCGAGTGTTCGTCTTCCTAGGTCTTCCTGATCCTATTGTCCTTGCAAACGGGTTAAAATTATTTTTTTTCCTATGGGTTTTACAAAAGTTGAAAATGAGCATCCCACTTTATGTACTCTCCGACTATAAGGAACTCCCATATCTTTTAAAACAGAAATTCCTACCTTTTGGTTCCGTGCCAATTGCTTATACCGTGTAGACATTTTTTACGTTCTAACATAGAAAGCATTTATAACCAAAATGATGCGGTGAAAAACTGGCCTTAATTCTCTCCCAAAAACAATAATAAAACCCATTGGGAATCCAGATTCTGGATCTTAAGTGTATACAACATTTTTAGCAGAGAAAAAACATGGTTGCAACATGATCACTGCCACTATATTATGCTTGCTGTATTTGGGTATGGCTGTCCCAATTAATTCTTAAATAGGTTATCACCATAATTTTTTTATTTATTTTATTTTATTTATATTAATCATATAATTACAAATTATATCCTTATACCCTAACCGAGCACTAGCAACAAAGGCTATGGGCTCGTTGTAGCGAATATAGACCAGAGCCTCTTGTGGGAACTAAACCCACGACCCACGCACTGATAAGCTAGCACGCTACCAACTAGCCTACCGGGGCGCTCAATATATCCATCAATATCATCGCTACCATCATTACTATAGTAAATATTTTATTATTTTATGATTGTCACTTTCTATTTTATAACATGATTGGTTGTAACCATACTGTGGTAACAAAAATGCTGAGTATGTAAAATTATGATTATGCAACTATAAAATGCAATGAAATAATAATTGTAACTCAAATAAAACTTGACTTTGACATTTACAGTCATAATACTGTAACCCATGTAAAAATTGTAATATTTGATCATTTTTAATTGGGTTTTTTTTTTCGAAAATGCCTTATACACAGAAAAAAATATCACAAAATTTTATGTAATTAAAAAAAATTGTTGGCTTTGATATAAAATTTGTAACAAATTTTGTTGTTAAATGTTTGTAATTTGTAAGAAAATTCATTATTTTTTCAACAAATCAAAGTTAATAAAGTATTTTGTTAAAAAAATTGTAAATTGTTGAACAAATAATAAAAAAAGAAGTAGCCTTAGAGTTTTAGAAAAAAAAATATTATTCAATTCGTATTTTCTTGCTGAAAGAAAAATAAAATCTGTGAAGAAAATATTATTTAGTGATACGTGGCAAATAAACGCAAAAAAGCGCAGTAAAGTACGTGTTAGTGAAAAATAACGAAAATGGTATGTTCCATCAACTGTTTTTTATGTAACGTATTGTTTTATTGTCCTAATGAAAGTTGGAGAAAATGAAGTTGGTGCTAACTTGTCATCGGAAACTGGAGTATATACAGATTGTGTATTTAATACAATACCATCTTTTCACGCCACTGAAAACTTCAGTGTGGACGATATATATGAAGGAAATTGTCATAATGTTCTTAGTGACTGCTTAATTTATTTCATAAAAACTATGAAATTTTTTGATATAAATATAGCGAGAATTTGTTCATTGCTAATTTTAAACAGGATATTGACTTATATATAATAAAATGAATTCTCGGAACAAACTCTGGTGAAGTTTATCTGTGTTGTCAAAAAGTTCTCTCAGAATAAAATGCTCATTTTTCCGCCTTTGAGTTAAACAGTTATATTGCATGATGACAATAAATGATCTTCTGGGGCCTCCTAGTCCTAGTGGTTAATATTCATCGCGCAAGCAATTCGTAAAATTAAAAAAATTTTATCATAATCTATATTAAATAAAATATTTGTTTTATAAACTGGAAGGATAATTAATTGGATATTAGTTGGCAGAATTCGGACTTATACAAAATCCTAAAGGAATGGAAACTCTGTCATATATATGGTCACTTACGTGGTAAGTATACCGTTTTTGACTATTTTTATAAATTAAATTATAAATCAATTTCTAATACTAATTTCACTTCTTATAGAGCAAAAAGAGTTGCTGAAATCTAATTGTTAAATGATATGACAATGCCTGTTTTTAAGTGCGATAAAAAAACAACAAAAAATCGTCCTTATTGTGAAAAACACTGTTTTTAGTACACCATTTTAATTATCCTTTTATTACTCCTTACTTTTCTGTTTTAAAAAACTTACTAAATAATTATTGTAGAGTTTTTTTTCCAAATTAAAAATAACTGATGTTTTTTAAAATTGCATTATTATTGTATTGTTTTTATTCTAAAATACTTAAAAGCAAATAAAACATGAATTTAAACTAAATTTTTATTTGTTTTATTTAAAATATTTGCAGCAAAATTTTATTAAATCATTTGTGAAGAATACAACATTAACTAAACAAATTTTTTTTAATATCACAAAATCGTTATTAAAACAAAACAATTAAATAAATTAACAATTACAAAAAAGTTACAAAAAGTTTTGTTGTATTTACAAAATCCATTGTTGAAAAAAGATCGATTTTACTTTTAATAAATTACAAAAAAGTTACAAAAACTTGTTTGTATTTACAAAATCCATTGTTGAAAAAAAATCGATTTTATTTCTAATAAATTACAATAAAATTACAAAAACTTGTTTGTATCCACAAATTCGATTGTTGGTGCCTTTTTAAAAAATTTTTTTTTTGAATATACAAAAAAGGTGTTCAATATTACAAACAGAATTTTGTAATTTTTTTGTGTGTACATATAATATTATAATTTACTCTAATCAGTTCATTGTCGAAAAGTTTCTACATAAAGATTTTATATTTTTTAACTCTCTTCAATAATATTTTTTTTATAAATTCATTTCTTGTAAAATAACGACTTTCTTTTAAAAAAAGGACACAGACCATTAATAAAATAATTTTTTATAAGAAAAAGTCTATAAAACCTAACAGTTGTTTTGTACGAAAAAAATTCTTATATATTTTAAAAAACTTAAACTTTAAAAAATTCTTAGATTCTGAGGAGTTTTCATCATGATTCTTAGATTCTAAGAACTTTTTCTAGTAGAATTATTCTTAGATTCTAATGCATGGTTTTCACTATGCCATTTTTAATGTCAATTTGTTCAAATTATAGGCAATTGTATGAAAACGGGTTGTCATATGGTGTCATCTAAGTTTGCAGTCAGTTGTGCACACGAACTGCCGTCTAAAATGATAGACAAGTGAAAACGTCAAATTTCAGTTTGTCAACAGATATGGCAGCATTTTTTATCTAAAATAAAATTGACAACAAGTTGTAAATTTTTTTTTTTGTTTGACGATCGCAAAGCTGTTATTTTTTTATTTTGCTGGAAAAATTAATTGAAATGGAAATTTTTTAAATAAAGAAAGAAATGGTAATGTAATAACACAAAACGCCGCACTAGCTATAGCCATTTGTTCCTTTTTTGTCATATTTAAATTTTTTCCACTTTTTATTGAACACAAATTAATATTTTCTAGTCAGCTGTTCGCTCGCCTCATCATATTTGACCTTTGTAATGAAAACGGCGTGTCAGTCAACTGACACCAAAATTTGACATAAGTCTTTAAACGCTCTGCTTTATCGACTTATTGTCAGTTTTTAAGATGTTATGAAAACGCATATGACACAAAATAACGAAAATTTATTTGAGTCAGTTTTTGTTGTCAGTTCATATGACATAGTGAAAACCAGGCATAAAGTCCTTAGAATTTTAAAATTTTTTTGAAGCATAATGCTTTAAAATTGTGCATAGAATCAAAGAAGTTTTCATAAAAATGTCCTTAATTTCAGTTTTTTCTCTAGGAAAAAGATTTCCTAAAGAAATATTCTTAATTGTAGGGTCTATATTATTGTAAAAAATATGGTTATTTTGGTATCATAATATGATAACTATATTCGAATACGACTATGGTTGGCACAATCATAATCCCTCTTCTTATATGATTGCCCCTACGGTTTTATGTTTCTAAGTGCAAGTGTTATTCAAAAAAATAATTTTTTATTGTTTTTCGTACTTAATTTCTTAAGAATATACGTAAAAAGTGAATTATTCTAAGAATCTCCTGTGTGTAAAGTAACCAACAGGAAACACTTCATTTATTTTATTAAATTTTTTTGTTGCTGTTTTTTTCGTCTTCTTCAAAACAAGGTAGAGCATAGCTGGAGGGCAATAAAAGAATGTAAAGAATTTAAACACTTCCTCATTGGGGAAATGTTTGCTATAAGAAAAATTAAAACAAAAGTTTATATATAGAAAAAAACTAAAAAGCACAAGAAATGAAGAAATAAGAACAATACCATTTATTGCATACAACTTACCCGCTGACTACCAAAGACGACTTAAAGTAAAATATTTTGTATACAAAAACACAATACATAAACGAGACTGAAATTCTTATTTGTGCCGTCTTGCTGAATCAGAGTGTTAATAAACAAAGCTATTTTTGAATAGGATATGGAACGTTTTAGTAAAGCAAAGATGTTAAATAGAAATACCAGACGGAAGAAAGAATAGTGTTTGAGTTTTTTTTAATAACAACAAGAACAATAATAAAATTGTTGTTATATAGGCCAAGCTGCAACAACAACTACTATAGAAAAGAAAATTAAGGATGCAATATGACGGCCAACAATCCAAGACACAACTAAAAAAGAAACGACTTTTAAACACAAAAAAGGCAACTTTGCAGCAACAGTAAAGAATAAAAAACAGCAACAACAACAACAACCACCGGATATATTAAAGTTTAAAAAACAACAACCAAACAATAATGGCAACAGCACAAACAAAATACTACTTATATGTTTATGTTTACAATCACAGATAAGAACACGCAAAGTAAAGAGAACAAAAACTGAATGAACATGATAAAGACAAAGAATCAAACTCATTAAAAATTAACACAATATTAAAGAAAGGAGGCAACTGTAACATCAACTACTATAATTTTATTATATTAAGCTACTAGATTGTAGGATTGCGAGAAAAAATTACAACTTTTAGAAACAGATTGACAGAAAAGTGGGTAAAAATATAAAGTTTGTTAAGTTTAGGCAATTAAGAATAAAATATACGCTAAAATATGTTTGCCAAACTAGCTCTACAAACATGTTTATACACGCTTAAAAAAAGGCCGTGCTGGAAATATAATATGCTGGTAATAACATATATTTGGAAACGCTATAAGTTATATTTGCCGCAATTATAATACAATATGCTTGCCTGCAAATATAATATGTTTGCTTGTAAACATAAACATATTTAGATTTTTTGAAATGCATCCACCAGCAAATATATATATGTTTATCATTATTATGCCTGCATCCCACAATTATAATAATGATAAAATTACAATTGATAATATATGTTTATTTAGGTGGGAAAATACAAATATTACAATGTTTGCCTGGAAACATATGTACAATAACCATTAATATAAAAAAATGGAAATCTACTTTAAATATACATATCGATGGCTTAATATAAAAAGGTCCAATCTCAATTTTTTGGTACTTGATACACTCAGAAAAAAAAGTTAGTAGAAAAATTTTTAAACGGTTTTCAATCCCACTCTACTATTTTTGTACTGATTTTTAGTATAAAATTATTATTAAGCAAATCTTTTTGCTATTTACATTATACAAATTACAGAATTTTTACAGAATATTTACAAATTTTTGTTGCTAATTTCAGAAATCATTTTACAAATTTTTGAAAACTGATTTGCTAAAATTAGCAAAAAATATTACTAATTTTAAAAAAGTGGATATTGAAGGAAATGCTATTTCTAATTAAAACTTACACCTACAAACTTAAATTGCCTTAAAATGTTACATAGATTAAAAAAGGGATCGGAAGTGAAGATACCGACTCATGTCTAAAAAGAGGACATCCACTTAAAATAGCACTAAAAAGATTTTTAGTTCTAAAAATCAGCCCTAAAAACAATTAAAATTTAACCTTAAAAGTAAAAAAAAAATTAAAAAAAATATTTTTCTTATATAAATTTAAAACTTTTTACTAATATTAATAATATTTAGTATTTTATTTGCTAATTTTAGCAAACAGATTTTAAATTCCAATTTACAAAAAGTTTACTAAAATTTAGTGGCGGTTACTAATTTTTCTACTAATTTCATTTTACTACACGTCAGCAGACATGTGTTGCTAAGATGACCAAAAAAATACCGCTGTGCTCAAATTAGCAGAATTTCCCATAATAACAGAAAAATTTTCAGTTGCAATTACAAACTTTTTTTGGTGAGTGTAGGAGAAGGAAAAAACGAAATAAAATACGTCAAATATTAGATACAATTTAAATAGTTTACACATTTTTATCAATTTAAGTAAAATTTTATTAAAACTTAAAACAATTTTCTTAAAATAAATAAAAATTCATATGTTTGGGTAAAAACGAAATAGTTAATACCTTTCTTAAGTAATAATTCTTGATTTTAGGAATAAAATAAATATATTAAAAAATACTTAAATGTAATAAAACTTAGTTTAGTTAAAAAAAAATTTTAGAACATAATTTACTCCCATTTAGTTCAAAAAATGTTTCTAACATAAAATGAAAAAGTACTTGAAGTTAATGTGTGTTAGTTGTTTTTCGCGAGTATAAAATTAACCCTAATTTAGAAAGCTATTTCTAAATTAAGTTCTTAAGTATACCACTTTCTAATTTTTAAGAATTGTTTCTTAAAAATTAGTTCAGGCAATTAAAAACAAAAACGTAATAAATTTTTTCCTATGTATATAAACTATTTCTATGTCAAATTTTTGCAACTTAGTTCAGATAATGTTTTATAAAATATTTCTTTTTTCAAATAAAAATTTTCAAATTTTTGAAAAACAATAAACTTAGGTATAAGACTTTTTTCATAAACAAACTAGTAAGTTTTCCAAATTTTCAAGAAAAAATATTATTAAACGAAATAAATTAAAGTAACCATTTAAAAAAATTATCGTGCATGACTATATTTCTTGGTTCGTGATTCAAAAATCGCTCATCTCTTATCTTAACAGTCGTAAATATTTAACTTAAAATATATTTTAAAATTTAGTTAGCAAAAGGTACAAAATTTCGTATTTGCGCTTTTATGAAATAATGTTGTTTGCTGACTACAATACAAAGTATCGCAAGCACATTTTATATCGTACATTACGGCATAATGGCTTTCCTATAATTGACGTTGCGGCTATTTAACTTTATATTTATTGAAGGCACTAAAACTATTTTTTTCACTTAATAATAACAAAAGTAAAAATTTGAATATCTTAATTAAAGTTTAAGCTAAAAGTGTCATAAAATAAACCTCACATTTTTCCATATTTTTAATAATATCAAGAAATGTAACTGTGATATTTTGTATTTTTGCAACAGTTTCCTTAAATTAGTTAATTTAAGAAGACAAAGGACCCCCAGTGTTCCATAGCCATAGAAACCATGTGCCACCTAGGGCGTCCCTTTTTTAAGTTCTCTCAAACAGAACCGTTAATTAACTACGAAAAGAATCTGACTTTGTCACAATTTATTATGTTTCAGGATATCCTGCAGTACATTTTTTTAATTTGTTTGCCTTTTTGCTAATGAAATTTAATTTATATTTAAAATACATGAATTTAGTATAATTAAATTTAATTTTAAGACAAAAATGTATAGAAAAATATTTGTTAAGAGCAGTGTCCTCACAAAAAGGAAGTCCTCCGAAAGTGGGAAACTACTTACTCAATAAGCGTAAAGTACTTTAAAATATATGGTAAAATTTACTTAAAATTTAATTTTTACTTAAAAGAAGTGATATTTAATTTGATGTTAAAAAATATTTTCTTATTTTTAGTTTTTAGTAAAAAAAAATTATGTAATGAACTTAAATAAAATAAAATTTTTCTTAAAAGCAAGGAAACATTTCTTAACTAACAGTAAAATGTTTGATGATGTATGAACTAATTAGGAGGAAATTTTACTGTTTTCTAATAAAAATTTAGTTCTCAGTTGTAAAATTTTTCTATAATTTAGAAATTTTCACCAAATTTTAAGTAAAATTTATTTCTTAATTTTAAGGAAAATTTTTCAATTTTTCCCTCAAATAAGTTAATTTTTCTAAATTCTAGTTCATGTTTTTTTTTTGCGTTAAAAACGTTAAAAAAATTTAAATAATACTTCGAAGATTTTGATTTTCCCATACAAATTTGTTAAATATTTAATTTTACAAAATGTCCCCATAATGTCTGTGTTCTTTATGTTAGGGATAACTGGACGTATGAGAAATATTATGTTACTCATACGCACTGATGTCCTAACTGATTACACTGCGGGGAGCTATAAAAACAAAAGTACCGATAAAGTCTTTGCACACACACAGAAAAACGAAAAGTCTTGTTTGGTTGCGACAACCAATAAATTCGGTTAGCACAATCAAAATCAAAACCAATTTTTTTGGTAGAAACCAACATGTGTGTCAACCGATTTTAATAGTATCTACCGAATTTCATTTGGAAACTGACTAAATTTTTGTCTGTGCGCAGAATTATACTAAAACTTTTTTTAAAGTATTCTCAAATCAACAAATTTTCATTAATTCGCAATTTAAAAATTAAAATTTGTTCATATTATGAAAATGTCCAGTAGGTTTATGATTTTTTTTACGAAAAAATTACAGGACACCACGTTATACATCATATTGTACTGATAATAAAAATCGTCTGTTGTACTCAATTCGGAACAAAACCGTGCTGCAACGAATCGAATTTCTAAAAGCTTTAGCCTCGATTGTAAACTATTGCTGTACAACTCGATAATAAAACCTATATGGTGTTATGGAGTTCAACTCCGGGCAATGGCCTCCCATTCTAATGTTCAGAGAATTCAAAAAAAGCAGAACAACATTTTACGATTGATAACAGGCGCTCCCTGGTATATAAGAAATTCAAATATACACTCAGATTTGAATGTTCCTCTAGTTAAAGATGAGGCCGTGAAATCTACCCAAAGCTATTTAGGTAAACTGGAGATTCATCCAAATGAACTAGCGCGTAATCTTCTTGGAAATCGCGGCCACCAGCGTTTAAGAAGGAGGGCCACAGCCGACTTGGTACACTAGTACAAGGGACCTATGCTTTGAGAAAAATTGAGATAATAGATGAATAAATTTTATTTCGTCTGGCACTGGCTGGACTAAGTAACTTAGTTTTTAGCTTTTAAGATTTGTAATACTTATTGTTAGTTCACTATTTTTAAGTGAATAGTCAATAAATAAATGATTTCGAAAAAAAAAACAAAAAAATTTTTTTAGTATTTTAAGTAAAATATTATTATTATGTTATAATAAATTATATTATGTGTGTTATTTTAAATTGAGCTTAAGATCTTTTATTTATAAAAATGAATTATATATATATTAATTTATCTCAATATTTCGTCACCACATTAGATTTTTATTGCTATTAAAATTTTATCATTATCTCCAGAATGATTTTGATGTGTATCGACAATGTTTAAAACTCCATATTGATGTATGCCTTCGATTTGATTTGTAGATTCGTGGTTTGATGCACTGCCTTTCATGCGTGCTTTTATGCAAACCTTGACCAGTTTTTTTACACTCAGCATTTGAGGTTATTTTTGTTACTAAGACAATCCTTAGCATAGTGATTATTCCTACCGCACCTTAGATTCATTTATTATATTTTAATTAATTTACAAAGTTGATACTTGTGATCAGAAAGAAAAGGAAATTAGCAATAATAAAAAATGTGTACATCAGGTAGTTAGTGATGTTACAGAAGACAATGCATAATCGTAAGTAATTGGTTACTTTAATGGCAGGATTACCATAATATGCAACGATCGTTTTGCAGAGTTATAATACTTCTTCGGGGGAAATTTCCCCAATGTGGTGACGAAATATTGGGAAGAATAAATATTTATAATTAATTTTTATAAATAAATGATCTTAAGCTCGATTTAAAATAACACACAAATCAAGAATATCGAAGAAAAGTAAATATAATTTTCATTAATTATATTATATATTATTTTTTATTTTAAGTAAAAAAAAATTAATTAAAAACTTCATTTCATTTTATGCGGGTACTTTTTTCTACGATGGCTAAAAAGTAACATCGTGTTTGTTAATATGTATTTCTTTAATGCCTACACGGCTATACCATGTAATTTTTGATATATGCATAAAATGTTAAAAGTCAATGAATATACTGAGATGTCAAGTTTATAAATCCATTAAGTACATATAGATATATATGAACAATAAATTAAAATTTTTAACTAAATATTCATATTTTTTCCATATACAACAATTTTGTTATAGCTTTTGTTTCATTGTTGTAATTTTCCCTAAAATCCATTTAATTTAACATTCGAAACTTTTCAATTCGGTGTGATTAATATAATCTGCTACAATTTTCATACCAGGAATTTTTTATTTCATAAAAGATTTGCTTAAGCTTTTGCAATGATTCAATTGAGAATTTATTAAAGTATGCAACAAAAAAAAAAAAACACTCAGAGGAAAGATTGGTTACTTTTCGAACAAAACCATTAACAATTATTTAAATGGATGTTATTTTATTTAGAATTACTTATAAACGACTAATAAATCCAATCAGCTCTAACATTGTAGTAATTGTATACAGTAGAATAAACGATTTATTTAGTGGATGTACTAGAAATTTAGTACAATCTATCAAACTTATTAAAAAATTATCGATATTTAAAAGGGGTAACATTAACCTCCTCAGCACCAGCGTCAAAAGTCTTAAATAATATTTTTTTATGCTTCTGAAAGAAACAATAGTAAAAAATCTTGTTCAAGGATATAAAAGACGACAGGATTCTAAGATATTGCAGGTGCAGCCGGCTGGACATTTTTAACAAAAACTTTCGAAATCTTAATTTTTTATACATTTTCATTTTTGAATTAACGAAAATATTTATATCTCATTCCATTAATTCTTTTGCTATTATAATATATTATATATTTCTTTTAGTTTTTATATTTAACAACTTTAATAAATGTAATTAAAATGGTTAAGTGCTCAAGAAAACGTTTTCTATGATCAACTGATCACAAATGTAAAACAAAATTTTTTATAGTGGCCAGTTTAAAAAAAAAGTCCAGGTTTTTAGTACAAAAAACTTGTCCACATCTGCAGACCTTTGAAAAATGTTCAGCAGGATGCACATAAGGACCGAAGAAGTTAAACTAGGGTTTTAGTAGAACCAAGAGAATTGTGGATTACATTGATTATGGACGCAATTAATGATTGGTATTGGTAAACAAATTTAATAACATATTTGTATTCCTATTTAAATTATTAAATTCAAAATTAGCCATCAAAACCCAGCAAAAAAATTATAGTAATTTTATGGCAATAACTCTTTCATTGATTTCTAAACTTTAGTTAATATTCTGTTATGGTTTTTTGGTGTTACTCTAAGAAAGTCCCAAAAGAATTCATATGTTCATATTTCAACTGTAGTGATTTGGATATAAACCCGGTGTATATATATCTCAAAAAAAATCAGTCTTCATGTATTCTAAAGCATAAGTTCTATTACGATATATTTTATATTTTCGGAATATAAAGCATTTATTCAAAATATTATTTTCTGTTCGTTAAAATGCAAAAATTCAATGAGAAAATATTTCTAATAAATTTTTAAAATTTTTTAATTAAATCATTTTTTATATTTTTGTTTAAAATTTCATACAGGTTAAAATTTAGGCAGACACTACACCATTTCCAGTTTTAATTCAGAATTTAACAAAATAATTTTAAAATTGTGTAAAAATTATTTCAATTTACCCAAAAAGGTTTTAAAATTGTTCAAAAATATTTTAAAATTGTTTTAAAATAAGTCAAAATTGTACAACCAGTTTTTTAATTATCCAAAAATATTTAAAATTTTTCCAAATATTCATTAAAATTGTTGAAAAATGCTTCAAAGTTTCCCAAATATGCTTTTTTACTAATGCAGAATAATTTATTTGTTCTAATAGAGAGTTTTTCTATATAAATGCATAAAGTTCGCTTCTTTAAACTTTTTTTCTGCATTCTTATGAATTAAATAGCTTAAATTTTACAAAGTATATGAACATTTTCCATTTATGTGTCAGAATATCTAATCATTGTATTATTATTGCTTCCTTAAAATAGCTATATTTGAATAACTCCATCCTTTGACACGACAATGTTAAATTAATCAATGAAACCATCAATGCCTTTGCCTTAGTGGTGATGCTTTTATTGCTTTTTTGCATCTTCATTCTTGCTGGGAATTCATAAGTGTTTGTGGTGTAGTAGGTAAAGGGGTAGCCTAGTACTCCGAGTTACAATCCCGGAAAAGACAAAGATTTTAACAAATATTTTTTTTTTAATTTAAATAAAATTAAAAAAAAAAAATTAAATTAGTTGAGGTGCAGTAAGCATGAGTGTGAGCTGTGAATCTGAATGCCCAGCTTCAATACCGCAAAAATATAATCTTTCTTAAAATAAAATTTTATGGAATATAATGATAATTATGTGGAATATAAATATTAATTTGATTGGCAACAACTGATACTGTTTTGTGGGTGTAATTTTATACAATACAAAATGTGTTTCAACATAAAACTAACTGAAACTAAAGAATAGATACAAAATATTAATATTAAATAAAATCTACCGCAACAAAAATCATTTTATTATTATCTTCATTTACTTGAAAAGTTTTAGACAGTGGCTTGATAGTAAAAATAACTAATAAAAGTGGAAACGTCTGTACTTGAACGATGTGTTGTAGGCTAGTAACCTGAAGTTAAAAATATGTTCTTCCTGAAATATGCGACAATTGCCTGATAAGTTTTTTTTTTTAATTATCGCCAGGATCATGGAAAAAATGAGGGCTTAAAACTGAAAAAATCTGCCATAGACGGCTTCAGTTAGAAATCTGAAATTAAAATAAAACGTTCCCAAAAAAACTGATTCGTGCTAACAACCGAATTTGTTGCCAATCGAATGGTTCAGTTGCAGCAACCAAATTTTTCGATTATGGGCTAATCGATGATGTATTGTTTTGAAGTTTTCCCAGGAACGTATTAAAATTTAGAATTTAAAAGGTAAGAAATCTCCCCGTAATTGGCTGCAGAAATTTTTTTTGTTCGATTTCTGAAATTTTAAATATTTTGCTTGTAATCTGGCTAATTTATTGAAGAGATATTTTTGAAATTCATGGGCAGAAAAATACGGTCGGAAAAGTGCTGAAAAAGCATAGTCAATGTTTAGGTATGCGTTGGCATAATATAGAATTAACAATCTTGATATATTGTAATGTTATTCAGCCAATTGTTGGTTATTCCAAAAAAAATTTGTGCATTCAAATATCTTAAATTCACCAAATTAAAACCTTTTTGGGCAATTCAAAGTAATTTTTACACAATTTTAAAATTGTTTTGGTTAATTTTAAAATATTTTGACACAATTTTAAAATTATTCTGGAAAATTCTAAAAATTCAATTAAAGGTTAAAGAAATTTGTTTTACTTGATTTTTCAAAACTTTTATTAAAATTTGCAAAACTGCATAAATTTTAACCTGCATGAAATTTTAAACAAAAATATAAAAATTATTTAAAATAATTGTACCTTTTTCGTTTTTAAATTGCAATAACTTTTTTTCCATAAGTAATAGATATCTAAAGTTCTGTGACATCTCCAAACGTTTAATTAAGATTAAATTTTCGAAATTTCTGAAAAATATGTCGATTTATTACCCGTTTAATTAGACCTAGTTGTTTTGACACCCTTAAAAGGCTGAAAAGGTACAATTGTACCTTCATATATTTTGTATGAAATAGAAACAAAAAAAAATCAATTTTACTATATTTCTTTATTAGAACGTTTCAACGTACATAGACATGAATTTGCATGATAGATTTAAGAATATTTTGAATTTATTTGCATGAAATGCATGTTGTTCTTTATATTAAGTGTTCATAACAAATAGGTTTCACGCAGACTATAAATGACTTTCTGGTCTTACGTTGTTTTGTTTCTCACGTTGGCAAACAGCTTCCGATGGCAGGAGAGGCTCCACGTCGGCCATGAGGAACTATGGAACCAGCTTCAAGATTTGGCATTGGAACAATATATCGTCTAAATTCCATTTCTAAAGCACTTTGTATAAAATATTTACTTATATTTGCTTGGAAAGATCTTTCAAAAACTTTCTCCGCTGATCCTTCGTTTTGCACCTCAGATGATGTATTATATCTACGTAAGATGCTAAAGCAGCGACGTCTTTCATATTATAGAACATTGCAAGGGGCCAGCGCAATTTTCGTCGCTTCACAGTATACTCACTCAATACATATTTTGTACATTACATCAACTCCACCTTTAGTTTTGTTATAGTATTTGATTGTTTTTGGCTTTGCCAATTGTGTTTTTCAATTTCTCTCACAGTATGCATAGTTGAGAGTAGTACGACTGCTTTGTTCTTTTTTTGACCATATGAACAGATTGTAGCTTCACTGTCATACACAAATTTGGTTGAATAAATAGGTTAGTCCTGCTTGGCAGGAACTTTTTATTTATACTTACCGTACCAACTAATGTCATATTCCTAGATATTAATTTCTTGAATAATTCTAAGGACGTAAAACAATTATCTGCCACCACGTTTCTTCCAGAACCTTTCTAACATACAATTCAACTAGGTCTAAATTTTTATTCATCATGGTCCATATGTCTTAATGTGTTCCATCTTTACTGGTGAAAATACTGTCGACAGTTTGAATTTCAGGGTCATCTTCAGAACTTTCATCTGAGTCGTTTTCTTCTTCACTATCTATGACCATTACATTTTCAATATCTAAATCTTCATTAGATGCATCAGCAATCAGTGTCAAAAGGAATCTTCATCAGAAGCAATTAAGGGTTTTTCTTCATCTTCGAAATATTAAACATTCTGTGTGTCATAAATTATTATAGAACAATAATTAAATTCATTAACCAAGAAAGGTCTAATTTATAATGATAGGAATGTGTAGGTACAATTGTACCTCTACCGGCTTTTAGCGTTGTAAAATTCTTCCGTTCGACTAGGGTTAATTAAAAAATTATAAAAGTTCATCAGAAATATTTTCTCATTGAAATTTTTGAATTTGAATAATCAGAAAACAACATTTTGAATAAATGCTTTAGATTCAGAAAACTAATGCTTAGAAGCAATGAAGAGTGTTTTTTAAGATATGCATCGGGTTTATATCCAAATCACTACATTTGAAATATGAACATATGAATTCTTTTGGGAGTTCCTTAGAATAACACCAACAGATCATAAAATAATGTTAACTGAAGCTTAGAAGCAATGAAAGAAGTTATAGCCACAAAATGACTACCCTTTTTATGCTGTGTTACACTTCAGATCTTTTCATGTATAAAGGGATCTAGATTTTTTTTACCTTTTGTGGCTAAATATGAGCAGATCTGGTTATATAAGATCATATCTAGTGCCTGATCTGTTCATGTCTATTATCAGATCTAGTTTCAGATCTTTTCCAATTGCGCCATATCCAAAGGCACTAAAATTGTAATGTCTATAAAAATAAAGGTGTATTTCTTATATCCTATTGAATCTGATTAGATATCATATGTCCAAATAAAATTCGATGTGATTATATATGTTGTACCAGATCTTTGTAGATTTCGTGAGATCTCTAATTTTTCACAAATTTTGAGATATAATGAGATCTAGAACATTTGGGTCTAAAAGATCTGTTCAGATCTGATCTTTTTTACACGGACAATCAAAAATTTTGTTTGTTTTATATATGCTGGAGTATTTCTAATTTACTTAAGCGATATCAATTCACTGAAGCGTAATCACCCGGTCCAAACCGTTGTAGCAAGGAGCTTGAAGTTTGACAGCCTCCATGTCTATATATATATATATATATATATATATGTCTAGATATATAATTTAATGGGATTCTTTGAGAGAAAAAGTCCATTCAAACCACTTTAAAAATATTTTGCCTTATTTACTCAGCAATTTTTTTTTTTTTGAATTTCCAATAAGAACTTTTTAATAATGGGATTCAATAATAAAAATGGACCTATTGATTACCCAACTCAAAAGACTAGAACTAGGAAGTTGAAATTTTGCCATGTAGATTTTGCTGGGACAAACATATCCCTTTAATGAAATGTGTCCCTTTAACGAGATTTTGAGCTATAAATCTTACAACTAAAATTGAAGCATGCACTACAAAAAGTTTAATCAAAGTTATTAAAAGATAAAACTTCTTAGAAAAATAATTAAATTATCAGCTAAATATAGTGCAATATTTAAACTACCGGTAAATGGTTTTACAGCTAATCTGCTTTATTTGGGTAACTGAAGTCTCATAAAATGCAATAAAAACTCAATTAAGCAGATTCATATTTCTTTTAAAACAAATTTAAAACTTTGTAGCTTTTATTCGTAATATTTTTACTTTAACATTTATCCGATCATATCGTATACTAAGCGTATTCAGATGTAATATAACCCTAACCTTGAATGTCTGCTCTCAACTATTACTTCAAGTAGCAAATGTATAGAGAATAACTTAAATAACAATATAAAAAGATCTTAATCCATTAAAATGAATATATACAATCCATGTGGTTCAAGGAGATCGCCTTTAGCAGTTTCATATCCCTTTAAAAAAATTCTTATAACACAAGAGTTTTTTTTTTGCGCCAGAGATATACTTGCAGTTGCCCTTTCATTAAAAGTATTTCATTTAGCAAAGGTCGGCATACTTCATATGAATTCTTGAATAAAGATATAAAAAAATATCTAAAAGATATTTCATTTTTTATTCATATATTTTTACTATGTTGACACACTGTTCTACTTTAATTTCTATGCTTTTCAACAAAGCCGCACTATGCTTTGGGTTTGGTTGTCTGGTCATACAATAAGTTTGGTCGTTTGTACCAACAGTTTTTCTTGCATTTCTTGGTATTTTTTTATAATTCGTTTTCTTTTTTTTTGGTATTTTATTCATGTACTAACATTAAATTTCCGGGTATTATTGACAACACGAATGGTAGCAAACGTGATTTTGCTCTATTTAGTTTTTATCCTGTTTTATGTGTTTGTTAAATAGTAAAGCCTTTGCTGTATATCTTTGTGCAAGTACACTGAAAAAAAAACAGTTTTATTTTTGGGTACTTTAATTCGTTTAATAAAACAGAATGTTGATAGGAATATTATATTTCAATTGACTTTGAAATATATTTGAGGACAACAATCTTAGAATTTAGTTGCTGCAATTAAACCATTTGCCACTCTAGGAGTTTGGTTGTCATAATGAATATGTTTTCTTTGTGAATGTATTTATTTGAACACAGAAAAATAAATTGGCAACCGTATAAAAAGTGTAATTTGCTTGCGGCAACCAATAAATTCGGTGAGCATAACCAAATTCAAATGATATTACTTAATATTTTGGGTGTTGCAACAAAAATTCAGTTATAGTAACCAAAATTTTGTTGCGGAAAACATTATTCGCTTGTATCAACCAATTTTAGTCCAAATTTTAATTGGAAACTGACAACAATTTTCTCTGTGTGTGTGTATACATATGTGCCCCAAGAAAGCTATGCTTAAAAGCGTTGCATGCATTTAACAAACGAAAACATAAAAAATGTATACAACGACTGGAGAAAAATTAAACCCAAAAGGATAAAAATTGCATTGTCCTTGCATAAGAATCGTAAAAGCAAAGCAAAGCATGCTGTCAATATGAGTACGAATACGAAAACAACTACGACAACTACAATGGTTACATATAATATTTTGTGCTTCAATAGTAACAACAATAACAGCATGAACAATTACAACGATATGTCTGTAGATGTTACAGTTAAGGATACGAAAATAGATGTTGAAATCACAAATTATACTAGCATCTGGTTACCTTCCAGAACATATCATCTTATGATTTATAAAAAAATTGTTTCCGTTTCTTTTTTAAAAATTAAAAAGAGTATATTAAAGCAACGCAGAGAAAACGGATTCATTTTAACAACCGAAAATCTTAGCAAATGTATGTAACAACCGAATTATTTGTCAATTGAAAAATAATGCTCAAACTGAAATTCTGTTGTATCCACCGAGCCATAAGGTTGGCACAAACTGCTGATGTAACAATGAATCTGTTTTCTTTGTGAACACTATAAAGAAAATATATTCAAGAAATTATATAAAACTTGGGTATGTAATTGAATATATTCTACCTGTGTAAAAAAGATTAGATCCGATTAGATCCGATTAGATCCGATTAGATCTGCTTAGATTTAATTATATATGATTAAACGTAATTAGATCTGGTGCTAGACTTTACCAGATATTTTAAGGTGTGGCATATGTAAAACACGTTATGGCCAGATCTGATCAGATCTAGTGCCAGGTCTGGAAAGTTTGGTAATTTCTACGGCTATATATAAACAGCTCCAGTCATATATGATTATATCTGATGCCATAACTGTTCATATCTGGTACCTGATCTAGTATTAAATCTTAGCCATTTGATCCGTTTTCAACAACACCAAAATAATTTAAGATGTTTTTTATTGAATCTGATTATATATTATATGTCTATATTAAATAGGATTTGATTATATATGTATGGTGCGCCAGATCTGTCTATATTTGAACAAATCAAATTAGATCTCAAATTTGTCCCCTTTAATTATATCTGGTACAATTAAATCTAATTAGATCTGGTGCGATCTATTCTTTTTTATACGGGTAATGTTTAACTGTCTCACTTTGCAAAAATCCGCAGCTCCCAAAATTTTCAAAAAAAAAATATTTGACGCGAATCCGATCACTTTCATTAGAATGTTAAAATTTCAATATTAGTCTAGCATTCAGCAACCATTAAAACTTTCCGAAAAAAATGTTTTTAATTAAACTAAGCAATTTAAAAAAAACATTCGCCATATTGGCTTCGCTATCTTGAATGTTAAATATACAGATTTGTATTCAACGACAATAATATCCGCTATATTGCAACTGGCATTTTAAACTTCTCAAATACGGTAATAGATTCATACTTAGCGATGCCCAGAACTTTCAGAATAAATATTTCAAACGAATCCGATAGTTGATTAAAAAAATCCTAAGCCAATTTATATTTTAAAAATCTAAGATGCGTATCAGCGACCCCAAAATCTATAAAGTATTTTTTTAAAGAAAATTCGAAATATCCCAAAGTCGTTTACCATATTTGAAGCGGCATTTAACTCATCCACCCCATTTTCTTAACATGTTTCTGAAAGTAGAACCTCAACTCGCGCCTTTATAATTGCCATCTTTACCAGCACAGTGTGCCACACGTGTTTTGAAAATAAAGATAATATCATACATTTTAGGCAATTATAGAATTTAGTAACTTAGTACTAAACTCTTTGAAGCAGGGAGTTTCCCCTTTACAAAATAATGCTCCATATAGCGGTCCAAATACGAGTATCTTTTAAAAAATAAAATAAAATAAACTAAAGTAAATATCTTTGGGTGCATTACTTATGGAACACGATTTCATTCATGTGGCTGCCGTGGCTGTGTGTGATCCTGTCAGTCCAATTTTCCAAGATTTTTTTGATGGTTTTTATTCCATCTCACGAATTTCTACGACGATAGTAGCCTTGATAATATAAATTATATTAGGCTTAGTCGCATAGCATCATTCTTTAACAGCACCCAACAAGAAATAGTCTAAAAGGGTCAAATCGCAGCACCGTGGCGACCAATTGACATCGCAAAGATTGCTGATTACACGACTACTAATCTTAGTGTGCAATTTTGTGACATATTGCATCATACTGCTGACACCGAAGATTATCCAAAATCATAATTTCCATTTCAGACCATAAAAAGTCTGTAAACATGGTTCTGTATCGATCGCCGTTAACTGAAATGGCGTTTCCAGCAGCATTTTTGAAAAAAATGGGCTAATAATACCACCACTACAAAATCCACACCAAACTGTCACACTCTGTGCATGCATTGGCCTTGTCAGAAAAGATGTCCAATTAAAGTTTCCGTAAGGCCTAAACTGAGAAGTCGTAACGAAGTGAATGGTCATTTGCCTTCAATTGCTGAGTCAAATGAATGTAAGTGAATAATATCAGATCTTTGTGGAAAATTCTAATTATGCTGGTACGTGAAGTGATGAGTTGTTGAGATCTATGGCGAGTCAATGTTCTTGGGTTTAATTTACTTTCGGCGCAATTTTCGGTCACAGCAGCCACATTCTCATTGAAACGCACCGTACGACCACGGCGACCATAACTTTTGTAGACTAACAAACCAGTCTTACGAAACTTGCGTACAGAACACGTGGTGGCTGCTTTATTTCGGCCAAAACTTCTTTTTAGCAAAAACACTTTTTATAAAAACAGCACTCACTTTAGAAAAAGTTTTCAATATTTCCCAAAATAGTTCAAGAGTAAATTGTTATTTGATCTTGATATGCTCCGGAATAAAGAAAATACCCTACATCACAGCCTCTAAATATTTGGTGTTGTACTTATGAAAAAAAATGCGTTGGCCTTGATTTTTTAATTGATATGGATTCCTTGTCCTTTATGTATTTGTTTAGTTGCCATAGTTTTCTTTAATTATTATCCTTCACAATAGAGCGCCCTCGCATATCGGCAGAGTGGTAGATTGTGAGGATTGTGGGTTCGATTACCCATAGAGTTTTTGGTCCGTTTACGCTGGAACGAGCCAATAAATTTAGTTGCAAATATTCGTTTGGAAGCATTTGAAAAGGTTTAAGTAAAATTTGCTAATATTGTTCACTTGAATGTAAGTACATCAGTATGCTTTTAAAATCTCTTTTACTTCTATCTTTCATCTTTGCTTCTCATTTATATTGTTATTTTATATATGTGTTCATTCATATATTTATATATTGTGTTTGTTCTATGTATGTGTACACTAGGGTGCTCAAAAAAAAAAAAAAAAATAATTGAATAGTCCTCTGAAATAAAGTATTATTTATTTAATTTTAAAATTACATCTCCAAAAAATTTGGATAATCGTCAAGACGTGTCTCATGGCCCATATTATTAGGGGAAAGGATGAATTTTGGTTATTTTTCTCAAAAATATTGATATTTTAAATTGAATCTGAATTAAAGAAATAAGAAAATCGTAATAAGCAGAACATTTTCGTTCTAATAAGGCAATAAAAACTTCAATCGGTTAAAATACAGGCGAATTAATACGGGTAGTTTATGTGTTGTACGCCCCTCAATCCAGAAATTCGAAGTCAAATTTTACAATTTATTGAAATTATTATAACAAAATATTAGGATTCGCAACCGCAATTTTTATTATTGTAATGAAATTTTAAAATGTGTTATATTTTTGTTTTTTATACGTTAACATATTTATGTTTATTTTTAATCGACAACTAACTGTGAGTGTAGGTGGTGCAGTGGGTAGAGATTAAACCAGATAGTCTTAGGGCTCTGGGTTTAAATCACACAGAACACATAAACATTTTTTTTTTAATTTTTATTTTTTGTGATTATAATAAAAAGTCACATTTTTAAGTATAGCTGCAATTTTATTTTTAAACAAAAATATACAAATGACAAACTTGAAAAATATTTAGGTTTGCAATTTGACAAAAAATAAAAAAATAAATAAATACATTCAAAATATTTTTACAGTTACTTGACTTTATCCCTATATTTGTTTTTAAATGATTAAATAGTATATATTTTCACACTTCTTTTATAATTATTTTGAAAATAAATTACATGTAAATACGGATTTTCTATTACAGGTAATTTTTGCACGTAAAATGTTTTGTTTAAACAAAATGTTTATTTTTAATAGGTAATTGTCTGATAATTCAAAAGTAAAAATAAATTAAAATAGTTTATTTTTACAGATTTTGTAGTTAATTTTTATGACATTAAAAAAAACTAAATAAACAAAATATTATTTTTTAGCGATTTTGTAGTTATTTTGTTGCCAGTTAAAAATTTAAATAAAGAAAAAGTCATTACTTTTTTCGGATTTTGTAGTTAATTAGTTGACAGTTAAAAGAAACAAATAAGGGAAATATTTCTTATTTTTAAGGATATGTGGTTAGTTTGTTCACTGTTAAAATAAATGAAAAATCAGTTATTTATACGAACATTGCAAGTTAATTTTTTAACATTTAAAAATAAATAAAATGTTCTTTAGATTTAAATGAAAATTAATTAAACCGGTTCTTAAAAGAATTTTTTTTTTCTTTTTAAATTCAAATGCAAATTCAATGCAAAACCATGGCTTCCTCCCATACATCCTTGCATTTTAGCTCTATGGTGAAGTTTTAGCTCAAAAACTATTTAAATTGTAAATTCGAAGTCTCGGCAAATTCAATTCAAGAACGTGGCTACTTCTCATACATCTTTGCATTTTAGCTCTATGGTGAATTTTGTTTTACTCGATGCAAAACCATGATCAGAAGGCACTAAAAATTAATAAGTATCCCTAAAGTTATGCATCTTAGCTCTGTTATAAATTTTCCTTCTTTTGAAGCAAAACCATCCTCACTCTCATAGATCCTTATTATCAAAAACTAAAAAAATTTTGCTTCATTTATGATCAAAAGGCACTAAAAATTAATAAGTTTTCCTAAAATTATGTGTCTTAGGTCTGTTATAAATTATGTTACATTTGGTGCAGGAACATGCCTACCTCGCATATATCCTTATTCTCAAAAACAACTCGTATGTTATAACTACATTTACGATCTGAATGCACTGGAAACTAAAAATCACGTTTAAAATTATATATCTTAGCTCAGTGGTAAATTTTGTTTACTTCGATGCGAGAATATGACTATATCTTGCTGTTTTTATTTACCAAGAATAAACTTTTTGGGTACCTACCCAACAAAATTTTTTAGAACAGGTTACCTCTGTGGAACATTTTCTAGAACTGAGTCAAAATAGAAGGTTTCACTGTCCCACTTATAGAAACAGTTCTAGAGCAACCTGTTCCAGTTTGGATGAAACCAACCTATTGCTAAAGGGATAAACTCCCAACCGGTTGTAGAACATAAGTTAGAACCTATGTTAATGCCATATAACTTGTTCTACAACCAGTTCTTTGAAAACTTATTTTTTACTGGCTATAGTAATAAACAAAACTGTTAAGTATTAAAACAATACATTAACAATACAAAAAAAATATTTTCTTGATTATTTATCTATTATACAGACAAAGAAATTTTGCATTGTTGATTCAATTTAATTTTTTTTTTTGTATTAAAAATAAATTAAATGTATTTAATACTGTTTTATATTTTTTGATACTTGAATTTTTTAAATACAATTGTTTGTGATTTTATTAGACAACAAAATAATTTACTTGTTTTCCTAATCTAATCACATCTTTTTATAAAATAGAGAATTTCTAATAGTTGTAAAACCAAAATATATTAGAACGAAATAATTTAATTGCTATTCGCAGGCATTTATGTAAAAAAAGTAAACTAAGGCGTATGTGTAATATAATATAAATTATGCATATAAAGTATATGTAGTAT
This sequence comes from Eustalomyia histrio, assembly GCA_949748255.1. Classification (NCBI taxonomy): domain Eukaryota; kingdom Metazoa; phylum Arthropoda; class Insecta; order Diptera; family Anthomyiidae; genus Eustalomyia; species Eustalomyia histrio. Next base: position 27,493,858 of record OX456525.1, read on the forward strand.
ATATAAATTAAAAAAAAATCTTATTCAAGTCCCAACAATAACAGTTGCAAAATTTGAGTCACCCTTATAAACACACACACAGATACAAATATCATATACTTTTTACCAACAGTATCCACAAAATATCTTTCTTGCTTTTGGCGTTGTAGCATTTAATAATGTTTCTTTATTCTATTTAGTTTATTTTTTTATATCTTCTTCATTTTTCTTTATCTTTATGTATGTTAGTAAGTGTTTCTACTTTTAGACCGCTTGCGGTTTGTTTTACTTTTTTCAATGCTGTTTGGATTTCTTGTTTTGTTTGCATTCTTTTTTGTTTTTTTAAAAATGTGTCTTTTCTTAAGATTTTATTTTTGTTGATTTTTTTGTCTTGTTTGTTGTAGGTTTAAGCATTAATTTTAAATTTGTTTACCCTCTACTAAAAATTACGTTAAATGTTTAGAAAATGGGTCAAAACATTAACTTAAGTAGTGAGAGAATGGGCAAAAAATTATGTGGAAAAATTAGTTGCTTTAAATAAAAGAAAAGGAACAGATGGAATGAATGAAATGAAAAATTAAACATTAGAAATACTTTGTTTTTACAAAATATACAGGGTGTGGAATCTTTTATGTTGGTATGAGAATATTGAATAATTTTAAAAAAATATCCGGTTTCCATAATTGTAATATTTTTTATTTAATTGAGTTATTTTCAATTCATTAGGACTACTTTTTCTATACAAAATCAATCATTTCATTTTTCATTTTTAAGTTTAATAAAGCATATAATTACAGAGTATATCTTAATTCCCTAAACGAGCACTAGGAACGAAGGCTTTCAGCTCGTTGTCGCGAAAACAGACCAGAGCCTGTGGTGGAAATCGGAGCCACGACCCCCGCACTGATAAGCTAGCACACTACCAACTGGCCTGCCGGGGCTCTCTACAAAATCAATCAAATGACAGCCTTTTTTTGTTACGCCAAACTGTGCCTTATTTGCCGCATTTTTCATAACCTTTTTGAGCATTTTGAGCGGTATCGCGATGACTTTGGCACGAATGGCTGCCTTGACCTCATTAATTGTCTAAGGCTTGTTGGCGCACAGTTAACAAATAACACCTCAAAAAATGAAAAAAGCCGGAGGGGTTAGATTTAGAGACCTGGGTGGCTAGTCCATGTCTCATTCTTTTACATCACAATTCCAGGGAATTTTTGTTGCAAAAACTGCTTTGTTTAATTTGCAGTGTGACATGGTGCATCATCTTGTTGAAACCAGTAACCGTCTAGAGTTTTTTCACGCATTTTTGGGTAGACATATACGCCAACATCCATCGATATCGTTTCAAATCGAGAATTTTGTCTTCTTTGAATAAATATGACCCAATGAACGATTTGGCGCAAACGCCGCCCCAAACAGTTACTTTTTGGTCATGCATTGGTATTTCCTGAATTACTTGTGGATTAAATCGGTTGGTAAATGTCAAAGTTATTAAATTTTGCTATACCGACATAAAAGATGACGCATCCTGTATTTTAAAGAAAAAGTTACAAGCTATTATTTTATTTAATAAATTTGAACATTTATATGATTGTAAACTATATTTATGTTTTAAGCACTGTAATAAATTAAATTAAAAAAAAAAACATTACACTGCATAACAAAATTTTGCACACACTGCTGCTAAAACTTTTTTTTAACTATTTTGATTTTCCATACCCGTATCTTAAGTCGTTGAAGTTAAGGAGACTAAAATACTCTGAAATAATTTTATTATTTGTCTATACAAAAGGATAAAATTATACAATTTTGGGCTGTTTAAACGACTTGGTTGAAGGATACATGAATGAATTTTTAATTATTTGCTAGTGAAGGAAACTTCAACATGTTGTAAGATTTTGTACAAAAAATCACATTTCCTTGATACTCATTGTTCTTAGAATGCCGAATAAGAAAATTGGAAATGTAAATATTTACAATAATTTAAAGTTTGAATCTCCATCTCATATAATATAAAACTAAGAATAAACTAAAATTTGTCAATTTTGTTTACAAAAATTTTGGTAAATTTGAAATTCGGGTTTTGAGAAACACTCGAAATGTTCATGATTTCTTTGGTCCTGAGAGATTAAATATCTAAGTATTTGTAGCAAAATATTAAAAAAAAAAATTGTATACCCTCCACATATGTGATGAGGGGATTATCAGTTTGTCATGCCGTTTGTAACACATAGAAGTATAGGTCTAATAATCTATAAAGCATTTAAATATATTAATGACATGTTTAAATATATTTATGCCACGGCTCCTGCCACAACAGAAATTTCTGACAGTTATTTTACATCTAAAATTGACACGAAATGCAGCAAAGTTGCACCACCGAAAAATAAAAAAATAATTTTGAAACACACAAAAGCGGAAAAAAAAATATTTATTTGTCCTTGAATGTAGCAGCAAGACTGACAGCAGGAGCTTCAAAATAACATAAAATTTGTTATAGGTCTCTGCGGACCTTTTCACTATTTAAATGTCAACGGGAGACTCACTTAATTGGAGGGTTTAAGTCATGACTGAGTTTGTCATTCATAATCTTCCGTCATTACCGGTACTAAAAGCGCTATGCCGCACATGACTGAACTCTTTAGAAATTTCCAAAGCAAACACTTTACTTTCACGAAACTGATGTAAAGGTCTCCAACGCTTTGAAAGAAGCGCTAACAAATCTTCTCTAGAATGAGCTTACAGAAGCCACACAGTGAATTGCACTCTAGATAAATAACAAGATAAAAATGAACCATAATTTTCATCACCTTCGAGGGCACTATGAACTACGCATATTTCGTGTTATTTGCCGCAATCTTGGGGATTGGCTGAACATTGGGTATTGGCTTAACATTGGTATCTTTCCAGTTTAAGGGAATATCCCCGCACGATACGGCCAGCTAACAAATGGTATGGTCTTGCATCGAATAACACTGTTTCAGTACCAGTGTTATTATATCATCCGGCCCTGGTGATGTATTCACATTGAGATCTGCAAGAAGTAAAAACTAACAATATTCTTCCAACACGTCAATATCATATTGCACAAAAAAAAAACTAAAAATTACAAATATCCAGGCCTGTAAGCATGGTTGGTAAGCAATACCTTTTCATTATAACGGTAGTTGTCTACTACACTCTGATAAATTGTAGTGTGTTAGATTATTTGTCATTACCATACCTTCTGTATATAACACGAGATTCATACATTATTATGAAGCAAAATATCCACACATCAACTGACAGTCCAACGTGTACTATATATTGTCAGCACTTTCCCACGACAGTTAGTTATAAGCTAGACAATAAAAATGAAATTATAAATACAACAGTCATCAGACTGAAGTAAAAGCAAGCAGTTGAGTTTTAATAATTGCACAATTCCGACAGGAAGATTTAAAAACTGCGATTCCAATAGTGACAACTGTCTTCTAATATCACGGTGTTTATTTCATAATATTACGAGGGCGGATCAATAAGTCCGTGACTTTTCGAACTTCCCTCGTAGTTGTATGAAATGCAACAGTGCTCCCATTAAGTACCACCTGTTAGTAGACTACTGTCAAATTTTGAACAAGTTCTGTCATTTACTTTGCGTTTAACAGTCGTTCAAACCATACACTCAGAAAAAAAGTTAGTAGAAAAATTTGTAAACGGTTTTCAATCCCACTCTACTATTTTTGTACTGATTTTTAGTAAAAAATTATTATTTAGCAAATCTTTTTGCTATATACATTTTACAAATTACAGAATTTTTACAGAATATTTACAAATTTTTTTTTGCTAATTTCAGAAATCATTTTACAAATTTTTGAAAACCGATTTGCTAAAATTAGCAAAAAGTTTTACTAATTTTAAAAACGTGGATATTCAAGGAAATTTTATTTCTAATTAAAACTTACACCTAAAAACTTAAATTTCCTTAAAATGTTACATAAATTAAAAAAAGGTATCGGAAGTGAAGATACCGACTCATATCTAAAAAGAGGACATCCACTTAAAATAGCACAAAAAAGGTTTTTTAGTTCTAAAAATCCGCCCTAAAAACAATTAAAATTAAACCTTAGAAGTAAAAAAAGACTGACCAAAATATTTTTCAAAACAGAAATTACCAAATTAAAACAAAATGATTAATTCGTTTTAAAAAAATATAATCAAAATTTTTGATGCTCGATAAAAAAAATAAATTCAAAGCTTTTTACTAATATTAATAATGTTTAGTAATTTTTTTTGCTGATTTTAGCAAACAGATTTTAAATTCCACTTTACCAAAAGTCTACTAAAATCTAGTAGCGGCTACTAATTTTTCTACTAATTTCATTGTACTACACGTCAGCAGACATGTGTTGCTAAGATTAGCAAAAAATACCGCTGGGCTCAAATTAGCAGAATTTCCCGTAATAATAGCAAAATTTTCAGTTGACATTACAGACTTTTTTTGATGAGTGTACAATCTCGTGGAACAAAGTGAATTTTGAGTGCTCATTAAACATTATTTTTTGCGAAAGAAACGTCAATCAAACCAAGGAAAGACTTGATAAATACTATGGGGGCTCTGCACCATCGATTTCAATGGTAAAAAGGTGGTTTACTGACTTTCGTTGTGGCCTTACAAGCACGGATGATGCCGAACATTCTGGACGCCCAGTTGAGGTCTCTACACCCAAAAAAATTGAAAAAATTTACCATATGGTGTTGTCCGATCGGAGATTAAATGTGCGATAGATTGTGGAAGACATAGGCATCTAACATGGCTCAGTGGTTTTAATTTTGAACGATCACTTGGGTATGAGAAAGCTTTCCGCAAGATGGCTGCCGTCGACCACCAACGGAATCGTGTGACAGCTTAGTTTCCATGGCAAAAATCCATGAAGTAGACTACAAATTGCCCCCTCATTCGCCTTATTCTCCGAATTTATCCCCTAGTGACTATTTCCTATTACCAAATCTAAAGAAATGGCTCAAGAAAAGAGATTTTATGGACCTGGAAAAATCCTATTTTGTGGAAGGGATACAAAAATTGGAGAAACGTTGGACTAAGTGTATTGAGCTAAAAGCAGATTATGTTGAAAAATATTTTTATTTTTTTTGCAATAAAAAACTGTGTTTCGTTCAAAAAGTCACGGACTTATTGACCCACCATCGTACATTTTACATTTTTTTATATCTACAAAATAGCATTATAAATCGGTATTTCAGGAGTTTAGCGATATCGTTATTTTAACGATAGTTTAAGATATTTCAAAATTAAGCCTTATTAAAAATTAAGGTTATACAAAAAGAAACTTGCCTTTAATGGAATGGCCATTTTAAAATTTTCATATCGGTATTAAAGTGGCTGTCGTAGCCAACTATCATTATTATGAAAAGGTATTGAATACCAACCATGCATGTAACTGATGAAGATCAAGGTAATCCAATTCAAATTTTGTATGCTAATAAAACGAAAGCAAGCTCTCACATTATTAAACAACTGAAAGTTGAAATTTTTAAATTTTATTTTAAATTATGCTTTAAATTTTGTATTTTTTTTTTTGAATTTTTAAAAAAAAATACAAAACGATTATTGATAAAAAATTTTCTTTTTTGTTAAAATTCAAAAATATTAGGTGTGTTCGACATACGTTACCGCGGGTGGCCGCGGGAACCCAATCTTACCAGAAAGCGTTTCTTGTAACAAAAATTGGGTAAATGAGAACGTTCATGAGAGAGTAATTGTGTTTCTCTTTTTACCAGAACTTACCCGTACTTTTAGTTTGGGTAAAATGGTAAAATATTCAAATCATCAGCTGTTGCTAATAAATTAACTGTTTTGCATTTTTGAAAAAAAATTAAAGTTAAATAAATGTTTACTATAAACAACTTGTCCTTCTTAATAATGAAAAATACATTTGAAAATGTAAATATATATTTGCAAGTTCAAATATATTTATTAATTATGCTGTTTTTTAGTATGAATAAATTTGACATTTATTTTTGGGTATGAAATGTGGTTTTGTGCGCTCGCAGTATTTTGGGCATTTTTATGGTTTTGTGAGAGAATTTTTTGCTTACTCTCATTTTACCAGACTTTACCCAAAATTACCTCGTACAGACCTATTAATTTGCCTGCTAAAAATTTTATTCCACCTGGACGTATGAGTAATAAATATTTGTAATCTGTATTAAGTATACGACACAGTGTACTATAAAGTGACAATTTTGCTATGAAGTACAAAAATTGCCTTTCGCTTTTTATTTATTACGTAAATTTTGTGGTTTGGAAAATTTTCCCAATTCATCTTTGTTGCATAACATAATTTTTAATTAACTTAGGAATGCTGAACACAAATTAAAAAAAAAATAAAAATTTTAGTCTATAAATTTCTATTAAATATACCAACCCACTGTACTGACATTAAAATGACAATCCTGTTTTTAATGCAACAAAATATGTTGCGTGCTGTATGGATATAAATTTGTAAGCCTATGATGTTGCATGTTTCTTAAATATGCTTCCTATTTTTATTTTCTTCTTGTACAATTTTGCTATACTTTTGCATAATAAACTCTGTGTTCTTATAGCTATCAGTACATTTTAATAATGAGTTTGTAGAATAAAAAAATTTTACTTCCTTTTATTTATATAATTTACTATGTACAACAATAACAAGAAGAACACAATTTTAACTGCCTTTATATATAGTTCAAGTAGTTCGATTAAAAAGTTATAAAAATTTATAGTTTATTATACAAAAAAAAAAAAATAAATAAATAAAATTTTAACTTGCAAAATATGTATACAGTGTCATAATAAAATGCTTTTGGTAGTTGGTTTTGTTTGTTTTTGACTTTTATAGCTTTTGTTCAATAAATAATAGCCTTGAGGCAAGTTTTTTTTTATTTAAATTCAAAAAATATTTATACAGATTTTTTTTTTTTATTAATATGCAGAAATTGTATAAAACCTAATTGTGATATTATCTCTCATTATATAATACCTTATAACTTACAGCTGTTGTATAGAGTATTAGGAATGCCAGAATTTTTGCTTTTTCTTTTAGATATTTTAAAGTTTTGTATTTACAATTTTAGCTTAATTTGGTAGATCTTTAATGCTAAATTAGCTTTAATTTAAATTATGGAAAGCACATTTTCCAAAATTATCTTGATTAAAAACTCTTTATGAGTTCTATATTTTCTTTCTATTGGGGTGGTCTTCCTAATATTTTACTTATCATCTCTAGTTATATTGGATTTCGATATTGTATAATTTTTTTGCCGTCATTATTGTTCAACAAACCATGTCCAATAGTAATTATTGTCGAAGTACAAACATGCAAAAATATAAAGTTATGATAAGCAATTATTGCTTGTAATAACAAAAACCTCGTGTTAACACTTGGTTCGAAAGTTATACCAAATTTAGTATTACTTTTGATAATGAATTAAGATTTGCCTTGATGTATATTCAAGTTTTTTTGATAGGAAAACTTGGGATAATTTGAGAATTATTTAATGAGGCTTACACAAAGTACCAATGAATATATTTTTAATTATTTTAGAAAATGTTATTACAAAAATTCGATTAATCAATTTCCATTTACCGGTGGAAATAGAAATCTTCATATGGCAGCAGTAAGGTACAAATCAATTCAGTTTTGCAACTCTTTAATAGCATTTACCGGTGGAAATATAAATCTTCATATGGCAGCAGTAAAGTAAAAATCAATTCAGTTTTGCAAGCTCGACAATAGCTCGACAGCTCTGGATAAGTCTGGACAAAAACATCATATTTTTGATATTTCTAGTTCTTTCCGTACGAGGATGCTATTACGTATGTAAAAGAGAGACCATAAATATGCCTTCAGTTTTAGATATATCGTTAATACAGCAACATCTCAGAAAAATATTATTGCACACAGAGAAAAAGCATGTTTGGTGCAATCATATTTAAAGAGCATCATAGATTTTTGGGATTATGCTTGTTCCAGGCATAGTCGTAATATATTATAGTTATCAAATTATGATAACAAAATAACCATAATTTCACCATAATATTGTCCCTACAGTTATATTACGATTCGTGCTATGAAGAAGTTATTTAATTTTGAGTATATTTTGTCCAACAAATCTGGTATTTAGAGGAAATTAAGGCTAAAGATAACAATTATCTTAATTTTTTTTTTCAAAAATTTTTTTCAAATTTTTTCTCCAAAATTCGCTGAAAGGAAAACTTAAAATGGAAGGCATACCCGCAGTTTTGAGAACTATGGCATCAAATATATCTTAAATTTTCCGTATGATCAATGCAATTATTATGTGAAAGTGCTAAATAGATCGGATGACTTTTTTAGCTTTACGGCACTTTTTACTCCACAGAACGCTAAAAATTAATTTTTTAATTGATTGACACATCCGCAGTTTAAAGAATTAAAGGTTGAAATTTGGCTTATATCATAGAGTTAATAGGCACTATTGTTTTGTGAAAGTGCTAAAATGATCGGATTATCCCTTTTGGTTCTATTGCAAGTTAAGCTTGAAAAACCTATGAAAATCAACAAAATTTAAACTTAAATGGCTCTCTACACCAAAATAATAATTCAATCTATTTAGCACTTACACACAATATTAGCAGTACTGATATTTGCCGATCACACAGGATTTCCACTAGTTATTTCTCAAACTACTGATATGCTCTTCAAAAAACATGAAATTTAATGATCTGCACGCATGGACCTGATGATGTTTGTACTGTCATAATTTCTTTGTTTCTGAAGGCACAATTGGTTGGTCGCCTTTTGTTAGTATTTTTGTCGTTTATAATCCAATATAAAAAAATTTGCAATTAAGTTGAGGCTGAAAGCGCAAAAACGAAAATCCTCTTAATTTTCGTTTAATGGAAAAACAGAGTGAAAAATTTTGAAGAGCTACCATTTAGTGCTGACTGATGGATGCTTTTTTTAAAGCATAGAAGATTTTGAAACATCATTACTATCATACACAAAAGGATTAGAACGATTTCCTTTTATGCTGAAAAAGTTATAGCCAAAAGAGTTGAACATCTTTCGAAAGTTACAAGCAACATTAGGGTAAATTAGGGTAGACCTTAGCTCAGTAGAGCACATTTACAGCATAATTATAAAACTTTAGGATGTTGGCAAGGTTAAACTCGTCGTTTTGAAAATTATGAAACTTTAAGAAATATTATATATTGCTCTTAAAGTGGTTAAAAACCTGAGTGACATGGAATCGTACTATACCGTAGATTTGCCCATATACAAATTTTTTTAATTAAAATTACAAGAACTTCATAAACTCACATACATACACAAACACATTCACACAAAAAGTGTCTATAGCTATTCATACATACATTTAGTATTAACAAAAAAAAAAAAAAAATACAAAAAGGGAAAAAATTTTAAATAAATGATAAAAACAATTATTTTTTAAGGAATTGGTAGGTAAAATTTTGACATTTATTTTAACTGATTATATCATTTGTTTCTTACAGATGTATCAATTGATTAATTAACATTTGAAAATAAATAAAAAAAGGAATTTAATTTAAATGAAAATTAAGTAGACCGGTTTTTAAATGAAATTTAAATTTGTAATAACTGTCACGGACACAAATAAACCACAAGTTTCCGTTTTGAGAGTAAATTTTTATTAAATTTCAAACAAATGAAAAAAATAAATGAAACTGAAAAAAATGGTAAATGATAGTAAATTATTTCGAATAAGTGTATAAAAAAGTTAATATATATAATTTATTCAGTTCAATTTCTTCGACCTTTTTAATACAAATTCCAGGTAATAAGTATTCAAGCTTAAGGTCTATTTTATACAAAATTATTTATTTGTTATCCAATATCTCAATGGATAGCTTCTTCAGGGATTTTTTTTTTTTAATTTTTTAACAAATCAAAATTAATGAAACATCAAAATTGTCAATTTTAAAAAATATTAAAAATTAAACACAGGAAACAAAAATTATTCTATTACATTTTTATGAACCTATTTAATTTCCTATTTTATTCTTATAAATTAAATGTCTGTAATTCTGAGCTACATTGTCTGTATCTGTTTTAAAATTAATTCTTTGTTCTATTGGTGTGTTGATAATTTGTAACATTTCTAACATGAAGCGTCTTTTGTAGTTTGTTTCTGTATTTAAAACTGTTGTATTTTCAAAATCTGGTGTATGGTTAAGAGTGGCACAATGTGATGATAATGCAGTTTTCTGAGAAGCTGTATTCCTATATTTCTGATCAGATCTATGTCCTGCTAATCTAGTTTTTAATTTGTTCTTTGTGGTACCTATATATACTTTACTACATATTTAATTATCTTTACCCCTGCAAGGTATCTTGTAAATAATATTAGATTTATCTAATTTCTCTGTCCTATTTTTAATTTTACTAAATAATCTATCTAATGTATTATATGTTCTATGAGCCATCCTATAATTATTGATATCATAAATATTAGAATTTTCTAATCGTTCAGAAATCATTGGTACATAAGTTAAAGACTTGTAAATCTTAGGTTCAGTAACTATATTCACACTGCCTTCCCTATGTCCATTGTACTGACCAATCAATTTATAAATCAATTCCCTTGGGAAATTATTATCCTCTAAAATATTTCTTATTCTTATTTTATTATTTCTATGAAAAACTATATCACTAATATTTAAAACTTTATCTATAAGATTTTTGGCAGTATTAATAATAATAATGCAGTATTAATAATTAATAATTCTACCCAAAGAAATTGGTTTTTGGTACCAATCTACTAACAAGTTGTGTCTAAATATTAAAGTTTACGATCACATTCCCTTTCAATTGTAAATTTTATATCCTGGTGAAATGAATTAAATATGTTTAAAATATTTTCTATATCACATTCTGAAATAATACAAAATAAATCATCTACATATTTCGTTATAATCTTTATTTTAATAGATAATCTTCTAATACATTTATCAAGTAGTTCCTCCATAACTATATCTGCTACAACTGGAGAAGCTGGAGAACCCATAGGTAATCCTTTTTGTTGAGAATATAGTTTTTTATTATATTGAAAATATCTACTATCATCTATGCAATATTTGAGAATTCTTAAAAATAATTCCTTTTCAATAGTCGTATGTTCTTTAATTATATTCCATTTTTCTTCTATAATACTTAAGGCTACATTTATAGGTATACTAGGGAATAAGGATACTACATCTAATGAAATTAACTTTTCCTCATTCTGTATCGTGATTCCCTTAATTTTATCCTTAAATTGTAATGAGTTCTTTACATTATATACTGAATTTTCTGTTATCTTTCTAAGAATTCCTGTTATATATCTGCTTAGTTCATGAGATGGAGAATTGATATAATATATATATATATATATATTTCTTTTAAAAATAAATGTATGTTCCTATATTTTTAAATGGAACGGAAAACTTTTTTGTTAAACTACAAACAGTTTACTACATAATAGTCTGAGTGTTTTATTTTCTTTTTAAATTTTATTAATCTGAATTAAATAGATAGCATATTTCTACTATTTTTTTTGCAAATACTCTGTTGATTTTATTAGCATAGACTGTTACTTTTATTCAACTAAACTTAATATTGTTAATTTGTAAATTTTTCTTTCTAATTTTTTTGTTAATTTTTACTTAATTGTTTTTAATTTCACTTAATTATTTCTTCAAATTTATTAATTTTTAATTAAAATTATTCAAATTTGAATTTAATTTAAACAAATTTTATTTTAGGCCCAATGTCTTTATAAACAATTTTTTAAATTGCAGACTTAATATTTCATGTGCTCTTTTTTTTAGCATGGTGTAGTTTTTATTGCATTATAGCAGAATAATAACAACGACAATATTTACATTGTCAATAAGTGTAATTTATCAAGATATCCGTGTGCAATTGTTTTGAATAATATTATACACAAACACATACAAACAAGCAATTCGATTAAACACAATGACAGTTAATATAAGTGTAGAGAAGCAGATAAATAAATTATTATTTATTTAGATTTTCTGTTGCCTAAGATAAATTGGTCAATAATTTAGAAAAGGTTTTTAGATGTTACCCAAATATTTGTTGTATAGACCCGGAGGAGGTATATACCCAATTCCTAAAAACTGTTAAAGTTTGGGGTTAAGAAGAAAACGATTTTGTCGGTTTAAGAGCACATTAGTGGCTCCAATTTTGTTTTTATTCGGTTGGTTTTATTTTTGCATTCAATCAAGATTTATTTTAATTTTTCTTACTAATTTAAGACTGGCTTGAAATTTATGTAAAGGCTTTATTAATGTTGTCTTGACTGAAGTTAGCCCGTTGCATACCAAGATAAATGGCGAGTATTTGCGTGTGGTCCGATTCTCAGTAAAATTCAAGCCTACATGAGAGCGCACAAAAAGCCGACTTTCGGTCTAACGTAAATTTTTTATTTTGGAATATGAATCACTTGTGAAGAATATCTTCTTTTCCGATTACTCTTGTTGAACCTAACCTTAATATCGGAAATTTAAATCCGGAGTGTGATTTTGCCTCCGTTTTTAATAAACTAGATTAATGGAGATTTACATTCAGATTTCCTAGTTAGTAAACTCAATATAAATATTCCACCTGAATGACATGGAATCGTACTATAACGTAGATTTGCCCATATACAAATTTTTTTAATTAAAATTACAAGAACTTCATAAACACACATACATACACAAACACATTCACACAAAAAGTGTCTATAGCTATTCATACATACATTTAGTATTAACAAAAAAAAAAAAATACAAAAAGGGAAATAATTTCAAATAAATTATAAAAACATTTATTTTTTAAGGAATTGGTAGGTAAAATTTCGACATTTATTTTAACTGATTATATCATTTGTTTCATACAGATGTATCAATTGATTAATTAACATTTGAAAATATCAAGATACTATCTATTTCTTAGTGTTAAATACTTTTCTACAAATTATGCTAATTCTGATCCTTTTCGCCGTATTTTTATCGAATTTAATCAACTTTATCATATCTTTGATTTTTATAAGAGCTTAGATACTATTAAAAGAAACATTAAATAATATTTTTAATTAATTTTGTTCAACACATAATTCTAGTTCATTGGAAATTTTATTACCCTCTCATATGTTTGTATTTTTATCATTATTTTTTATTGTTATCATAATAGTCTGTAAGAATGTTATTTTCCATAGACTAAATAAATAAAGTAAAATAAATAAAATGGCAGATATTACAGGACCGAACATTGACAGAGACGGATCAGTTAGGATGGACAGTGAAACTGAGGTGTGTATAGTTCTACACAGTGCAAAGTGTTAGAATTGTGACAAATTGGGTAATCTTAGTACTAATTTTGTGGATATAGTACCTCTTCCATTGAAATTATAACATTGTTCTTCTGATTTCTTTCCCCATTCTCATTATTATTTATTTGTTGTTTGTCGATATTAGGTTTTTAGCTACTAATAATTTAATTTTATTGTAATAGGCTGAAAACTACTTTGAAGGAGACAAGATTCCGCCCTAATACCCTGAGCACGGCTGGATTGATAGGAAGCATGGTCTCCTGAGAAGTGATAAGCGTAATAGCAATGAGCCGTTACAGTCCCATATACGTATCGCTCAGAACCCATATTTCTTGCAGATATCCTACGGAAAAAAAGGTCTCAGTTGGGAACTGGGACCTGTCCCACGATATGTGAAATCTGGACCGGTTCCGAAAACATATATCACGTGATAGTTGAAAAGAGGTCCGGTTCTTAAGGACCCGTTTAAAAGTCATGACTTTTGCGTTTGTTTTGTGATATGTTCTTTGGGGTTAGTTGTGTGCCATGATCTTTTAGAGTAGACCTTTGACATGTCACAATTTACTCCCTCCTAGGACAAGTTCATGTTAAAGTGACCGGTCTTTTTCATATAAAAAACCGGTCCTTATCACAATGAACCGGTCACGTGACGGGTCCTGGGACAGGTCCATTTCGCGGAGGGTGTCTTTCGTTTTATGTGTTCAAATGTCATTTAAGATAACATCATAAAAAAAACCTTGCGATGGAAATAATGACTAAATATGGACTGTTTCTAACCAAATTTAAAGCATTCGTATTTGGACCAATAAATTTTATGTACCAATCCCAGCAATTCTTTGGTAATGGGTGTGATGTACTCAAGCATTACCTTGTAATGATAGCTCGTTATTTTTTGCATTATTTGCAAGTATAAAATAATAAACTTTGCGATCACTGATAACGTGTTGTTTTAAAATGTAAATTAATAATTAAAATATTTTTGAAAATCTATTTTAGACACATTATTTTGTGGTTTTTATTTAAAGCAGCATTACTCTTTTGTCGAGATCACTAACGAAAACATGAAGCGCAACTATTCATATGTGCTTAAAGCAATCTTATATTATATGCATCGATAGCTCAGTGGGTAGAGTTCTTGGCTGGCAACCAGAGTTCCCAGGTTCAATTCCCATTATGACCACATTATATCAAATAACGTTTGCAGATATTTATAATAAACTTTTTTTATAAAATTTGTTTTTTATAAAAATCTAATGTAATGTGCATAAAAGCACATTACTTTTCCCATCCTCGTTACCATATAAGTAACGACTTACTTTATCAACTCTAAAGTAATGGTCCATACATTACCTTGAGACCCATCGCCTATAAAGTTCATCAATGAAGTAAGGTGTATCGGCGCCTATCGCTATACATTACTTTACACATTATTGCGTAATTTTTAGATTGCTGGGATATTTATAGAAATAAATTTATATTTTTAGACAGTCTGACATTGTTTAGATCAGATTTTTAGGCAGTTTTAGATCTAAAAGATAAACTTACCTGACCCCATGGTGGGCAGTGTGTAAAAATTGTGTTGAAGAGAAATTGTGTAAAAAGAAGTATCATAGCATCAAGGGATAAGTGTTATTTTTCAATTATTTAAATTATACAGCATTAAAATAAATGCTGATAGTACTTAAATCTTTTTATTTCATAGAATATTTCTTTTAACGCTTTCCTAGATGTTAACAAAAATAACTTTTATAAACTTCCAAGCACTCGTATTATTTTTTTTTTTTGTATATTTTAATTTACTCTTTGTGACCTTTTTTATTAAACAAAATACTTTAAAAAAAGCAAAAACACAAAAAGTTGCAGGTATTTAAACGTTTTATGTACACTAGGGTGTCCCGAAAAAAACTTGAAGCGAGGGTATTAATGAGTTAAATATGGGAAAATTAAGAAATACTATTTGAAGGGAATCTTTACTTACTGTTTAAAGTTAGTTATGATGGTGTATATTGGAAAAAAAAATCAGATCTTTTGGAAATGATTGATATCGACATTTGTGTAAAGAAACGCCGTTACAAAAAAAATACATTTTGGGCTTTTTTTTATAAATTCTGGTATACTAATGTTTCTTTAATAACAGAAAAAACAGACAGATAAGATATACTAGAGTTGTTTTTTTTAAGTTTAAATATCAATTTTTTCTGTAGAGCTTAAATAACTAATATAATCGTCAACGCGACACTTTTAAGACACATTTTGTTAGAAAGTTAACAATTTTAAAAACGCTTTGGTGAACTAAAATTACCCCATTACAAATCTTTAAACGATTATTGCAATACGAGCTCACCGCTACGCTGCTTTTAACCAAACTAGTCAAAACAAGATAATAGCGGCACCTCAAATCGTTGATAGAGAACCAAAGGTACCCTTGGAAAATTGTTTGCTTATTTTTTTTCCTATTCAGCTAATTAATACACATAGTTCGAGTGCTATTTCTTCAATCAAATTTAAAGAAAGTCATCTTAGGGACACCCTAAGATACATGTTGTGAATACATTGACCTTAACAATGTTTCTATATTGTAAGCAATTTGAATGTAAATAAAAAATATGTGGCAAAATAAATAAATCATTATGTTGACGTTTTGCCAAAAAGACCATTCAAATGTAAATTGTTACAAAAACTATATACACCCTTCTCTCGAATAACATGGTTCGGCTAAAACACCACATTTTAAAAATAATGCATTATACGAGTTTATTTGTATTTATTTTTTTTGATGTTTTATAGATAAAAAAGTGATATTCGGCTGTTTTTGAGAACATTTTTATTGAATATAAAGGGTGGTTAAATTTTAAGGGCCGATGTTGATTTTGAATAAAATACAAATTATTAAGGAAATTATTTTCATTTCTTTTTATTATGGTAATATTGCATGGCTCAATTATGCATGGAACAAAATATCGGCAAAATTACCGCCGCGACTTCAGCGGCACACCTCCATACGATGGTGCAAGTTTTCGAAGACGCTGAGGCATAATTGAGGTTCTATGCCGTTAATGTGCCGAGTTATCTCATCCTTTAGTTGTTGAATTGTTGCTGGCGACGTACACCTTTTCTTTCTAATAACCCCAAAAGAAAGAAGTCCAACGGTGTCAATCACATGATCTTGGCGGCCAATTGACATCGTCACCACGTGAGATAAAACGGCCATTGAATTTGTCGCGCAAAAGAGTTATTGTTTCGTTAGCTGTGTAGGAAGTGGCACCATCCTGTTGAAACCACATATCGTACACATCCATATCCTCAATTTCTGGCTTCAAGAATTCCGTTATGATCTCGCGATAGCGAACACCGACGGCAAGTCGAGGTTGACGGCTATTCTGCCACACAATCGCAAACAACAGCAAAGTTTTCGTAGAACGAACTTGGCGAGCATGCACAGGTGTTTTCTCATTTCCTACAGACACGATATGCAGAAACATGTACACAATTATCCCGATTGACGAAAAAAAATCACAAAGTGCATTTTGATTTGAACGCCCATTTTCTTAATAAGCCTGCATAACTTTGACACATTACTCGATTGTGTAGCTTTCCATGGTTAAAATTGAGTTAGTCTGAAATTGAGATATGTTAAATGAAATGCAGAAAAAACCTGACGTTTAGGTGTGATTCACATTCAATATCGGCCCTTAAAATTTAACCACCTTTTAGTACGAAATAGCATAAAAAAAAATTTTCCTTCTTTTAGATTGAATTTTCTGACGCATCTTGACTTGTCGAGGATATTGATAGAGAGGTAAATATGAAAATGAATTACTTTGTTGAATCCTTTGAGAAATTATGCCCGCTTCGAGTTGGACAATCTTCCAGGGAGAAGCTTTGAGACACTAAGAAACTTGTCAATCTCAGCAGCTTCGCAAACTTTTCAACAGGACACGATGCCATCAATATACCGCGACGATTATCAATAGAAACTGGATTTATACAATAGAAGGATATGTATGGCAAAGCACAACTACTGGAGCGTTTTTTGTGAACAGGTTGATAGCGTAAGTGATGTGTCGAAGATTAGAAATTTCTTATCCTTGACCCATTCTCAGATTAAATCTTTAAGTTAAGGGCAAGGACTTTTAAGGGAAACGAACTCCTTACTGAATGGCACCGGCATAAATGGACCTGTACGTCAGCGAACGCAGAATAGTTCAGACGACGATCTGACTTTATAGTTATGCCCCAACGAAATAAGATGGGCTTTATACCGTTTACTCCATACCCCGTTTTATTACAGCAGAGTTTCGGCTTTTTAGATTCCAATTGGCTAGGATATTTAATGCGTGCCTAAATTTGTTGTATACTCTAAAGCAGAAAGCTTATCGTCAGCTTAACGTCTGCTTTACACGAGGTAGTTTGTAATATTGAAAGGACTTTCGATGCAGTTTTTATTGATATAGATAGGGCTTTTAATAGAGTCACGAAAAATACGCTTATCGAGTCTCTAGAATTTTTAAGCGAAGTTTGTCTGTTCTGAGGTTTGAATATTGTAATTAAGGATAGTTTCAAGTAAATGGAAGTTGTTCTGGAGTAAAACTTTGCCAAGGCGACCATATCGAGAGTATAATAACCAAAGATTATCGTTTTTAGGCAATATGTAGAAGTGTAGTGGACTCTAAGTGGGGCTTAAAGCCAAGAATGACCCATTGGCTTTACATAGATAGGTGTCATCAGACCAATAACGACATATGCGGCTATTGGGGGGTGGCCTTCGATCTTGAGGAAGTGTAATATAGGGAAACAATAAAGGCTTCAGCGGCTATGTTGTCTCGGCATTAGTCGCACGATTAGATCGACATCTACAAGGGCAATTGAGACGATACTCTCCTACAGACCGATAGTCTTACAGACTGATGGTATTCAGGGAGTGGTCTCTTGGAGATCGGCGAGGCTATCATCAGAATATCCTTAGAAATCTACCAGGCCATCATATTTTGGAAATGGTATGTAACAAGTTGTGAAATAACGTCTAATGGCGGACTGTCATTTTCTTATTCAGGACAACAATTGGATAATACCAATGGAATTCATTCCTACACTAAGAGGACTGGTTTAGGTCTCTTTGATGGTGCATGAGCCGGAAGAACAGCTCCTGGACCACAACAACGTTTTTCAGGCGAAGTTTGTGGCTATTCCGATTTTAACAGTGACCGATTATTCTGGGGATGAAGTTTCCTTCACTGATAGTCAGGTTGAGACTAGGGCTCTGTAAGTGGAGTGGAATCGATGATGGTTGTGAACTACAAGAGGCTGACTAACGCTTACTCTGGCAGGGGACGTTACTATATAAGTACATTTCAACTCCAAAGTCGCCTTTATTTTTAAAAATTCTGTTTTATTCCTTAATATTCATTTAATATATATTTAAATATTTTGATTGGTTAAACATAAATCAACCAATCAGAATGCTTATGAAATATATCAAATCAAAACCTACTCTAAGCCAAAAATTATAACTTAAAGTCTATTTTAAATATCTGTGTAATAAGGCTTTTAGAATTTTAATTACAATATTTCTCGATTTGTTTTTTAAATTTATTTGTAAGTTGTGGATATTTTTAAACCCCAGAGTTTGCGATAAAATTTTATTATATTAAAAATTTATGTGAATGTTTTTTATTGGGTAAATTGAATTTTTTTGTTTCTCATAATGGTGGTTTTTTGTTTCATTAAAACAAGAAGAAATTTTTATTATCAGCCACCCTGTAGGAAAGCGAGCGGTCACAGGATATGTCACGAAAGCAGTGCTTAGAAACGGGAACCAGTTTTTGAATTATTTTAGTTTTTTTGGTTCAAAATTAGCGATCACTTGTACGTGAGGTCGTTCTAGGACAGGGTAAATAACGCTCTGCGGCGTGCCAGAAGAATGACGCAAAAAAAACTTGTCACAGATCTTATGTAAATGAATCTGCTATAAAAGTGTTAGTAAAAAATAATAATTTACTTGCTTTTCGAAATATGATTTCAAATTAGTATATTTTTTAACAAGGAAAATTCTGCAGAATTTTTAATTTTAGACAATCTCTCGGAATGTAATGATTTTTCTTTAGACAATTCTTTCTTTAAAGAAATAATTTTTATTCTTTATTTTCTTGTTAGTCTAGTTTTTTTTATCAAAATGTTGCGCATAAAAACAAGTTTGTAAATAAAAAAATAACTTACATCTTTCACGGTATTATAGCTGTTTGTTTACGATTGCATTGATTGCATTTAGTTTTTCTGTTAAATTCATTTTTATTCAGTTATTTCTCTTTTATACTTTTGATATAATTTTCCTTTAATTCCACTTAAACAGAAACTAATTTTTTTTTTCAAATCTATCGTTTACTATTTGCTTTTTTACCAGAAATATAAGCAAACAGGTTCATTATTTAAATTGAGATCTTGCGTTGAATTTACGAAGAAATTCATACAAATTTCCTTAATTTAATGATTGAATTTTTTTTTAATATTGGCAAATACTTTGATAAAATCAAAAGTATAGGGTAATCCATTCCGAAGTACTTTTTTCAATAGCCTATTTTTGACAGATCACATGTGAGTCGTGTCATACTGTCATGTTATTTTTGTTTAGTATTGTTTGGCATTTCATAATGGAAAGACTTACACCTGAACAACGTTTACAAATCGTTCAACTTTATTACGAAAATTCAGGTTCAGTGAGGAATATGTTTCGTGCACTTCGCTCAACTAATCGGCCTACTGAGCCGATTAGTACGCAACACCATTAACCATTTTAAGACCCAGCTGTCATAATTGGATAATATTCGACCGAATAGACCACGTCCAGCGCGCTGTGAAGAAAATATAGCGGCCGTAGCTGAGAGTGTACACGAAGACCGTGAAGAGTCGATTCGGCGCCGTTCGCAGCAACTCGGACTGTCGTATGGAACGACTTGGCGCATTTTACGTCGATATCTTAAATTAAAAGCGTACAAAATACAGCTTGTGCAACAACTAAAGCCGCTCGACCGTGAAGAGTCGATTCGGCGCCGTTCGCAGCAACTAGGAATGTCGTATGGAACGACTTGGCGCATTTTACGTCGAGATCTTAAATTGAAAGCGTACAAAATACAGCTTGTACAACAACTAAAGCCGCTCGACCTTCTCAAGCGACATCGCTTCGCTCTATGGGCTCTTGAAAAGTTCCAAGAAGATCCGACTTTTTTTCAGCGATTATGCCCATATCTGGCTCAATGGGTATGTAAACAAACAAAATTGCAACCTGAAGAGATTCAAGAACTGCCACTTCATCCAGAAAAAACAACGGTTTGGTGTGGTTTGTGGGCCGGTGGAAACATCGGTCCATATTTCTTTAAAAATGATGCCGGTGCGAACGTAACCGTCAATGGCGACCGTCATCGTGCCATGATAACCGACTATTTGATGTCTGAAATTTGAGCTCGTGATCCTGGCGACATTTCGTTTAACTAAGACGGCGCCACTTCCCACACATCGCATCAATCAAAGGATTTATTGAGAGAACACTTCGGTGAGCACATAATTTCACGTTTTGGGCCAGTCGATTGGCCACTAAGATCGTGTGATATCACACCGTTAGACTATTTCCTGTGGGGATATGTAAAGTCTAAAGTTTATGGGGACAAACCCGCTTCGATTCAGGCCTTAGAGGAAAGCATCATGCTTGTCATTCGTCAGTTACCAGTCGAAATGCTCGAACGAGTCATCGAAAATTGGACTCAACGAATGGACCATCTGCGACGTAGCAACGGTCAACATTTGATAGACATAATCTTCAAAAAATGAATGCCAAAGAATGTTCTTTCAAATGGTAATAAACATATCCCATTAAATTTGAATTTGCTGTGTTTTTTTTTAAAGGTAGGGAACCTCGAAATGGATCACCCTTTATATAAAATATTTATTTAATAAAAAGATTTATTGGAATAATACTAATTAAATTTTATACATTTTATGCAATAATTCAATAACTTCACAACAAGTTTTCTCTGTTACTAAATTAATGCAAATATGCAAATAGATTTCAACAAATATATTTGATTTCACCGGACAGATTAAAGGGTAGGTATTTTTTCCCGGGTCTATTTTCACCAGTAACGGCATAGGTCTTTTCTGACCAGTTCTGTTTTCACCAGTCACAAAGTAGGTCTCTTTAGAACTGTTCTACTTGCATCAGTCACATTACAGGTGCTTGCATTTCAACTGATCTATTTATTTTCCACAGGGAATTCATCATATATTGAGTTTAATATTAATATATTTTTTTGTGTTAATAATTTCAGTGTATTTTTTTCTCTATTTGTGGTATTGCACTCTTTTTAAAGTATATAGTGCAACTAAATGAAAAAATAAATTTAATACAAGTAGTGATAGTGACCCACTTGCTGATGATGTTTATGGCCGTTGCAATGCATTTGCATTGCACCCAACACCAGCCAACAGCATCGACAACTACAAAAACAGAAATAATAGCAGCATAAAGTTTAAATTTAACTGTTTTCATTTTGTTGGAATTTTTTTTCCATATTTAGTTCATAAATTGTGTAAAATTATAATAAAAATTGTACTAAAAAAAGAAACAAAATATTTTGTGTTATCAAGTCATTTGTTTTTTTTTTTCTTTCTTTTTTTCTTTCATTTTTATATATATTTTCTATTATGATGAACTATTTAATAAAAAAAAACCCACAAAAAATTTACTAAGGCTTTTTAATCAGAATATTTTGTTGTTGTTTAATGGCTGCTTACTTATCTCAAAATAACCGCAGCTTACGAGGGAAACTCTTTAATGCAAAGAAGTCGATATGAATGGAACTCGGACATGTAATAGTAAATAAAGATACTAGGTTGACCTCATATTTTTTTCTAGTGTCATCTCCAATGTTTAGAGGGTAAGAATCCCTCTATACTAGAGTATTCAAAAACAGAAACCGAAAACCGGTCAACCGGTTTCTTTTTTTTTAAAACCGATCGGTTTCGAATATTTTGTAAATTCGAAGAAAACCGAAAACCGGTCTTTTTTGTTCGGTTAACCGGTTTTTTTAAATACATCACCAACTGGGTTACTTGGTCTCTTTTATTTTTTCCAAACACTTATAATCGTTTATTTGGTTATGAAGATTTAGATGTAAGTCTGATAAATTCCGATGAAGACTTAACTTTGGATATTCCAAATTCAAATAGTTTAATTTCTAATCTAAATAACACAATAAACAGTATTCAAAATCCTAAAAAAAAAACTGTACAAAATCATTCATCATTATATGTGACCTTCTCCGAGAAAACGGACCTAGTGTGTGAAAATGAAGTTTTGAGAAAAACGCATTTAAAGTTTCATAACGCATTGTCACTGTGAACACACTTTCAGTTGGAAGATGCGATTTGGTATGGTTAGTTATGATTGGGTGCCGACTTTGGTGACGGCTTGTCTATGTAGTGACGTATTTTTTTTCGCTTTTAGAGTGACAATTTAAAAACAATTTAAAACCAAAAAATTAAAAAAAGTTAAATTTTATTGATTTTCCCAAGTTGGTTTTGTACTTTTTCATGGGGTAAATAAATTTTTATCAAAAATCTAACTCATTTCATCTTATTCTACACCTTTTAGGTACCAGAATCCACTCTTAAGTCCAAACCCGTTTTTTGACACACTAGATCCCTTTTCTCGGAGAAGGTCACATATGATTTCATATATCTTGATAAATGCGACGAAAGAACTGAAAAGCTGGAAAATTTATGTAATTGTCTTTTGACTATTTGTCCAACATCTGAAAGAGTATTTTCCACTTCTAGCTTTATCAAAAGCAAACAAAAAAATCGTCTTAAAACGAAACATTTAAATTGCATATTATTTCTAAAATATTTTTAAAGAATGTATTTTTTTATTTTTATTACAATTAACAAATTATATAAGCTTTTTATTAAAATTTAAAAAAAAAACCGAAAACCCGGTTGGCCGGTTTTTTGTGCAAAAACCGAAACCGAAACCGGTTTTTTTAAAATTCGATTTTTCAATGAAAACCGAAACCGGTTTTTTCAAAAGGCCGGTTTTTTGAATACTCTACTCTATACCCAGCAAAAAAAAATGGTAGTCATTCTGTGACTATAACTTCTTTCATTACTTCCTAAACTTCAGTTGACATTCTTTTATGATTTTTTGGTGTTATTCTAAGGCACTTCCAAAAGCATTCATGTGTTCATACTTCAAATGCAGTGATCTGGATATAAACCCGATGCATATCTTAAAATATCACTCTGCATTACTTCTAAAGCATAAGTTATGGTATATCGTATATTTTTTTTTAATCTAAAGCATTTATTCAAATTGAGAAAATAGTTCTGATGCACTTTTTTTATTAAATCATTTTTTATATTTTAGTTTAAAATTTATGCAGTTTTCAATTTTTATAAAAGTTTTGAAAAATCAAGAAAATCGATTTTTTGACCTTTAATTTGAAACTAGCTGGCCTTTCATTTGCATTTTTCAGCCTCAAATATTTAATATTTATTTAAATTTTAATTCAGAATTTACCAAAATAATTTTAAAATTGTGTAAAAATTATTTCAAATTGCCAAAAAATGTTTTAAAATTGTGCAAAAATTATTTCAATTTGTTCAAAAATATTTTAAAATTGTCTTAAAATGTTTCAAAATTGTACAACCTGTTTTAAATTATCCAAAAATATTTTAAAATTTGTCTAAAATTTCATTAAAATTTTTGAAAAATGTTTCAAAAATGCTTTTTCCATAATGCAGAATTATTTATTTGTTTTAATGAAAAGTATTTGTATATCAATGCATACATTTCACTTCTTTAAACTTATTTTTCTGCATTCTTATGGATTAAATTTTCATCGAAGCTTAAATATTACAAAGTATATGAACATTTTGCACTCATGCATCAGAATATCTAATCATTGTATTATCATTGCTTTCATAGAGTAAAGTATGAGTAATGCTAGTAGCTACATTCGAATACTTCCATCCTATAATACGCTAATGTTAAATTCATAGATGAAACCATTAGAAAAGAAGTGATGCCTTTGCCATAGTAGTGATGCTTTTATTGCTTCTTTGGCAGCTTCCTTTTTGCTGAGTATTTATTATTTTTTTTGGGCATAGTTTCGTAAATGTATGAAGTTAAAGAAAAATCTCTCCCCAAAAATATCAATCCCAAAAATTGATATTTTTATCAAACTAGAAAGCTTTATATGCGTATTGCATTTGTTTTTCACAGGCTTGTCAAGTTTCTTAAAATCGGAGAAACCTCGAGCAGGGGAAAAATAATAAATACGTGATCGATGCAATTTAAAAATGGGAAATACATCTACATATTAAAGCAAAGCAACATGTTTCGATTTCACATGAAAGGTCTATTGTACTCAGTATAGAAAATGATTTTTTGTTTAAAATTTGTTTTCATGCTAGTCTATAATTTTCCCTGTGAAAAATTGTCATTTTGCCTTTGTTGTGATTGTGCGTGTATTATAAAATACAAAAAGTACACAAGAATGTAGCAAAATATATTATTTAATATGCTTTCCAGGTTCTGAGGAGTTCTTTTGCTGAATCGAAAAGATTATTTTTTACAACTTTTAATACGATTAATGGCCCTTAAAGTTCGACTGAAAATTTTCATGGAAAAAACAAATTACTCTGCTTAATTATTCACAATTTTATATATTTCTATTAACAATAAAACTAGCAAAAAACGAATGCATCCCTTGTTATCCTTCAGAACAAATATCAAAAACAAAAAAGTACCTCCTTTTGGTACTATTTTGTTTGCCTTCTACACATCAGATATGCCGCAAAAGTAAAACGTTAAACCTTAGGTTTTTATTCACTATCACATGCCCCAGTTTAATTTACATCGTACAGTGTTGGGGCGACAAGATTGTATGGAGTTAACAATGGTTAGTATTTAACTCTGGTTAGTTTTCAGATAAGTTACCCAACCTAAATGTTTAATTTCTTTTTAACTATTTCTGCTTCCCAAATAATAATAAAGCAAAAATGTTTTTTTTTTTTATTTATATATACTACAGTTATTTAAAAATGTTCAGTACAATAAACTAAATAATGAGTTTCATCTGAATTTTAATTTAAAAAAGAAAAGTATTTGTGGTTAGCCATAACAAAAGAATTTTAAAAGTTTTTTGGATTATGCTTAAGTATGAACTTATTATTATATTTTTTTTTGCATATAAATTGCAAACATCAAATTATAGACAAGAAATCAGAAGAATTTCTTTTAAAAAAGTTGAAATCCATATTAATTTTCCATTAGTTGAATACCAAAGATGAACGCAGCATTTTTTTTCTACATATTTTAGGTTATAAATAAAATATACTTTACAAATATAAATGAATATTGCAAAGTGGGAGAAGTAGCTAATCTGAGACAAATAAATATAAATGCGTTAAACGCAAAAGGCCGACTAAAACTTATGATGAAAAGAATCATGATATCAAACACTCAGAATATTTTGTAGCTTACTAATTGAAGTTTAAAAAAAAAAATTTACAGTTCAGTTAAAAATTAAAGGCCATTTATATAAATATTTCAAAGAATTATTTATTTTAACATTTTTATATATTTGTTCAAAATGATTTGCTATCATTTACTGGTTTTTGCAATTTCATTTTTTTGAAATTTATTAAAAATTTACCAATACAACGTAAATTCGTAGTTCATTTGTTCCGTTACAATTATTAAAAATTTAAATTTTGTTTGCTGTCTGTTTCAAAAAAATATATATATACAGCGTGATCCATTTCGAGGTTACCTACTTTTTTAAAGAAAAAACACAGAAAATTCAAATTTATTGGGGAATGTTTATTATCATTTGAAATAATATTCTTTGGCATTTATTTTTATATATAGACATATGATAGACATATCAAATGTTGGCCGTTGCTACGTCGCAGATGGTCCATCCGTTGTGTCCAATTTCCGATGACTCGTTCGAGCATTTCGACTGGTAACTGGCGAATGACACGCGTGATGCTTTCTTCCAAGGCCTGAATCGAAGCGGGTTTGTCCGCATAAACTTTAATATATCCCCACAGGAAAAAGTGTAACGGTGTGATATCACACGATCGCCAATCGACCGACCCAAAACGCGAAATTATGTGCTCACCGAAGTGTTCTATCAATAAACCCATTGATTGATGCGATATGTTGGAAGTGGCGCCGTCTTGTTTAAACCAAATGTCGCCAGGATCACGAGCTTCAATTTCAGACATAAAATAGTCGGTTATCATGGCACGATGACGGTCGCCATTGACGGTTACGTTCACACCGGCATCATTTTTAAAGAAATATGGACCGATGTTTCCACCGGCCCACAAACCACACCAAACCGTTGTTTTGCTGCATGAAGTGGCAGTTCTTGAATCTCTTCAGGTTGCGCTTCGTCCCAAATGCGGCAATTTTGTTTGTTTACATACCCATTGAGCCAGATATGGGCCTAATGGCTGAAAATACGTCGGATCTTCTTGGAACTTTTCAAGAGCCTAAAAAGCGAAGCGATGTCGCTTGGGAAGGTCGAGCGGCTTTAGTTGTTGCACAAGTTGTATTTTGTACGCTTTCAATTTAAGATATCGACGTAAAATGCGCCAAGTCGTTCCATACGATAGTCCGAGTTGCTGCGAACGGCGCCGAATCGACTTTTCACTGTCTTCGTGTACACTCTCAGCTACGGCCGCTATATTTTCTTTACAGCGTGCTGGATGTGGTCTATTCGGTCGAATATTATCCAATAATGAATGCAGGTCTTAAAATGGGTGATGGTGTTGCGAATAGTATGCTCAGTAGGCCGATTATGTTGACCATAAGTTGAGCAAAGTGCACGAAACACATTCCTCACAGAACGTGAATTTTCGTAATAAAGTTGAACGATTTGTAAACGTTGTTCAGGCGTAAGTCTTTCCATTATGAAATGCCAGGCAATACTAAACAAAAATAACATGACAGTATGACACGACTCACACGTGATCTGTCAAAAAAAGGCTATTGAAAAGGCTATTGAATCACCCATTATATTCAAAAAATTTCAAATTGTGTTTTTTATTTTAATTGTAGGTAAACCGGTTTCAAAATGAATTATCATTTGATTTAAATGTTATTTTTTGTCTTAGAATTTATAGTAGATAAACAAACAAAATGCACTACACAGTGATTTACAACCCAAATTTCTGTCAGATTTCTGTACTTTTATATGGTTTTGTAAATATCATTAAATCCCAATTAAGAAAAAACCTTCTTTTGGGAGTAGAACTTACTAAAGATTTTGCTTTTGAACCAATATGAATCTAAGTCCCAATTTTCATTGTGGTCTATGCCGACTCTATTATACATACCATAGACGAAGTATAATTTGTGTAAAACTCAAATTCCAAAGACACCTGTTATTCAAATATCTCTACACAGAGAAAATGGATTAATTGTGATAAATGAACTTTTTGCCAGCCGCGTGGTTCGCTTGTGGTTATCGATAATTTTTATTAATACAACAAAATTTCGATTGAAACCTAATTTATCCAATTGATCCAGGAATAAATTTTGTTGCGACAACCAAATAACTCGGTTGCTGCAACCAAACCATTGGGTAAATAAGAGATTCGGTTGGCGCAGTGAATTTGTTTCCTCCGTTTAGCGTAATGGACTGTTACATAATTTAGAAAAATATTTGGTAAGAGTTTCCTACTCTGCATACATATTGCAGCGCCCACCTTGTTAAATCGACTCGGAAAGTAATTCTGAATCAATAAGTAAACTACAGGGTGGCGCAAAAATAACCTTCCGATGTTTTTTGGCTGTAATTAAAAAAAAAATAAAAACTTTGATTCTTCTTGTGGATTATTTTTATTTGGTCTTTAAATTTTTTTTAAATCAAGTCGAGAATATGATGTCATGTAAATGGCCGCCGCCACAGTTGATTGTCTTTTGAGCCCTTTTTATGGCATTTTCCATCACTTTGGCCAAAACTTCCGGCGATAGGTCCTCACATTCTTGATGGATATTGAGTCTGAGGCTTGTTGATATAAACCCGCGACTTCAAAAAGCCCCACAAAAAGAAGTCTGGAGCGGTCAAACCAGGCGATCTTGCTGGCCAGTGCAAATCGCCAAAACGGGAGATTAGGCGCCCGGGAAATGCATCCTTCAGCATATCGGTTGTGGCACGTGCAGTGTGTGGCGTTGCACCGTCCTGTTGGAACCACATGTTTTCCAATCCCAATTCATCAAGTTGCGGCAAAAAGAACTCGTTGATCATTGCTCTGTAGCGCTCACCATTCACAGTAACCGTTTGGCCCGCGATGACTCCTCCAGCGAAAACAGCACACCATACAGTGACTTTGAGCGGGTGTAATGGCCGTTCGTGGATTACACGCGGATTTTCAGTGCCCCAGAAGCGTAAATTTTGCTTATTTAGTAGGCGTTGGACGGCTAGGAAATCTGCGACGAAATTCACGTTGTGCCAAAATCACCGACCGATTATTGCTCAAATAAATAGTCACCAATATTCCGCGTTCTGGAGCAGTGTAGCGTAACATTGTTTATTAACGTGTATTTCGCATGTGTTTACTACACAAATGTCAAAACAGAACTGACATTAGGGGCCAATCGCAAAATTTATAGCATATTCTGATAGGAGGATTACTTTTGAGCCACCTTGTATAAGATGGAGCTCGGTCCTTTATTTTTGGTAATTACAAACTTTAGGACAAAATCATAATTCCCTGACCACGTATTGGTGTAGAGTGTAACAAATTTTGAATTTAGAATTGACTACAAGTTTTTTTGGTAATCAATAAATTTTGAGGTAAAAAAATGTCTGTGCTGAAAAAAAATTGGAAGCAAAATATTATTTTTGAGGTAAAAAAATTCAAATATGACAGAATATTTAATTCTTCAAATGCTAATTACACAAATTTGTATGACAAATTTCACATTTTTACTCACAACATTTTTACCGCATTTTATAAATTTTAATTTTTTTTTTATGAATTTAACTGTTTTTAATTTAAAAAAATTAAAAAAATATTTAATATAGTTTTTGGACCAAACTTAATGCAAAAATATTTGTCCAACATTTTTCCCAAAACATGGCGATCAAAAATTAAATTTTACAAAATTTTATTTCAAGTTAAAAAAAAATAAAGAATTAATTTTTTTTTGTTGTTTTTTATGAAATAAAAAGTTTAACAAATATACAAAAACTTGTCCAAAAATCTTTATTTTCTACATTACACCACTTTCCAGAATATACCCTGATCCCCTATAATTATATTTCGTGTTATTAATTTGCAAGTAACATAGAAACATCAATCATTTAAATTAAGTTTACGCCTGAAAAACAATTTGTATTTAACAGAATACTATAACAATAAAAACTCATTGCTTTTACCCATAAATCGTTATAAATTTAGCTTTTATAAAATATTTATAAACTTTCTCTTAAAAGTACTTTAAGTATAAAATACATACTTTGTTACAAATTAAAACATTTATCTTCTTGTAGGATTTTTGTTCTTAATTTTTTTTTTGTTGTCGTTTCTTCTTTCACGCTGCCATTGTTGTTAAAGTTCTGCAAAAAGCCCATCATACAAAGACCACAAAATCCATTATTGCCAGCACCAAATCTCTTCGCATTTTTATTTTTGTTGGTATTAGAATTTATCTACCCTAGACCTAATAGCTTTTTGCACTTATAAACTACTCTAAAGCCTCTAAAAACACAGTGCGCACATTTATGTGTGTGTTCATGTCTAAAACTGTTTGCGTTTATTTATTGCAGCACAATAAATATCTTGGCGCGCTAAAATTTATGGAACTTTCTTTGTACCAATATAAATGTGTGTGTCATGATATATTTGGGGAACTCCCCAACATACAAATTGTAAAATTATGAATTTTAAGTTTATTTTATTGTCAGTGTTAAAAATTTTATTTAATTTTTCTATCCGTTTACTAGTTAGTTTTAAATTTAAGCTTTCAATTATTATCTTAAGAATGCATTCTACGAAAATTGTTTGCTGGGTTATAACTCCTATGATTGGTTTTATAAATGTATATGTTTTTGTCTGTGTTACAATTCCTAAAACCACAACTAAATTGAGTTTGACAGTAAACAATATTGTTTGCCAACATACAAAATGTACTGATTGGTTTGTTTCTGACTATGAGCTGAACGAATGTTACCAATTTAAATGTGGTCATAAGAAACGGATGTGAAAATATGATGAAATTGAGTGGAGAATTTTTATTAAATAAAGTGATATAAGACACAGAACAAAAAATAAAAATTTTTAATCCAATTATTTACTAATGCAATATATATTTCAATGTCATTGTAAATTACTACTAATTTGTTTTTACAATTTGTTTGCTTACTAAATTATAATTTAAGTTTAAAAAATAATAAATGGGTCTATCTTCTAGTGAAATAAATCCCTACAATTTTTCATGAATATTTTTGAATATACAATTTAGGATTAAGGCCGTATGACACTGGGTTTTATCTAGTATTTTTGCTGGATTTTTTTTTTTTGTAGAAAGAAATAAAAAAAATTTTATACACAAAGCAAAACATTATTTGAAATGATAATCAACCAATGACAACAACTTTGAGAGGGTAAAAAGCGAATTAACATATAAAAAAACGTTGAAATGCATAATTTTTATTTTAAATAATACCAAAAGCACCATGATGGTATGACTGAAATAGAACTGGGAGAGCAAAAACGGTAAAATCCTTGAGACCTCAAACTTAAAATATGCTCTCATAATATTATGTAGTTAACTGTTTGTAGTTTAATAAAAAAGTTTTCCGTTCCATTTAAAAATAAAGGAAGATACATTTATTTTTCAAAGAAACATCTATATTAACTTTTTTATACATTTATTCGAAATAATTTACTATCATTTACCGATTTTTTTCAGTTTCATTTATTTTTTTCAATTGTTTGAAATTTAATAAAAATTTACCCACAAAACGGTAACTTGTGGTTTATTTGTGTCCGTAACAGTTATTACAAATTTAAATTTTGTATGCTGTCTGTTTCAAATAAAAAAATATTCAAAAAATTTCAATTTGTTTTTTTATTTAAATTGGTTGTATATATACAAAATTTTTCAATACAATTTACAAGAACTTCATAAACACATATACATATACAAATACATTCACACAAAAAAATGTTTATAGCTTTATATGCATACATACATTTTGTATTGTACGAGTATATTAAAAAAAAAAAAAAAAAAAAAAATACAAAAACGGAAATAATTTCAAATAAATGAAAAAAAAATATTTATTTTTAAGGATTGGTGGGTAAAATTTTGACATTTATTTTGAGTATATCAGTTGTTTCTTACGGATGTGTCAGTTGATTAATCAACATTTAAAAATAAATAACAAATGGCATTTAATTTAAATGAAAATTAAGTAGACCCGTTTTTAAATGAAATATCATTTCTTTTAAATGATATTTTCAGTTATTTTAACTTACAAACTTTTTTAAGTGTGTATTCCCTAGAGAATACATAAAATATGTTTAGAATTTTCTTCAGGAGTGTTGAGAAGTAATGCCCTGTCAAAATTATTTTGCTAGAAACCTGAAATTATATATATTTATTTCCTGGAGTATGAGCTAACACCAATTAAACAACTATTTTTTTTTTTTTGGCGAAATTCGACTTTATTCAACAACAAGTCTCCTTCAAGAGCGACACAATCACTCCAACGTCTTCTAACAGTTCGATACAGTTTTTAAAGACTGATTTATCTTTGGCCTTAAAGATATGCCTCTGTTTCGACAGTCACCTCTTCATGTGAACCAAATCTCTTTCTAGCGACCATTTTTTTTTAAGGTCTGAAAACAGGTAAAAATCGCTGGGAGCGAAATCAGGCGAACACGTTGGGTGCAGAAGCAATTTAAAGTGTAATTCGTACAATTTGGTAATGGTAGCCAACGACTTGTGATACGGCACATTGTCTTGATGAAAGAGCACTTTTTTCTTCCACTTATTGGCAGGTTTTTGTTGCGATTTCCTCCTTTAATCGCTTTAGTTTGACCATATAGCGATCACTATTAATGGTCTGGCCTTTTTCAAGGTAATCAATGTATAAAATTCCAGCCGCATCCCAAAATACTGATGCCGTAACTTTATCAGATGGGTGTTGTGTCTTTGGCTTCCTTGAGAGGGGTTCGCCAGTTGCTGTCCACTCGCCAAACTTCCGATTCGACTCTGAAGTGAAGTGGCAGATTCAAGTTTCTTCCATTATTACATACCGAAGCAAAAAGTCCTTTTTATGTCGCCAAAACAGCTCCAAATAACTCTAAGAAAAATATCAGCTATCTCCTGCAACTTCAATTTACGGTCTGACAAAAAGATTTTGTGAACTTTTTTTCGGTCTAACCACCTCTTTTGGGCGACCACATAATTCGACGTCATCACTGTTTGTACGACGAAACCACTTTTCTACCATTGAGCAGAGTCTGAATACCACTTTCAAGGCATGTTTTGGCTTGAACGGTGTTTTTTCCTATTAAAAAGCAATAATAAATCAACACGTGAAATTGCTTTGAATCCTGTAACTTGTTCACTAATCAACGCATTATCATTCCTTTATGAAAGGTATTATCTGAAAGTTGGTAGTTCCAAATTCTCATATGAATTTTTCATTAGTGGCGCCGGATTTTTCAGCCCATGTGTTATTTTTTATTTTTTTTTAGAATTTTTACTATGAGCGTGGTAAAAAAAAAAATCAAAAGGAAAACTCTCCTTCTTTACGTCATGCCGAACCTCGCTTGGCTAGAAATTTATAATGTGTATCCTGGAGTATAGGCTATTTCACAGATAAGATACATTTTGGATATTTCGCCATTAACGTGGAATTCTCGCTAGGAAATGGGTAAAATATAAACGAAAAATTAGATAAGTGTCGTCGTTAACGGCCTGCCAAAATCGTTTTGGTTAAAGAAAGGGGGTTGACAAGGGAAATATAATCCCTTTTACCATATTACCAAAACTGCTGTGACTAGAAACTGTAAATTTAAAATGCTTAATGTTTAAGCTACATTTCTGAAGATACATTTTATGAAATTTTCAACAAGAGTGTGATAAAAACGGTATTAAAACGAGAAAAAATGCTCTCTTTGTTTTACAACCTGTAAATCTTGAAATTTGACAAAAAAAAGGAGAAAGTTCTCTTCATTAGTGTCCTGCCCAAAAACTATCGGCTAGAAATCTGACATATGTTTTTTTGGGCTTCTTTACTAAAGAAATACTTTATGAAATATTTAATCAAAGTGTGGTAATAGTAGGGTTAAAAATACGAAAAGTGCCTTTTTAAATGCATGAGCCTACCCTTTGAGCTAGAAATCTGAAATTAAAAATCAAATGTAAAAAAGTTTACTGCAAGTAAATTTATTTAAAGCTTAAAATCCTAAGAAAAAAAAAATTAATACTAGAAGTCCGAAGTGTAGGCCTTTAAAGCTGATATAAATTTATTCTAATGGGGACTCAAGAATATATATTATAAACTATAACTCTAAATAAGAGTTTTATCCTGACAAAATTTTTACAATTGTGTTACATATTTTTTAGCTTATACATTTTATAAATCTGTGAATTCCTACAATCGACAAAAGTAAAAAGAATAGAAAGTCGTTTAAAATAACTATCAAATTTTAACTGACAAAAAGTTGGAAAAAACTACTTTTGTGGTTGGTTTTGAAAGTTTTTTTATTTGTATGTAATTACAAAACAGAACACAACACATGCAGATGTATATATTTTTATTAACTTTGTGTGTATGTATATTTGAATAATTTCTTGCAATTTTTATTGAAATAATTTTGTATATATACAACTATTTTGGTAAAAAAACAAAAAAGGAATTATATGAATTTCTATTTTTTGAAGCAGAAAACATATAATTTTTCATTTTATGAAAATTTTAACTCCTACTAAATGTCTGTAAATTTTTATAGTTTGTTTTTTGAATGACTAATTCAAATAGTTTAAAAATATATTTCTATGAATTTTAATTTATTCTTCATTTAAAAACAAACTTTACGTATTACTTTTTAAATAAACTACAGTTGGTAATGGAAAATATATTGTGAGTGTAGCAAATTATTAAAAAAAAAAAATATATATAAAAAAATATCTATTCAAAAACTAAACTGGCAAATCAAT
The DNA here is from genome assembly GCA_949748255.1 of Eustalomyia histrio. Classification (NCBI taxonomy): domain Eukaryota; kingdom Metazoa; phylum Arthropoda; class Insecta; order Diptera; family Anthomyiidae; genus Eustalomyia; species Eustalomyia histrio. The sequence continues at coordinate 27,528,467 of OX456525.1, forward strand.
CAATTATGTTTCATACTTATTCCCGAATCACGATGGTGTAGTAATAATCAACACACAAACAATCACGTATGATGCACGAGTAAATCACTTCATCGCGAAAATAATGTTTCACGCGTACATCTCATCTGTCGTATTAAAGGGTGATTTTTTTAACCGTTTGGGTTTTAGAATTGAAAAAGAAACTGAAAATTTGCAAAAGTGAGTGAAATATTCTATTTGAGGCGATAAATTAATGCTTGCCATTTACGTTTCAAAAATAATTTCATATAAAAGTTGTCCACGGCTACGCTGTAGGTGGTCCAACCGTGAGGTCCAATCTTGGCATACTTTTTCCAACATTTTGGCCCGTATCTCACCAATGGTAGCTAGAATGCTGTGTTACAGGGCTGGAAATGGGGCTGGCTTGTCCCTGTATAGGAGAGACTTCATCTATCCTCATAAAAAATTGTCTAGTGGGGTCAAATCCCTACCAAGGTTAATTCTTCCATTTGAGCACCGCACGGTACATTGCTCAATTGTCTGCAACGTTGCGATTTTCATCGTTCTTGAAGAAGTACGGTCTAATAATGCTACCATTACGCAAACCGCACCAAACAGTGTATCTTTCAGAGTACATTATCAGCTCTTGAACTGCCTCCGGCTGCTCTTCACTTTAAATTCATCAATTCTGTTTGTTGACGTACCCGTTGAACCAAAAATGTGCTTCGTCACAATTTTTCGATAGAAAAATTGATCTTCATCCAACTTTCCTAAGGCTCATTCACCAAAGAAAGGATATTGTGGGACGTCTGCTGCTTTCAGTTCTTGCAGCAGCTATATTTTTTATGGTTTCATGCCGAGGACTTTCCGTAAAATATTCCATTAGCGTTCTTCATTTACTCTGGCCGATACAGCAGCAATATTCTCCTCGGTTCACACTCTTTGCATACGGTTTAGTGAATGTCCAATAAAGTGAAACTGGTGCGAAATTTGGTCACAACAGCTGACAGAGAAATGTATTTCTCTGTGAGAAATACATTTCTCACAGAGAACAAAGTTTGATAATAAAATTCATGGTGAAATGGCAAACCTCACTGACCATTTTTGGCATTGCTATGTTACATGTCACGAATCTCTTTTTTACATTGAAATAATTGACACTAAAAATCCAAATAGCAAAAAATCACCCTTTATAATGCTAACAACTTGACCCAGATATAGTTTTTTTTTAATTTCTTTGCATGATTTTAACTGTTTGTAATACTACACTTGATTCTGCCAATTGAACATCACAACATTATAGTTTATTTTTTAAATTGTTTTTAATGTTTATATGCATAACTTTTACAGCACAAAGATCAAATAATTTGTTTTAATTAATTGTGTAATAATTACTAACATATTTTCAAACCTTTATCTAAGACATTTTGTTTTATAAATATTTGTGGTTTAAGTTTATAGAAGTATACATAGTTACTGCATTCCTTGTGTGCAACTACATCTATAATAAAATGGCCTGCTCGGATATCTCGCCTTGTCGCCCAGATATATACAGAAAATGTAGTATATTAAAACTGAAATTTCATATAAAATCCGGTGTACTCACTTTTCATTAAAATCAAATGGTTTTTGTTAATTATTCTTAAATGGTGTTTAAACAACTGAGACATCAGTAAAATCAAATGATTAATCAGTTAAATATAAATGTAACTTGAATTAAATAAAAACTTTATATAAGAACAAAAAATTATTTAATAAACCCAATAGGAATTATTTGAATATGTATAGGGTCCGCCAAATACCTTTTTTTTTTGAAAATGCTATAAAATTTGAAAGTACAATCCTTCCGGTTAATAATGGAAAATAATTTCATTCAAATGGCTGCCTCGGCTGGCCGTTACAGTCAATGGCGATCGTTATCGGGCCATGTTGAATGAATTTTTGTTCACAAAAATTGAAGAGGAGGATATTGGCAACAATTTGGTTTCAACAGGACGGTGCTAAGTGCCACACAGCCGAAGCTACACTCGATATTTGACACCGTTGGACTATTATTTGTGGGGTGCCGTCAAAGATGAGCGTTACGCCGACAAGCCAGAGACAATTGACGTTTTTAAGGACAATATTCGTGAAGCCATTGGTGAAATACAGCTGCACACAATCGATAATGTGCTTAAAAATTAGACCTATCGTGTAGGCTACTGCATGGCCAGCCGAGGCAGCCATTTGAATGAAATTTTTCCATTATTAACCGGAAGGATTGTACTTTCAAATAAAAAAAAAATTGAGAAAATATTCATTAGTTTTTTTTTATAGCACTTTCAAAAAAAAAAAAAAAAGTTATTTGGCGGACCCTATATATATTTATAATAACTGTACCGGGATAATTCCATTGTGACGATGTGACTATGATACTCACATTTTTTGATTATAATTCAAGAATATAAAATTTAAATTTAAAAAAGCGGCGATTCCCAAGGATGTTAATCTTAATAATGTTTTATAACAGCTTGACACTGAAATTCCATGCTTTCTGCTCAGAGTGATCATTAGAAGACTGTGACGGGTTTGACCTTACAAATTTAAGCTCTTAAAGAATTATTCTTTTCAGGTAATATTATGTAAAATTTTCCGTAGAACGCGCTTAATTATTTTGATGTGGTTATTTCATTAGAGTGTTTTTGATTGTAATAGATACTTAGGGCCGTATGCAAAAAAATAAATTACTTTAGCTTTAACTTTCACATTAGTTAACAAACACATTAAGGCTTACAAACGTTTGTTAAAAATTCGCTAGCAAAAACCCCACTTTAACAAATAAAAGTTTTAATGAATTTTATAGTTTGGTTCTGCAATGCCATCATATTCACTTGTCACTTTATGGTTAGCGATGCATTAAAACGAATATTAATTCAGCCGGGTAATCAAATCTATAAAAAGGTTTTATTATTTTAACATAAATTAATATGTTTTTTACGCAAACTTCTTCGATTTAATTATTCAATAAAATATAAACACAAAATGAACTAAATGAACTAAATGTAGGAAATTGAGAAGAACTAACCAGATTTTTTATGTTAGAAATGTTTAAGGTATTCCAATAACGAGCTGTATTGATGTGTTTTGATTGTAAGTACATCACTAAAACATTTTTACATTTACATTGTTTTGTGATGTGTTTTAATCAGTTATGTTAATTTTTTTTTTTGTTGTTTGTTTGTTAAAACGAATTTTTTTTTAAAGTGGCCATCAGGAAGAGAGAACCCATCAGTCCACGGCTTGTAAATTCTTGGCCGATAATAATTTCCGATTTGGATAATAGTATATACTTGTAAAAATAATACACAATTAACACTAATTTTTCAAAAATCACAATTAATTTTACCAATTCGTCTTAAATTTCACAAATTATTATTTTTATTTAAAATTTTCACAAAATTTTAATTTACAATATATCACTAACATATGTTTAAAGTACGTTGCTTTCTACTTTAAAATATTTAAAGTTACCAAACGTTAATAATCGTTTTTGGATACAACTTTAAGCAATTTTGCTTAACAATGGTTTACCAAACTTTGTTAATTTTTTTTGCATACGGCCCCCATACTGTCTGAAAAAAAAAACTTTTTACAAAATGTAACGGGTGTGACATAGTATGGAAAATCGAAAAGTTTGGAGAAATAAAACTTTTAATTGACTTCAATTACATAAGCAGTTTAAAGATAAACACCTAAGAAAATAATAAAAAATTATAAAGACTTATTCACTATCTGTACTACCATAAACAGCACAATACTGCAGGCGAGTATGTTTTAAAATAATTTTTTTAAATTCAGATAAATATGTAGTGCAAACATAAACAGAGACTGCATCTGCTCTTTTAAAGTTATGAATTTTTTCATTTTGGTTATTGATTTGACGCCGTCCTACCTTTTGTTTAAAAAAGAACTTTTCTGCACTACGTTGTCTGCATGCACATTTCAAAGTGTTGCCAAATTGATACAATATTTTTTTTTTTAATTTTTTTCATATGTCCATAATTATCATTCTCCTGTACACAACAATTAACCGATTTTTATTAAAAACTAGTAATTTATTTTTTTGCTGTTTAGGGCCGTTATACGTGGAATTACCCACCGGTGACAAATAAACCAAAAATTTCTGTTTTGTGGGTAAATTTTTTTTTAAATTCCGAGAAAAATAAAAAAAAAATTAAAGAAACTGAAAAAAAATTTGTAAATCACAGTAAATCATTAAAAAAAAGGTTAAAATAGATATGTCTGTAAAAATTAAATAAATGTTTCTCTATTTTTGACTGAACTGCAGACTTTTTATTAAAGTACAAAAACAGTAAATTGCATAATATTCTAATGGTTAAAAGTATAGATTATTGATATGTAGAGTTAGTTCATATAAAATTAATTGTTATGATAATTAGAATTTCAAAAATATAACGTCCAATTGTAAATTTTAATACAAATAACTTAAATATTGGTTCAATTGTAATAGAGCACATTAAAAAACATTTATACCTATGATTGTATGAATAATTTTACCATTCATTTCAAATTTATTGAATTTGAATTTTTAATGGTATCTATATTAAACTTCGAGGACTGGTTAAATCAAATAGTATGAAAATCGATGAAGACTAATAAAACCAGCAAAAATAAAGCTGCTAAAGAAGCAATAAAAGCATCACTACTATGGCAAAGGCATTACTTCTTTTCTGATGGTTTCATCGATGAATTAAACATTAGCGTATCATAGGATGGAAGTATTCGAATCTAGCTACTAGCATTACTCATACTTGATAATACAATGATTAGATATTCCGATGCATAAGTGGGAAATGTTCATATACTTTGTAGTATTTAAGCTTTAATGAAAATTTAATTCACAAGAATGCAGAAAAATAAGTTTAAATAAGCGAAATTTATGCATTGATATACAAATACTTTTTATTAAATGAATAATTCTGCATTAGTGAAAAAGCATTTTGAAACATTTTTCAAAAATTTTAATGAATTTTTATACAAATTTTAAAATATTTTTGAATAATTTAAAAACTGGTTGTACAATTCTGAAACATTTTTTGACAATTTTAAAATATTTTTGAACAATTTTAAATAATTTTTGCACAATTTTCAAAAAATTTTGGGCAATTTGAAATAATTTTTACACAATTTTAAAATTATGTTAAATTCTAAATTAAAACTGGAAATGATGTAGTGTTAAATAAAATGCATAATGCAAAAATGCACAGATTGCGTCGTCATAAATATTTAAGGCTGAAAAAATGCAAATGACAGGCCAGCTAGTTTCAATTAAAGGTCAAAAAAATCTGTTTTTCTTGATTTTTCAAAACTTTAATAAAAATTGCATAACCGCATAAATTCTAACCCTCATGAAATTTTAAACTAAAATATAAAATATGATTTAATAAAAAAATTAAAAAAGTTCATCAGAACTATTTTCTCAATTTGAATAAATGCTTTAGATTCCAAAAAAAAAAAATTTACGATATACTACAAATTATGCTTTAGAAGTAATGAAGAGTGATTTTTTGAGATATGCATCGGGTTTATATCCAGACCACTGCATTTCAAATATGAACACATGAATTCTTTCGGAAGTGCCATAGAATAACACCAAAAAATCATAAAAGTATGTCAACTGATGTTTTAGTCACAGAATGACTACCATATTTTTTGCTGGGAAATGTTTTGAGTTATTTAAAATATGCCATTTTTGTTTTATTAAAATCAACAACCTTTATGTTAATCTAAAACTGATAAATTAAAAACAATTTGTGCTAATATGTCTGATATTATAATTTAGAATAATCATTTTTATATACACTGCATAAAAATAATTACACTTTTATTTTTTGGTCACTTCTATCATACCATATGTTTAGCTAAAATATAAAATTTTGGACTTTATGCCCTTTTTCGAGCAAAACATTTATATATGTATTAAAATACTTTTCTATATATAAACACAACATTTTGGTATTGTCTTATAAATAGTAATATTTATATTTAAACAACAATACAAACAGTTACTCTAACTAAAAGTTAAAAAAAATATATATATATAAAATAACATACTTATAAAAATAAGCAAAAAAAAATTGTTATTTTCCTTTAAAAATATTTTCAAAAAGCAAAAAATATAAATATAAAGTTAAAGGTAGAATATTAACAAAAATTAAATACCATGAACTAGAAGAAATTGTACACTGGCACTTGGGTAAATGGCAATCGTTCTAAGAACACAACGGAAGAAAATAAAACTAACATTAAGGTAAACATTTAAATGTTGAGCATAATCGTAGTAGGTTTACAAGTTTTATGCTATGGATTCTAAGTGGCTTATTTTTATATATAATTGCTTAATATTATTCGCAGTTATGTTAATAAAAATACAGTCAAGAAATAACAAAGATGATTGGCATATTATTTAAAGGTCTCAGTTTGATATTCAAGATGATTAATGGAATTTATTTTTTGTTTTCTTTTTAATATAATTTTGGAAAATGTATGAATTTGTTTGCCACAACCAAATGATATGAATCTTGCAACTAAACCATTCAGTTGAAAAAAAAAATTTAGACGTTCACACTAAATCTGTTTTATCTGTATAATCATATACCAGAAATTTATATATAGAGCAGAGCTGATGTATATATAGAGCAGAGCTGATATATATATATATATATATATATATATATATATATATATATATATATATATATATATATATATATATATATATATATACATATTCATTGTGCATACTTTGAAGACATCTGTATATACAGCCAAAAAAGTCCCTATAATATGCGCCGTATCCAGTAAAATGTCTTCAGTGTATATAGTAGATTAATGTAAAGTTTGAGGTCAGTCTCCAAAAATGTCTTCATAGTAACCTGTGAAACGCAACATGCGCTGTGCACATATATACATATATATATATATATATATATGTGCACGGCGCATGTTGCGGGGACGGTTTTTCGTTCCACAAGTTACTATGAAGACATTTTGTTACTTTGAAGACTGTCCTTAAAGTTTTCCTTATTCTACTGTTTACACTGAAGACATTTTACTGGATACAGCGCATATTATAGGGACTTTTTTGCCTGTATATACAGATGTCTTCAAAGTATGGGCAATATATATATATATATGTGCATAGCGCATGTTGCGGGAACGGGTTTTCGTTCCACAAGTTACTATGAAGACATTTTGTTACTTTGGGGACTGTCCACAAACTTTTCATTATTCTACTGTTTACACTGAAGACATTTTACTGGATACAGCTCATATTACGGGGTCTTTTTTGGCTGTATATACAGATGTCTTCAAAGTATGTGAAATACATATATATATATATATATATGTGCACAGCTCATGTTGCGGGGACGGTTTTTCGTTCCACAAGTTACTATGAAGACATTTTGTTACTTTGAGGACCGTCCTTAAACTTTTAATTAATCTACTGTATACACTAAAGACAGTTTGCTGGATACAGCGCATATTATAGGGACCTTTTTGGTTGTATATACAGATGTCTTCAAAGTATGCACAATGAATATATATATATATATATATATATATATTCATTGTGCATACTTTGAAGACATCTGTATATAGCCAAAAAAGTCCCTATAATATGCGCTGTATCCAGTAAAATGTCTTCAGTGTATATAGTAGATTAATGTAAAGTTTGAGGTCAGTCTCCAAAGAATCAAAATGTCTTCATATATATATATTCATTGTGCATACTTTGAAGACATCTGTATATACAGCCAAAAAAGTCCCTATAATATGCGCTGTATCCAGTAAAATGTCTTCAGTGTATAAAGTAGATTAATGTAAAGTTTGAAGTCAGTCTCCAAAGAATCAAAATGTCTTCATAGTAACCTGTGAAACGAAAAACCGTCCCCGCAACATGCTCTGTGCACATATATATATATATATATATATATATATATATGCACTTTACACTGAAGACATTTTACTGGATACAGCGCATATTAAAGGGACTTTTTTGGCTGTATATACAGATGTCTTCAAAGTATGGGCAATGAATATATATATATATATATATATATATATATATATATATGCATTGCCCATACTTTGAAGACATCTGTATATACAGCCAAAAAAGTCCCTATAAAATGCGCTGTGTCCAGTAAAATGTCTTCAGTGTAAACAGTAGAATAACGAAAAGTTTAAGGACAGTCCCCAAAGTAACAAAATGTCTTCATAGTAACTTGTGGAACGAAAACCTGTCCCCGCAACATGTGCTGTGCACATATATATATATATATATACAGTAGAATAACAAAAAGTTTAAGGACAGTCTTCAAAGTAACAAAATGTCTTCATAGTATATATATATATATATATATATATATATATGCATTTCACATACTTTGAAGACATCTGTATATACAGCCAAAAAAGACCCCGCAATATGCGCTGTATCCAGTTAAATGTCTTCAGTGTAAACAGTAGAATAATGAAAAGTTTGTGGACAGTCCACAAAGTAACAAAATGTCTTCATAGTAACTTGTGGAACGAAAACCCGTCCCCGCAACATGCGCAATGCACATATATATATATATATATATATATATATATATATATATATATATATATATATATATATAGAGCAGAGCTGATGTATTTATAGAGCAGAGCTGATGTATATATAGAGCAGAGCTGATGTAAAGGGTGGTTAAATTTTGAGGGTCCATGTTGAATGTGAAACACACCTAAACGTCAAGTTTTTTCTGCATTTCATTCGATATTTCTCGATTTCAGACTAACTCAATTTGAACCATGGGAAGATACACAATCGAGCAACGTGTTAAAGTTATTCAGGCTTATTATAAAACTGGGCGTTAAAATTAAAATGCATTTCATGCACTTCGTGATTTTTTTTGTCAGCATAATCGACCAAATGTGTCCACGATCGGGAGAATTGTGGGCAAATTTCAGCAAACCGGGTCTGTGATAACACCTGTGCAGGCTCCCCCAGTTTGTTCTGCCGCCAAGCATTTACCGTGGATGGTGTTCGCTATCGCGAGATGATAACGAATTTATTGTAGCTAGGAATTGAGGATATGACCCTGGACGATATGTGGTTTTAACAGGACGGTGCCACTTGCCACACAGCTTACGAAACAATGGCACAAATTCAATGGCCGTGTTATCTCACGTGGTGGCGAAGTCAATTCGCCGCCAAGATCATGTGATTTGACACCGTTGGGGCTATTTGAAAGAAAAGGTGTACGTCGATAAGCCAGCAACAATTTAAGAGCTAAAGGATGAGATTATTCGGCACATTAACGGCAACATTAATCAGCATCATTGAAAATTTATTGTTCCAAAAATAATTGAACCATACCATATTATCATAATAAAAAGATATGACAATAATTTCTTAAATAATTTGTGTTTTATTCAAAATCAAAATCGACCCTTAAAATTTAACCACCCTTTGCATAGCTAATGTATATATAGTAATTATTGCAATTAGTTAATGCTCCAGATAAAAAAAGAAATCACTAAATTAATAGCAATTTTATATAAAAGTAAAGTTCCTTTTGACACTCACAGTAGGTCAGAGTATGAACTGATTCTAATCAAATTCAAAAGATTCGTTCCTGGATCAATAGAACCTTATGTAACAAATTCCATCCCAATAGCTGTATAGTTACAACCTGTAGTGTGATTACAAAATTTAAATGGCCATAAGTACAGACGAACATCGCTAAATGGGGAAGTGATTCACAGTCGATTTTATACTAAAGGATAACTCTCAGACCGGTATTTTTGATAGTTATTAACATAAACACAAACTTCAAATACCCTGAACACTTAGTGCATTAGGTTTATCTTATGCTTTCTTGTATATATTCCGTATGTTGGTACAACATACGTATGAGGAATTTATAATGAATTCAATATAACTCATACGCTTCAGTTACGATTCAATATGATTTCATAAAACTCTAAATATTTGCTAAAAATTTCTTTTTAAAATATATGTTTAAAAGAAAATATTTTTGAAACACGCAGTATTTATTTAACCCTTTAAATACCGAATTTTTATAGGTAAATATAATTTATTTTCGTATTCCCTTATATTAGTTAGAAATAGTTTGCCAAAAATATGTGTAAAACATCCTCATGTATTACTTTCACATTTGTGTTTAACATAAACATATTTATACAAAAACCGAAGTAAAAAGTTTTGCATAATGTGTAATTTTTATTTATTTTTATTTTTAATAGCTGTATACAATGTTAGCAAATGAAAGGTTTAACTACATGTGGTTATAGCAAATACAACAAAATACACATTAAAAAGTTTTTTTGTGTTATTCTATATTTTTAAATATTTAATTAAAACTATCTACAGAAGTGCAAAATATTACCACAGACTGGTAGTACAATGCACTTGACATTAATTGAAATAGTTTTCAAATATTGTTCTTATTTGTATGTATGTATGAATATATAAAAATGTACGTGTTATATTTGTGGCACTAAAAACTATTGACAAACCAGAAAATGCATGAATGGTTGTTAAAACACATTATAAAATGAATGAAACTACAACATCTACGTTAACATTATACGTACAAAAGTTTTTTAATTTTAAAAAAATATTTAAACAAATTCCTGACAACAACAAAAAAGGCTTTAAAAAAGTTTTTTTTTTTTTTTAAATTTCAGATAATGCTATGTACAATTTCTATTATTTGTATACATTTTTTTTATTATTATTTCAAAAACCATAACAAGACAAATATTTGCTACAGTATACAATAAACAAAAAGTATAACATAAATGTACACTTATCCCTTAAATAACAAGTTTTTCAAATGCAGTCTTACTTTCCCAGAAACATTTCACAGGTAAATTCTCCAATGCTAAAATGCCGATTTCAATGAACCTTGGATATGTGATAAAGCATAAAAATCTAAGATTTACCGGTTTTTTTGTACACTCTCAAAATATTCAATCTAGCGGTTTCTATTTCATTTGAAATATAACATATCAGAATTAGAGATGTCTGTCTATCTATCTGTTAGAAAGGCAATCACGCCGTGAATAAGTAATCGGGGTAAATCGTATTTAGTCAGAAAATTTTGTATCCACCTGGGTAGTTTGGTATATAAAGCGAACAAAATTAAAAGTTGTGGCTGAAAATGTGATGTTAAATTTTCCATACAAATTTGTGTATTTTAAAAAAATTTAATACCAGCCTCTGGTGAATACAACATTTTGTAAAATTTTTATTTTACCAGGCGCCTGACAATAAATAATATTTTACATTCACTTCACGGTTTTTTTTCTTCAATAATTTTTTTTTGCTTTAAAATTTTTTTTTGCTTATATTTTTTTTTTGTTTGCAAAAATGGTTTTTTAATTCAAAGACGTTTTTCATCACAAAGTATTTTTGGAATATAATTTTTTATGTCATCTGTAGCAAAGGGTATAAAAAACGCTAAAGCCGAATTTAATCTTCTTTACTTATTTTAGGGATAAAAAGTTGTTGTAAAAATTTTTACTTTTTTCGTTTTTTATACCCTCCACCAAATATGTTGAGGGTATATATCAGTTTGTTATTCTGTTTGTAACATGTCTAGGTCTAAGACCCCATAAAGTGTATATATTGTTATCATTTCGTTCGTCTGTCTATCCGTCTATTGATCGAAGACGCAAGCGGGAGTTTTCATTTTTAACTAGATTAATGGCAGTTTCGTATTTCAAATGCGCACAATTGGTCCGGCAATTAAAAGTGTTGAGTGAAGAAGTGAAAATACCTCAAAATTTTCTATACAAATTTGTGAATTTAAGTACACTTTCATAGTTGCGACTGCACGTTCTACAAAATATTATTTTAAGAAAAATTTAATTTTTAGATTTTCCCGGTATCGAACCTCGGCATCCAGGTTCATATTTCACACTCTTACTTACTGTTCCACAATTTAATTTAATTTTCTTTTATTTATTTGTTATTTAAACATTTCAATATTTTATTTCAACAAAAAAAAAAAAAAAATATTTTTTTAAATGTTTGCCTCGGAAATTAGGAGTACTGGTCTAGCTCTCTACCCACTAGCCTACATACTCTTATAAATTTTGATGATTAATTTTGAATTTAAATAATTTTTTAGGTAACTAAATAAAGCAGAAAATTCGTTTACAAATACCAATCGTTAGTGGCTTCTATAATCAATACAATCCACAATTTGGTTGGTTCTACTGAAACTCTAATTTAGTTATATACTGGATCAGGATAAACGTTTTTTTAGTACTAATTTTCCAGTTTATACTCATTTTCCAGTACATTCACTAAATAAATGGTTGCTTCTACTATACACAATTTCTAAACAAATTTTATTCGTAAAGTTGATTGGAAATATCAATAATTGAATAAATGTATCCTTTTTTTTGGTTGCTTTTGCCTCTTTTTAATTCCCAACGCCATAGTTTTGGTATAATAATGGATTATAGGTTATTCTAAATTAAATAAAATCCTTACAAAATAATATTAATGGTTTTGATCAAATTGCAACCAATCTTTTCTGTGGGTGTGGCAAGTAAAATATTTTCACTTGTTTTTTCACCAGTTGCAAACAATTTTTTTTACCACAAAATTTTTTCACCTCAAAAAATTTTTTTCACCTCTAAATTTTTTTTCCACCACAAAATTTTTTATCACATCTAGAGCAGTTTTCATCTAAAAAATTTGTTTCGCCCCTCTTTATAATTTTACTTATAAAGATTTTTACATTATTTGCATCAAAAATTGTAGAGAACATTTTTTTTGTTTATTGGTGGAGGGTCTTCGGCACAGCCGAATTTAAGCCTTGTTATAATTGCTTAAATTATTTTAGCATTTTTAAGAAATATATAAGTTTGTGCTATTATTTCTAGCTACCAAATATTAGTATTTCAAACCACTCAGAATGAACTCCTAATTTTATTAAACGATGTTCGTTCATTCTTGTGTCTATCTAGACCTTGTAATCAAACTACACGTGGCAAATGTAAACAAATAATCGGCCCAAAGTCATATCTACCTCCTTATTAAATTGGGCTTGCATTGTATAAAACATCTTATTGGAATTTTTATTGTAAAAATAAATGGGACCATAAATCGTCCCCACATATTATAAAACTGTTTAAATTGGAGCTGAGGATTTGACTTAATAAAGTACCAATTAAACCAACAGGTAAATTAGTTTTTTTTTCTCAAATTCATACTCACAATTTTTTTTAATGCAAAATAAAAGTCTAAAAGTAGGTTGCTTACAAAATTTTTGTCAAAATAAGCCTTTGATTAGAATTAAACAACTGTTCATACATATGAGCGTTTCACATACAATTAATCACAAAATAAATAGAGGAAAAAGTTAACGTGAAGGGAGGTTTATCTCTTCAGACTTATCTCAAAATCACTTAACTTTAATACTTTACTATACCAGCAAAACTTTGGTGATAGGTGCGATATTCTCATGCGTTACCTTTTTTTATTATTTGCAAGCATATAGTAATAAGTTACTCATTATTGATTACGTAATATATGATTTATAAATGTAAAGTAATAATTGAAATATTTTTAAAAATTTTTAGATACATTACTTTGTGTTCTTTTTTGTAAGCAAATGGGTAATGTATGTTTGTTTTGAAAACACTAGCGAAAAAACGTAGCGCAACAATTCATTTAAGTTTAAACCAATCGAATACTATATGCGTCGATAGCTCAGTGGGTAGAGTTCTTGGCTGACAACCAGAGTTGCACGGTTCGATTCCCATCATGATCACATTATTTTTAATTACAAATATTTTGAAACAAATATTTGTAATAATTTTTTTTTAATAAAAATTCATCTTTTTTAAAAATATTTTTTTAGACAAATTACTTTTTCCATTCTCGTAACCATATAAGTAACCCCTTACATTATCACCTCAATAGTTATGGGTATACACATTACTTTAAGGCTCATCGCCTGTAAAATTCATCAATGAAGTAAGGTGTAAAGTAATCCATATACCCCTATGGCTATACATTACTTTACCCATTATTTGATAATGTGTGGTTTTGCTGGGTATATGTAAGTTTAACGTGGAAATATGTAAGTTTAACGTTTATGTTGGGTAAAATTTATAACATAAAATATTTGACTCATTGCGACTTGCATAAAATTTTAGTATGTGATAAAATAAGATAATTTACAAATTATGTTCTTAATTAATATTTTTTTCCAATAAATTTTTTAATGTAAATTTTTAGTCTTATTGAACGCATTTTAATTATTTTTTTAAGTATATTTATTAAAAATAAATTTTTTTTTTGATTAATTGTTTAATTTTTTATTTATTATTTTATTAACTTATAATTTCAAATTATAAGGTAATATAGGGATTCAAGTAATAGCTACTTTGGCCTTAAGCTCAAAATTGATAATTCAATTAATTTCATATACTTAATAGATAGAATAACGATTCAGATCTTATATAAACTTATAGGTATTTGTTTGTTTTAGGAAATTAAATAGTTATTTTCTTTATGTTTTCTGGGGTTCGGTTAGATAAAGCTCTAACTGGGTCTGTTCCATTGAACAGACAGTAAATTTAGGGCAATGTACAAGGTTGTGTGAGGGATTTGGAATTGGCGTTGTACAATTACAAATTTGAGGAATGTCATTGTTCATCAAGTGTCCGTGGGTTAATTTATAATGCCCGAGTCTTAGTCGTTCGAATTTAATTATGTCAATTCTTTGGCAATCAGTAATATTTTTTTTAAAATATGTATATATCGGTCACTTCATGATTTATATCTTTTAAAAAAATTTCAAAATTTATTTGATCATTTTATTGCTTAAAATGAAAAGTCAATTAATTAAATATTCAATATTTTCTGACCTCATAAAAAAATGACCACCACCTCCCCAGAATTTGGGCCACTTCCTGAAATATAGTCAGGCATACTCGAATCTAATGTTTTTACTAGTTCTTACTATTTTTGTTATTATTAAAAACATATAAAATTGTTGATACTTTATATGGAGATGTACGGCACAAGGACTGTCAAATACACATAAAATATTCCTCACCCAACAGATTTTTTTTGGACAGGTTATGTTTGAGTCTATTCTAAAACAGGTTTTTTACCACCGTTTCCATGGAACAGGTTCTAAACTTGACTCTCGTGAGTGAAAATGTAAGGTTTAGTTGACCCAACCTGTTCTGGCTTGGATGGAATGCACCTATTGGTAACGGGGCAAACTGTATACTAAAATAACGGTTGTAGAACATAAATTATCACCTGTATAAATTATCATCTAATGCTGTATAAGGTGTTCAGCAGCCTGTTATTTGCATTTTATCTTTTTACTGGGCAGTTCATTTTATTGAAAACATATTTTTCCTTTTTTTGTATTATAACGAGCTTTTTTTGTATTATAACGAGCTTTGAACCTCCTTATATTTTTAAAAACAAAGAAAATTAACTATTTCTACTCAGGCTGATACATGTATTTCGATCTACTTTAAAATCCATTCACAACCCTTAGTTTTTAACATATATATTTTTTTCTGATAATCGTGATATTGGATTTTATAGAAATGATTTTTAAGTTGATTTTTTTTTTTTTTTTTTTTGTTTTCAGTAGAATTAAATATTTTTTCTAACCGCGTATTATGAGGAAAAGCTGCATTGGTTTTTTGTATCTCTCTTTAATAGCTAATGAATGAAATATTTTGTTTTGTATAAATTAAAAATTTTTGCATATAAGAGTGTCTCAACAAATGGGTTTTCTTGAAAATTAGTTGAATGCCCATCATGCCTAATACAATGTGGTAATTTAGAGTTAAATTCAATAAATATTTTTCGGGGAATGTGTAACATTTTATGACAAATTTTATAAAAATTACTTCTAAATTAGTTATTGAAATTACACTCAAAAAAAAAAAAGTTAGTAGAAAAATTTGTAAACGGTTTTCAATCCCACTTTATTATTTTTGTATTGATTTTTAGTAAAAACATTATTATTTAGCAAATCATTTTGCTATTTACATTTTACAAATTACAGAGTTTTTACAGAATATTTACAAATTTTTGTTGCTAATTTCGGAAATCATTTTACAAATTTTTGAAAACCGATTTGCTAAAATTAGCAAAAAAAAATTACTAATTTTAAAAAAGTAGATATTGAAGGAAATGTTATTTCTAATAATTAAAACTTATACATACAAACTTAAATTACCCTAAAATGTTACATAGGTTTAAAAAAGGGATCGGAAGTAAAGATACCGACTCATGTCTAAAAAGAGGACATCCACGTAAAATAGCACTAAAAATTATTTTTAGTTCTAAAAATCAGCCCTAAAAACAATTAAAATTTAACCTTAAATGTAAAAAAAAAATTGAATTAAATATTTTTCAAAACAGAAACTACCAAATTAAAACAAAATAATAAATTCGTTAAAAATTTAAAACTTTGTACTAATATTAATAATATTTAGTATTTTTTTTTGCTGATTTTAGCAAACAGATTTTAAATTCCACTTTACTAAAAGTCTACTAAAACTTAGTAGCGGCTACTAATTTTTCTACTAATTTCATTGTACTACACGTCAGCAGACATGTGTTGTTAAGATTAGCAAAAAATACCGCTGGGCTCAAATTAGCAGAATTTCCCGTAATAACAGCAAAATTTTCAGTTGCCATTACAGACTTTTTTTGGTGAGTATAGCTTATTGAATGCTCTACAATCTTGTAAGAATATTATTGGTAGATTTCTTTATTTTATTTTTTTAACTGCAATTCGACCTTTATTAAGTTGAATCTTATCGTTAAAGATAACATATTTTGCGACAATATATTAAGAGTGCAAAATGATTTGTGGCGAATCGGGTAACGTTAACAAAAAAAAATTAACACTGAAGATTAACTGGAAGAATAGCAATTTAACAATTCGTAATTTAAGAGACACTGTAATGTTTATATCAGTGTTTTTTGTAAGTGTAGTTTTTATTTAATATGTAAACATAGACAAATTTTTTGTTCTAACAGATAAAAAATAATCTATTAAAAAGGAAGGTATCCTAGGCGGCATCCAGCGATTTGGCTGAAATTTTAATATGTGATAGAGCACAGAAAAATTAATGAAACCATACTTTTATTAGCGGCTCAATCTATAATCAGGAGGTGGCACTGAGGATACCTTCCTTTCCAGCTATTAAACAGTAAAAAAAATACTTAAGGTATATTCAGCATTTTTTTCTTCCTCAACAACTTGTTCTTACTGTATAGCAATGTGCAATTTAATTAAAAAGTAATTAAGCTAAAATTGCTAAAAATTCAGTTTTGTTAAACTTTCTTTTTTTTTCCAAATGTTCATTTTTTACTCATCTCTCTTTAGTGTTGTTATTTCGTACATGCATGAAAATGATTAAATTTTTATATGTTGGTCTTTAAGTGTATATGTTTTGTTCCGGTAAACATACAAATTTAATGTTATTAAAGTGTTTTTATAATAAAGTAAAATTTTAAAACAAACCATACATGTTGAAGAAAATTAAAATTAATTAAAAATGGAAGAGGAAAAAAATAGAAGTATTAAACAAACAGTTTGTGTTAGACAAAATAAGCGAAATGTTGTAGAAAAAACTTTTGCTAGTGTTTGTGTTTCAGAAAATGAAAAAAAAAATAATAATATTTATTAATAAATTGTATTAAAAATGCCAGGGATGTGCTTCTGGTAAGTCAGGATCCACTCATTAACATGCTCTGGCAGATACATTAGATATTAAATTAAGCTATTATATTGTTTAAATATGTTTGAAATATCTTTTAATGGTTTATATGAAACAATTTTTAATATTTATTAAATCTTAACCACAAACATCAAAGGTCCAATTACAATGGGCTGCAATGGCTTAAGCTTTGCTTAAGTATAAAACGAAATTTTAGAAATATAATATTTTTTTAATGATAAGTCAGAAAAAGAGTTATTAAGAAACAACAAATACTGTGTTGTTTTATAACCGTGGAAAAAAGATTAGATATGATCAGATCTGCTTAAATCCAATTTGATATTATTAAATCTCGCGCCATATCAGATTAGATATGGCATATTTGATAGTTTTATGGACAGATTTGATAAGATTTAGTGACAGATGTGTTCATATCTAAAGGCATCTAAAATTTTTGTTGATTACTGTGGCCATTTATGTGCAAATCTTACCATATGGATTTAAATCTGTTGCCAGATCTTTTCATATCTTGTAAAAGATAGTGGCCATTTAAACCATTTACAAAGGCACTAAAATAAAAATTTATATAAAACTTAATCGTGTTTTTTAATTTTTTTATTAAATCTAATGGACATGTTATTATGTACAGAGCAAATTGGAGGTGTCTGATTTGATAATATCTCATACAAGTTTTTGTAAAAAAATCTAATAGTTGATCTTTTTAATACTTATATGTATGAAACTGTATTATTAGTTTAATTCGAGATCATAGAAAATTGTTTATCCAAATGAAAAGTTTTTCTTATTTTTTATTTAAGTAATCATGGAGAATACACACAAAAAGTTATCAGACACAAGCTGAATGGAATGCATTCTTCGTGCCGTATCATATCATGATATATTTGTTGATCTTGCTTATCTTATCTTATATGTTATTAGAGTATTCAAAAACCGAAACCGAAAACCGGTCAACCGGTTTCTTTATTTTTAAAAACCGATCGGTTTCGAATATTTTGTAAATTCGAAGAAAACCGAAAACCTTTATTTTTTGTTCGGTTAACCGGTTTTTTTAATTACATCACCAACTGGGTTACTTGGTCTCTTTTATTTTTTCCGCACACATAATCGTTTGTTTGGTTATGAAGATTTAGATGTAAGTCTGATAGATTCCAATGAAAACTTAACTTTGGATATTCCAAATTTAATTAGTTTAATT
The DNA here is from genome assembly GCA_949748255.1 of Eustalomyia histrio. Taxonomy (NCBI): domain Eukaryota; kingdom Metazoa; phylum Arthropoda; class Insecta; order Diptera; family Anthomyiidae; genus Eustalomyia; species Eustalomyia histrio. The sequence continues at coordinate 27,547,461 of OX456525.1, forward strand.
TCTGATCTAAATAACACAATAAACAGTATTCAAAATCCTCTTTTTTAGGTACTGTACAAAATCATTCATCATTATATAATGATTTCATATATTTTGATAAATGCGACAAAAGAACTGAAAAGTTGGAAAATTTATATACATAATTGTTTCTTGACTATTTGTTTAACATCTACTATTAGTGAAAGAGTATTTTCCACTTTTAGCTTTATTAAAAGCAAACAAAAAAAAAAATCGTCTTAAAACGAAAAATTTAAATTGCATATTATTTCTAAAATATTATTTTAGAAGTGAAAAATAGATTTTCTTTTTACATATTTAAAATGTAATATTAAAAAAAACTTATTTAATGGCAAACGTTTTAAACGTTCAAATTACTAACGTACTTATTTTACCCAATTTACAAACTTAATGATCTCTACTCATTTGATATGGATATAGTTTTATAATATTAATTTTTAAGATATCATATTAAAAAATATTAAAACCAACGAATGAAATGTTGAAATGAAATAGAATAAAAAAATATTTTTTTTTTTTTCAAAGAATGTATTTTTTTATTTTTATTACTTTATATATTAAATTTCCGTTTTTTTTACATAATTAACAAATTATATAAGCTTTTTATTCAAATAAAAAAAAAACCGAAAAAAACCGGTTGACCGGTTTTTTCTGCAAAAACCGAAACCAGTTTTTTTAAAATTCTATTTTTCGAAGAAAACCGAAACCGGTTTTTTCAAAAGGCCGGTTTTTTGAATACCCTATATGTTATACTTCCCTGTAGAATTATATATAAATATATATTAGGACCTTGAATTAATAATGAGCGTTTTTTCTCAAAATCTACTGATTTATTTTGTAAAAATGGTAACAAATATATTATTCAAAGTATCAAACATCGCTGGTCATAAATTTTTCCCATCTTCCAGGCAATTTTCGGATAACAGTTTGGAAGAACGTCTCGTCTTATGAGGTAGACCATGCTGGGGCAGACCATGTGTCATTGACCGGAACAAGTCGGAAGTTGTGATGTCTAGACAATACAGCGGATAGAAAAATAGCCCAATGAATATTGTTATATATATCGTACACAACATGATATTGATTTGCTGCATTGCCAAGCGCACTTATAAAATTATTTTTGAGCCGGCTTAAAATATACATATATAGATACATTTAGGTTATATGCATGTTCGTGCATGGTCATAAACATGCATGCATATCCATTCGTGGACACAACAATCTCCATATATGCATACGTATACACTCACCAAAAAAAGTCTGTAATGGCAACTGAAAATTTTGCTGTTATTACGGGAAATTTTGCTAATTTAAACCCAGCGGTATTTTTTGCTAATCTTAGCAACACATGTCTGCTGACGTGTAGTACAATGAAATTTGTAGAAAAATTGAAAACCAAATTCGGTTGAAAAATATCCAAGTTATCAAAATATCACCTGGCAATTAATGCGTCACAGACAACTTGATCAACATATTTGACCACAACAGCATTTTTGTATTGTTTTAATTTGAATGAAGTTAGGTGAGGAGTATTTTTCCATATAGATCAGAATTTTTAAATACTGATTTCAAATCAACAATTTTGTTTTTAAAACTTTCAAAAAATCTACGATTGGACTTTAAAGTTTAATTAAGCACATGTAAGGGATTAAAAGTGGCAAAAATTGTAGGTGTTCTTTTTTTCGTTTGGCGAGGGCAGCATTTTTATTTCAGTGAATTTCGAGAACACATGGGTTTTTGTCCCCTATTTAGTTTTCAGGAAAATTTTCCATTTGTCTATACAAATTACATAAGTTTTTGGTCGAAATATTTCAAAACAATATAAATTACATCAATCTTTTGTATTATGGCGAAAAGGAGACATATAAAATTTCCACTGTTTAAGGTCAAAAGTCAATTTTTAGGAGATTTTAGTTTTTTTAACAGATATATTTAAGGCGATCTTGATGAAACTGCTTGAAATTAATTTTCTAGCTCTTAAAATAATATTCTTAATTTATTTCAGGATATTAACCCTTAAGTGATGTTGGGGTCTATATGACCCTATGATAAAAAATATGCATGTACATAGTGAGGAAGTACCATTAAACACACTTTTGCTAAACTTACTATAATTGTTTGTTATTTATATAAAATATTATATATCGTAAAAAATCTTGTTAAAAAAACACACTCAGCCTAAAGAAAAAATAGATAAAGTTTTACATATACATATTAAAAATTTAACACTTTTTGTACGGGACCATGTCTTATATTATTCTAAAATTGTGCAAAAAATTTATATATTTTTGTGAATTTAAGGGTGATAATGTATCTTCAAATACAGTACCTTAATTTTTTACAACAAAATAAAAACAAAATTTTACAATACACAATACATCAGCGGATACATTTCTGAAATCTTGATACGATACATTTGTCCACAGTTCATTTGATGGAAATACCAAAAAGAATAAAAAAAAACATAGTGAAAAACTTAATAATGATGACAACTAACATATTAAAATTTACAACAACAACCTATCATTATTTAATCGAAATCTTAGTGCATTAGTTGGGATACATTTCATGTAAGAGATCGCTACAGGAAAATTTAAATATTATCTTTCACAACTATTGCACTAAAACTATAAGTAAGCCAAAACAAATATTTTGTTTATGTATAATCAATTTTTCTATTCAGATCTAACAGGATATAATTGCATAAGAATATATTAAATTTGATATGCTTTCATACAACAAGGTGTGGTCAAAACTCTGATATAACTACATCTAAAAATATGCAATTAGGTCATATTTGATCCAATTATGTCTAATTTAATATATCCAACTTCAGCATTAAATTCTATCAAATTTTATACGGAACCATATGTAATAATGTTAAAAATATATAATACAATAAATTTTTTTCTTTCATCGAGCAATACCAAATGACTTTCTTATGATGCAGCAGACTTTTGATGTGCTTACATCAAGTTTTAAAAATTTTCAATTTACGTGATGTCAACTTACAAATATTAATTATGATATATTTGGTAAAATGCATTTTTTTGTGACCAACTTAACAAAAGAAAATGTTTTTATAAAAATTACCTTTCTTATGCATAAAAATATTAAATAATATAAATCTCTGTACAAACTATAAAAATATATGCTCTAAAAACTTCACATGTTGCAAAAAGCCTAAACATTTTTTCTTTCATTTAACTTCAAACATATCGTACAAAAAAAATTTAGGAAATAACATAAAACAAATTGTAACTACAAATCAACTACCAGTTACAAGGACATTGCATAAAATGTAAAGAATTTTTTTAAATTATACTTGAATGCTACCCAGCAAAAATACGTCTTGCACAAAAAATGAGTCTTGTAATCTAATCTTGATATTATAGTTCTAACATTTTTTTGTATGGAATGTTCCATGTTGAGGGGTTATGCTTACGCGCAAGCTTACGAAAAAATAAAATGTAATTAGTATACGAGTATAATCCATACTGTCATCAATTTAATTTTCATCCACCTCTAATTTTTTCTTGTTGAAATTTTTACGTTGCAAAAAAAAAAAAAATTTACTAAAACACAATTTATTTCATCATGCAGAATACACAGAAACATTTATTAGATACAAGTTGAATGGAATTAAATTTGTGTAGTAGTAGTAGTTATTATTTATTTTCATTTTAAAGTTTTGCAATATATGTACATTTTTAACTTCAATATAAAAGTTTTTAAGAATAGTTGTAAATCCAACTTTGACTCTATGTCGTCAGTCGGTTTGCTTTTTAATAATAACTTTATATATAAATAAATTTCCTTTTATACATTAAATTCAGCTATTAAATAATTTCGATATATTGCACATGTTTTCATATAATTTGCCAATAACTTCCAAGAATGTGTTTTACCATTTAATAAATTTATTATTTCCTCTTCACTTAATACAGTTTTTCCAAAATTTGAAGCCCTAAATTCCCTTAAAGTGTAACAACGTCCTATAAAATGTTCTATGTCTTCTTTTTCTTTTAAATTGCAAAGTGAGCATAAAATTGATGTATTCTCATGAAAATTATTACCATTTAGCTTAATCATATCACTTCTTGCCTTAAATATCCATGCTATATCTTCAATCTTTGTGTCATCGGTCATATATTTAACTCCTGCAAGTGGATCTAGTTTTCTAAAAATTCTACTTATTTGATATACTTGTGCCAGTTTATCTTGTTTGTATTTAATTCTTAACGCATTCAGTAAATTTTCACGATTTGTATTCCATTGTGTTTTGTTAATGTTTAGTTGTTGTGTCCATAACATTCCACAATCTGCACTTATTATGTTCAGATCTTTAACCCAAAACAGTTGCTTCTGTACTAAGCGTTTAGTGAGCTGATTTGGAAGTCTTTGTTGGCCGTACTCAAACATAGTCCGATAGATATACCTTAAGTGTAGGTCCAGTGTGTACAAATGCCCGTTTTCCATTCCAGTTTCTAACATAAGTATATAGGTTGGTGTAAAACTGGGAAGTTTTAAAATTTTCTTTATAAAAAATAGCTGCAGTTTATCCACCTCTTCAAAAAGTGAGAAACCCCATAACTGGGCCCCATAACTTTGAACAGCTCTACTGACTGCCAAAAAGAGATTCCATTTGGATCTTAGCGATATATTAGATTTATTGAGAAAATTTTTCCAAGTTATATTTATGCTATTTTTCGCAATTGTCTTTCTATTTTCCACATGTTTTCTAAAAATCATTGTGGGAGACAATACCACTCCTAGATAACAATACTCGGAAACTATTTGTATTTCTCCTCCATTAAAATACCATTTTTCGTTTCGTGACAGTTTTCCACCTTTTCTAAATGCCATAATTTTTGACTTGCTTAGATTTACTTCTACATCCCACGTTTTGCAGTATGCTTCTAATTTATAAATCATTTTCTGTAGGATACAAACTTCGTCTGCGAGAATAACGATGTCATCAGCATATAGCAATAGACGAATATTTAGGCCTTCAATATTTATCCCTCCTTCTAAGTGGTCATGTAAGTCGTTCAAATATAACGCAAACAGTAACTTGGACAAAAGACATCCTTGCTTCACACCTGATACCGTTGAAAATGGGTCACATAGCTCTTGGCCTGTCCAAACAGCTGATTTTGTGTTTTTATACATATTTTCTATAAATTTTACTGTTTTGGTCGAGATGCACATTGTGTGTAACTTATATATAAGAGCATTTCGTGAGACTTTGTCCTTCTAAGTGGTCATGTAAGTCGTTCAAATATAATGCAAACAGTAACGTGGACAAAAGACATCCTTGCTTCACACCTGATACCGTTGAAAATGGGTCAGATAGCTCTTGGCCTGTCCAAACAGCTGATTTTGTGTTTTTATACATATTTTCTATAAATTTTACTGTTTTGGTCGAGATGCACATTGTGTGTAACTTATATATAAGAGCATTTCGTGAGACTTTGTCAAATGCGGCTATAAAGTCCGTTGGCGATTTAAATGCACTAGTGCTGTAAGGTTATAAATATTATCAACCGTTGAGTAATTTTTTCGAAAGCCAGCTTGATATTCATTCAGACATTTTTGGCGTTCAACAAAATCAGACAGTCTGTTAGTTATTAATCCCACCATTATTTTTGGCAAAGAGTTCATGAAAGAGATTCCACGATAGTTGCTTGGTATTGAAGAGTCACCTTTTTTATGTATCGGATAAATTATGCTTAAAATAAACGCATCATCTATTTTACCACTATCAAAAATAACGTTACATGTTGTTGCAATTTCTCCAATTAATTCATCCGGAGCATTTTTAAAAAATTCATATGGAATACGATCTTTCCCTGGCGCTTTGTTATTTTTAGCTTTTACCAACACTTCTTTTATTTCTTTTATTTGTGTATGTTGGCATAAATAGCATTTTCCTTTGATTTGTGAGTTAAATAGAGATATTTATAACTGGCACTTTTAGGGGCAAGAAGAATGTTGATGAAGGTCGTACCGAAGCAGAAAATGCATTCCATTCAGATTGTGTCTAAAAACTTTTTCTGTGTATTATCCAAGATTACTAAATAAAAATAAGAACATTTTTTTTCATTAGAAAAAAATTTTCTATCATCTAGAATCAGACTAAAAATACACCTTCATACATACATAAGTATTAAAAAGATCAACTATACAATAAAAACTTTTTTTACATTATTTTTAAATAGTTATAGGAGTTAGTTATTATATTAAGAAAGAACAGTCGCATTAACTAAATTTTTATATATATTTTTTTTTTTTTTAAAGAGATGCAACACTCAGGAAAAACTTTCTATTAATTAATGTGTTCCTTACTTTGGAAAGTGAATAGAGGTTGAAATACGTGAATAGGTGTTAAAAGATGCTAAAAGAGAAAAGCTTCAAATATGGCAACACTGTAATTGCGCCAGATGAAAAATCTTAGAACAGTTGTTGCCCGGAACATCGAATGAAGTCGTTTAGGGATAGAAAACTCATACATACTATAATTCTAAAGTGATTTTGTCATTATATTCTTGCCCATTTCAGGCAATTGTTGAACATGAATCGCATTAAAAAAAGTATATATTTCATATTGGGCAAAACAATAGCAACCAAAAATATATGTTTAATTTAAAATATTTTTCCTAAGTCGTTTAGGAAAAAAATTTTAATTGGATATACTATTAAATAGTGTTTCTAAAGCATTTAATAGATAAAAAAAATATGGGTTAAAAAGTAAGAAAAATATTTAAGTCTGTTTGTAAATTTTTCTACTATAAAATGTGTAAAGTTTAATGTTATTTTACGAAAATCTGGTAAATATGCATAAAACTTTTTTGCGAACATACAATAACAGACACACAATGTATTTTTAGACACTATTTATTTACAATTAAACACATTATGCCTAAAATTAGTATAAAAATTTTACGTACAATGTCTGTAAATATACTTAATTATAATGGTAAAAAACGATGACAATTTTAATTGAAAAAAAAACGAAAAAATTTTAAAAGCTTAAAGCCTGTTCCTCTATTTCGAAAGAACATGTTCATATGCTTTTTAAGCAAAGGAAAACTGGTTTGGGTTTCACTAACTCTACTTCCTTGCGAAGGATGACTCGAGCGACAAGTCAAATGAAAACGTAACTGTTTTCATACAAAATTTGGTTTCTCTATGTCGAACAGTGCGAACGCAAATGTCGAAATCAGTCACTTGCTATTTTTTCGTCGAGTGAATATATATTTTTGTTATTTTTGAAAGCAAAATAAAGTAAAAAAAGCAATGGATAACAAAAGGTAAGTACAAAATAATACAAATATTTATAATATATTTAGAACTTTAAATTTTAGTTCAAAAAAAATCAACAATGAACCAGCCGAAGATGCTTGTATTTTATATGGAAGAAAGGCCTGATTTCGCCAGAGGGACTCTGGTGTTCGTAGCAAACAAATTTTCTGCAGAGGAGGAAATTTTGAACAGAAAACTTAACTCCGTTTCACCCGCTATTACGCTGTTGCCGAGTGGTAAAAGGTAAGTGTGTTGTTTGTGGCTTAACTTTGTCCCAAGCAGATCATATTTACATTTTTTATTTTACTTTTTTTTATTTTACAAGAGCTAACAGGACTGTAGCAGTGAACACACCGAACAGACAGCAGCAACAGAAAAGCCTTCCGAACAACAATCCCACCCACAACCATTCAATAACAGTTTTTACAAATGAACACTTTCTCAAATAAAAATTAATTTATTTATTGTTCTTTTTTTACTTCATTTGTTTTATACAGCTGATCACTTTTCAACACGGTCGTTTTTATCTTTAAGCACTTTAGTAGTATTTTTGATACTTTTAAAGAAAATTGTAACAAATGCCTAAAATATATGATCTGGCATCGCTGTGATTTGTAAATGCGTAATAAACAAAAATTGACACACGTAAGTAAAGACGATCGAAGGTTTTTATAGAGAAACCCAAATTGATTCGAATTCGAGTGACTAGCTATCGTTCGACTAGTTTTTCGTTCGAAATCGAGGAACAGGCTTTTTTTTTGTTTATCAATTATTGTAAATTACTTAACAATAAATGTATTGTTTTTATTTAATTGTGAATTACTAAACAATAAGTTTAATAATAAGTTTAACTTTTTGTTACAAAAAAATTAATATTTGAGCTGCTTAATTTTCAACATCGTGGTAGAAAATATACATATTTTTGCTGGGATGTTTTCGCATTTTATATGTCCTTTTACAGGAAGATCGTGTTTCTTTACGCCCAAATTTGGTAAATTTACTCTTTAATTTCAAAAAATTTCCTTTACTTTTTAAGCTTTTTTAATGTAATTTTTCCCCTTTTTTGGTCATAAACTTACGCATAATGTGTGTATTTTTATTTTTTCATTTACGCACACAGAGTAAATTTACCCAAATTATGGTAGGAGTACAGTTTCCTTCTAAATATAAGTTGGGTAAATTTCTACAGAAATTAATTAGAGTGTTTTTTTGGAGAAAATTGAGGTCAAAAGTGTCCGGATTTTGGTTGCGACGAGCTTTAATGCGCTAACTGATTAACCAATGACTTACAAAAACCCAACTACATCACAAAATAAAACATAACTTTGCTTTCAAAAAAACTTATACGAAAGATATTACACTCTGCAACAAATTAGGGATGATTACTTGGAGCCTTCACCAAAAATATTATTAGGAATGCAAGTAATTCTATATAGTAATAAACCTGTAGAGATAGGTTTTGCTCTACCTCATCTCTGTTTAAATTCATTAAAACCAATATTTTCAGTGTTGGTTCGTTGCTTTAAGACTTAAAGGTTTATAAATATGAAATAAAACCTTTGGTTCTCATTATTTTTGGTGAATTGGTCAAAAATGTATAATAAATTTAACTTCATCTATGATGCGAAAAGTCGTAAATTAAAATAAAACAAGTAAGAGCGGCTAAATTCGGCTATGCCTTATCTTATATACCCTTCACCATGGTTGGGAAAATAGTGAAGTTTATATATAGACATATATGGAATGGACAGATTTATATACGGACATCTTTAAGTGGAAATTTGCCATTTAGTTTAGTGATAAAACTTGGACTCTGAAAGATTTATGGTTCCCGAAAATAGGTATTTAAAAAAATTTATGTTTTGGTCATAACTATTTTCAGCAAATATGTTTAACTAAAGATTTTCGATCTTTGGATATATAAGACGTATCTATAGGTCATATTATAGCTCTAAAATTTTAGTTTTTATAAAAATTTTAATATTTTTATCCCATTTATGGAGTATTTAATTACGTTCTTACCGTTCTTAAGATATAAATTAATCTATTTTGTGCCACGCCCAATTCAAGGATCCCGCCCACATTTGGTCAGATGTTGTCTATTGATAACCGAAATGCTTTCACCTTATTTGGAATTTTTCGTTAAGCCAACTGTGCTGGACGCATTTGTTTTGTTAAGAAAAAAATAAAAAAATAACAAAAAGTCTTATGAAAATAAAAAAAAGTTTTAAAAAAATATAAAAATAAAAAAAGTTGAATAGACGGGGCTCGATAGCACGACTAAAAGAAAAAAAGTATTTGTGACAAAGCGCTTAGACCACTGAGCCATAAGGACATAAGCAAACGTCGTTAATAGAAGTAAATAAAGAGTTTTCGTTTAAAACAGATTTGTTTGGGTTTTATTTAAATGACAAACCTTTGTATGGATTTGTTGTTTGTGGGCAAAAGGTGAAGAGGTGAAAGAAAAAAGTTCAACAAATAAAATAAAAACAACAACAATCACGATCATAATGCCAATCAGTGTTGTCATATTTTTTTTTCAAAAATCTTTTTAGTTCTAAAAAAAGCTTTTTTCGACCAAAAAAAAATTTTTTTACAAATCGTTAAAAGAAATCACCGCCGCCTAGATCGTGCGATTTAACACCATTAGATTTTTTTCTTTGGGGTTTTTAGAAGTCGATGGTTTACGCGAATAAGCCGACGACGACTCAAGCCTTAAAAGAGGAAATTGGACGCTGCATTAATGAAATACCGCAGCATTCATGCAAAACGGTCATTGAAAATTTCATTAAAAGATCGCGTGCATGCCAGCAAAGCCGCGGCGGCCATCTGCACGATATATTGTTCCATACATAACCTCATTCTGTCTACTTTACGATATAATAAAGTTTCACGATTTTTTTTTAAATATCTGTGTTTTATTTAAAATTTAAAAATTGCGTTCTTCTTGGGACACCCTTTACAAATACGTTTGATTTAGCTGGCAAATTTTCATTTGGGATTTTATTTCGCTTTTTTATTAAAAAATATTTTTAATTTATTTAGCTTAATTTTAAAAATTTGTAGGAAAATAGTTTAATTTTTTTTTTATAAATTATTATAAGTTATGACCTAAAATACTTGCACTCAAAGTGAAATTATGTATACAATTTTCTTAATATATGAGAAATAAAATGGTTTAAAAATCTGTTTATAAATTCTTTTAAATCGGAGCAAAAAATAGAAATAAAACCGTTTGTATTTTGTTTGTATCAGAGGGTTTTTATGCAAATTTTGATGTTTTTAGCCTATTTATGGATTATTAAATTATTGATATAAAATTTTATTTAAATTAATTATTTAATGTTAAAAAAACAAAAAATAAAATAAGTCTTAAGAAAATAAAAAAAAAAAAATGTACAAAGAAAAAAGTTGAATTGTGTCTTGAGTAGGATTCGAACTAGCGTTCTTAGAGAAAAAAAGTATTTGTGACATAGCGTTTAGACAACTCAGCTATGAAGGCCATATAGAATCATCGTTTATAGAGTTATATGAACAGTTTTCGTTCAATAGGGATTTGTTTGGTTTTTATTTAAATGACATATATTTGTATGTGTTTGTTGTTTGTGTATAAAATATGAAGAGGAGAAAGAAAAGAAATTGATGTGTTTGTTATGCGTAATATTCAACATACAACAAAGGGATTTTACGGAAAAAATTAGACGTAGTCCAGGTTTTTTGCTAATATCTCAGCCATTTATCAACCGATCTGGCGGATTTTTAACAGCAAGCAGATATGGATCACATTTAACAGAAATATATAACAATCAAGTCCTCATCATGTCTGGGGTCTTCGGAAAACTCATTTCAATACACAGACGGACAGACGGACATCGTTAAATCAACTTCGCTCTTCATAAGGACCCAGAATATATATACTTTATAGGGTCTAAGATCAATATTGTAGAAATTACAAACGGAATGACAAACTTATATATACCCTTCCACCTGTGGTGAAAGGTATAAAAAAATATATTTACAATATTTTTTTGGCTTCAAGTAAAAAACGAAACCTACATTCAGAAAAAAGTTAGTAAAAAAAATTGTAAACGGTTTTCAATCCCACTTTACTATTTTTGTACTGATTTTTAGTAAAAAAAATATTATTTAGCAAATCTTTTTCCTATTTATATTTTACAAATTACAGAATTTTTACAGAATATTTACAAATTTTTGTTGCTAATTTCAGAAATCATTTTTTGTGAACCGATTTGCTAAAAATAGCAAAAGAATTTACTAATTTAAAAAAAGTGGATATTGAAGGAAATGTTATTTCCAAATAAAACTTACACCTCCAAACTTAAAATGCCTTCAAATGTTACATAGTTTAAAAAAAGGGATCGGAAGTGATTATTCCAACTCATGTCTCAAAATAGGACATCAACTTAAAATAGCACATCCACTTAAAAGTTTTTTTAGTTCAAAAATCAGCCCTAAAAACAATTAAAATTTGACCTAAAAAGCAAAAAAAAAAAAAAAAATTAACTAAAATATTTTTCAAAAAAGAAATTACCAAATTAAAACAAAATGATAAATTCTTTAACGTTTTTAAAATTTTAAAGCCTTTATTTTTTTTTTTTTTTGTAATTTTGTCTAAAATATTTTTTGAAAAAAAAAAAAAATAATAAAAATATTTTGATGCTTGGTAAAAAAAATAAATTTTAGATATTGTTCTAATATTAATAATATTTAGTTAATTTTTTTTGCTGATTTTAGCAAACATATTTTAAATTTTACTTTACCAAAAGTTTACCAAAATTTAGAAGCGGCAACTAAGACTTGTGTTGCTAAGTTTAGCAAAAAATACTAAGTTTAGCAAAATTTCCCGTAATAACAGCAAAATTTTTAGTTGCCATTACAGACTTTTTTGGTAAATGCAGCATTGTTGTTCATTACGTGTATAAAAATCTTATAAAAACATTATTTTTTCAAAAACTTAATTGCCTTAAAATAATTCAACTAATCGGAATGCTTAAAAATCACAATACATAATATTTCTTCGTTTAAAAAAAAAAATAACTGAGAGTGAAAGCCAACGGTGGTTTTATTACCATGTCCTAGTACTTAAGTTTGGTTAAACATAATGATAGTTATATGTTTCAGCTTCCAATTGCAGTTAATTGTGTTGAATTTTAGTAAAGTATATAAAACGAATTTACGATATAGAAGTAACCCGTCATTTTAAAGCGCAAATGTATGACCATCATTTTATGCTTTCCTGCTTTTTTTAATTCTATACTTTAAAGGCTATATATATTTTTTTCTGTAATATATTTTTCAACCAACTAGCATAACTTTCATGTTTAAAAGTTTTTGTTGTTGTATTTTACAAACAACTAACAACTTGAAAAATAAAAAAATTAAATAAAATTTATTTGTTCAAGTGCATATAACAACTAACTTTCGAGTATTTTAACTTGTATGACACTAAGTTTGAACTGAAGAAGAAAAAAAATCAAGGTTTAAATTTATAACCGCTAAATACAGGAAAACTAGGTTTTTTCTTATTCTTTTTTAAATGCTCTAAGAAAGTCATTTATCATTTCTTATCAGTGGTTGCCTTGAAGTATGCAACAAAAAAAGGCCATAGTTTATTTCCGCTCTTCTTTTTTTTCGATTTTTATATAAAAATAAAATTTCTCTAAGAGACAGTGATATGAGATTAATATTTGTTGGGTTAATATGTGCATAAATAAAGTTCAGTAATACAATGGTACGAATTTTGATTAATCGCACTTTATTTTTTTGAAATTATTTGTAGAAAAAATAAAAAACATGGTGCGATTAGTGGAATGTCTACCACTGTAGCTTATTGTTAATTTTAACTTGCAGGATTAATAAAAAAATAGTTTAAGTATTTATTGTGTAGAAAACAAAATTGCCTAAACTTTATAAGGAAATATTTATTAATTCAGATATTTATATTAATATCTTCCTAAAATATCTTAAGAATCACTTTTAAGATTACAGTTTAAAAACTTATGACTACTATTTATTTATTTATTTATTTATTTATTTTTTTATTTATTTATTTATGTATTTATTTATTTATTTATTTATTTATTTATTTATTTATTTATTTATTTATTTATTTATTTATTTATTTAATTATTTATTTATTTATTTATTTATTTATTTATTTATTTATTTATTTAATTATTTATTTATTTATTTATTTATTTATTTATTTATTTTATTTATTAATTATATAATTACAAATTATATGTTTATACCCTAACCGAGCACTAGCAACAAAGGCCTTCGGCTCGTTGTAGCGGAAACAGACCAGAGGCTCTGGTGGGAATTGAACCCACGACCCCCGCACTGATAAGCTAGCACGCTACTGGTAGAAATAGTTTTGTGAGTGGTTTGCGATATAGAAGGATATCTTTAAATAAACACCAATTGAAAATCACAAATATACGACAGATGGGAAAATGTATTTATCAAATGTTTCATTAAATTTATTAAACAGTTATTAAGCTATAAAACAACTTTTTGTAAGATGTAATAAAATAAAAAATCCAGCTTATATCCCATGAATTGCTTATACAAATTTACAAAATTTTTGTGTTTTGGTCTGAAAACTTTAAGTATTTTTGCAAAGTGCATTCCATAAAATTTTTAATAATTAAATGCCAACTCCTAAATCCCCCTTGCCAATCAACAAATATTTTTCAAACTTATCCAATAATAACAGCAATATTGACAACAACAAGTATTTGTAGTATCATCAATATTAGTCCTTTAAGGCAACTAAAAGTAAATAAAACCAACAAAAAATATCAAAAACTTTAAAGATAACATAAACTTTGTTATTATTTCTCTATCATAGTAGTTTTTTTTTTTTGGGAAGAAAACCAACAACCAAGACATTTATTGACAAAACTAAAAATGAGAAAAGTTTTTCTTTTTTATTAAATACTAATAAAAAAAATGAAAGTGCAAAAAAGTATTAAGTATCAATAGAATAACGAAATATATAGCAATAATAATCCAATGAAATATTGTCAAAAAAATACATACACTTACAGAAATAAATCTGTATATATTTAAGGCAAAAAACTGAAACTTAACAAAGGGCCCTGAGAAAAATCCTGCCGAATTTATCAATTTATATATTTTTTTTTTGGTAAATATTAGTATGATAAGAACAAGAATAATAATATTCTTAAATACACAACTAATACAGGTAAACTTTGGTCTATTAAAAATTAAAATTTGATTTACTAAAATCAAAATATTAGTACACAAAAACAACAAAAACAAAACTCTTATTTTTACAAAATTCTAGTTACATTACAGCTAAATTTAGTTAAATGGATATAAAAAATCTATCCTGCAAATATTATTTGAAAACTTGCTAATTTATAGCAGATCATGGGCAGCTTTTTCACATTAAAAAAAGACTAAAAAACTTTGAGATGTTTTATTTCTTAACTACTAATTTTTAGCAAATCGTTTTGCTTAAGTTAGCAGATAAATTTTTATTTTAATTTAAATAAAATTTATCTCAAATACAACAAAAATTTCAGTTGAATTTTTGCTGTGCTTATTTAAGTAAGATTTAACAAAAAATCTTCTTCTAATTTCAGCAGTCAGGGCATAAATTTTTATAAATATTTTCTCGATTCTTGAAAAATATCAGAAAACAAATATATACTAGTATATAGCGAACTTATACCAAGTTTGTTTTAAGGATCCTAATATTGGGATTCAATTGAATAAATAAAATTGTGATAAAATATGAAAAGACTTTTCCCATAGAAATTTTTAAGATTTTTATTTAAACATAAAAATAATATAAAAGATCTCACCAGTTTATTATCAACTCAAGATTTATTTCGATGACGTTTTTAAAACGTCATCAGATACTCTCTTTTCTATAAAAAAATATACTCAGAATTTTATGTAGTTTACTTTTTGTAGTTTAATGAAAATGATTTCAGTTTAGTTAATAATAAAGAAACACACATTTATTTTTCCAAAAAATATTTGATCTAACTTTTTTTATACATTTGTTCTAAATCATTCACTGTCATTCACAGATTTTTTTCAGTTCCATTTATTAATTAAATTTGTTTGAAATTTAATAAAAATTTACAAAACGGAATTTTGTGATTTATTTGTGTCCGTTACAAATATAAATTTTGTATGCTGTATGATAAAAAAAAACAAAAATCAAATTATTTATTTTTTATTAAAATTGTTTGTAGTTATATATACAAAACTATTCCAATTCACATTACAAGAACTTCATAAACACACACAAATATGGTCATTAACACAAAATGTATGAATAGACTGTGTGAGTATATATTTTGTTGATTAAAAAACATACAAAAAGTATGGTATGTAAAACTTTATCATTAATTTTTAACTGACTATTTAATCGTTTTTTTTGTTTACTGATTTGTCATTTGTTTAAATAACATTTAAAAATAAATATTAAAAACCATTTGATTTTAATGGTTTTTAAATTAATTATCATTTCTTTTAAATGGTATTTTCTTTTATTTTAACTTGAAATAGTTATGATTTTATGTTATTGCACTTAAAATTGTGCAGATATAGACAACACAGATGTAGATTTACTGCAAAATTTTTTAAAATTACGATTCGACAAATAATAAGATAATTAAAGTATCATACGCTTTTTGATAATAAAAAAACATTTGCAAATACATTGTATAATTTAAAAGATTGTTGTATTGTAATTTCTTCATTACATTCTACAACACGAAAAGAAAATACGGGTATTCTGGTAGAGGAGACAAAAAAAAAAATATTCGTGTGTCGGTATTTTAAAAGATCACATGAGTATTTTAGGGGTGGTTAAACTTTCCTCTCTTTGGGCTGTTCGTGCAGCATATCGGTATATGGAACTACAGTTGTGGTCAAAACATTTTGAACTGAGATCGCATTTTAACTTTTCATTGATTAATTTTCTCCAAATCACATTTCGTAACTAAAATTTATTTTTTTTCATGTCATCATACATTGTTTGTGTTAAAAATTAAAACAAAAAAAAAAAAAAAATTCCGTTAAATTGAAACAACAAAAATTAATTTTAAATGATGTATTTAAAATTCAGCTGTTCAAAACATTTTCAATTCTTATTATTCTTACTCTAAACTATACTAACAACACTAACAAATGCTAAGAAATAACAGTAATCGCATTTTATTAAAAAAAACTCATCATAATTATTTTGCTATAAGAGTTTTATTAATATATTGGATGCATTATTAAGATATTGGAAACATTAACATTGGCAGGAAACAAATACAATTCTAATTTCAAGGTGAACGTTTTAAATGACTTTAAAAATTGACTTTCTCAAAAAGACAATTTCTTAAAATATTCCGTGCCAAAATCAACAATTTGTTGCATTGTTAATAGTGGTAACATCCATACAACTCACAAAGGAAGAAAACCCCGTTCTACTACTGTAGGAGAAGACAGAAAAATTAAGAATTTTTTCACGAAATATCCTAAAGCTGTTCCTAGAGAAGATAAAACTGAACACTCCATAAATCTTTTCACCATTAAAAGAAGAGTCCGAGAATATGGTGTTAGAAGTTTTAGATACAAAAAAAACCCTTTGTGTCGGAAAAAATAGAAAAGCTCGGCTTAACTTTACCCGCACCCATTTAAATTCGATTCAACAGCAATGAAAGAACGTAATATGGTCCGATGACTCCAAATTGAACCTCGAGGAGAAAAGTTTAATCCCAGATACACAAGCGCTACAGTGAAGCACGGAGGTGGACACATTATGGTGTGTGGGTGTTTTTTGGGAAATGGGATTGGCCCAATTCATCAAATTACTAATACAATGACGGCTTAAATATATAGAACCCTTTTAAGTTCAGTTATGCTTCCATGCAAAATGGGTAATGCCACTTTCATGAACATTCCAGCAGGATAACGACCCTGAACATACTGCAGGGGTTGTAAAAGAATGGTTGGAGGAAAATAATATTAGAGTCATGTCATGGCCGCCACAATCTCCCGATCTCAACCCGATTGAGAACATGTGGATGATTACAATATGGAATATTGGTAATAAAGAATTCCGAAATGGTGATAAATTTTTCGCCGAGTTGGACAAGCAGTGGAATGAAATTCCCGAAGATTGTATTAAAAAACATATATACTAACATTAATAAACTTAATTTTTCATTCTTGTAAATTTATGAATATTTTTTTTTGCTTTTGTAAAATAATATGGAATAACTGAATTTAATAAAAAAATAAAAAAACGTATGCTAAAAAAATAATAAGAAATTAAGCAAGAGGTTATTTCAGTTCCAAATGTTTTTACCACTACTGTATGTGTTCGAAATATCTAAGGTGTAGAGTGAACATATCACCTTTGTAAATAATATTAACGCAAATATTTTCGTTAACCCTCTAGTTCCCTCACATAATGGTAATTTTTGTCTCTACTCTAATAAATCGTATAAAAAAGAAACCTAAAAAGCGGAAGTGCGGGAATGAAAAAAAATTTTACTATATATGTATGCCAAAGCAGAACAAAACCCAAAACTTATCACAAACATTAAAAACCGATCAATTTCAAGATGAAGGTTATCCCAAAATTTGACGAGAAGCTTTGGCAATTAACTACCAAATACTTTTGTGTCTATGTCTTTATGAAAAGGTTCGAAATTGTTGTACAGTGTTAGTGGTTTTTATATACAAAAATACTAATTAATGATGGAACAATTTTTTTAAAATTATCTAAAAATTGAGCGAATTTAAGGTACTTAATTATTGGTAATTTTTTGAATTTTATTATTATGTTATATTTTATAATTTTAGGGATAATTCTGCTGAAGCAGGTTGTTGCCTTTATGATTTTATTTTTAAACTTTAATTGCATTTTTTCTTAAAACTTTTTTTGAAGTCAGTAGTCATGATTTCTCAAAAAGTTATGAACGGTTATTGTTTAAAATTTGCACATTTCTTCAAACTAGTATTATCTAGTATTAAAATGGAATAGGTTTTCTTAGTTTTTTTATCATAACTTTCACGCAGAGAAAAGATTGGTTACAATTCGATCAAAGCCATAAACATTTATTTGTGAGGATTTAATTTTATATGGAATAACCTAAAAGTTCATTAATAAAAAAATGTTGTATTGGGAATTAAGAAAAAGGAAAAGAAACTAAAAATCAATTCTATTATTCAATTTTTGGTATTTGCAATCATCTTTAAAAATAAAATTAATTTAGTATTTGTGTGCGGTGGAAGCAACCATTTACTTAGTAAATATATACGAAATTTGGTAAACTCACAATATATTTTCCGTTACCGACTGTAGTTTATTTAAAAAGTAATACGTAAAGTTTGTTTTTAAATGAAGAATCAATTGAAATTCATAGAAATATAATTTTTAACTATTTGAATCAGTCATTCAAAAAACAAACTATACAAATTTACAGCCATTCAGTCAGTAGGAGTTGATATTTTCAGTTAAATGTAAAATTTTATGTTTTCTGCTTCAAAAAATAGATATTCTTATAATTTCTTTTTGTTTTTTTTACCAAAATAGTTTGTATATATACAAAATTATTTCAATGAAAATTACAAGAAATTATTCAAATATACATACATACACACAAAGCGAATGAAAATATATACATCTGCGTGTGTTGTCTTCTGTTTTGTAATTACATACAAATAAAAAAACTTTCAAAAACAAACCACAAAAGTAGTTTTTTCTAACTTTTCGTCAGTAAAAATTGGATGGTTATATTAAATGACTTTCTATTGTTTTTACTTTTGTCGATTATTAAACAATGATTGAAAATAAACAATAAAATAGGTTGAATATAATGAAAAATCAGTATTCGTCTTTTTGATTTTATTTTCGTTTAATTTAATATCTATTTTAAGTTGTTTTTAACGATATAATATTTTGAGTGTACAATCTATCAAATTTATTAAAAAATTGCCAATATTCAAAATTTGTAACTACAAGTTCGGTTATTTGGATCGAATATATCAATTAATTAGGGTTTCAGTAGAAGCACTCGAATTGTGGATTGTATTGATAATAGACGTCACTTATGTTTGTCCACTTTCGATACCGGAAAAATCTAAAAATAAAATTTTGCTAAAAATAAAATTTTTGTGGAACGTAATAATATTTCTGTGGAATATAAATATTAAATTTTACAACTAAATATTGGCTTTCATAACTAAAAATTAAATTTAATATGAAAACAGTTGTCGTAACCTGAGAGCAGTTGTCGTACTGTTTTCTGGGTGTATTTTATGAGGCAATACTTGATGAAAATTTGACCAAAGAATTGAGCATTTTGTTCAGAACTCCGCCAAAAATTCTATTTTTTTATTTTTCCTTAGTTAAAGCACGAGCTTTATACATACTAACAGGAAAAAATTAGTTTTTATAATTTCTAATGAGCCATTGATGAAAAAACTAGGTTTTTTAATTTCTAATGAGCCATTCATAAGTTATTCTGACTATGCCGAGATAACTTTTTTTAGAATATTTAAATATAAATTTCAGTTAATATATTTCATTTGATACATTTAAAATCAAAAAAAATATATATATGCTTTAATTAAGCCTTCAGTACCGCTACCGTTACCGTTAGCCTCACCTCTTTTCTTTTCGAAACCACCCTTGGTTACATTACATTATATCAATTGGAATAAGGTTATAAATACATCGTTATTGATTACAAACGTATGAGTAATAATTATTTGGTATCAACAAAAATCAAGTATACGTCATAGCCCCATTAACGCAATGTACAGTTGGCAACTAATTGTTACTTTAACCAAAAAGTATATAATTTTCTATAGAGTATATTTCTCTCTCACGATCTTTTTAGTACTCTCTTAGAACACGAACATAGTTTGGCGGCAACAAAGGTGAGTTTTGGTCGGCAACTTTTAGTAGTGTTTAGCGGTGCTGCCATATAACCAATTTTAACTATTTTTTTGCCGTTTTTTGGGATGCTAGAGATTTTTCAGATTATTTCATAAAAAAATGTTTTTTTATTTTATTCATATATTTTTTCAGATTTTTCATAGCAAATATAATATTTGTTCAATATACTATTTATTTTTAATAAAATTAGACATGACTAATAAAGTAAAAAAATACAACAAAAATTTTCAACTGTGTTAAAAAATAGTTACGAATTCAAACATAACATTGTGACATGAAATGTATTAAAGTGTGTACACACACATTGACCAACTATGTCTATTCATATCCATTATTTCATTTCTATGGTAAAATATATAAGAAAGAGAATAAATATGCTATTAATTGTTGCAACATATAACTAAAAACCTATAAAAAATGCAATAATTTGAAAAAAAAATTGTTTTCATGAAAAAACTGGTAAATAGTTAAGAATCCCAAAAACTGGGATAAAAAATTACACTGTTTATGTGGCAGCACTGCATACACCAAACTTAATGTTTTTCAACACTTTAGCAACTTTGAAAATGTTGCCCTCTCATTTAAAAATGTTGCCGCTGAACTCTGTACCATGTTGAATTTCTGGTAGAGCGGGAAAAATACTCTATAGAAAATTATATACTTTTTGCTTTAACTGACAAATTTGTTATTGTTTACCATATAAAATTAAACACTTAGGCCGAGTTTTTGGGATGTGAGTTAAACATGGTTAAGTTAAACCAAAAATGAAAAATGTCTGCCAGTTCCATGTTTATTAACATAAATTTGTCGGAACAACTCTTTATTACATAAAATTTTGGCCTTTATTGAAATAAAATAAATTAAAAATTTCAAAATCAGTATTCAAGTTACAAACTACAATAAACTGAGTTTAAAGATAATCTACATCCTAAAAACTCGGCCGTAGTTAAATTTTAATAAAACATTGTGTTATAGGATTTTACAGTGTATAGTATACACTGTATTCTTTATAGAAAGTATGATACAAAATTATAAATACCTTAAATATTGCTTTTATGAATTTATCAAATTTTAGAAATTTATTTAAGTATTTTCTTTTTTACAGATGAACAATGCGATAAATATAAATAAATATATAACTGTTATATTCCCTAGTCCTTACTTGTCAAGATTTAACTCCCTTTAGTATTTATTGAGCAACCAAAAAAAAAAAACAAAATAAACAGAAAAAGAAAAATAGAACCTTGTCAAAAACTTAAAAAGCCTTGTGTCACAATGTGGTTAGTGTAGGGTATAAATATGCACATATTTTAGCACATATCACAATTCTTAGTTGTGTTTTGTTTTTGTGTCCCGCTGGTAATACTTAGTGGAAAAAACACACAAATTTGTAAAAACAAAAGAGGAAAATAAAAAAAAATATATATGTATATACATATATACAGTTATGGCATGTTAGTTTTGGTGGCTGAGTTTATTTCTTTATGCTTGTCAGCACTCACCAAACGACACTTCAGTTATTTTATCTTCACGTACCAACATATACTAATACATACATACATATATGTATTTAAAATATGTCTGCAATTGTGTATGTGTTAGTATAGAATTCTGCATAAAAAGGTGTTTTTATATATATAAAAATAATAATAAAGCTCTGCTAAAAATACTTGTATAAATATGTAGCGTAAAATATTGTAAGCACTTAACATTTGCAAAATATGTTGTGTTAAATTTTTTTTTTTTTTTAAATAAATTCACTCGAAAAAACAATTCATTTACCAAGTGGTTGCTTATGGTAGTTGTTATGTAAAGTTGTCATAAGCATTTCATTAGTATGTGAAATGATGGGAATTAAAAAGATATAATATAAATAATAAAGAGAAATTAACAAAAAGAATTTTGAATTTCTAATTACAAGCTTTTAGAATATGTTTATTTTTTTTTTTATAGCGGCTATGACGCCAGGGTATTAGCAGTGCTATTAGATCCACATCTGCAAGGGTAATGGAGACATTAAACTGATAGATGTTCAGTTCAATTACACGGCTGCACCTGCGACTTATAAACTGATGCTGCTCAGGAAATAGTGTTTTGGAGGCTGGCAAGCACAGCACCAGTTAGTCTTTGAAAATCTGTCAGGGTATCACTTTTTAGATATTAAATGTGACTGCAGTTTTTTTATTCTGGTCTGGGAGGTCTAGAGGGAAGAAACAGTATTTTATAATTCCAATGGAATTCATTTCTACACTGATGGCTCCAAACTGGACGGAAGAATTTTATTAGGTTTATTTTGTGCGGGTATAAAAATAAGAATATGCTTTCGGCTCCCGGAATACAACATCGTTTTTACGTGGAGGTTGTGATTATTACGGAGTGCATTTACTGAGATTTAGGCTGCGTTTGGGGCTCTGTCTGTGGAGTCTGTGAAATTGAAGACGGTTTTAAACTGCCAGAAGGTAATGAACGCCTGGGATGTGTAAGGTGAAAATGAGTACCCAGACACTGTGGAGTGAATGGTAATGAGAGAGCTGACGAGTTGACAAGGGATGCATTCAACATGGTCTCAAGTAATCTTCAAAATCCGAGACATTTTTGAATGGCGAAAACGGAGCTTGGAAAATGGGATACCAAAATGTACAGGGATTTCTGAAAAGGAGATAATATTGGCACGATCACAGAGGTTCTGTGGGTTGACCCGAAAGGTGAGCAGGACAGTTAAATCTTTAGGCTGGGGCAGAGGGATCTGGCCAGCATGATGGAAATTCTCACAGGCCACTCTACACTACGTTCACAGTTTTCGAAATTGGGAAGGAGTGACGCTATGTTGTGTAGGGAATGTGGAGTGGACGATGAGACAATGAAAATTCCATTGTTTTTTTTTCGGATATACCTTGATTTTCTTGCCTAAATGTAGATTTTACCCGTTTTCTGTCTTTGAATATTTCAAAGTTAGAACTTAAATCATATGTTATAAAACCGGAACCAAAACTGTAGTAGAATTACACTCTAATTATTTTCTGTTAAACTGTACTCCTATTATAAATTGGGTAAATTTACTCTCTGTGCGTAAAGGAAAAAAAAATACACATATTATGCGTAATTTGAACAAACTATGTAAAATCACATTAAAAGTCCGTAAAATTTAAATTTTATTTTAAAATTAAGGAGTAAAATTACCAAATTTGTACGTAAATAAACACAATTTTCCTGTAAATGTACATGTAAAATGCGGAAAATTACTACAAAAGTGTGTATATTTTTAACCACGATGTTGAAAATTAAACAGCCCAAAAACATTTGTTTTGTAATCAACACAATAAATTTATAGTTAAATAATTACAAATTATTGATAAATTTAATAAACTAAAAATATATTTTTTTTTTTATTTTGAAAATTTTTTTCTTATTTTTCTATTTCAAAAAGTCATATTTTTACCCTTATAAGTTAGTATATTTACAAACTATGTGCGTCAAATTTTCTTTCAACAAAATAATACTAAATTTAGGCATAAAGTGTTTAATTGTAAACACATAGTGATTAAAAATAATTCGTGTGCAAAGAAGTTTTAGGCATGTGGCATTTATATTTTCGTAATATTACATAAAACTTTGACCATTTTATAGTAGTAGTTTACAAACGGCAGAGTAAGTATATGAAAGATATATAATAGAAGTTGAAGAGGAATGTAAGACCTTGTCGCTCTTCTTTAATCATCATGATATTTATGTTTTGTGGACAAAACTTTGTATTTGAGAATAAATTTGACAATGTTCATTGAATTGTGTATTAGAAGTATGTGGAATTTAAAAGCTCGCCAGATTTGTTCAGCAAAGTCCCAAAAGTGTAAGATGACGTAGATACTAAGAAAATTGGTACTTCGAGAAATCCTATGTATTAAATATAAACGGAATAAGTTAATTCTGGGCGGATGGTTCACCGGCAAATATACGCAGCATCGATAACTATATATATGGAACGAGCTTTAACGCCAAGGCGGTTCTGAGCTGCGGTTGGGCACCCTGGTCACCTGACTGCGATAACTGCCCATAACAGTCGCATGTTCTTAAATGAGATGACTAAAATCTTAATATTGTTTTCCTTTATTAGTTTTGTTGAATGTCTTTTGATAGATTTAAATTGGATTTCCTCTTCCATTTATTTAGAAATGTTACAATTTCATAGTCACGATTAAAAATAGTCATAATGGCAGCACAGTATAATCTTGCGTGAAATATGCACACTTAAACTTATAACTTTTAACTAGTAAGTATATACACATTACAAAATTGGTATGTATACAGATTGTTATTTTTAAAATATTTATACAGTTTTAATGAATATTAATATTTTTGTTACGCTACACGATATATGGTGAGGATATATATATATATTTATATATATATATCAGTTCGTCATATCGTTTGCAACATGTCACCTAGAATATCCACCCAAGTAATTTGGTATTGAAAATGAGCATAATGGCTTCAGCAGTTAAAAAGTTATTTGTGGAACGACTATACATGGCTTAATGATTGCAATTGAGCTGGCAAAATTAACAGCTGATTATGACAATGAGAAGAAATCATAAAAAGAACGAAAAGAGCGAAAGACCTAAAAGAGTCGTGTGCCTAAAAGATCTAAAAACCTAAAAGAGCTGGATACCTAAAAGACCTGAAGTTTACGAACTAGATCGATAATTCAAAGTTGAGAGTAGTTCAATTGAACTAGTTCGTTCACAAACGACACAACTTTAGTAGCGCCGGAAAAATAATATTTTTCCTCATATATTTTCACCAGTTCTTCGAGTTGAATGATATTTTTATTCTCCAATTTTTTATCCACCACTAAAATTTTTTTTCTCCTCAAAATTTTTTTTCATCACTTGAATTTTATTTCACTTCAAAATTTTTTTACCTCAAAAATTTTCTTTTACTTCAAAAATTTTGTTCACCATAAAAACTTTTTTCCCATCCATAGAAGTTATTCACCTAAAAAAATTTTTTTTCACCTCCATAATTTTGCTTTTAAACTTTTTTTAATTATTTGTCAGAGATGATAAATTTCTACTTATATGATAAATTTGTACTTACTTAAAAGTACTTTTATGGTAATAAAAGATCATAAAACGAAGTATGGGACTCCTTTGACTCATTTGGTAATATTTACAAATGTTCTCTGTTTTAATATTATCTTCAAGACAACTTTTGTGATATAATTGATTTGAAATGCTGTTTGAAAAAAAAAAACATTTTTTCGGGGATAATATTGTTGATACTATAGTTAATTTTGTGCCATAATTTAAAATCTTAAAAGTGCCAAAAAGAGGTAAAGGTATGTTATTTCTAGTACAATATTAGTCTATAATTTCTATAACATCATATGATGACTTAATCAGCATGTTCCTCACTCACAATATATTTTCCGTTACCGACTGTAGTTTATTTAAAAAGTAATACTTATAGTTTGTTTTTAAATGAATAATCAATTGAAATTTATTGAAATATATTTTTTAACTATTTAAGTCAGTCATTCAAAAAACAAACTATACAAATTTACAGACATTCAGTAGAAGTTGATATTTTCTGTTAAATGCAAATTTTATGTTTTCTGTTTCAAAAAGTAAAAATTCATATAATTCCTTTTTGTTTTTTTACCAAAATTATTTCAATAAAAATTAAAAGAAATTATTCAAATATGCATGTGTTGTGTTTTGTAATTACATACAAATAAAAAACCTTCAATTTGAAAAACAAACCACAAAATTATTTTTTCTAACTTTTTGTCAGTAAAAATTTGATGGTTATTTTAGACGACTTTTTATTGTTTTTACTTTTGTCGATTATTAAACAATGATTGAAAATAAACAACAAAATGGGTTGAATATAATGAAAAATCCGTAGTCCTCTTTTTAATTTTATTTTCGATTAATTTTATATGTATCTTAAGTTGTTCTTAAAGAAATAATATTGTAAGTGCTGTCTGTGCCCAAAAGTTTTTATTTGTTAAGCTGAAAATTTTAGCCGCTAAAAAAAAGATTTTTAATAGTTTTGATTTTTATCGATTAATTGACTTCTTTTGGGTTCTCTAATTCCCAACTTAAATATTTATTTACGTATGATTTTTAGAAAATTTTGTAAGTTATTGTTTTGGATAAATTTTTAATTTATTTATTTATTCACAATTGCTCTTGAAGTATGCAAGGTAAATATGCGTTCAGTTAGCAAAAAATGTTCAACACCATGTCTTTTAAGTCATTGTGTCTGCAAGTGCTTTCAAAATTAAATAGAACAGAACACAATACAAATATATTAAATTATTAATTATAAAAAAAGACAATTTCCCCTGAAGAAGTCACCCAATGTGGTGACGAAATATTGGGATAAATAAATATTTATAATAAAATTTTTTATAAATAAAGGATCTTTAGCTCGATAAGGAATATTACATGAATAGAGAAGATCGAAGAAAATAAAATAATTACAAATATATTACAATAAAATTTTATCGAAAATATCGATTATATTTAAAAATATTTTTTTTTTGCATTATTTGTGATTTGGTAAATCATTGCTTTCTTAGGAGATGAGCGGAGGGTATTTAAAGATTCGGCACAGACAAATTTAGTTTTATTTTTACTATTTTTCACTAGTAGCAGCTGAATGTCATCATAATCATCAGTAGTTATTTTTTCTAACTTTTTGTCAGTAAAAATTTGATGGTTATTTTAGACGACTTTTTATTGTTTTTACTTTTGTCGATTATTAAACAATGATTGAAAATAAACAACAAAATGGGTTGAATATAATGAAAAATCCGTAGTCCTCTTTTTAATTTTATTTTCGATTAATTTTATATGTATCTTAAGTTGTTCTTAAAGAAATAATATTGTAAGTGCTGTCTGTGCCCAAAAGTTTTTATTTGTTAAGCTGAAAATTTTAGCCGCTAAAAAAAAGATTTTTAATAGTTTTGATTTTTATCGATTAATTGACTTCTTTTGGGTTCTCTAATTCCCAACTTAAATATTTATTTACGTATGATTTTTAGAAAATTTTGTAAGTTATTGTTTTGGATAAATTTTTAATTTATTTATTTATTCACAATTGCTCTTGAAGTATGCAAGGTAAATATGCGTTCAGTTAGCAAAAAATGTTCAACACCATGTCTTTTAAGTCATTGTGTCTGCAAGTGCTTTCAAAATTAAATAGAACAGAACACAATACAAATATATTAAATTATTAATTATAAAAAAAGACAATTTCCCCTGAAGAAGTCACCCAATGTGGTGACGAAATATTGGGATAAATAAATATTTATAATAAAATTTTTTATAAATAAAGGATCTTTAGCTCGATAAGGAATATTACATGAATAGAGAAGATCGAAGAAAATAAAATAATTACAAATATATTACAATAAAATTTTATCGAAAATATCGATTATATTTAAAAATATTTTTTTTTTGCATTATTTGTGATTTGGTAAATCATTGCTTTCTTAGGAGATGAGCGGAGGGTATTTAAAGATTCGGCACAGACAAATTTAGTTTTATTTTTACTATTTTTCACTAGTAGCAGCTGAATGTCATCATAATCATCAGTAAAATTATGTGTGCAGTGAACAAACAAATTGCAAACACATATCACTCATTTATTTTCTCATGCATATTTATGAAAATTATGTTATTTATAGGGTTTTTAATCCTAGAATTTTCGGAACAAAGGTCAAAAGAATCCAATTTCCTGATCTTAAAAAAATCTTTTTATTACGTCAAATGTTGGGTCTAAGATCATGAAAATTTTCCTAAGTAACTATAAAGTTTATAATTTTTGTAATCATGGAATATTCACAAAAATGCTTTCATGCATCCAATAGAGCTTGTTGTAAAAAGCTCTTACTGGACAAACCCTAATTGGAAAAAAGCTATAGGAGAACTAATCCATATTGAGTAATTGAGTTTAGATAAAATTTACTTATGAACTCTAAGCTGTGTATTAGTATATTGAAAAACCTGCTTGTTTCCGGTTCTCCTTTGCTGGTCAATTTATAGGAAGTCAAATGCAAGTAGATGCATATACTTGGCCCTTTTTAAACAAGAAGTATTCCAATTCCAGGAGGCTACAATAAAAAGTTCGAAAATACAAAAACCCTAGTAATGATATTTATTTGTTCATATTGATAATTTTATTCCTGCATAGATCGTCAGCTAAAAATAAAAAGGGCGTAACAAACATTTAATTTATTTATTGTAATCAAAAAATGTCAATAAAAATTTTAGTAAATTAGTTTATAAACTGAGAGATAAAATTTTATGAAGAAATTATGTTCGATGGAACCCTAAAGTTTTACAGCCAAAGTACATGTTCACTCACAATATATTTTCCGTTACCGACTGTAGTTAATTTTAAAAGTAATAAGTAAAGTTTGTTTGTAAACGAATAATCAATTGGAATTCATAGAAATATATTTTTTATCTATTTGAATCAGTCATTCAAAAACAAACTATAAAAATTGACAAACATTCAGTAGTAGTTGATATTTTCTATTAAATGTAAAATTTTATGTTTTCTGTTTTTAAAAATATAAATTCATATAATTTCTTATTGTTTTTTTTACCAAAATTGTTTATTTATATACAAAATTATTTCAAAAAAAAATACAACAAATTATTTAAATGTGGACCAACACAGAAAAGAAAAATATATATATTACATCAAATAAAAAAATTTTCAAGTTGAAAAACACCCACAAAAATCGTTTTTTTCTACTTTTTGTCAGTAAAAATTGATGGTTATTTTAAACTATTTTGGATTGCTTTTACTACTTACGTCGATAATTAAACAATGATTGAAAATTAACAACAAAATGGGCTGAATATAATGAAAAATCCGTAGTCCTCTTGTTGATTGTATTTTCGATTAATTTAATATGTATTTTAGATTATTTTAACGATATAATATTGGGAGTGTATTTAAAGAATTTTTCCAGGAAATTTTCAAAATAAAATAACGAGAAATAAGAAATAAAAAAATATTAATTTTAAGAGATTTATTTACAAAAGTAGGGTGTTTCTCTTTAAATAAAACACAGACTTACGAAATTAAAAAAAGAAACTGTTGTCCATTTGAAACTATATTTAATGGCAATTAATTCTTTAAATATTTAAGTCTCATCAATAAAATTTAATTTGGGGTATGGACCAATTTATGAGCTATAATTGTGAAAATTAGTATGTTTTTTGAGACAGTAAATGGCCTCATTTTGTCTACTGCCCTACATTTTTAAAGTAAAAAAGCATCTGAAATGGAAGTA
Source organism: Eustalomyia histrio (assembly GCA_949748255.1). NCBI lineage: Eukaryota > Metazoa > Arthropoda > Insecta > Diptera > Anthomyiidae > Eustalomyia > Eustalomyia histrio. Next base: position 27,577,064 of record OX456525.1, read on the forward strand.
ATTTTTTATGTTCAGTATTATTTGGAAAATCATCTGGGAAAGGTTATTCTATCATGATGAATAAAATCAATTTTTAACTGTTACAATTAGCCGAATAATAGCCAAAAATAATTGAACACAGGGCATTTTAAATGCGCCTTGAAGGTGGTGTTTGCCGTAAAAATGTGTTCGAAGTTGTTTTTAATTGCTTAGTTTCCAACAATAAGCTGTCAAAAAAAAAAGTTAAAAAAATAATTTCGTAATTCATAATGTGTTTTATTTTAAATAAAAACTCTGCGCCTCTAAAAAAATACCCTTTACTTTCGTAGCCCCATCGGGTCTCGAGATAGTCTGTTGGGAAATAATATAACTTTGGTTTGCCGTTACTAAAACATTGTGAAAAAAGTTGTCCGATATAGAAATTGTCCGTTCTGATAAGAACCTGAAATTTAAAATATGTGTTCTCTGGGTGGATTAATTCATTGATAAGAAGATTTTTGGAATTTTCACCAGGAGCGTGGTAAAAATTCTGTTCTAGAGGAGAAAAGTTTCCTTCTTACTTGTTTGCGCAAACCGCTTCTAGATAGCGGTAATTTTAAAAACTGTGTTCCCTGAGTTATGAACATATTCACTAATAAGTTAATTTTGTATTTTCGCCAACAGCGTGTTAAAAATTTTTGATCCAGTGGGAAAAAATTTTCCCTTTCCAGGCCTGTCTGGAAAGGAGTGAAAATCAGAGGTGATATTTGTACCCCACTGGCGAAATCACCCACCTTCTTCCCTACTTCTTGTAATTTTAACCAGAGTCGTAGTTCACCTAGGGCTTGAGAAAAGAAGAAATTTCACACTTATTGGCCTGCCCAAGACTTTTGGATAGAAATCTGACAATTTAAATGTATTCTTTGGGGTATGGACAAATTTACTGAAAACATACTTTTTGGAACTTGAAATAGGTTTCTATTCCTGCGCAGATATGTATTGTAAAAAAATAGGATCTTTGAAATTTTTATTTAAAAGCTTTAAAGTGGATAAATATCTCCCCTTACCTTCCTGCCCAAACCCCATCTGCTTAAATTTTGAATTTACTAAAGAAAATCCTTTTGGAATTGTTAACAAGAACGTGGAAAAAAGCGGGTTCGATAAGAAAAAATGGCTGCAATTCACGCAGTAAGTTACAATTTTTCCAGTGGGTTTCTGTTCCCCTAAAACAGCGAGAGACAAAAAGCGAAGAGTTATTCCCTAGAATGATCCTCAAGCTATAAATCTGATATTTTAAATTAAAACATAAATTACATATAAATACGGATTTTCAATTACAGTTAGTAATTTTTTAATTTTATTTTTTTTTTTGTATTTAATTGGCTGATGGTTAAAATAAACAAAATAAATGAAAACTCAGTTATTTTTATAGAACTTGTAGCTAATTGTTATGATATTTAAAAGAACGTAATAAACGAAGTACAATTTGTTTTAAAGGATTTTATATTTAATTACTATACAGTAAAAAAAGCAAAACAAAGCAAAGAAGTATTATCTATCAGACGGATTTTGTATTTAATTAGTTGACAGTTAAATATATAAACAAAGAAATAGTGCATATATCCTTTTTTTACCCATTTGGGTTAAGTTTGTTAGCAGTTAAAACAAATGAAAAATCATTTCATTTTACAGATAATGTAAGTTAATTTTTTAACATTTAAAAATAAGTAAAAAGTTCTTTTGGTTCAAATGAAAATTTAGTGACCGATATTTAAGTGATTTTTTTTTTTAATTACAATTTCAGTTTATGCAATAAACAAACTATTTTGTGTGTATGTATTATTCTAAAGATTATGATGAATGATATAATATAATAATTTAAAAATTAAAACATGATTATGCTTTCTGAAGGCAAATCACACGTTTTTATAACATATTTAATTTAAATTATAACATATTATCATGGTTTTTAAATACTTGGAATATTAGTAATGTAAAAGTCAATTAATTTGAAAATTAAAATTGGAATTATGAATTTATATTTTTTATCTTTTCTCCCCAAATCATTACCATTGCATATGGGCTGCAGCAACCTATGTATTTTGCCGATAGGTGGTTACGGTTTATAAAATTCTTTAATTTGAAATCAGTCAATAACGGAAAAAATTATGATCTCTTTGCAATTTTTCATGTAAACTCATTTATTTCACGTTTCTTTAAACAACTGTTGAAATGTTGGTCGAAATGTAAAATCTTAGGTATTGACTAAAATTAAAAAAAAATTAAAAAAATTTAAAGAAGCTCGGGCAAATTTTTTAAAGAAATAAATAACTGTTTAGTTTGATGTACTCATAAAAAAATTGTTAAACATTTTAAATATTTTTACAGCAATAACTGTAATTGTATCAGCGTTTTGCCATCACAAAATGAAAACTGTTTTTATTTTTTTAAAACTACTAAAAGAAGTATTCACATCGATTGGGGCTTGGGAAGCTGGTAAATTCTAACGTATTGCATATCGAAGAACCCTTATATGTATTTACGTATTCGGATGTTAAAAATTTCAAATATTTAACAAATAAATATTTGTTTGTATGTATGGTACAGAGTGTACCTAACGAATGAATGAATATTTTTAAGTTTACTCAACTAAACGCAGCTGACGCTAATACGACAACTAACATTTCAATACAAAAACTGCTACTGCTTTTTTTGCTCTTGCTCCTGCTGTGCCAGGCAAATAGAATGAAAAAAAAAGAAGAAATAAGAATAATTTTCAAATAACACAAATGCTTGCATACACAAGATTGTTTGCATGTGCTCGTTTCAAGCAGCACATGAATGACATACAAATCGCAAAACAGTAAATAACATTGGCATACAAATACATTCGTACACAGCAGGTGCAAATATTTTATATATATGGAAATTTATGTATCTTCCAATACCGAGTCATACACTTTTTTTTTGCATGTCAATATACTTTTAACTATAAAGGTTTATGCGTTTTTTTACGATGATATAAAGTTAATATTTTAATAAAAAAAATTAAGTTTTATTTGTATGATTTTTTATATGCTTCAATCCACTGTGCGGCAGGGTTTTAAATATTTTTCATTATATACATATGTACTACTACATACTTTTGCTTATGCGGAATACGGGTGTGGTATTCATAAAATTTTTTATATATTTTATATTTTTATGCATTATTTTAAGAATCGATTGATTAAAAAATTTAAATTTTTTTGAAAATATTTTGGATTTAATTGGCAAATTTTTATGACCTTACACGTAAAATGAAGATATTTGTCAAACCATAAAAAATGAATTGACCACAAATTCGGTGGCTACAATTGAGACTGTTTTTTGGGTGTAAAATAATAATATGAGAACATCGTACTAAAATAAAAATATTTTTCAATCCAATGGATATCGCACTCTAAATTTTTATGTACTTAAAAAAATAATTTGTTAGAAAAATTAGAAAAAAGGTATTGTTGATACACAAGTATACTAATTTTTAAAATTTTTATACCCTCGACAATATACTTGATCAACAAGAGGGTAATAACTCAAAATTTGGAAAATGTTCAGTAGAGGTGAAAAACTGTTTGTGGTTTCATTTTAAGATAATTTAAAAATCCAAATACACCATAGTAAACAAATTCCATTTGAAAATATATTTAAATTGTTTTTCTTTTTCATTTTTGCACATATTGCAAAAAAATCAATTTTTTGACTTAATACCATTTTTCTGAAAATTCTCTACATTTTTTTGTATTATTTTGAGTTGTGACGCTTTAGTTAAAATTTAATTAAAGTTTCCAATTTGTTTTTTAACAAAAGGGTATTATATTAACTCGAAAAAATTGTATCTTACCTTGTTATGATATTCTATGAATTTTTTATATCTTGAATATATGTTCTTAATTTCAGATATACTATTAAATGATAATATAATTTAAATGATAATATATATATTATGTATAAAGTTAACAACAATTATTAAGTGTTTAATTTAAGTATCTATTAAATTTGTGTAATACAACTCATAAATATATTTTGGGATTATATTTTTTTTTACAAGTTCCTTAAGACCCTTTTTCTTATTTTCCGACATAGGAAGCCTTTCCGAATAAATAGAGGATAAACTAAATAAAACCACTTTCTGCATTTCTATGTCCGAAGAACTGCTTTGACTTACCAACGACGGGTTGAAATCGTCATTCGAATCATCACTGAATGGATCTGCAGAGCTATAACTATTATTATCACTATGTATATCCTCTAAACGTAAAGACGGCAGAATAGTGTTGTGTTGCATGTTTGAACACGTCATATTAAATTTTAAGTAACTATTGCTTGTTCGTACAATATAAAATACAATAATTTTTTATATTTCAATATTTTAATTATTACTGCAATGAGCAATTGATTTCGTTATCAGCAAGTAGTTATGTTAAAGTAAATTTATTATAAACATGATATCATGAAAATGGTTATAACTAATAGATTAAAATATTTCATGAAAAGGGTCACAACTCAAAAAAAATTTCAACATTTTTATCAAAAAAAGAGTCACATTTCGAGTTAAAATCATACAGTTAAACAAATTTTATCAATAAAAGAGTATCAACTCAAAATACAACAAATTTTAAATGAAACAGTTTGATTTTTTTTTTTCATGAATAAAGGCTCAAATCAAATTAATACTTTTTTTTTGAATATATACGATTCATTTCTATTTCAATGTCAAGAAAATGGTCTCAAATGTGCTTTTCGAGATGAAAGAGTGATCGCAACTAGTTGAAATTTTTACAGTAGATAGATATTGATTTTTTTAATTGATTTCTTGCAAAAAGTGAAATTTTAAAAATTTTGAGTTATTACTCTCTTGTTGATCAAGTGCGATGCAATTTGAAGTTAATTTAGCGATGTCCGTCTGTCTGCACGCAAAGAAAAAACATGGTTGGGAGAATCATATTCGAAGAGCATCATATATTTTTGGGTTTATGATTGTGCCAACCATAGTCGTACTATATTATGGTTCTCAAATTATAATAGAAAAATATCCATAATTTTACCATAATATTGACCCTATTGTTATATTATGATCCAAAAATTACCATATTATGATTCTAAATAAACATATTATGATGTTGAATTAATCATAATATGATTGCATGTAATCATAGTATGCTCAAAATGTTATTACATTATGGTCCCCATAACTATATTATGATTTCTGGATTATCATAATATGAGCCATATAAAATCTTTATATAGAATCTTTTTGACAATGAATTGATTATTGTCATGTAAAAGGAATTTTCGAAAAAAACCCTCATAAAAAATCTTCTAAAGTTAAAAAAAAACAAGTAAGAGCGGCTAAATTCGGCTATGCCGAATCTTATATACCCTTCACCATGGTATTCTGAAGGAGATGAATACATCGTTGGAATCTACTACCTCATAGCTCTCCACAAACAAGCGGTATCCCCATTTATTTTTTCTTAAATGTCCAAAAATTTTAATCCAAAATAATATGTCATGTAAAATCTCAAATTTATATTTTTCCATATGTTTCAGCGCTTTTCTTGTCAAATTTGGCATTTTCTAGGCAAAAAAAAGTTGGCGACACTACTATTTATTTTTTATTTATATCATTCACAATAGTTGTGAAACGTATTTAACCTACGTATTTATCTTCACACTCTTATTAAACAAAGGGATTTTACTGGAAAAATTAGAGGTAGTCCTGGTTTTTTGCTAATATCTCAGCCATTTATTAACCGATCTGTCTGATTTTTAATAGCAAACAGAAATGGATCACATGTAACAGAAATAAAAAAGAATCAAGTCCTCATCATGTCTGGGTTCTTCGGAAAACCCATTTCAACACACAGACGGACAGACGGACAGACGGACAGACGGACAGACGGACATCGTTAAATCAACTTCGCTCTTCATATGGACCCAGAATATATATACTTTATAGGGTCTAAGATCAATATTGTAGAAATTACAAACGGAATGACAAACTTATATATACCCTTCCACCTATGGTGAAGGGTATAAAAAAAAATTTTAACACATGGATGTGTTGTTATGATCAAAATTCTACATACATATTAAACAAAGGGATTTTACTGGAAAAATTAGAGGTGGTCCTGGTTTTTTGCTAATATCTCAGCCATTTATTAACCGATCTGTCTGATTTTTAATAGCAAACAGAAATGGATCACATGTAACAGAAATAAAAAAGAATCAAGTCCTCATCACGTCTGGGTTCTTCGGAAAACCCATTTCAACACACAGACGGACAGACGGACAGACGGACAGACGGACAGACGGACAGACGGACATCGTTAAATCAACTTCGCTCTTCATAAGGACCCAGAATATATATACTTTATAGGGTCTAAGATCAATATTGTAGAAATTACAAACGGAATGACAAACTTATATATACCCTTCCACCTGTGGTGAAGGGTATAATAAACTGGATCTTATTAGGTTAATTGATGAAATGTTTTAATGCCACATGAAAGGTATTTTCTACCCATCTGATATTTCTCCAGTTTTAGTAAACAATATATGATTGTTGTTTTAAGACATTTTGGTTTTTATGAAAACAAGACAATATTCGTATTAGGGCTGTAAATGTCACAGTCACGTTTTATTTGATGTATAATTATTCATTGATTGTTGCCAGCATTTTATGGTTGCATAATTATCATATTTTTTTCATAGTCAGAATTTTTGTTACCACAGTATGGTTACAGCCAATCATGTTATTAACCCTACGATCAATAACCAAAAAAATATACGTTAGTCAATGACCGGGTACCCCGGTACCCCTATATACTTTTTTGAGCTTTTATATTAAAAATTATATTTTTGCTTTAAATATTTGTTAATATATATAAAAAAACAAATTTGTTTTATAAATTCGCCATAGCTTTTGTGTCTAATGCCGCTGCTTCGTCTGTCACTAAGTCATTTGTAGCTACCAAGACATGTCGGTATGGCATATGGTTATTTTTTGCTATACTTTGTTCATTCTTATAACGGTACATTTTTTAATTGTTGTTGCATTTTTTATACCAAGGCAAATTACATGTAGAAGAAAACTATAAGTCTTTGCCTGTTGTTTTTGTACAGCTCTTTCTATAGAAGTAGCGGTACTGCCTTTGTAGGAATTGTTAGAACGAAATACTTGACCAGCGCTAAATTGGAAAGATGTAACAGTGAATGAAATGTACGCCTTCATTGGCATATTGATAATGGCTGGTGCAAATCATTCATGTAATGATAATGCAAAAGATTTATGGGCCCTTACATCTTATCCTCTTTACCGGGCAACGATGGGCATTAACAGATTCTGGTCACTGATACGTTTTATACGTTTTGACAACGCAAACACTAGAGGTGAAAGAACACTTACGGATAAAGCAGCCCCAATCCGTGATATATGGACAATGCTCAATGCAAATCTTGCAGCATATTACAAACCAAGTGAGAATTTAACGATCGACGAACAGCTCTTCCCTTATCGTGGCAGAACTAAGTTTACTCAATACATTCCCTCAAAGCCAGCAAAATATGGGATTAAAGTTTGGTGGATTTGTGATGCAAAAAACTCCTATCCTCTCGAAGGACAACTGTATACCGGGAAACTTGCAACAGGTCGTGAGATTCGACAAGGAGAAAGAGTGGTTAAAGATCGTAACAGGTCCATTTCATGGTAGTGGACGCAATATCACAATGGATAACTTTTTTACCACACTTGCTTTGGCGGAACATCTCCTTTCCTACAAATTGACAATGGTGGGAACTCTACGCAAAAACAAGACATATATTCCAGATATAATGAAAGATAAAAAACGATCTATTGGGTCATTAATATTTGCCTTTCGGAGAAATGTGACAATGTGTTCATATGCGCAAAGAAAAACAAATTCCGTTATTTTGTTATCCACAATGCACGACAACGACAGTGTTGGTAGTAATGGCAAACCAGACATTGTCACATTTTACAACAAAACAAAAGGGGGCGTAGATGTCATGGATCAAATGCTGGGCCAATATACAACACAACGGCAAACAAAAAGATGGCCGTTGTCACTATTCTATAACATAATAGATATCAGTGCGTTTGCTGCATATCTAATATATTTTCAAAATAACAGCACCATACCATATAAAAATACACAAAGGAAATGCTTTTTGCGGAGGCTCAGCGAGGAGCTTTGTCTTCCTCTTATTGAAGACCGTGCTCTAAATAGCCAAATTACACGCCACTTTTCATCAAGGTCCGCCATTGAATGCTATTTGGGCAAACCGATACCCACAATTGCAACGTGTGAACAACCGTCGACCTCCAGTCAAACTACTGGAAGAAAGCCCATTGTTGGGTCATGTTACTTGTGCCTAACATTACCAGAAAAGAGAAGAAGAAAAACAAGAAAATCATGCAACGTGTGCAATAAGCCGATATGTGACCAGCATACCAATACCATTTCAAAATGTTTTGAATGTACGTAGGTATTTATATCAAAAAATATCAGAAAAAGTTTATAAAAATGTAAAATAAAAATAAAAAGCTTACTTAAAATAAAAAAAAATGTCTTTTCAATAATAAATAATGGCAAGCTGTAGAGGAAAACAAATAGATTTTGTAGGGGTACCGGGGTACCCGGTCATTGACTCGCGTAGGTGTCGAATGTTAAACTATTTTAAACATAGATTTAGTTAATAATATTAAATTTTTTTCTTTTATTTATGTTTATAAAGACCTTAAGAGCGACGATCTGAAGTCCCATCGCTATATCTTCATTATTTAAAAATTGCGAGCAATTTTAAGTCGAAAAAGTTACCCGGGTACCCGGTTATTGACCGTAGGGTTAAATAGAAGGTGGTAATCATAAAATAGTGAAATATTTACTATAATAATGATCGTAGCGACCATGTTGATGGTTAGACAACCAATAATATGGTTGTGACAACCATACTTGATTACAGCAAGTACAATATAGTAGCAGTGATCATGTTGCAACCATGGTTTTCTCTGCGTGTGTGTGTTGAAATAGTCGGGTAAAAAGTTATGACTGAAAATGTGAAGGTGCCTCTAAATGAATAATATTTTGTATTCACCTCAAAAATTATTTTTCCAAAGTATACTTTTTTTTCCAAAATAATAAATTTGTTTCACCTCAAAATTTTTTTTCCCACAAAAATTTGTTTTTAAATCCAAAAAAGTTTTTCACCTCAAAAAAATTTTGACACCTCCATAATTTTACTTCAAAAGTTTTTTACACTAATTTTTTTTAGGATATTGGTGGAGGGTATTCAAAGATTCACACAGCCAAATTTTCAGCAAAAAATTTAGTTAGTTGTATTTTTTCAGTAGTACCTTGATTTAATTTTTTTTACTAATTTATTTTGTTGACAAAATTGTTCTGATGAAGAAATTTATAGTGAGGACATCAACCAGATAGAAAAGATAAATAAATAAATAACACTAAAAATACAACTCTTCCACGCCATAAAAATAAAACCGTGGAAGTTTTTTATATCTAATAGCGAATTTACACAGTGACTTTGTTGCATGCAATTATTGCGTGGTGGCGACCGGGGTAGAGTAGCAAGCGGGGTAACAAAAATGGCACGGTTTTCGTTTTTCGTGCATGTTTTTGTTATATCTCTTTCGCACTCATATGTATTATTCTTTTGTTGCTTCATTCACATTCAGTTTTCATGCAACAAATGTCACCGTATAAATAGACATAACTTTTGGGAGCAACTTTGAAAAGGGAATAAAGAAAATTAAACGCATTCAATTGCATCGTATAAATTGGCTCTAACTCTCATATATACAAAGAAAAAATGAAAACAAAGTACATGTGTCATTCTAAAAATATGCACATAAAAAGGTAAAATATTGTTTTAACTTTTAGGTAGTTGTTTATAATTTAATTTAAAAACAAATAACTATTTAAATTTAATAATTAACAAACAAATATTTAAATATAATAAATGTATTCGTATAAAAATAGTGATCCTTTATTGAAGGGTAAAAGCAAAACAAGTATGCGGCATGTATGTAAGTAATTGATATAACTTCCTTTCTATTTTTGTTTTGTATTAAAAATTTTGAGATTTTGAATTAAATCATGTTGACAAGGCAGAATCACTGAATATTTTTGTAACGGGATTTCCAATAAGAGCTGGTAGATTTTATCGTGACGACCGCTGCGTGACAAGTAGCGCCATCCTGTTGGAACCACATGTCGTTTATGTCCATTTCAATTAATTTGGGCCAAAATAAATCCATTAGCATCGTTCTGTAGCGCTCGCCGTTGAAGGTGTTGGCCTCACGCCACCGGCGAAAAATCCAACCTAATCTTAATTTTCTGTATATGCATTGACACCTGGTGAACCTCGTGTGAGTTGGCGTCGTTCCATATACGGAAATTTTGCTTGTTAACAAAGCCATTCATCCAAAAATGCGACTCGTCGCTAAAGATGGTTTTTCAGTTTTCAGTTTTAATTTTTAATTTTTTTTTCAATTTTTTTTTCATTTCGACGTACTTCTCAATCGTTAAACTTGTCATGGTGCTTTAGCATCAGTAACTAAACAAAAAACATGGCGGTCAACAAACAAACAGGCCGCCAACATCTACCCGCGCCAATTGCAAAATCGTTTATATTACAAAGTTTTTGTCTATTAATTTTAGTATAGCAAAAACACAATTTTTAGATTTAAGTTTTCAGCAAATAAATAAACTAAAATATAATATTTCTACAAATTGATTTTCGTTTTTAAGTCTACTAATATTCACCCAAAAAAAAAAAAATTTTAAGCATCGTCCTGACTAAAATTTTGCTGCCTCAGCAACATTTTTCGTTCGCAGTGATAAATTTTTAATGAAACAAATACAAGATCTATTCAGTTTTTAATACAAAATATCATACTCTAATAATAAAAATTTCGTTACTCGTTCCATTTCAATTCACCGTGTTCCCTATTCCATTCCGTATCGTTCCAATATGTGTCAATTTTATATTCCATTATTAGCATTATTATGTAAATTGTAAAAAACAAATCATACTGTGCTATGGCTGCCTTATAGAAATGTATCTCGCGTGATCTCTCGCGTATCTGCCTTATTTGAATTTTATAATCAGCGTATGTTAATAATCCCCTGAGCAAAAGTTTTGACCATTTCGCCCTATCTTTGTCGTTTTGCTCTTTCTTACTTAGTTTTCTAGATACTGGCCATTTCAAAAATTTCCGTTTTACAAAATGTAGTTGCAGTATCTTGAAAATTTAGCGAGTTAGCGCAATTTTACAATGTTCTAAAAATTAAAAAAATTAGGTAAGGTCAGGAGGGATATCGATCGATTTATGTTTATGAAGCAGGTGCCATATTTTTTTTATTAACTCACCTCGTTACTACAAATTTGGTTCCACATTCAGTTCCATTTCATTTCGAACTTAAAATTTAGAAAAGGACTGCAATAATACTTCACTTTTACATTAGAAGGTTCAGAAAGAAGAAACTCTTAAATTATTTTCTAGGTTTTATTTGAATTTTTTTCTAATTTTTTTTACAAATTATTCGTTTTATCGAGTACTAATTTTCAATATATTCGTAATAAATGATAGATAAGGTAATGCAAATAATTAGGTCGGACGTTATAATGGGGTTTCGTTATAACGGGCTTTGACTGTATATGTTTAAAATCTACATAATTTATTTCGGGTCAGCACATATTTTTAAATGATCATGAGGACGGTCAAGCATATTTCATCGATTATTTCACAGATTTATATAAGATTTATATAGGCAAATTAGTTAATTGCAATTATTTGTTTGGAATTAGTCCACTAAATTAATTAGTCGCATGTATGAATTAGTTAACGCTCCCCCAGCCTTTTTCTGCAAGTAGCGGAAATTTCTAATTTCCAATATATTGAGAACTTTTAGCATTTTATTAATAAAGATAATTATAGTTTTTGTTAAACAACATTTAAAAAAAATTATCCAAATCCATTTAATTAAAACACATATTAATCATTTTGTTTTGACTTTATATTTTAAGTGTTTGAGTTTATTTTTTTTTATTTCATAATATTTGTGTATAAACATATTGTTCAATGACATTAATTTTATGTAAGAGCATTTCGGGGCTGTTATAGCGAAACCAGTCATGTGTTCTTAAAAGCTTTATTTTACCCCATTGAATTCTTTTCAAATTTTATATTCGAACACAGAACTAAGAAAGGCAACCCCCGGGAAATGAGTCTGTGATGCTTAAAAGATTTAAGCGTTTTACTCCTATGAGTCTATCTGCTTGCTTGTTTTGATATTAAATTGTATTAAAAATATTATTTTATTTAACATTTAATTAAAATATTCTTATTTGAAGAAAAAATTAACACCCCTAACTGTAAGGTAAATTACTTATTTTCGATTTTAGGTGTTAATAAATATTGGGAAGTAAAAAATTAAAAATTTTCTGTATGTTAAAAAGAAACTTTTATTAAAGTTACTTTATAAAACTCATACACTTGACCTGCTTTGCCACAATAGCGTAGACATAAAAATTTATTTCTTTTTCTTTTACTATGATTAAACATTCAATCAATACTGACCTTTAATATATTTCCATTTTACTAATTAATCTGAAAAAAAAAACAAAAGGAAAATAAAGAATTTTATTAAAACTTTGGTAAATACAATTCAAGATATTAAAGCCGGCTAGTTTATCTCAATTTTAACAGTACTTAACAACATAACCAGTATTAAATATTTTTAAAAATAAATTGTTTATAACTTATACAAATTTAAACAAAGTATATCTTCTAACTAATGTTAAATATTTTGTTAATTTACAACGAGCTTTCAACATATGTATATTTTCAAATTAATTGTTATTAGCTAGGCTGATACATGTATTTTAATCCGGTAAAAGACCTGCTCAGAATCCGAAGTTTTAGACAACATAGAGCCAGAGCTTTAAAAAAAAACTTTCTAAAATGTATATTTTTCAATCAAACACGTTTTTTAAGTTGATTTTCTATTAAGCACAGTGACGATACTAAAATTTCATGAACAAAAATTTTTTATTTATATTAAAAAATTAGCCGTAGAATTTATTATGATCAAGACTTATTCATTAATTACACTGTCCAACAAATTAAAACTTTTTGAATGGAACAGAATAGCGACCCCATAATTCTGAAAGGGTATGTTGAGTAGATCATTTTTGTAGAACAAACTTATAGTCCAGCACGTCTGGGTTTTTTTTTAAAGTGGGCCAAAGTTTTAATTTTTTGGTCGAAGGGAGCATTATACTATATGGAAAAAATGCTGTAAGTTAATGTCTGAGAGAATTCTTATGGAATTGTATGAGGATTATTTTTGTGGAAGATCTTAACCCTCTAACTGGTCTCTTTATGGGTCAATTTGGCCCTTTTTTCGAGAAAATCAAAAAATATCCTTTTAAAAAGGACATTTAAGGATTAAAATATTCTACGAAAATGTTTGCCGGAAAATTTCAGTGGGGGTCAACAAAGACACCAATGTTGTAAATAAAGCTCTTTACGCTTAATTAGTAAAATTATACACCAACATTTACAAAACAGGTAAAAACGGCGTCAAGTTCGGCCGGGCCAAACACTGAGTTCTCGCGTCTAGTCAGCTGTGACTTACAAATCGGGTGTGATAAATTAATAATAAAAAATAAAAGAAAAAATTCAAGCATAATTGAGCTACTAAGCAATACATATCGGCTGTGATTTTTACTAAAATTAATATAAAAAAGAAAAATTAAAGCTTAAATAAGCATGGCGGATTCTGTTTGCAAATTAAGAGATTGGTTTTATTTTATTTGTGGACATTTTACGCACCATCAAAGCAGAAGAAAGATATTCCCTACAATTGAAGAACCATATTTTCTTTTCTTTGGAATACGATTTTTATCTGAAGCTTGGATACCAAAAACCGTATGTACTACTTGCGAAAGTGGTCTTTTGACCTGGTACAAAGGCGGTACTAAGGCGCGGCCATTTTCTGCGCCTATTACATGGATTGAACCTGAAGATCACAAATCAGATACATGCTATTTCTGCGTAAATTACAAATTTGGTAAAAGCCAAAGGCACTACGCGATAATGACATACGAAGCAACAAATAAAGTCATATTACCAGCAGTGGGCTGTGAAGGTGTTCCGGTGCCTCAACCGCCTACACATACATTTTCGGTCAATATGACAGTCGCCAATACAGAAATAACAGCGGCGGTTGAAAACATATTAGATATAAGTTACTTGCCTCTTGATGGTTTAAACATATGTCCTAATTTGATAGACCAAGCTTATTTTGACGATCTTGTAAGAGATATAGGACTAACAAAAGGGAAAGCTGAAATATTATGTTCCAGATTGAAAAACAGGAATTTGATAAAAGCCGATGTAAAAGTTACATTTCCAAGAAAAAGACACGCCGATCTGGAAAGTTATTTTAAATCAGAAGAACTTGTATACTGTTGCAGTATCTATAAATAGTCTTCCGCTTGGCGAATATTTATAGATAGTTCAAAACACAGCTTAAAAGCAGTTTTACTGCACAATGGAAATCAGCATCCATCAATACCGGTTGCGTATTCCACAAAAAAGGAGGAAACATACGCAAATATTTCAAATCTCTTAAATAAAATTGAATACTATAAATATAAATGGGAAGTATGCGCAGACTTCAAAATGATTGCAATATTGACTGGAATGCAAACAGGATACACAAAATATATGTGCTTTCTTTGTAAATGGGATTCACGTGCTACCAGCAGCCATTATCATAATAAAAATTTCGAAGAACGTAAAGAAAATATTATTGGTGACTTAAATGTAATCCATGAATCCCTTGTCCCAAAAGATAAGGTCATACTTCCACCGCTGCATATTGAGTTGGGCGTGGTGAAAAATTTTATTAAAAGCTTAAATACACAAGGAAATGCTTTCAAACGTATTCAAACAATTTTCCCCAGATTATCTGCAGCAAAATTAAAAGAAGGTAAAATACGGTTTTAAGAAATAATTTATTTCATTTAATGTAAATTACCTTTTCTAGGAATGCTCGTTGGACCCGATATAAGAAAATTATTACAAGATGAATAATTTTATGGTCATCTGTCGGATATGCAAAAGACAGCATTTGACTTTATGCAGCTGGTTATATCAGAATTCCTTGGAAACTCAAAAGCACAAAACTATGCAGAAAAAATTTAAAGCATGCTAATCAGTTTTAACAATATTGGCGTTAAGATGTCACTAAAGCTGCATTTTCAGCACTCTCATCTCAATTTTTTTAAAGAAAACCTTGGAGCGGTTTCAGATGAACACGGTGAAAGTTTTCATCAGGATATAAAGGTATTGGAAGAAAGATTCAAAGGGAAATCCCAAAGTGTAATGCTTGCTGAATACGTATGGGGCTTGTACAGAAACCTTGACCCATCGGAACATTCACGTCAAGCTAAATACAGGAAATCATATTAAGTTTAATCTTTAATCCATTGTCATACTACTGCTATTTACCAATTCCCTTTTACTCGAAAATTTGAAGCAAAAAAATAAATATGTACATACTATAATAAACCACTATTAAAACAAAATTATAATATTTTTATAGAAGTTGCGTGTAATTTTGCCAATTAATCGTAAAGAGCTTTATTTAGAACAATGGTGTCTTTGGTGACCCCCACTGAAATTTTCCGGTAAACATTTTCGTAGAATATTTTAATACTTAAATGTCCTTTTTTAAAAGATATTTTTTGATTTTCTCGAAAAAAGGGTCAAATTGACCCATAAAGAGACCAGTTAGAGGGTTAAGATCTTCCACAAAAATAATCTTCATACAATTCCACAATGCAACTCTGACCATAAGAATTCTCTCAGACATTAACTTACAGCATTTTTTCATATAGTATAATGCTCCCTTCGACCAAAAAATGAAAACTTTGACCCACTGTAAAAAAAAAAAACTCAGACGTGCTGGACTATAAGTTTGTTCTACTCAACATACCCTTTCAGAATTATAGGGTCGCTATTCTGTTCCAAAAATGCTGTTGGACAGTGTTATTTAAAGAAGAAAAAAATTTTACCCTACAGAAAAATGTAATTTATACAATCGATATAGATATTTAATTAAGACAAACTGTAAATTGTTTCTATTCCATTTGAACTTTAACAAACTTTTTGAATAAATTTTGTTGGGGATTCCACAAAATAAAGTAAACTTACTTTTGAAGTATAATTTCCATCACATTGCATAAAAGTTTTGCAAATTTTAATAATTTTTGTGAAACACTACTTGTTAAGCCCAAACTCTTAGTTTTTATTAATTTATATTTGCTGCTTTTGGTTAACCAATGCCCTTTGTAGGGTTAATACTTTCTTAGATTATAATTATACCCTTCACCACAGGTGGTGAAAAAGGGTGTATATAAGTTTGTAATTCCGTTTGTAATTTCTACAATATTGGTCTTATTTATCCCTATATTCTGGGTCCTTATGAAGAGCGAAGTTGATTTAACGATGTCCATCTGTCCGTCTGTATGTTGAAATGGGTTTTCCGAAGACCCCAGACATGATGAGGACTTGCTTGTTATATACATCTGTCACATGTGATCAATTTCTGTTTGCTATTGAAATTTAGCCAGATCTGTTCATTAATGGCTGAGATATGAGCAAAAAACCACGACTATCTCCAATTTTTTTCCGTAAAATCCCTTTATTTAATAAGTATGTATGTTGAATTTTACGCATAACAAACATATCCATCCACATGCAATCTCATAATTTACCGCTATTAGACAAACAAATAGACTCAATATAGTTTAGTTTAATGCATTGTGAGTAATAGCTCAACCTATATACACTCAGAAAAAAAGTTAGTAAACAAATTTGTAAACGGTTTTTAATCCCACTTTACTATTTTTGTACTGATTTTTAGTAAAAAAAAAAACTATTATTTGGTAAATCTGATTTTTATTAACATTTTACAAATTACAGAATTTCTACAAAATGTTTAAACATTTTTGTTGTATTTGCACAGTCATAACATTTTTGAGTATTTCGGACCGTATAGGGTTAATTTTTAACTTTTTTTTGGGTGGCCAGTCATTGCCGCCAGGGAATTTTCGTTGTAGACTTGCATTGATGAATTTCCAGTGTTCCATGGTACACCATCTAGTTGAAACTAGTACCCATCCAGACCTCTTTTAAGTATTATCGAGCAGGTCCAACATACACGGATATCGTTTTCCACCGGCAAGTTCATCTTATATAAAGAAAAATGGCTCAATGATAGTTTTGCCGCAGACGCTGATCTCATGTTGGAACGGCAACACTTAATGATTTGTTAATGTCGCCACAGAGCGCGAAATAGGGCTCGTCGGTTATCATGTTGAGTGAACACAACTGAACGACTATTTTCAAGGTACAGCGTCACCATTTCGGCGCAATATTGTGATGCAATTGTACTGAATTGACGTCTCAAAAACTAATGTGTCCTTAAGTCAATCGGTTGACAAATGCCAAAGTTACTAAATGTTGCTATACCAATATTTTATTTCATATGTGACCTGCTCCACGAAAAGGAACCTCTGCGCCGAAAATTTTTTTTTTACTTTTTGAGTGATTCTCATATGCCGCAAACCGCAAGTTTCTATTTTTTTTAGATTTTTTACAAATCACCTGTAAAGATGAATATAATTAATGAAAAAATTGAAAAATGTGATATAAACAGATAATATATATAATATTTACTTTAGTGATTTCTTCCGGGTGCAGTGCGGCCGGATTAGTGCAGGGTTTGTTCTTCGATGCGTGAATACGCATCACAACACCATGGCGATCGAAATTTGCGAGTAAACGCTTATACCTCTTCAGTCCACAAACGTGTAGAAATAGAAACATTTTGCGGCAGATGGGTAACTGATGAAAGTAAAAAAGTACCTTTTGAGCTGTCTTGAGTTGACTTGCGTCCATACTTGATTTTCGCCAATATATCTTTATAGGCGTCATTGAAATCGTCATGCCCTTTACCAGACTGAATTTTGCTTAGAATAACTAAATCTTGTTCATCTTTCTGTAATTCCAAAAAGTTATTTCTAGCAAAAACACTTCGTTCTTCCGGAATTACAGTATTGCATCCATTCGTACAGCAAGGTTTTTCTAAAAACTGCGATAAAGTTTGCTCTTCCTCAATATCTTGAAGAGATAATTGCAGCACTTCTGAAACTTCTGGCGATGAAAATGCATCCGACTCATCACTGACTATAGGTAAACATTCTTCCAAACAATCGCTGAAGTATTGTTCTTCAACACTCTTAAATTAGTCTTCCAGACACATTTTCTTACGTTAATTAAGATTTATTTTAACCTGAAATTAATTAAATAATAAAAAATTAAATAATAATAAATAATAGATTCAATTCTATCGGCTTAAATTCAAAACATTGATAATTTGATAAGGAATAAAACAGCTCTAGTAATTTTGAAAACAAAATTAGCTAAAACAGGTTTTTAACTGTTAGAAATATTTTTCATAGAGCCAACGCTGCATAGTGAACATCGTACAAAGTACCAGAGAGTCGAAATACATCGCCAGATGATCAGGTTGAAGGAAGAGTTGCATAACCATGCGCAAAACACGGAAAAACGAAGCGCTTTTTTTAAACGCGTTTTTCTCAATAACTTCTTTTCGGCGCAGAGGTCCCTTTTCGTGGATCAAGTCACATATAGGTTTTTCAGTTTATGTTCTTCCCCGATCATAAATTCAAATTTAATACGCTGCCCTACTTTAAGTAGGGTAGCATATAGTAGGTATCCCTAACTTTATTTTTTTACTGGATTTATTTACTCTACAACAACACATGAAAAAAGCCGGTCAAATACGACAGTGAGATTCTCTACACCTTAGTACGATTTGGAACATTTTCGGAAGCGAACCAAATTGCGGGAAGGGAGATAATCTTATAATATGACCTAAAAAATTAACAAAAAGAAAAGAATTACCTACGTTGAAATTCCGAAAGTCCAAAAGTTAGATTTGCATAATATTTGAAGGCTTCATTGATGGGTCAAATAACATTCAGAATTATTTTATTTTTGAATAGCATTTAAGGCCAATTTAATCTAAATATAGACCGATTTTAAACACTTTCAATAGTGTTTGTCCTAGAGCCAATAAACAAGTGTGTCAATCTTCTTCCTATTTGCTTGACACTTGGGCCCTAAATATCGATTTTTAATAATTTTTCAATCTGTGAGGTTGTGAAAAATTAAACTTCACTAATCTAAATAAAAAATAGCAAAAAACCATTCGGAATCTATATACAGTAAATTTATTACAAGATTTAAATGTCCTTACCGATAAATGGACGGACAGGGCGAAATCAACTCAGAAAATAATTCAGAAACAATCGGTAGACTAAAAGGTTGATCTAGATCCTGTATTTGTAGTACTTACCTTTATCAGCACAATCATCAATACACGCTGTACCACAAAGTGGTGTAGGGTATTAATATTTCCAAAATACTATAAATCCAAATATTTTATACATTAAAAATTCTTTCTCCAATCCTTTGTAATATATCATTTTTTAGTTTTTTTTTTTTGTACAACACTTCCATAAATCTTTGACCCTATATCATTGTTTGTTTTGTTAGCTATTTATGGTTTGTAATATTGATGTTATTGTAAAAATAACACTGGCTCTAACCATACAGAACAACAGATTTACTTATACACATGCGGAGTTTAAAACCCATAAATAATGTGACCCTGTACAAGTGTACATCTATTAATAGTGTTGCCAAGTTTTTGGGATGTTTCTTTTTTATTGTTAAAGCAAAGTAAGACGTTTGGGTTTCATTATAATGAATTCACGTAAAAATTAACTAAAATTTATTTTCACACAAATTTAAGTCACATGTTGGATTAAACTAAAACATTTTGTTATAAGTATTAAATAATTTCCCTTAAAAATCCCAGAAACTTTTAAATTATAAATTTTAAATTACTAAAGGAAACGCAGGTGAGGTACGAGGCGGCACTCGCGGCCGAACGCCTCTTATCTCTCGGCGAGCTATATATAGGTGATTTTAGAGCAGATCATCAGTGTATACTGATCACGTTGTCCGGTTACACACACTCATTTGACATGCCCGACCGCATACCGGAGACGGAGATTGTCGCAAACTGCGAGATTATGATCCCTGATAGAGAGCGGAACTCTGGGGCGAATGCAAGTGGGGATCTGTTGCTACACAGATGGATCTAAGTTGAGGAATAGAACTGGTATGGGGGTCTATATTGAGAACCCGGAGACCGAGATATCCTACCGTCTTCCTGATCACAACATCAGCTTCCAAGCGGAAGTCCGTGCTATTACGGAGTGTGTGAGATGGATTGAATCGAATATGGGGCGAGTAGACGCTAACATATTCACCGACAGATTAGGGCGATATCAGCTAGTAGGGTTAAGTCCAGAACCTTGCTGGACTGTATAAGAGCCATTACTGAGTTTTCCTCTGGGGGCAGGCTCCATATTATATGTTTGGGTACC
The DNA here is from genome assembly GCA_949748255.1 of Eustalomyia histrio. Taxonomy (NCBI): domain Eukaryota; kingdom Metazoa; phylum Arthropoda; class Insecta; order Diptera; family Anthomyiidae; genus Eustalomyia; species Eustalomyia histrio. The sequence goes on from OX456525.1 coordinate 27,597,662, forward strand.
GGGCCACTCAGGGATAGCCGGGAACGAAAGGGCCAATACACTAGCCGTCGGGGGAAGGGAACTCGAGGCAGTTAACTTGGCGAATGCAAAACCGTTTGAGGCAACGAAAGCGAAATTAAAGGCGTGGGCAAGAGAAACCCACACGGCCTGTTGGAACAACGGGACGGTGGCCAGGACCACTAGGATTTTGTAGGGTAGCCCAGACGAGATGAGGACAAGAGGCCTCCTTAATGGAAGTAAGTCCGAGGTCAGTATGATGGTACTTATCCTGACTGGTCATGCAGGATTACGGGCACAACTGTACCGGATTGGACGGGCAGATTCTGACGTGTGTAGAGCGTGTGGCGAGGAGAGCGAAACGCTGGAGCACTTTCTCTACCACTGTCAGGCATTTGCAGAATTAAGATCCAGGAACCTCGCGGGCGATGTTATATCATTCCTGAAGAACGTCGACTGGAAAACCTTGAGGAGTTACGTCCGGGAAACCAGGTTTCTTAAAACCGGATGTTAACAATCTCTATGTTCTTAAGGAGCGCACAACAGGCCCAGCAGAGGCCTAGGTGTATATCGTAGCGATATGAGGTTGCATTTTGACCGAACCTAACCAAAAGGATTTTAAAATTTTTAAGTCGTTTTGTTTAATTAGAAGAATTTATGGACTCCTTTATTAAGTTTTTTTTTTTAAATTTTGGCAACTCTGTTCATATACAGTATATAGAAGTCCATTTTTAATAAAGAGAATATGTTTTCTTTTTTTTATATTGTTTAGCACCTCCTTATTTATTTGTTCTGTTTATTATTGTCACATTTCAAAAGTTTTTATATATTATAACCCATTCATTGTTGTTTTCATTTTTCTATTGTGCTGCACTTTTTATTGTATCATCCTTTTCCAAAAAAGAGCAGAAGACATGGTCATTTTTGATGGCTTATAAAAAAGCGTATGTTTAATATTGTATGTCTTTTTCTCCATCTATTGGTGTAAATGTGTGATGGTATTTTATGTGTTTTTTATTGCTCTTTATATATTTCATATGCTTATTTCATTCAATTTATGATATTTTCTTTTTGTTGGTCATAAATATGTAATAAATATTAAATTTTACCCCACAAAAAAAAGGTTGATATTATAAGTTTGGATATAGAACAACATGTGTATGTGGTATTTTATTATATGGACATTCAAATTTACAATGATTCTTAAGCAAATTCGAATAAAATAAAATTGTTATAGATATTTCATAAAAATTTAAGGAATAAGTTTTTATTTTAGATTTTGAATTTTTTTTTAGGAATTATGTTAATGGCTACTCGAACTTAAACCACGAGTATAATATGCAAATAATTTTAACATCATCACCCCTATCGTGAATAAAAAGTGAAATGTTTTTCCCATGGAATTTTTATTCCCCTTCAAGTGAAAATTGGTATCGTGAATTTCCATTGGAATTTTTGTTCCCTTTGAAGAACATCTGATCAAAATAATAAATGAATGAAAAAACTCAAAGAAATTTGAAAATTAAAGAAAAATTAAAAATATCAACATACTATATAATTATTGAAATAAGAAAGTAAAAGTGAAAAACAAAGTGTTTAGAGTTGGAACGATTAAAAAGAGGAGGAAATACAACAACAAATTGCTCGTCGAGACATTGTAAGTGACCACATAAAATTTGTCTATTGTTTTGCATTCTGTTGAGGAGTATGTACTTTATTCACAGATCTTGACCTAAAAAAAATATTTACCTGAATATCCAATTATGAACAAAAATTACTTGCATTTTCTATGTAGTTCCCTTGCCCATAAACCGCACCAAACCGTAATTTTTTCGGCATTCAATGATGACTTATAGAGTACGTGTGGATTGTTGTCTGACCAATAACGCATATTTTGTTTATTGACGAAGCCATTCAGCCAGAAACGAGCCTCATCACTGAAAATGATTTTTCGATGAAAATCCGAATCATTTTCAAGTTGTTGTTCAGCCCAATTTACGAACATACGACGCTTCTGGTGGCCAAGCGGCTTCAGTTCTTGCGTCAATTTAATCTTGTAAGGATGTAGGCCAAGATCTTTTCACAAAATTCGCCACAGCGACGTCACAGAGATGCCCAAAGCTTGAGAACGACGTGTGAGAGCAGTGTTGCCGTTTTGCTTATTTCTAAGCAATAGTGCTTATTTTTTATACTCATGTTTACTTGTTTATTTTTTCTACATTTTGCTTACTTTTTTGAAGTCGGTCTCATTAAATTTTTTTTTTATTAATTTAAATACTTAAATTGTTTTTGATTTTTTTTATTCTTTTGAAGTACTTCAATTTTTTTCTCGATTTTTTGTTGCAAAACAGCTTCACAACACTGTTAAGCACCATTATGTTAATCGTATAAAAATATGGTGTTGACAACACTATTTCGATTTGACGTTTGCAAATTTTCGCGCAAATTGTGTGAATTGTGTGTTCTGTTGGTGCTCACTCAATTTGATATAATGGATAGGTAAGTTTAAATTGCGATTATTTTTGTCTACTAATTCAACAAACAATTTTCAATAGGTTTTTAACTAAAAAGGCCAAATCATCCGAATCAACGGAAATAATTGATTCAGATTCAGACACTGAAAACAGGTAGGTGATGCTGCACTGATGCATTAAAAACTAATTCATTTTATTAAAAGCCGTTTATTTTCTATATTACAGCGATATTGATGCATCAACTAAAAAACAAACTAAAAGAAAGTTTAGGTCAGTTTGGCCGAGCCAATATAATTGGCTGAAAGACAATAATGGCTGTAGCTTTTGTGTAGCCTGTGATAAAAAACTTTACAACAATGTCACTTACTTGAAAAAACATGAAAAATTATCATGCCATGTAAAAAATGTTAAACGTAAAAAGAACCAAGTGCAACTCGAATCATGTATTAATTTAGAGGAAAAGCACCTTTCTCAGCAAGTATACCATGCTGAGTTAACATTGGTCATGTTTTTAATACACCATAATCTACCATTTTTGTTAATGGATTACTTACCACAACTCATCAAAGAATGCTGCCCAGATTCGAAAATTGCTGGTGCTCTCCACATAGCAAGAACAAAGGCAACGAATGTTTCGGGAATTTTAGGCAACAGGGCGAAAAATAAAATAATTGAACAATTAAAAACTTGTAAGTTTTCACTCATTGTGGATGAAACCACAGACATTTCTACCAAAAAATGCCTTGTGTTAGTTGTCAGATATTTTGATAAATTATCTAAAAGAATTAGTGACCAATTTTTGGCTTTGATTGGCGTAACAAAAACCGATGCAACCACTTTATATTCAACCATCAAAGAATTTATTAATAACCATGGAATTCCACTAGACAATATCATAGGCCTTGCAACTGACGGAGCAAATGTAATGGCATCAGAACTTAATGGGTTAGTTGGAAAGTTTAAAAATGACAAAAATTTATTTTATTTGAAATGTTCTTGCCATTCACTGCATTTATGCTCCGCTTACGCGTTTAAAAAAATTCCTGCGCAAATCGAAAAAATTTGTAGAAACATATACAACTTTTTTTCCCATAGTCCAAAAAGAATCGACGAATTTAAGGAGTTTCAAGAATATTGTGAAGTGCAGCCCCATAAAATTCTTGGAGTCTCAATGACAAGATGGCTTTCACTGGAATCAGTGATCAACAGAATAATTGAGCAGTGGAATCCCTTGCAGTTATATTTTATAGATTCTGTCTTGGAAGTGAATGGAGTGAAAGCCATGGAGATTGCAACACAAATGAATGATCCGGAAATTAAAATTTATTTTTTCTTTTTGTCGTTTATTTTAAAAACAATAAACGATCTTAACAAGGAATTTCAATCCGAGAAAGTGCGTTTGCCATATTTATACTCCCATCTCGAAACGAATTTCAAATTAATAATGAGCAACTTTATGAAAATAGAATATATAAATAGTTTGCAGTCACTTCAATGTGTTGATTTACAAAATAATCAAAATTATCTGCCAATACAAAAAGTGAACATTGGATCTAAAGGTGAACAACATTTGCAAAAACTTAAGCTGCCTATTTCAAAGACTATAGAAATAAAAAAAAATATTTTAAATTTTTATGTGGAGTTTTTACAACAACTTCAAAAAAGATTCGATTTTGCGAGAGATGATTTAAAATTTCTTTCTATTATAACACCTTACAAAGTTTTATCGGAAAACCAAATATCTATTGAGCCTTTACTGTCACAATTTTCCAACTTATTTGATTTTGATGAAGATGAAATAGTTAGACAGTGGAATAAGTTGCGATTTTCTTCAATTGAATTAAAAAAAGAAATGGATATTGTAGATTTTTGGGAGAAAGTTTCATTGCATAAAGATGGAATGGGTGAGCATTGTTTCAAAGACCTGACAAAGTTCATACAAAATTTAATGACATTGCCGCATAGCTCAGCAGCTGCAGAGCGGAAATTTTCAACTTTAAACCTTATTAAAACTAAGCTAAGAAACAAGCTGTGCTTGGAAATAATAAATAATATTATGCTTGCCAAAGAATTGTGCATAAGTCAGGATTCTAAGTATGTGTGGTCTGCAGTAAAAGAAAAATTTTAAATTTTACTTATATTTTATTACTTTTTATAAAAGTAAATTGTTAATTTTTTATTACATTTTAACTTATTTGTAAATGCGGAAATTCGCAAACCTG